>CM076579.1:639479619-640696753 GCA_034641835.2 Pinus albicaulis
ACCATGTAGAAATTTTTGAATCTTAATTCTTATGCAGAAATTATTTATGTTAATCCGGTTAAGCTTGCTCTACTTATACAAGTTATCAACTGAATAAATTCAAGTTAACATCAAAGCAAAACACATAATAGATCTCTACCAATTCAGATCTAGAATAAGTACATGCACACATAGACAAAGTGACAGTTATTTCTGGACAAACTATCCCCGGAAAAACCCAATGTGAGAAAACCGGTCTCTTGCTGCTGGAGGGCTCTATTATTAAGAATATTTCTGAATACACAACTCTGGGTTCCAGATCTGGAAAACCCTACAGAGAAAACTCTAGATCTGCAGCACTTGGCTGATCTAAGACCAAAACTACTGACTGATCCACATCCTCAAACAGGATTTACAGAACTCAGCCAGATCTAGGCCTATAAACCCAATGTTGCCCTTGAAAGACACTGCTGCTGCTGCTGCCGTCTGCTGCTACTACTGCCGTCTGCTGCTGCTGTTGCTGCCATCTGCTGTCGCTGCTGCCGTATGCTGTTGTCGCTGCTGCCTTTCTTTGCGCTGCCCTTGCTGATATATTCTCTGCTTCTTGTGTATTCTAGACCCCAGGATAAGATCATCCCCTTGGTCTAAATTCCCCTCTCTGCAACTGAAACACTTGAGAATTCTTAGCAACCCTGCCCTAGAATCTCAGCTTAGCTTCAGTGCTCTGCCTCTATGTATCTTACAAATGACCCCAAGCCTTTCCTTTATACTTTTCTTGTTGAAAAATCAACTGCCAAGATTAAATCTTTAACCAATGGCTAAGATTAAAAGAAAGCTTGATTCGTGTGACTTAAGACAATTTCATCACATGTTTAATTAAATTCACTTTAATTATTTTATTTTCCTATGTTTTAACTTAGGAAATACATTAAAATAATTAATTAATTTAATATCTCCTAAACCAGAGGAAATTTCCCAATTCCATTTCTGGGTCTTGTAGATCAGGTGAACTCTAGTTCTTCCTCAAAATTTGGGACCTAGAGCACAACTGATGCTACCCCAAATACACAAAATCTCAATAGAAATAAAGTTTGTAGCATCAAACTTAAGCAATTGCAGTGGAAACACGAGCAAACCCTAGCCAAGCAAAAGGAAGAAGAAAAACTTGACATTCTTGTTGAGGCCTCCCTCAATGCTTAACACACATCATCAACACTCTATCCACCAATTTTGAAGGTTTTTGGGTTAGTTTTTGAAATTTTGGCCATTTTGACAAAGTTTGACTAGTTTTCAAAACAGTCCACTTGTCAAATGCGCAGTGCCTAGGGCGTTGCACTTCTTCTGTGAGCCTCCAAATGACAAATGGCCACCACCATTGGATTCAGAAGGCCCTCTACATAAATTTTTTTCTATTGGCACAACAAAATTGGACATTTTGACAGGAACAAATGGCAAAAAACCTCCAAAAAATCATGTTTCTGCCCTCTTTTTGAGCCTGGCGCTGCATATTTGAACAGTCTTGGGAGATTGACTTTTTGGAGGGTAAAATAAGGTCAATTTTGGAAAATAAGCACAAATTTGGAAACTAGATAGGACAGGCTTTCCAATGAGCTATCCTGAGCTCAATTTGGACTTTAGGAAGGCCTCCAAAACTTACCTTGAAGTTGGCACTGCGCATCTGCTTCAGGCACTGTGCATCTGCCAATTCTCTGATATTTTCTAGTTTTTCAAATTTTTCTCAGATTGTGATGGAATATTCGAGTTTTTATTAGTGTAATTCATGGATGTAAATGGAATATTGATGGTTTTGAGTTTCCTAGGGGTAAATACATTAGGTAAAACTCTTTGAGAGGATGAATGAATCAGTTTCACTAAAGTTAGGGATGAGTTAATTTGACCACCCTACACTCTAGGTTTCAGTTCAAACTTTGGTGGATCAACTCCACAACTCAGGGATTCGACCCCTGAGATTGGGAGAAGTTGTTTCTTGCCTATATCTTTCACTTTTTGACTCATTTCACAGGTTGGATGTTGTTGCATTGATCAAAGACTCTAGTGTATTTAGTATTTGGCAGGAATTTAATGAAAGAGTTGCATTTATTTCTTTGGGATACCTGTGGTATGGAAATTTAACATTGTTTCTTCTTTTGTTGTATATGTATGAATGTTTTGTACTCTCCATGATCCATTATATGTTGATTTTCAAGTTGATAAGCATAATACATCTTCTATGCTCTATTTTGGGAAAATCTTCATAGTTTGTCTCATTTCTTCAGTTTAGGAAGAATACATGCATTGTCTTGTTCTTTCTAGCACCTCATCTGTTTGATCCATCCCACTCAAAAAACCCTAAAGTGTTAGCCTTCCTACCTACCTTGCCCCATTTAATGGAATGCAATCCTAATCTTATTTGCCTTGACCTAACCTCTTTGATCTAATTCACCCATCCAGCAAACCAATTCAGACAAACAAAAAACTGTACTCATACCTAGCCTAAAACCCTAATTCATCTAGCCCTCTTGGCTGTGACTTACCGGAGAGAGCCCTCTTCAGTTTGGTAGGGCTAGCTACCAAGCTAAAATATTGATTTGTGGTTACCTCTGTTTGGACTCTTTCTCAGCCTTAGAGATCCGGTGGAGTGATAACAGAGTGGCTCTCCTCTTCCTTGCTTCAGCTACAATCCTTGGCTCAATGTTTGCTGGAACTTTAGTAGTAGTTTGACTAAGATCATCATGCCTTCTTTTAATTCAATCCACCTGATCTCGCTCTCTTTGATATTCCCTCCTCGCCACAGGGTCTAATGTTTATGGGCAACCTGCAATCCCCTATCCTCCTCCATGCAAAGGATGTGCCTTCACTCTTGGGTAAGAGCCCTTGTAAGAATTACCACAAAGATTACATTGCCATTCCCATGAGCCACCACCTCCACATCTTTGAAGCTTCTCAACATACCTCCAAAGAGGATAATATTCAGCCCTTGGGTTGGCCTTGGAGTTTGAACTTGAACCTTGGATGGAAGCCATTGCTGCAAAAAAAAATTGAAAAAACAAATCTGTAAATAAAAAATGTTTTTTATAATTTTGGTAGCATAAACCCTCGAAAAATAGAAGAAACAATGGGAAAAATCCATGATATTGAATGCTTCTTACCCAAATTAATTTTGTGCAACTGAAGCTACCCCAAATTGCCAGAAAAAACAAGAGAAATATGGTTGTAGTTGAGCCAAAAACCAAGAATTCCGTAGCTGGAAACTTCGCATTCCGAATCTGCTTTTGAAATCTATTTCTTGCTGCTGAAATCTCCTTCGCTCACTGGTGAAAACGCCCTAGCTGAAGCACTACTCTCTTCCTCTTTTCTCCTTGCTTAAATCACCCTTCTCCAAGTGAAATGACTTGCTCAATTCGTGTGATGAGAGAATAAGGCGAGGGTTTTTTTATAAGTTGAGATAGGCATCTAGAAGCATCCAAGAGACACTTTAAACAATTAAAAAAATATTAAATGCACGCAAACCGAAAAAAGAAGAAGAAAAAGTCATGTTAAGTCGAAGGAAATGCGGCCGTACCTGGAAATGCATTTCTGGCTGTACTGGCAACGTTTCCCATATGAGAAATGTACCAGTACGGCCGGAAACGCATTTCCAGGCTGTACAGTAAGCAGAAACGCGTTTCCATTTCGTTTTTTTGGTGAAATGAGGGTGGAACCCATGTTTCCTGCAACATAGCCCTAAACTAAAATCTGACTGAAAGAGAATTTCCAGCAAGCTGGATATTACTTCTTTGAAATCTGGGTGAAACCCTCTTGGTTTACTCATCCAGAAATTTCCAGATGTAAACGATTAAGTTTGCGTGGAAATGATGAAATTTTACTCTAAATTCACTGATATTTAACTATTATGCACCATAGGGTAAATGGAAAGGGTTTGGGCTGAATATACTTGGAAAGATGAAAACTCTTCTGAAAAAGGCAGAACCAGCTTGGTACAATGATATAAAATTTACTTCTGCAATGGTAAATGGCTAGATACAAGTGCAAGAATATCAAAAAATGATCCTTGGTTTTTTTTCTTGGTTAGACCTATCAATAAACTCAATATTCTCTAAGATTTAAGCTTGCAAATGAAATAAATCAATAACAATTAGCAAGCAATAGACCCTAAACTAATTGTAGAATATTAAAGAGGGTTTTTTTAATTTTTTAAAATAGAGGCTGTTGTTGAATACCTGTGCCACATACCTCATCTTTGCTTGAATACAAAGTCAAAGTTCCCTTAAGTTGAGATACCTGATTCGTTTCAACGGAGTGAGTTTGGTCCAAAATGGAAATCACCCCCCACTATTGCTCAACCCTCTTGGTGACTGTCGAATCTGCCTAGGAGTAGCCTCTCCTCAAAGTGGCATCTCCAACTTTTGATCTTTGTGTGTGGTAGAATACGAAATCCTAAAACAAATCAAAGCTCCCTTAGGAGATGGTTCAAAGGCTTGGATCGACCTACTTGCAAAACAAGAAAACTCAAGTGGGGTTGCCCCCTAATTGGCTCTCCCCACGTGACTAGGGAGCCCCTTGATGGAAAAAAATCGCTAGTCTTAGCGTAATTTTATTAATCGTCAAGAAAAGTTAGATTTAATTAATCACGAGCAATATATCAAGAAAAGAAACAAAGACAAAAATCATTCCACACAATGTACAAATAGAATTTACATAAAGGTTTGCAAAATCTGAGCTCTTTATTATGATAGCACTTGTAATGTCCCTTTTCAAGAAGATCAATATAATTTTTCATTTTCACTTGGAGAGAAAAAGCCACATAAAAAAAGTGAATTGAATAATTAAATTCAAAGGGGATATAAAGAAAAAATCCATGATTTTTGATGATCTGTTAAGCCTTATATAAATCCCATGTTAACCCAAAAACCCATTATTAAGCGCTAGATATTGAGTGATGACATTTCTATTGTTATATTGTCTAATGGAGTCTAGGTCAACTTGAACCATCCAAAAACAGCCCAATGATTTTTAGGAATGTTGAGGGTTTCTACTTTAGTTGATTAAGGAAGTCCAACGTCCACCCTCTTTCAAATCCTTCATCCCTGTTCAAATTATCTTGATGTTTAACAATCTCTAGAGCCTCTCTAAATTGGCACCTATAATCCTGCTCTTATTTTACAAGGATCTCAGGTTCCTCTATTTTTATGCAGATTTTTTGAATAACAATCATAACAAGCTCTAGTTTTATTTATATTAGACATGCATGTGGGTTGTTATTTTACTTGCATTTAAATCTGTATGTCATTTTGGATTTCTTTACATATGCACATTTGGCTTGGGTTTGAAAGTCGGTTATAATTTACATGCCTTTAGTCAACAGAGAATAGAGTTTTAGGGTATATTCCAGAAAAGTGAATGTAAATTATGGCATTATAGCGTATACGTATATGAGCAACACTCCAATAGTGCTTCTTGACATATGAGACCTAGAGTGGCCACTTCATAATATTGATAAAATTAAGCATTTATGAAAAAATTATAATATAACCTTTTGTGTTCTTGCGTTGTGCCAATTCCAGCGACATAAGTAGGATTTAAAGTAATGTAAAGAGCTAGTTGTTTCTTTCAATAATTTAATTTTTGCAAAGATGCATCTAGAAAATAATATCCATCTTAAGATAGGATTTAATCAATGAATTTAGATGTCCTAATCAAGTAGATCTGTAATAAGAACATAAATCTGAAGGAGTAAAAAAAGGTTACTTTCAAAGAGGATGAAAGGGAGAAATAAAGATATAGGGATAGGGAGAATACATGCATTTGAATATGGAAGGAATATTTTATTATTTTACTTTGTATTTTATAGTATATTTTTATAAGGATCATATGATATCTTGTCCTATTTATTAGCACAAAATGGATATTTTCAAGTGTGAAATGTTGTAGGGCCTTGGCAGGTAATGCTAAAACAAGCCGATGGCTCTTATGCATGTGTTGCTGAAAGTGTCAAACGATTTACCTTGTTCCAAGTAAATTTCTATATTTCTTTATTTTCTTATTGATTATTTAAAAGCATTATTTTCCATTTTGATTTTATAGGATCCTTGGTCTAAATGATGTTTTAACATGTATTTCTAATACTTGTTATTTCTTTTAGACTAAAGAAGAGCTTTTACGAGCTCTTGGCCTGCAAGAAGAAGAAGGAAGTTCTATGGAATTTTTAAGAAGAGGATATAAGGTATACAATTGATTTCTCATTAGGCTTTTATACATTCTCAAAACTTCCATTAATATTACCTTGAATATTCTAGCATATAGGTTGATTTTAGTTGATTTCATGATATAGACTTGTAATTAATGGCTTCTGTTCAAAGCAACTTTATTTTTGTCTACATTCACATTCATTTACACCACTTATTATAATAATAAAACCCAGCATAACCCCTTTTACACTTTAAAAGCTCATTATTTTCTTTAGGAATGTTTTCCAGTTGTGAAAGGAACCCTGATGAGTACTTCATTAGGGGAATTTTGAGGTGAAAATGGGTCTTAAAACAAAAAATGTACTAACAAACTGGACTTTTAAAAAACCAATAGGATTCAAGATAATGATGTCATCTCTTAGGAAAAATATTTTGGAGGGAAAAGAAGAAAAGTACTTTTTTTAATTGTATTTACGGAATATCTCCTTATGAGTTTACTCAAATGTCAAGTTTAGGCACCTGATGGATGTGAGTAGACCCAAATCGAAAAAAAATGAAAATATATGAAAAAAGCGTGTTCAACACAAATTTTTCAATTTTTTTTATGTGGGTCTATGGAGAAGTATGCCGAGTGTGTTGAAATTGTAACTAGGTTCGGTCTTCATAATGTATGATTTTGTAAAGAATTAAAAATGATTTATTTGAGTCGAAAGAAAAATTGTTTTTGTCGTGTCCCATTTGAACATTTAAAAGAAGGAAAAATTAAAATTTTTAAAATATATTTTGTTTCCCTTTGACTTCTAAGTTGCACTTAGCAGGTATTAGAAGACTCCATAGCCCAAGACAAAAAGTACATATCAATTTTTTTCAAAATTCCAGAAGTATGCAGGGCATTCTAGTCCCATTCTCTGCCCTCTCCTTACATTATGTTTTCAAATTCCACAACCGTATGGGGAATTGAAAAAATGTCGCTAGCATGATGAAAAAAGCTTTGTAATAGGCCTAGGCAACTTGGGACCTTATCATCAAGTGAGTCCACTCTAGAGTGTTTTTTTTATTATTTAGCTAATTATTCGCGTTTTTGACGACGAATAACTAGCTGAGTTTTTTCACTCATAGATACCCTCAAAGCTTGAGTGCGGCTTGATGGTGGGGCCTTGGGTCCATCCTAGTATCTAAAGTTGATGTATATTACCATGCTAATTTATATATAAAGTTTCGCATAATTTGATTAGGTCTAGGTAGGATTTTTTAATAATTAATAAATTCCCGTAAAACGAGATCTGCCAGATCTGAGAAGTATAAGTTTGACTTCGCTCCTAGATCTGGAGTTCTAAGGCTCTTACTAGCCAAATCTAACTTTAAATTCGATAAAAATAAGATAAAATTTTAATTTAGGCACAAGCCCTAGAAAAACCCTGCAAAAAATAGAATTTAAGATAAGCTTGGGGAATTAGATCCGGAGGGCTCTTCAGATCTTATTTCCTTGGGAGTTAGCTAGTCCAACCGAGGACTTCCCCAAACGCTCAATTCAAAATCCGAAATATTTCTGCACATTTAAAGTTAAACTGTTAAATTAATAGAGAAATAAGATAAAAATAAAACTTTCACGAGTTAGAGATAGTTGCTAACTCAATCCAATTAATATTCCTATCCTAAATCCAGTAACCTAAGCAAGATATCTATGCAATAGATTAATCTACAAGAGCCATTAATCAACAATTCATTGAAATAATCAACATCAGAATATAAAGAACAAGCTTACCATAAAATTCTGAAGAGGAACACGTCCATCAAAATAAAACCCCAAAGACTTCGTTTGTATTATTCCAGAAAGTATTACAAGAGAGCTTCAAGTGCAAGTACACGATCAAGAGATCGGATGCCAATGACAGACAAAGACTTCTAATTTATAAGATAAAATCTCCAATGACTAGTTCAGTTGATCTCTGTCAAAGTAATCTTGACCGTCGAAAAAGATTTAATCATCTTTTAATCTCGTCCGTCGAAATCATAAATTTTTGAGGAAATTCAAATTTATCATTTAATTCCCTTTTAATTAACTCAAAAATAATATTTTTGAGTTAATTACCTCAAAACTTTGACTTTGACTTCACTACCAAGGACCAAGGGTCCAAAATTTCTCAAAATTCTCAATATTCCCTTGGTCTGGGACCTAAAATTAATTAAATTTATGGCTTAGGGTTTTTAATTTGATCTGGCCAGAAAATTTAATTAATTGATTCATGAGGGGAATAATTATTTTTCCAACCCTCTTTACATAAGATAAATACATGTTGACACATGAAGGGGGAAAAGCTATTTGTGATAGACTTTCAAATAGTTACCCAATTCTGCGACTCGAAACATGATCTAGTAGACCAAGTAGCCTATAATAAAATAATCTAGCCAATTAGCTAGGATTATTCTCAAACTACTTTTACAAAGATTCGATAGAAAACACTAGGACTCACTTAGTATCTTGACGACAAAATCCACCCTAGCTTTGGGGTGAGGCTGGAGGGGAAAACTCTATCGATCACTTGTGTCGAGAAACACAAATGAATCAGTGAGACAAAAAACCTCCTAGGATAGAAATTGTCACCAAAATACTATGCTTACCTAGGTTGTTACATACATGATGGTCTTATTTAGATCATTTACATCATACACATGCAGAATGGGTTTACATCGTTTATAAAACTATCGACTGATGATGGAATCTAAATGGTGTGAACACCTTGAACATGATGAATCCCATTTGCAAAAATGGAGTATACTGCTATGGGGTCGTTGACAAAGAGTGGTCAACATTTGGCTCTACTTGGGGACACGTTGCTTTATTGAAAGAATGTGAGAATCCAGAATCTGCATCCAAGCAACACACAAAATTACATAAGTAGTGTCCATCCAAATATCATCATACGACATTAAGCACATGAAAATAGAAGCTCTTCATTTATTGACTATTCTACCAACATGAAATGTAAATCTACTCTAACTAAAAAAAGAAATGCTGAAAGAACAAAGTGTAAGGTTAGAGATACAATACAAAGGATGCCACGTGGCATCATATGTATTCAATATATTGCATACTGAGCATTTTCCTGCTTTTAGGCAAGTCTGTAGGCTGTTTCTCGGATGTGCCATGTCCAATCTTGCATACGGTGGGACTTTGTCTTATCCGAAAATCGAGCTACTTGCGGCCATCAGATGAATCAAACTGTTTCCTTATTCTTTTTCTTTTTTGCTTCAGGCTTTTCTTTGTGGCAAACTATATTGTTGATGATGTGGAACAATGTGCTTGAGAAGTTTCGAACAAAGTACTTAAGATATTTGTGACATGCCTCTCTTCATTCTGCATCTTTTCTAGATCCCTTTCCATTTCTTCATTAATGTGACCAGCCACTTTCTTAGGACATTCACAACAAGATGGGATGTGCTTTAATGGATCGGGCGAGTTATGATCTGTTGAAATCTCCTTGGTTTTCTGCCATTTGTCATCTGGATCAGATTGAAACTTTTGTACATGTGATTTATTTTCTTCTAACTTCTTATGCATGGAAATCATTTCTCTGGCATGCCTTACTATTAATTTCGCTTGATTGAGCTCAGTTTTCACGAATCTGTCTTGCAGAGTGATATGATTTGCCTCCATAGTTTTCATTTCTTGAGTGTGCTTTGCTTCCATTTCAATCATATGTTTTTGAATAATGGACATCTGATTAGAATGATTAACTTCTATTACCTTTAATCTTTTTTCAATGGTATCCATTTCTTCCATATTTATAACACATGGTGCTTGTTTCTTCTTTATGGCCAATAATCTACTCTGAAGAGATATTTGATCAACTTCCATGTCGCTTATAATTTTATCATTTTTCGCTTTCATGCCCATGAAGCAATTTTGCATATAGTGTATCTCTCTATTATGATTTTCTTGCATGGTGGCTCACTGATTGTTGTGATCAAATTCCATGATGGCCATTTCTTCATCATGTCTTTCTTCCATGGCATTCATTTGATTGGATTGATTGAATTCCATGATTGTTATGTTTTCCTCCAAGGCTAATAATTTGCTCTGCATAGAACCAATTTCCCTGGCGTGATCTGCTGTTAATTTTTCTTGATTAAGTTCCATATTCTCAATGAATTGAGCCTGGTTGGCCTCCATATTCTTAATTACCTGAGCTTAATTTAGTTGTATATCTTTAACCATCTGAATCAATTTGCTAACAAGAGGCTTATCGTTGTCAACACTGATTTGACAACTTGTTTCTGCTTCACCACTATCATGGATTTGTGTTGTCGTGGTACAAGTGGATACATCTTAAGAATTGTCTTGAAATCTCCTGTTGATAGTTGAGTTCTCTACAATATCACTTTCATTCCTTTGCATAGTACTGGGGGCACAAGGTGAGCCACCTTGTTTTATATATTCATCTTTAAAAGCATTGACGATACTTTGCAAAGAATTAATATAATCCTTAGGCCAATTACTCAACCAATTCATAGCATCATCATCTAAGGAACATGCAAAGAGACGTATCTTGACACCTTCACGATTATATTGTGAAGGAAGACAATATCTATTTATTATATGAGTAATTGTTAAGAGATGATTAGCAGTGGCTGAATCACCACCCGAGAACACAGGCATTTTTTGAATGGTCTCTTTTGGCATGTCATGAAAAGGATCACCCATGATGACAAGTACTTAAATGAAAAAACCAAATGGATGTTAGAGAAAGAGATCCTTGTTCAAGAAAGGTCAAGAGATCCACAAGAAACGAGCTTCTTAGTAGAAGTTCATGTAAGAAATGAAATAATTGGAGTTGCCACTTGAACAGGAGTTTGATTCAAAAACCAAAAAATTAGTCGAGAGAAGCAGATGGATATCAGGGAGGGATTCTTGTCTGGGAGTAAAATAGATGAATATGTGGAGTTGCCACCCAAACAAGAAGCCAACTGAAATGTCTAGGTGCTAAAGGTGCAAATGATGAATGAATTAGTGAGACGACGAAAGATAATGTGATGAAAAGATGAAGAGATGAAATGACGCCAAAAAATGTTAGGTCGTGTGATGAGCTAATGAACGGCGAAAAAAGATTAGAAGATTAGAAAATGTCATTGAGACCAAGGACTGAAAAAATCTATCCCCGGCAACGGCGCCAAAAAAATGTTGTCGCACAGGATGTCTAGGCACTATGACAACGGCTCAGATCGGGGGTTGTCACCCTGATCCCCAATTTCTCTATTTAAGTTGTCTCCTTATAGCAGACTAAGGGGGGTAGACCATATGGAAATGGAATGAAGGAGAACTAGTTGGGAACCAACCAGTTTAGGAGACACAATTAAATGACCAAATACTTGTAAAAGATCTAGCAAGATTAAAGGATTTGATTGAATTTGAAAGACTGATACTAGTGCCTTATGGAGTCAACTATCCTGCTAAGAATTTAGGACCAAGTACTTGATGAGAAACCGCTACTATGCAGTACTAACTTAGAATGCAAGGAAAATGATTTTAAGGGGCGAGATGAAGCAAGCTTCGAAGATGAGAGGTGATGTCAAAAAATCCTAAAGCACTTAGACTATAAATAATCTGATGTAACCACTAAGTACTTAAACGAGAGTGCCAATTATGAAGATGCCCAAAATTTACTCAATTAGAAGATATACCATTCGTCACAGATCCACAATAATAAGATATCAATCACACTTGTAAGAATTTTCCAAACATTAATATTCAATAGATGTCCAAATTCAAGTAAATGAAACAAGACTTAATTACAGATTTTAATCGATAGATAACGTTCTAGAACTTAGATGCCAATGATCATCAAAACCAACTACGGCATGTAAAATTAACTAGCACTTAAATCTCAGTAATTATTCATCCAGATATACCATGAAATTTTAATGCTAATAAAACACATTAGTCATGCAATTTATGGATTAAATGATATTCTCAAATAATGCAAATCCAAAAATTAAATTTTCTCCTATAGTTAAACTTAGGATATTAAAAAATTAAATGCGTCAACTATAGAAATTTATCCACAAGCTTAAAGGATCTAAAAACCCCAATTATAATTCCAAAATTTATATACAAAAAGAATTAAAAATTAAACTATAGACAAATCTTTGATTTTTAAAATTTTTTAAGTTAGGATTAGATTTTTTGAAGTTTTTTGAATATTTTTAAAAGTTAATGAAATTAAGATACAAATCTAAAACTTTTATACAAATTTAAAAGAAATGTTAAAAGCTAAAAAAAAATCACATTTTGAAATGTTAATAAAAACTTTATACAAATTAAATATCAAAAAGTTAAAATCTTAAAAAATTAAAATGAAATCAAATATTATCATAAAAAAATTGTGTAATGTATTTTTTTAAATTTGAAAATGTTTAGATGTCTAACTAAAGAAAATTAAAAATCGAGAGTTAGGAGCAAGTTTAAAAAAAATAAAAAATAATAATAATAATTTCAAATTTGGAAGTTAATGTTTTATTGTGTTATTTGTTTTGATGTGTTAGGTTTAAGGCGGATTCGAGTGGGAGTGCGTGAGGTTATGAGGGTGAGCGGACACTGTGCAAAGATCTTATGGATATGGCGGCAGATAGAGAAATGGCAGCGCGAAATTGGAGGACACTGGGTGAGGAGCCAACAGTGGAAACCTAGCGGATGAGGGGACGAGCAAGAAGACGCAGATGCGAGGGAGAGGAAGGAACTACTTTGAGGCAGTTTGCAGGTCGAGCTGGGAAAGGATGCGGACAGGTGAAGGAGAGGAGAAGTGGACACGCAGAGGGCTTGATGGCTTGTAGGTGAGGGACGGAAACCGATAGCGATCCAGCAGTGAGGATATGCGATGAAAAAAAATGCGTGAGGAAATGGCAGTGAGGACTGAGGGTCAAGAAAGAGGTGGAGAGAAATGGGAGACGCAGGTAGGGATGAAGGGCAGATCAACCAACACTCTGGTGCATAAAATTTTAAAACTTTTCCTTGCCCAGAAATCAACAAACTCAGATTTAAAATTCGGATTTTAAATAAATACACTACAGTTTCTACTTTGAGGCAAGATCCCTCCTAGATCTGTAAACAAATCTGATCTTAAGGCCAGATCTTACCCTCCAGGGCCTAGATCTGGCTCAGATTTGAATTTTTTTTTTTGAAAATTTCCCAACATAACCTGCACAAAACCAAAACAAAGAACCCAGAAACCCCAGCATATACAAAATCCGAAAATGAAACCTCGATCTCGAGTTAGAAATCAAAAAACTAATAGAAAATTTCTAAATATTTACACTTACAATTACAGAACTATGGACAAAAGTTGCAGATCTGCCAGATTTGAGGAGTATAAGTTTGACTTCGCTCCCAGATCTAGAGGTCTAAGACTCTTACTAGCCAGATCTAACTTTAAATTCGATAAAAATAAGATAAAATTTAATTTAGGCACAAGCCCTAGAAAAACCCTGCAAAAAATAGAATTTAAGATAAGCCTGGGGAATTAGATCCGGAGGGCTCTTCAAATCTTATTTCCTTGAGAGTCAACTAGTCCAACCGAGGACTTCCCCAAACGCATAATTCGAAATCTGAAAGATTTCTGCACATTTAAAGTTAAACTGTTAAATTAATAGAGAAATAAGATAAAAATAAAACTTTCAAGAGTTAGAGATAGCTGCTAACTCAATCCAATTAATATCCCTACCCTAAATCCAGTAACCTAAGCAAGATACATGTGTAATAGATTACTCTACAGGAGTCATTAATCAACAATTCATTGAAATAATCAACAACAGAATATAAAGAACAAGTTTACCATAAAATCCTAAAGACGAACACGTCCATCAAAATAAAACCCCTAAGACTTCGTTTGTATTATTCCAAAAAGTATTATAGGAGAGCTTAAAGAGCAAGTACACGATCGAGAGATTAGATGCCAATGACAGACAAAGACTTCTAATTTATAAGATAAAATCTCCAACGGCTAGTTCGGTTGATCTTTGTCAAAGTAATGTCGACCGTCGAAAAATATTTAATCATCTTTTAATCTCGTTTGTCGAAATCATAAATTTTTGAGGAAATTCGAATTTATCATTTAATTCCCTTTTAACTAACTCAAAAATAATATATTGAGTTAATTACCTCAAAAATTTGAATTTGACTTAAATGCTAAGGACCAAGGGTCCAAAATTTCTCAAAATTCTCAATATTCTCTTGGGCTGGGACCGAAAATTAATGAAGTTTTTGGCTTAGGATTTTTAATTTGATTTGGCCAGAAAATTTAATTAATTGACTCATGAGGAGAATAATTACTTTTCCAACCCTCTTTACATAAGATAAATACACGTTGACACATGAAGGGTGAAAACCCATTCGTGATAGACCCTCAAATAGTTATCCAGACCAAGGGTCCAAAATTTCTCAAAATTCTCAATATTCCCTTGGGCTGGGACCAAAAATTAATGAAGTTTTTGGCTTAGGATTTTTAATTTGATTTGGCCAGAAAATTTAATTAATTGACTCATGAGGAGAATAATTACTTTTCCAACCCTCTTTATATAAGATAAATACACGTTGACACATGAAGGGTGAAAACCCATTCGTGATAGACCCTCAAATAGTTATCCAATTCTGCGACTTAAAACACGATCTAGTCGGCCAAGTAGCTTGTAATAAAATAATCTAGCCAATTAGTTAGGATTATTCCCAAACTACTTTTACAAAGACTCGATAGAAAACACTAGGACTCACTTAGTATTTTGACGACAAAATCCACCCTAGCTTTGGGGTGAGGCTAGAGGGGAAAACTCTGCCGATCACTTGTTTCGAGAAACACAAATGAATCATTGAGACAAAAAACCTCCTAGGATAGAAATCGTCACTAAAATACTAGGCTTACCTAGGTTGTTACATACATGATGGTCTTACTTAGATCATTTACATCATAAACATGCAGAATAGGTTGACATGGTTTATAAAACTGTTGACCGATGATTGAATCTGAATGGTGTGAACAACTCAAACATGATGAATCCCATTTGCAAAAATGGGGTGTACTGCTATGGGGTTGTTGACAAAGAGTGGTCAACAGGGCCCAACGAGGAGAGACTGCGTCCCACATGTGGCAGCACAACTCATTGGTACGAGCTAGAGGTAGTGCAGTTTGAGGTGGGCCCCAAGGGAACATTAGGAAGACTTAGTTAAAAGGAAGCAAGCTACTCATTTGGGATCATTCATTCATTCAACTATTTCTTCTTGTCATTTTGACAGCACGCTTGAGCTGGAGAGCAAAGCCTGTCGTGTTGTTTAGCACACGAGATCTTCAAGCAGAGATATCAACCTCTACCTCGGGGGACTTCGAGTGCTCGCTCAAGAGAGGAGTTCCACACCTTGTGAGGAGAATTTCCACCAGCACCATCAGGAGGAATCGTAGCCAGTTCTGGACTGCGCAGAGGAGGAGACAGCATAGGGGAGGAGGCAGTGTAGAGAGGAGTTGGTTGTTCCGACTAGTGAAGCCAACATCGCGATTTTTTCACCAGAACGATAAAATCGCCGATTTTTTCGGCGAGTTTTTTATTTGCAAAAAATTTCAAAAAAATTGCGTTTCAAATAGCAAAAATTGTGGGCCCGTCAAACAGTGACCCAATAAGTTCAAAAATCGATTTTTTTTGTCATTTTTGCAGACAAAGAGCAAGAAAGAGAGCTAAGGAAGAGGAGAAATCATCTACAAGGGCAAGAGAGGAGAAATGTGAAGGAATTTAGCAACCCATGCCAACAAAATTCAAGTTTGGACCAAGTTTCTTTAGCAAAGCATATTTTCCAGGTATGGGCATCAAATTTGACCCATTTTTTGGTTTTTTTCTTGTTTTTCCATGGGTTTCTATTACCCATGTATTTCGCTTCATTTTTGTTTGCTTTTGGTTGTGTTTTTTTTGTTTTGTTTTATTGAGTGGAGAGGGTTTATTTTGTTCAAAAATGCAAAAATTTGGTTGTTAGATTTATTTTTTCATTTCTTCTTGTGCTTCTAGTTTCTTTCCATTATTTTTTCTTGGGTTTGAATGTGTATTTTTTCCCATTTTTGTTGCATTGAGTTGAAGGGTTTTGTTTTTGTGAAATATTCAAAATGTTGTATGTAAAATTGTAAATTTTTATTTTTATTTTTTTAACTTGCAATTCTTCTTGTGCCCTAGGTTCAAATTTCTAAGTTCAAACTTCATCTTACAGTAAAACTTAAGAGTTCAACAAATTTACAAACATGCCAAGGAAATTGGACCCTATGTGGGAATTTGGTGAACCTGATGGGGGATTTGATAGATCAAATTTGATAGGGCACTACATGGCATGGGGTATACAGATTGAAGTACCACTTGCACAAATTCCTAGACATGAGGTAGGGCATTGCACAAATACCAATCCATAAATAATCCGAAGAGCTCTCAAATCATTGGAAGGAATAGAAACAACTAAACTTACTAAGGCAACTCTGAGGAGTCAAATAGCAGGGTGTGGAGGTGATCGTGAAAGTGGTAGTGGTTCTTCACCATCAGCATCTTCTACACCCAACCCCGTAGCTGCCTCATCATATTTTGTTCCTAGAACCATAATTGGTGCACAACCATCTATCTCCTCAATTATTAAAAAAAGGAGAAGGAAGAAGCTGACAAGTTGTTGGGCAAGCTTTTTTTTTGGAGTGATATTCCTTTTAGTCTTGCCAGGAACAATCCCTTTTATCAGGCTGCAGTTGATGCTATTGTTGTTGTTGTCTAGGGTACAAAACCCCTTCATATGATGACTATAGAAAGCGCATTTTTCAAAATGAAAAAGTTGACTGCACCAAGAGATTGGAGGAGTTAAGGTCATGATGGGCAGTCACAAGATGCACTGTGATGTCAGAGGATTGGATTGATCAAAAGGGTGGAAGCCTTATCAACTTCTTGGTCAGCTGACCCAAGGGGAGAATGTTTATGAAATCCGTTGATGCATCTGCACATGTCAAAGGTGTACGATTATTATGTGATTTATTGAATGTGTTCATTCTAGAGGTGGGTCCATAAAATGTTGTCCAAGTCATAACGGACAATGCTGCAAATTATGTTGCTGCTAGCAAGATGCTTATGGAGAGACATCATAGCATATTTTGGATATCTTGTGCTGCACATTGCATTGATTTGATTTTGGAGGACATAGGAAAAATTCATTTTGTCAAAGATATTGTTGAATCATAAAAGAACGTTACAAAATTTATATATAGTCATGCATCTGTACTTCATTTGATGAGAACATTCACCAACAAGGAGTTGGTGCGCCCTGCCATTACACGGTTTTCCACCAGTTTCATATCTCTTCAATCCCTATTGAATTCTATGTGGGATGTGAAGAGAATGTTTCTTTCAGAGGAGTGACGTGCTTTGACATATAGCCACAAACTAGAGGGAGATGCCATATGCAGGTTAGTTCATATCAGGAAAGCTTATGGGGGGGAGTGCAGGAGGTGTGCAACATTACTGAATTTTTGGTAAAGGTCCTTAGATTAGTTGATGGAGAGAAGCCCGCAATCGACTACTTGTATGAGGCCATGGATAGGGCCAAAGGAGCCATTCGGAGCTACTATGAAGATAAGGGGGATGAGGGGTTTCAGAAACAACTTCTTGTATGGGAAGTGATTGATGAGCGATGGAACAACACACTCTATCGTCCCATTCACGCTGAAGGGATCTTTATGAATCCAGAATTTTCTTACTCCTGTAGTTTCTTATTTGATGTTGAGGTCATGTATGGCTTTTTCATTTGTGTTTAGAAGATGGTGCCATCTCCCAACACAACGTGCAGATGTCTCCAAAGAAATGGAGATACACAGAATGGAAAGTGGCACATTGAGCTTTGACATCGCTGTCCAGGATAGGAATACTAAAATGCTAGGTAAGATTTAGTCTGTTTCAAAATTCATTGTCTCTTCAAGTTCATAACTTCATACATCGCTTCAACTTTCAATTTTCAAATTTTTATTATTTTAAATTTTTTCTTATGTTTATAACTTTACAAGTTTATCTTTATTTGTTGTAGATGCATGATGGAGGAGCTACTGTGGCAAAATACCAAATCTTGAAAGGCTTGCCATTAGAATATTCAGCCAAACATGTAGCTCTTTAGGATGCAAGCGCAATTGGAGTGTATTTGAAAAAATATGCACCAAAAAGCGCAACAGGTTAAAAACTGAAAATATTCCAATTGATTTTTTGAATTTATTAATAATTTTTTTATAATTATTAATTTATTGTTTATGATATATATTATATAATTTATTAATTTATGACCCTTGTACAGGTTGGAGTCCCAACGCCTCAATGACATGGTTTACATCCACTACAATCTTAGATTGTAGGTGAGACAACTTGAGAGGACACATGATATGGAGGCTATCTCTTTAGATGTGATTGGCACCACTGCTGCATGGAGGGCTGAGACCGAGAAGCCTATCATGGAGTTAGCCCCTAATTGGATAGAGCAGGAGGTAAGGAGGGGGAGGAGCAGCAGGAGGAGGTGACACCACCTACTCTTGCCACTGGTAGAGGATGTGGTCTACGTCCTTTAGCTCTTGGTGCTTCAGCTTCTAGTGCTTTAGGTTCTAGAGCACAACAGAATCCATTGCTAGCCCCACTAGCTTCTTCATCTAAAGGGAAAGTTGTTACATTTTCTCGCAAGAGGGGCAGAGGAAATCAGTGGTATAGATTATTTGGTGCATTCCTTTGTATATGACATTATGACTATGATAAGAGATACATTATTATATTTTGTTGATATTTTGAGGGTGAGTTGGGACTCAAGCCTTAGTATTCAGGACATGATTCACTGTTATGTGTGATGTAGCACTAGACATGATATTACACATCTTATATATTAGTTTTTTTTTCATATTTATGTGTCAATGCGTTTATTTTATGTTGTGGATGCTTTAGATATTAAAAAAATTTGAAAAAATCAAATATTTTTGTATATACTGATTTTTTCTCGATTTTTACAATTTTTTTGATTTTTTCCCCACGTCGATTTAATCCCAATCACGTTGTTTGCAAAATTGGTTTTGAGAGGTGAGAAGAGAGGGAGTTGTAGCCGAGATTTGGTGGGGAGGCTTGGAGCTTCCTAATAGGGATTTTTGGTGCATTTTGGAGACTTCCAGCAGCAGGATTTACAGGAGGATTGATTTACCTAGCAGCAGGATTTACAGGAGGATCGATTTACCCAGCAGCGCAGTGAGCCAAGCCCAAGAGGGCCAATTTTCAGGGTCAAGCTTTGGGCGAACCCTTTCTAGGTTTATTGAGGAGAAGCCAAGATTTATTTGGTAGAATTTTCTGGCAGATTTGAGGTGTCAAACAAAGATCCTAACTCAGCTAGTAGCTAGAGGAGCTAGGGGACATTGGGCCGAAATTCTGGGGTCAACATTTGGCCAATTCCTTCGTGGGTTTTTGTGGGTTTCTTGAGTAGAGTTCGGGGTTAAAGTCCTAGAATTTTCTGACCTGTGTAGCAGGACCTAGCGACATTTCTTCGGGAGCAGCAACAACATTTTTGCCAGATTGCAGTGCAAAGCTATAGCTGTACAACGTACCATCAATGGGGGATTTCAACATTGATTCAGAGGGCTTCTCAAGCTTGCCTTGAGCAAGCTCGGGTGCCTTCATTCTAACACCTCCATTGTACTCATTTCTAGCAAATTAATAAAATGGCTCAATAGTATTTTATGGCTTCGTTGGTGTTTTGATATCAGTTTTTGTTTTGTTGTCTCCTTATTATCTTTTAGCCTGTTATTAGTGTTATTTTCCCATTTGGGATATTACAATGGCATCAAAGCTTCGTTCTTGGCTCAGCCGTGGGGATCTTTTCCTATGAACGAGGAGGGTAGGTCGAACATTACCCACTAAAGGCAGTAGAGGTGGAAAATATGGGGGTGTCAAGGAGCAAAGGGGAAGCAACATTAGGTAGCATCTTAAAGGCCCTAAATGATTTAGCCAAAGGACAAAAGGGAATGTTGGAAGGACTCAAGCAACAAAATAGGGATAAGAACATTCATCATGAGTTCCTATTTGGGGAGACTTCATGGATCTCACAACAATGTGACCACCCTTTACCAGCCACTCACCCGCTAGCCTTCAGTAGGCCAACCAGGACCACGATGCCTACATTTTTACCTTCAGTACCGAGTGAGCAAGGTAGGAGGCATGATCATATAACCATGGGAGATTATTTCTGAGAATGGCAGTCCATGGGGGAAAACTTTAGAACAACTTTGTCCTTCAAAGATTTCTGTTAACTCAGGCAGGATGTAAAAGGCTGAAATTTTCTGAGCAATGGAAGCGGCCGAACCAGCGTTCCGAAGTCAGAGAGCAGGAGCATTTCTGGGCAGAGAAGCGCAACACCTGAGCCATGTGGGGCTAGTTGCAGAGAGTCATTTCAGCTTCGGTTGAGAAGTATTCCAGCCTACCTTGAGTAGGCCTAGGTGCACCTATTCTAGCACCTCTTTTGTACTCAATTCCCGACATTAATAAAATTGCTCAGCTCATCTTTTGGCTTCAATTTCTCATGTATTGATGGTGTAATTTATTTTGCTGTAGTTTTAGTCTATTGTTGCTTGTATTACTGTCATTTTCCAATTTGGGGATATTATAGTGGTATTGTGGGGAGCTCGTAGATACACCTAGTGTGACGCAGGAGTCATCTCTGATAGAGTTCCCTTTGGTAGCCCCAAGGGACAGAATAGAGGAGGTAGTGGAGCACACAACCATTGATGAGGAATATCAGTCTATGACAGAGCTTCAGAACAACGGTGATTTACAGTTAACTGATGATCACGTCTTGCATGTTGGGTTGTTAGAGCAGCGGGAGGCTCAAGTTGAGTCCATGGTGTAGGAGGATATGCAGCCATCCGTTGGGCTAGCTATTGATGAGGGGCAACAAAGAGGTTGTTGAGCTGTGACATACGGTCAGGGTGCGAGTTGGTGGATGTGGCCATGGGGGTGGTTCGATCTTCTGTAGAGGTAGCACTTGCTCCACCTTTCAACCCGTGCTCAAGGAGATGCATGACCCCCTTCTGGCGAGACAACTTGAGGTGTCATAGGAGCATGAGGGACGATGGATAGTAGACTTCATCTACAGGAGGGCACCCAGACTCCGAGCAGTGTCCAGGTGTACCCTTAAGAGTTGGGATAACATATTTCATTGCGTGGTTTGGCAAGAGCAGGGAAGATTGCCTTGCATGGGACAAATTCTTGATACTTGGGGTCCACCTAGGAGATACATATAGGTGTCAGAGATGAGGGCTAGATGGGTTCTAGTAGGTAGCAGCGCTACGCAACGACATCCCGTGAGGAGTGGGAGTTGTGAGCTCCTAGCATTGTTCGGGGATCCAGGGATCCAGTTGGCAGGTGGATCTCTTCACTATGTGATTAGCAGGGTCAGGGTAGAGGGTAATCCATTTCACCTTCGATTTGACCCACGGGGGATCACTGAGACCACCACTTCTTGGCAAGGCAGACTTATCCTGTTGTTACTCAGGGTTGAGATCAGCAGCGAAGGGGTAGATATTGGCATCATGGTGATGCTCGAGTAGGATGAGCTTGTGTCTCATAGACCTTCCACCACTAGGCCTCAGGAGAGGAGAATATAGTCTACACACAGTGGGGAGTATACTATAATCAGAGTAGCGCAGTGTCAGCATGGTGGCACCACTCCGAGTTTGGACGAGGACCTGATCATCAACACTCTTTACAGCTCAATAACCCTTAGGGATGAGTTGGCTACCATAGGGGGAGATCATGCAGATCTTCCATTGAGCTTTAGCGAGTCGCTGATGGAGTGTGGGACTTCATTAGCGTGGCAGGTTGGTCAACAGGATGATAGCAGGAGGGGCTTATGTGAGTGAGACGCTATCTCTGCAGGGATTAGGTGGTATCTTCGAGGGTTTACTCTTAGAGTACATGGGATGAATTACTTGGTAGGGAAACTTCATGAGTTGGGCATAATGCCAAATTATCATGATTCCCTAGTCAATGATGGTGTGCAGAGGACTTTTGCTACTTATGCCAGAAGGATGGTGAGTGGAGCAGGGGGAGCTTCATGTTGGACAGGATGGCTTGGGATCCTGGTATTGAGGGGTCCCTTCATATCAGGGTGATGCAGATATCAAGGATGATTCAGTGGTGCATCTGGGACCCTGGCACATTTTTGCAGTGACCATGGGGAGCGTCTGCCAGAGAGGATGCTTGTTTAGGCATTGCTTGAGGACAAGTAATTTTTGGTGGGGAGGGCTGTAATATTCCTAATTAGCAATTCCGCTAATTAGAATATTAATTTTTGATATTCTGCTAACTATTACATTTTGACTATGAGGATATGGGTTTGGGGGCCCACAATTAGACTTGGGAAACTTTAGGGATCAAGACATTATGCCAAGGGAAATATTGCCACTGTAGTGGAGGATTTGGGCCCAATGAGGAGAGATTGTGTCCCACATGTGGTAGCACAGCTCATTGGTATGAGCTAGAGGCAACACAGTTTGAGGTGGGCCCCAAGGGAACATTGGGCAGGCTTAGTTAAAAGGAAGCAGGCTACTCATTTGGGATCATTCATTCATTCAACTATTTTCTTCTTATCATTTTGACAGAGCACGCTTGAGTCGGAGAGCCAAGTTTGCAGTGTTGTTTAGCACACAAGATCTTCAAGCAGAGATCTCAACGTCTACCTTGGGGGACTTCGAGTTCTCACTTGGGAGAGGAGTTCCACACCTTGTGAGGAGAATTTCCACCAGCAACATCAGGAGGAAGTGTAGCCAGTTCTGGACTGCGCAGAGGAGGAGGAGTTTGCATAGGGGAGGACGCAGTGTAGAGAGGAGTTGGTTGTTCTGGGAGGTGAGAAGAGAGGGAGTTGCAGCTGAGATTTGGTGGGGAAGCTTGGAGCTTCCTAACAGAGATTTTTGTGGCATTTTGGAGACTTCTAGCAGCAGGATTTACTGGAGGATCGATTTACCTAGCAGCACAGTGAGCCAAGCCGAAGAGGGCCAATTTTCGGGGTCAAGCTTTGGGTGAACCCTTTCTGGGTTTATTGAGGAGAAGCAATATTAATTTGGTAGAATTTTCTGGGCGAATTTGAGGCGTCAAACAAAGATCCTAACTCAGCCGGTAGCTAGAGGAGCTAGGGGACATTGGGCCAAAATTCCATGGTCAACATTTGACCAATTCCTTCGTGGGTTTCTTGAAAGAACAATGCAATTATATAGAAACAACATTATTTAGCAACATATGCAATTATATATAAAGAACAATATCATCATCAATGCAACAGAACATAAAGGAACAATAGAAGAAAAGCATTCACACATAGAGAGACCAGGGCAAAACCTACTATGGGGAAAACCCTTTCAAATTCTTCTTCTTATTATATTGTCATAAAATGTTCAACAAAGAGAGAGTACAATGATCTATATCTTCAACCACAAAACTATCTAGCAAAATCAACTAATCCACATCCAAGAGATGAACTCAACAATGCTAATAATAAAACCCCTGATCCTGAATCCTGTAGACAACTGTCACTGTTTGTGGTCAAATGCCAAATTCTGCAGTCAATTGCAGTCAACTAAGAAACCAAACCCTAGTTTCCAACCGCACACAGAGAGTGTATGTGCGTCCAACTGAAACCCTCCAACCACACTCATGAGCACGCGTGCCTGCTGTTGCAACCAAAAAATGGTTGTGTCATCCCTGTGGTGGGAAACCAAAACCCTAGATCTCACGAGTGTGCACAGACCCTACAATTTCGGATCTGTACGAACTAATCTCCGCGAACCATCTCAGACCTGTGTAAGCCAAACCAAAGATCAAAATTGGTCCTCTCGAAAAGAGGAATCTAGTCCCATGATTGGAATTTGTCATTGAACTACCAAATTAACACTCACTCTCAGCTTAGTGAGAAATTCCAACCGCATCACTTAATCATCGCAAGTATCCTTTCATCAACTCATGTCATATCTCAAGTATCTCGTCATCAAATGTCGTATTTGTTCATCTCGACTCATCTTTGCTTGTCCCTGCTTATCTCTTGCTTGTCTTCCCTCATATGTTGAACACTCTCGAGTCTAAAAGAAGAAGAATTTGAAATCGGAGGGGAGCTTAAGCTGCCAGACTCAATTCACGTCAACAACATTGGAGGTCCTATCTCAATCCATAACAACATGAGGGAGCACATCTCAACCTGAAACCACATCGGGGAGCTCAGTCTCAACATGGAACCCAATGACAAGGAGGAAGGTCCTATGGGACATCTTACCACTCAAACTAGCAGGGGTCCTAAGAGGGGATCCTATAGAGCGAATAGTAGGTTGAGGGGCAACAATGGAGAGATAGTCCACTATCACCTCAATTAAGGCTCCCTGCTCTTTACGGACTTTCACCGATGAGGGGAGACTCGGTATAGGGGAATCACTAGGAAGGATGGATTTATGAATGGATAGAGGGTGATTCCCAAGGCCTATTCACAAGAGAGGTTCAATTAGATATCTTGCTTGCTTCAAAAGCAAGGTGGTAGGCTCCCTAGGAAGGGCTAAGAGGATTCTTGGGCCCATGTTTGGAGGATATGCCTTAACAAGGGGCTTCCTATTTGTTGTAGAGGTAAATCCCCTCTGCGGACAGAGGCAATCCCTACTAGCCCAGATCGGGTCTAGCAACAATCGTATCACGCTAAGGCGCAAGTCCCTAATTGCAATAGACAAAATTGCGAAGAAGGCCTACCTTAAGTCCAACGCTGTTGTTCGTAGAGAAGGTAGCGCTCCCGTTGCCTTGCTCCAGTAGATCACAATTCTCCCACTTGTCGCGATCGAACACCTACACACACAAGAAACACAACGAACACACAAGCGTAAACCCAATATATGCAATTGTGTATCAGTTAGCGAAGACACAACTCATGATCACAATGAACAATACGAGTGGAACCATAACCAAAGTCGCTTATCATTAATTAATACAAAGAAAGATACAACTTGGCTCTGACGCTGAATCTTCCTTCGGCGGGTCGACAGCGGAATACGTCTCGGTAAAGTTCGTCGGGAATGGGACAAGCCTCTCTCTTCGGTTGTCTTGACAATAATCTCCTTGCTACTGATTTGGCTCTATGAGGGCTATCAAGGCTTTTGCAGCATTCTTGAGGCTAGGAAGGCTCTTGGAGACTAGCTTGCAAAGGAAAATGGCAAGCTTATATAGATGGTGGAAGGGGAGTTGGGATCCCTACAATCATGGGATTGGCCCTATCCTCAAGGAAGCTTACATGAGAGGTGGAAAACCATTTCCTCTACATGGAGATCCGGAGCCAAACCTCCCAACTCAATTTAGAGACCAGTTCAAGAGTTGGTTGGAATCAAAATTCCGCCATTTATTTTTAAAAAACACTCCTTAATAAGCTTGGCACGGGTACAAGACTGAGACAGTGCGCCAGCTGGCGCGCCCTCTTTGGAGGATTTCCCCCATTGGCATGGGGGCTGAACTGACTAGTTGCGCCAAGGAAAAAAAGGCTATTTTTAGGGTTTTTCACAAGGAATTGTCTTTAGGGGAATGAATGCCCTTGTCCAGGGGGATGCCATGAAAGTGGTTTTAGGTCATGTCACTGCTCACAGGTCACGGAATAAGCCCTCCAATGTGCGGGACGGGGAATTGCAGGGATGGTGACAAATTGCTGTGTAACACTATTCCTAAGGATCCTTATGGATGTAATGCTTCTATGTAATCCTCGTGGAATTGGAGTTATTAAGTTGCAGGACCGCATAAAGCCGAGTGGACCCAAAATTAGGTCAAGGGTATGGAGTTGATCGACCAAGGAAAGGCTTGACCTAATTAGGGAAGGGAAGATGATCAAAGGACAAGTTTTCTTTGAGGATTGAATACAATGATCCAAATGAGGACACTAGTCGAGGGAAACCTAGGGCAAGGAATGATCTATGAGCTAGGGCTTGGTATATCTCAGGATCCCACCATCGAAATTTCTTCAAATTTGGAGGGCCTCTAGAGGAAACACTAGCGCAGTTATGGACCAAGGATCGAAGTGTTTTGATGGCTACAATGGAATTTATGTGATGTCCTAGGTGACCTATTAAGGATATGCCTCGAAAGAGAGAGAGGAGGCAAGAAAAATAAGCATTTAGGTGACCACCAGTGGGAGAGATGGAGTCAAGATGAACTTGTGATTTGGAGAGGCTATACCCAATCAAGGACACCTCTAGACAACTTCGCATGGCAATTAAGGGATGTAGCTGCCAGAAGATTTTATACTTCGATATGCAATAATTGATGCCTTATCAAAATATTTTCACCAAAGAAAACCTCTAGGAACATTCACCCATTCATACATGACACATGCAATGATGCAATGCTTCAAAAGACCAAAATCTCCACAGTAAATTTCATACCTATATAGCGAAAATCCCAACAACATTCATGTGACAAAGTAAATAACAAGAATAAACATGAAAAATATTACTTACATGTACAAATGAGTATATCCAATCATCATATTATGCTAATAATGAAGCTCCAAGACCAAGAAGATAGAATCCAAACATCAAAATTCATCCATGAAACCAAATTCGTCCTCCAAGAGGGAATGCAAAATTCTTCAAGTAGCAACTAAACCCAAATCCAAGTAATGATGAGAGAAATGAATCACCTCTCATCTATTTATACCATCCCTAATGAGTTTGATTTTCCTATCTGGCCTAATTAAGCCCTAAATAATAAAATAATGTGCAATAATAACATCCCTTGGTGACAAGCCCACCAAGATAGCTCAACATAAAAATAAGCCTCTCATGAGGGAAGAATAATCAAGATAATGAGTCGTTGGGCCATTGAGAAGGCCTAATGAAGCTCAAAATGTGCCATGGTGAGAAAATGGACTCCAAACATAGAGGACAAGGGGTTGGTCCCTTGTCTTCCAAGCAAATCACTATGGTGCTCCCAAGTGGTGTGGGAGGCACAAGGACATCCTCATGGGTCTCCAAGTGGAACGAAAATGCTTGTAAACCATCTGTAAGGGTTAGGATGATGACATAAACCCTCCCTTTGTCTCCTGCAGTGAGACACATCCTCATCTGGACCCTAGAACATTTGCCATGTGTATGGTGCAAGTGTGGAGCCGGCTGGGCATGGTGAATTAGGTGCATCATCCTCATCCAAAAGGTGGAATACAAATAATCATTGTGTGGTGTTGGGGATCCATGAAGTACTCTCTGTTATGTTGGAGGCCCGTGACTCTCAATGCTCACCCTACAAGTGCCAATGTGGCCCTCTAGAGGGCTAGGACCCTAGGAGACCAAGCCCCAAATGGAGACCTGCCTGTAATCCTCCATAAGATCCAATGCATCCCCTTGCCCTGCAATACAACAAATCATTAGAATAATCAAGTGAAAGATCTTACAAGTCATGGAATCAATGGGGCACTTCATGGTGGCACGCCCTTCCATATCTAGCTTTGGCATGTACAAGTGTCTCCAAGCTCAATAACAGGGTTAATCGAGGAACCTATTAGGTGGTTTCAACCTTTAAAGGGGGTGACATGTCCATGGTACATCCATTAGGTGGAAGGTGGCAAATGATATATTGATGGAACAGAGTGGGGGTCAAGGGGATGCTCCAAGCCACATGCCATTGTGCAAGGGTAGTTATAATAAGGGAAGCCCACACCTGAGTATATGAGTGTAGTAGGGAGCAAATCGTGGTTCATGAGTTACCCCGACCTTTGTTTTTCCACCCTTCTTCATATGCCTTTTGCCTTTGATTGATTTTTCTTCATAACTGCTCTAGGCTCCAGGGGATGAGAGCATGATGCGTAGGATGTAGTAGTAGGTACCCCTTTTTGAGGTGGGATCCACCCTCTCCACCGTTATCATGCTTGCCTTGGTTCTGGTTCTACAACTACACACTAGCCAACTTTGCTAGCATGTCCATCATGAATTTCTATTGTCTGGCCAACTCTGTAATCGTTGGTTCTTTGCCTCCTTGTTTAGGTTGTTCTTCATTCTCCATGGGTTCTTTTTCTGAGATCTCATGCTCTTTGGTGTGCTCTACTTCGATATCTGGAAAAGGGTTAGGACCCAAACCTCTACCTCGACCTCTTCTCCCTCAGCCCCTGCATCTGTGAAATACGATTCCACCATACCGGGGTGGCATCACTTGTTCTTGTGCCCACAACTTGACAATAACGTGCTTTGATACCACTGTAATATTCTACTAGGAAATTAACAGTGAATAACAAAACTAGGAGCAACAATATAAAATTTAAAACCAAGCATCCAAATTAGAACACGAAAGAAAATACGCAGAAAAACTAAGTCATTTTATTAATAAAGGAAATCTAGGTACATAATGAGTAAGAACTATGGAACCTAGGCTTGCTATGCAAGCTATGCAAATCCCAAGTGGAATCTCGGGGTCCCAAGTGCTAAAATGGCTTCACGCTGCAAATGCACATTGCCCAAAAAATCTGCTACTTGTTGGCAAAATGGAACTCGAGTTCTTCTCTAATTACTGCTCAGAATGCTCTGAAACTTTAGCTCTGGGCTCTCCCAAATCTCAAAAAAACCTGTAAATGGTTAGGGCTAGTTCCGGGGGACTATAAAGCCCTCCAAGAGGTGCGAGTGTCCTTTCTGGCTTGCTTTGCGAACAACTGAAAGAACTTTGTTGCTAAATGCCCCAAATGCTCCACTCAAAATACCTCCAAGCTTCACTGCAAAATCACCTCCGGAAACCCACTTTCTCTAGCCCTTAGCTCCCTCAAATCAACTCCTCTCCAATCCCTGCATATGCTTTGCCCAAGAAACTTTGCACACTGCCAAAATTAGTGAAATTTGGCACACAACACTGGCCCGACTCCAACCTTGCAAATGACACCAAAACTATGGCACCAAACCAAGAAATTCTCCTACAAATTAACCATCTCTCCTAACCCACAATAGTTGGCCAAGAATGATGCTGCTCGAACTACCTCTGCACCCAGGAAGTGTGCATAACTGGAAAAATTTGATGCAATGAAGATTTGTAGAAGCTGGAAAACAAAGTCCTCAAGTTCCCAATTAGGAAGACACTCGAAATTCTCCGAAGAAGGGGTGGAATTTCCCCTAAAACACCTGTGCTCAACAACACTCCAACCTCTGTGTTAAACAAATCCAAGAGAGGTCGAACTGTGTAAGTGAGATAGTAAAAAATGCCCCCAAAATGCCTCCCTTTTGCCTCAAGTACTCTAGGCCCATGCGTACCCCCTTGGTGGTCCCCACAATCCACTAACTCGCATCCTTTCCTTGAGGGTCGAATTGTCTCTCTTGGGTGGCCCTCGCCTTCCACTAAGAAATTGATTTCCCCTTTTTCTCATAAGTCCAAAACTGCCAAAAGTGTGCCTCTAGGCTCCAACACCAAAATTTCAAAAATATTCTATACTTAGTAAAATTTCTGAAATTGGGGATATCCTATGTAAACAAGAACCTAAGCCACATTTGGGGGTGCTTGAAACATATTTTGAAGTTCCTTAGGATTTCATCATTGAAAAAGTATATTTAAATGTGTTAAAATTAAAATAAATATGAATTGAAAGCGGTGTAGCACCACTCTTATAAGACGTGTGAGTACCTGCAGGTCTTGACGGGTTCGAAAGCAAGACAAGTCACTCGCATAGGACCCGTGATCTCTATTTGTACTCGTCCAAACCCTCATAGAACCCGTCTACTCGTATTGAACCCATGAAGACCCGCATGTGACCTGCATAAGACCCGTGGACCCACTCAAAATTCATATTTAAAAAAAAAAATCGAGATCATAGTTTTATTTTATTTTATTTTTGTATTTTGTCGAGTCTTATACGAGTCATTCCCGAGTCTTATATGGGTCGCCAAGTCAATAGCCAGACGAGTTGTATACGAGTACGAGTCATGCAACATTGATTAAAAGGATTTCATGTTAATATGCTAGAATTGAACAGTTGTAAATATTGTCACCTATTATGTTAATAAAAATATGAGAAGATTAATAAATAAAAGGAAAGGAAAGAAATAAATGATACTATGGAGTCTAGACCAATATAATTACTATTCAAAACTTTAAAGAACTAAATTTGGGTCATTAAGTAAATTATTTATAACATTGTAGGCAAAGGCGACTTTCCCAAATTTAATCCAAACCTGAAACCTGTAAAATAATATGATTGTCTAAGGGAAATAATTTAAATCTAGTTTTGAGCTAAAATGAGTAGAGTATTTTGTGTTACATTTATATATTTCTACTAATGCATGAAACTCGTGTCGATGTTGAATTTTAGTAAAGCTGATTAATAGTATCTTCATAAGTACCAAAAAATTCCAGATTCAAATATGCACACGCTTCTAAGTTTTATGATGGTCTCTAACAAATAATTATTGACACATCACTATTTTAAAATACTAGAAATTTAAACAAGAAATAGGCTAAACAATGGTTGATAGTAACAAATTTAAGGCTTTAAAATATTCTTTCTTACCATTTGTATAGACGTCTACTTGGTGGGAAGAGGACATTGATTTAGAGGAGGCCTCAACTTGGAGGAGCTAAATTAGGTAAGTTTCCATCTTTTGTGCTTATCATCACATGATTCTCATGTTATTTTTTTACATTTGAATAGAAAAATGAAAATTCAATGTATGGTTGGAAAACTAGCATCATAATAATTCCTTTTTGTAACCAAAAGGTACAAATGGATCATTTTAGATTGTTTAGTGTGAGACTTCTCTAAACCTTTATTTTTTCATGTACCAGTAAACATTTGTTTATTTATTCTTGCTATTTTAAAATTGCTTAAATGACATTTGACTATTTTAAATTAATGACTACCATGTTGGAAGATGACAACCTTCAAAAATACCATGGGAGTTGATTATATTTACATAGCTAGAAGTGAATGTTGACTCCATAAAGTTCTTTATATTGTTTAAGAGAGTTTGCATGACGTTAACAAAATGATAGGGATGAAGGTCATTGAAGTAATCTTCTCATTAGAAGGTATTATTTGAGAGAGCCCCTTATCTAGCCTCGAGGACATTAACATGATTCCTAAGATAATATAAGAAATAGAGTTATGGGCTAAGACAAATGCATAGGAAAATAAGACTTCTGTCTTCTTTAACAAGGTCAGAATAAAATTAAGAGTTTTTTTATTTTGTATGTATAGAGAGCTATATATATTTGTTCTATGTAACTACTACCAATCATTTGTAATTCTTTAATTTAAGAAGCTAAGGGAATTCTTTGTGTACCCAAACAACTATTTTAATTTTTTTGTAAATAATATATTTTGTGCTATGAAATTGCTAATAACGTTAACTAGTATTCACAAGAATGAAACAATACCACTAAAATAATACCTAAAATGAACATAATAGATTGTTGCAACAAGTCATGAGTGCAAGAGAAAACAAATAGCTTCTATTTGACACAGTGCTCTCCTAGATACAACACAAAGTAATGAATTCTCAGTGACATTAAATAAGCTACCCCCTCCTATTTATAGTAAGAGATCTACTAGGCCTACATCTACTTCTTACATGTGACATAGGAAAAAGAGGTATGTGGATTCATGACAAATCCCCCTTCCGAAAAACTATTTTCCCTCAATTGGGCGAAGTTGGGTGTTGTTGTGCACACAGTTTCTTTCTCTGCGACAAATATTTATATACATAATAAATATTATAATTAAATAATGAAAAGACATTATAATGAAAATGTGTGTCTTGTCAAAAAGACATGTCTCTTAGTATGAAAAGGGGCAATCATTTGTAATCATATCATATCATTTCTCCTACAGTTATTCAATATATATTATATTATTGTTATTTTATCCTAGATGGATTTCTTTATTTTCCAAGTATTTTGGATATTTAATTAGTGAGCCATATTTGTCACATTTGGTATCAAAGCTTCGTTGTCTGATCCAGGGCTTTGGCGATTGATCTTTTGTCAAAATTTTGTTTCCTTTGGCAACATATCTATGTTAATTTTTTCTTGAACCTAGCAGTTGGCAAGTCATTAACCTAGAAGATTGCAGATCTATTGAATAAAAGCACAACCAAATTCTTAAATTAATTAGCGGAAGAAAAATTTCACATAACCAATCTCAATCACAATGACACATAGATTTTTCCCAATCGAAAGTTCTTCATTAATATTTAGAACTTACTTGGACTCCTATTATGGAATAATGGCCCAACTAAGAAAGATTATAGATACAAAATGTCTTGGAACTGATCTATCAGATTAGGCCCTAGATTGGTCAAGATCCCCTTGGTTGATCTCAATCTCCAAGCTTCCTTTCTCCATGTCCCTAGACTTAGCACACTAGAATGGAAGTCCTTCTCCACTCCTCACAAAGATGCCTCTCTCAATGCCTTTTGTTGTCATATGGTGTGTTTTCTCCTCTCCTTAGCCTTGTTGTTATAACTTTACATTGAGCTAAATCCTTAACCCTAATCTCCAACGTGATTGATTACCAAGATTAGATCTCACCTCACTTGAGATCAAGGGTCGAGATTAAAACATAATCACTAATGGCTGACTGGTGGCTAGTGGTCGACCTACTACTGCCTTTCCTTTACGCGATTGTTGTGCAACCTATAGACCCCCCATGAATTTGCAGGCGTCTTGCTTGGTGCCGACTCTGCATGGTGACAAAATTCTAGCATCTCTGGCCAACTCCACTTAGCCTCGATGCCCACATTCGTTTGTGCCTACGTGACAACTAACTGCGCTACCCTTGCTGCACAATTCAATTCCTACCCTCTAGCTTCCACTCCACCTGATCGATTGGTTATGGCTTGTAGGATCCCCTTGGTGAGGATGTACAACCCTTTCAATTTTTTTTCTTTTGTTATTGATGTACAGTCCTTTGTACATCCTTCTGCAATCTTGCAAAATATTTTTTTTTCCATGTACAATCATGGGCTAACTTGGTTTCAATGATCCTTGTATGAACCTGGCACTTGCATGATTCAAAGACTGGTTTTTAGAGTTTCTCTCTCTAAAATCATGCTCATTTTTCCTTGAACCTATCACTTGGCAATTACCTAGAAGATTGTGATGGAAATACTGAGAGGGGGGGTGAATCAATATTTCTTTTCAATTGTTATTTTTACCAGTTAGATCACTTATATTTAGAACACAAAATGAACAAAAAGAATAAATTATTTTATTAGTTTCTTCTTTGCAATAAATCAAGTACAATATATGTAGGGCTCCAACCCTAGATGAAGACACCAATATTCAATCCTTCTAGGCACCAACCTATACTTTTCCAAGTAACAACTTGGACTTCACGAGGCTTCGACCTCAAGGGCTCTAACCCTATCACCCCAAAGCACCAACCTTGTCACTTTGAGGCTCCAACCTCTAGGGCTCCAACCCTATCTCTGGTACAGGTTCCAACCTGGTCTCTTGAGGACTCCTATCCTCTAGGGCTCCAACCCTTTGCTTCAATTCGTCAAGATAAGTTCAATAATTCTTCATGGCTCCCAATATCATCTGCAACAAGCCGTGACAATATCTTCACCAATGCTGCCCTCAATTGATCTCCAATATCCTTAGTCCATCAATGAAAACTTTGTCTTCACATGAAGGTGTCTCCACAGCTCTTCATGTCACCCAAACAAAGACCTCCAAAGTCACCTCATGAGGGCCTTCTGTAATATTCCTAATTAGCAACAGCTAATTGGAATATTCGATTTTTGTATAGTTTTGCCGACTATAGTTTATTAATAAATAAAAGTGAGAAGAGGGGTCTAACTCACTTAAGTAAAATAAAGTATCTCCCTAGTAGCACAACGTTATAACTTATCGGGAGCCATGGGGGTCCAACACCACGTAGAGGAGGGGGCCCACGTAGCCTCTAGTAGCTTCTGCGCAGATTGAGGAGGAGCACATGGAGGAGAGGGAGACCACGTTAGGGTTTTGGAGAGAGGCCAGCATTATAAAAGGTGGGAGAGCCTTCTCATTTGGTATTCTTGTTGTTGATGATATTTGAGCTAGACTTTTGTCTTCTTGAGCACGCTGGCTGTTTAGCCTGTCTGCAACACTGTTTAGTGCGTTGAGTGTCTCCGGTCGGAGATCTCAACCTTAGCCCCGGGGGACTTCGAGAGCCTTCTCATTTGGTATTCTTGTTGTTGATGATATTTGAGCTAGACTTTTGTCTTCTTGAGCATTTGTTGTTTGCTTTGTGCAACTACAACGTTTAGTGCGTTGAGTGTCTCCCGTCGGAGATCTCACCTTAGCCAGGGGGACTTCAGTGCACAGCTCGGGTAGGGTCATTTCTTCGATCTTTAGCAGGAGGTTGGTTGGTTGTTTCTTGGTGGGCTTCTCTTGTGGCTAGCAGTCCTACAGGGGAAGGGCAGTTCTGGAGGAGTGTTGTTGCGGGGTTTGCGGGAGTTTCGGTTGATGTCCGGAGTGGAGGATCGGTATTTGCCAGTAGGAGGTTCTAGAGTTTGTGGCAGCACATTCGACTAATATCATTTATCTGCCGAGCCTTGGAGGGCAGCGTAATTCCTTGAGGAGGGACTTTCTGGTGATTTTCGGAGGCTGACCATTTTTTATATGGTTTCTGGTTTTTGTCTGGGTTGGTGTCCTGGCAGGTAGCCTAGGATTTTAGCTCGTCGGCAAAGGGGATCGGCCCCTGGTTTCGGTCTATTCAGCCAGTAACTGATTTGTGTGATTTCCGGCCAAAGTGGGGCCTTGTGATTTCTTAAACTGACCATTTAACTCTTCTGAGAGAGTTCTCCTTGCCTTGAGCAAGAATAGGTGCTATCATTCCGATCATCTATTGTATTTCTTTATATTCTCAGATTAATAAAATGGCTTAGCATTCCCGGCATTTTTATGAGTATTTTCTTTATATTCTATTTCTGGCATTTTCTATATTGTCTTATGCTTGTATTGTTGTCTATTTCCCTTTCGGGATATTACAGTGGTATCAGAGCATAGTTCTGGCTCAGCCTGTGGTCTATGACATCGGGAAAGAGATCATACAGAGGTTTGCTGGAATTTTGGAGAGCAATAGCAATTGCAGTACCAAAATCGAAATTGGAAAAAGGGCCAAAATACAAAGGGTCAAATTTTGAAGTTTGGAATTAGAAGAAACCCTTTTGAGGTTTTTTTGGGTTTTGGGCAAGGATCACCTTCCCAAGTTCCGAGAATTTTCTGAGTAGTTTTCAGTGGGTAAATCAGAGGCCGAAGACAAGCCGCAATATAGTTTTGGAGCAGCAGTGCCATTTCATGAGGAGCCTGTAGACACATAGCAGGAGGAGCCGATGGCAAGTGATGATGGTGCAAAGAGATTTGGGGAGATGCTCCTCAAATGTCTGAGGATCTGTTGACGCAGATTGAGGTGATGGGACAGAGGTTCACTGCCGTGGAGGCTAGACAGGGTGAAACCCCGAGGGGTTTCCAGATTGGTGAGGGATCGAGCACATCCCACCATTTGCAGGAGCACGATGCCACTCAGCACATGGCATCACATGCACCCACACGTTCTACCATGCCCACTTTTCTGGGTGCAGACACAGGGGCAGGAGCCAGAGCTTGGCCACATGGGTGATCATTTCGCTAAGTATCAGGCATATGGGCAAGAGTTCAGGGATGCCCTTCCATTCAGAGATTTTGTTCAGCTCCAGCGGGATAGCAGTCCTCGCAACTTTCACAGAGGGAACAAGAAGTCACATGACAGGGGCTTGTGGTGCACAGTGGGTAGATTCCATCTACCGACATTTGACGGGTCATCCGAGTGTTCGGAAAAAGCTTGGGTGGAGAAGTTGGATACCTCTCTCCAGCTTGACCGAGTATCGGAGAGGGAAACCATCGAAATGGTTACCTCGCATTTGGAGGATGAGAGCACACAGGATTGTAGGGAGTTCGAAGATACACCTAGTGTGACAGAGGGCTCACCCTCATTAGAGACCTCTTTGACCGTGCCGGTTGATATCGTAGTGGAGAAGGTAGAGCTTACACCAGTAGAGCCATCCATTGAGGTGATGACCAGAGTCGTGTCCGAGTCTTCGGGTGGTAGTAGCACACAACAGATGGGTGAGGCGACAGGAGATGTATCCACATTCGATGAGGCACTAGGAGATACAGAGGGATTGAATGATGATCGCAGACAATGGTATCATCGGCTTCGGGCAGACCTTCGAGTTTTGAAAGGGAAGGCCACGTCAGTACGAGAGGCCATTTTGTTGCAGGACAAGGAGTTGGAGGGCATGAGAGTGGCTTGTGCCAAGTCGGCGGCCAAGTTGTCTTGCATTGGGGAACGACTGGATTCCTTAATGGTACAACCAGAGGGCACGTTGGAGCGTCAGTTCATTCCCCTTCAGGCATGCATGGACGGGACTAGCAGCGTTGTTGGGTTACCTCTTCCCATTGGAGAGAGAGACGGAGCCACCTAGTCAGATCTCATACGTTGACTTGGATAGCGAGTTGCAGGACGACCCGAGAGAGAGAGAAGAGTTGCACGAGGTACAACATCCACATGTTGAGGTTGGATGGCGAGAGATTTTGAGTTGATTGCCTGGTGGAGTGGGTCCCGGAGATGGTGGGTGGACCCAAGTATAGTTGAGCAGAGGTTTCCCAGTGTTTGAGATGAGAACCCCAAATTGTGGGATCTAGGCGGGATCACCTATCATTTCCCAGGCAGGTCGGTTGACTATGTCTTGGAGGGTACAGTTGGCCTAGCAGTGGAGCATGCACATTCACTAGGGGAGTTTCGGTCAGCTCCAGTGGCCAACCAGTTTATGGGCAGACTCCTTAGGTTGTCTTGGTATGACACTTATACACGGGATCACGAGGTGGTCAACATATCTTGGCAGGAGATTGTTGGAGGAGATGGCATTGGTAGGCCACCAGATGGCACCTTGTATGGGGCCAAGGATTCTTCACCTTTGTGTGGGGCACAGAGGACGTAGTGGAGCTGAGCAGTGGTGGTAACACTACTGACACATATGGAGATTCACTTCTCGAACCCCTCGAGGAGGGTTTGGAGTGATGATCCATTCGTTGGTGGGTATAGTGATGCGACGGTGGAGATGATGATACCGATCGGAGGAAGTCCAACATGTAGAGGCCTAGCTCTAGGACACCACATCTAGGGATGTGTGGGAGCCTCTAGCAGTGAGCAGTGGACTTCCGGTGGACACGGAGTTGCATGGTGTTGTACCGTAGTGTGTGGGATTGCATTGTGGAGTAGGAGTGTCCTACATCACATTGAGAGCATGCGAGGAGTGACTGATGCCGGGACACAGTCATGGCACGAGATGGTACAGGGTGGTGCAACAGTAGCTTGGGGTATCCAGCAGTATACAGAGGTATGCCTCAATGTGCAGTGGCATGTCGAGGAGTACATGGATGATCAGTGGTATGCGAGGGCATACGGTGCTGCACAGCAGGGCTTTAGAGTGTTGCATCCAGGGAGACTCACAGATAGGGACAGCAGGCGTACCTTTGGGAGTAGTTCACCCAGGATCGATGAGGAGACATATGAGCGATACTTGATGGTATCAGAGGGGACTCATGTATCCGACCCTCTTCTACATCACTCACTGGCATAGTCGATTTTGTTGTTGTCCTTTGGCACTTTGGGCATAAGCAGCGGGGTACGTGAGGCTCACCCAAGATATTTGGATGACACTCGCTTCACTGGGCGGGCCTCTCGACGGTGGCCTTTGGGTTGTTTTTCTTAGTTAACTGACACGAATTAGAGGGATGAGATGATCCTTTGCAGAGGTGGTGCATCAGTCATCACTGAGCCTACGCTTGGGGAGCAGGTCATGAGGGAGACATGCATCACTTTTCCCTCACTGCATGTCGAGAACATGCATGGGCAGAGGATACTGGGTTCAGTAGAGATAACATTCCAGCATGCGTCTAGACTCCAGACATTGTATTGACACTTCATCAAGAGGGTGGATGGCATATTCATTGCAGATGAGGTGGTGGAGGTAGAACAAGAGGACCTTTCTCCTGTATGCCAGAGTGAGGACTCTTCTTCATATGAGTCCATAGGATCAGTTGAGGTCGCTTATGGGGAGCGAGAGCAGTCACATAGAGATGGAGACAGTGGACCAGAGCTGCATTCCAGTATACAGGGTGAGCAGTCAGGGGACTCTATGGGAGATGCCCTAGGCGATGAGACACTTGTGACGATCTAGTCGGAGGTATATGTGATGGAGCCTGTGTCAGTAGAGGAGGATGCTATGCACATCATGCATGATGGTCCTTTGAGGGAGAGCCAGATGGAGGCTCACATCGAGTTGGTGATGGATATGCGGCTGACCGCGAGGTCAGCCATTGAGGAGGAGCAGTCAGATGCATTGACATTGAGTACAGTGACGGCAGTTGCAGATCCATATCCTCTAGAGATGTTGGAGGTTGATGGGATTGTTATGTGGGGGGCTATTAGACAGCAGGAGCTGTTGGATATGGTGGAGCATTCATCTTCTGGCCGACACATTGATGAGGTACAGATAGATGTACATACAGTTGGTCCAGCTGCAGTACTTTCAGTGAGTAGTACTCTCCAGGAGTACATCGATGGAGCTTGCAGCATATCTTGCCCACTTTGGCCCATTATAGAGAGAGGGGTTTCCTTCTACAGGCAGCTCGCATTGGCAGACAGGGCAGAGCAGTGGGAGTTGATTACGGGTTGGCAGCAACACTTCAGGCGTGTTCTGCGGGTGTGGCTTATTCTCAATGGATTCTTCTCCCAAGATGGACTGGCAGGAGATCATGATTTGGTACCCTCTTGATGGTACGATATTCTTCGTAGGAACCTGATCTGAAAGCAGGGCCCATGGTTCTCTGAAGGTTATAGATTCCAGCTGGCAGGGCGGCACAGGACATCATTTCTTCAGCACTCCATCCTGATTTCAGGAGAGTAGGATCAGCATGGGATTGAGTCACAACTTGGATTGGAGAGAGATTTAGTTAATTATCTGATTGGAAAGTGCTATATGTAGCCTTCTGGTGTATGTAGCGAGCAGAGCATTGATGCTTGTTGGTGGTCTTCACCTCTGAGAGCATTGGTCATAGCCAGAGGCAGTGCACAGTCCGAGCCGTGGGACTTGTGCGATTATTGGCCACGGTGGCGATGGGATCCGGGAGGATTATTGGTTGGCTGGTATTGTGAGAGGTCATTTTGGGATCCTGGCATTGAGATATCCCTTCGTATCAGGGTGATGCAGAGGTCAGAGAGGTTTCAGAGGGACCCAGGCACATTTTGCAGTATCGACGGGGAGCATCAGCTAGAGAGGAGGCTTTTTCAAGCGTTGCTTGAGGACAAGAAATTTTTGTTGGATGAGGATGCCAATTGGGAGAATGAGAAGATACAACAGTGCGGTGTCTTCAGGTTTAGCTGGAGTTTTCCTTTACTATTTTAGCTGAGGAAGCGTAATATTCCTAATTAGCAACAGCTAATTGGAATATTCGATTTTTGTATAGTTTTGCCGACTATAGTTTATTAATAAATAAAAAGTGAGAGGAGGTGTCTAACTCACTTAAATAAAATAAAGTGTTTCCCTAGTAGCACAACGTTATAACTTATGGGGAGCCATGGGGGTCCAACACCACGCAGAGGAGGGGGCCCACGTAGCCTCTAGGAGCTTTTGCGTAGATGGAGGAGGAGCACGTGGAGGAGAGGGAGACCACGTTAGGGTTTTGGAGAGGGGCCAGCGTTATAAAAGGTGGGAGAGCCTTCTCATTTGGCATTCTTGTTGTTGATGATATTTGAGCTAGACTTTTGTTTTCTTGAGCACGCTGGCTGTTTAGCCTGTCTGCAGCACTGTTTAGTGCGTTGAGTGTCTCCGGTCGGAGATCTCACCCTTAGCCCCGGGGGACTTCGAGTGCCTGCTCGGGTAAGGTCATTTCTTCAGTCTTAAGCGGGAGGTTTGGTTGTTGTTTTGCTGAGGAGCTGGGCTTCTTTTTGTGACTGCGCAGTCCCTGGGAGAGAGGACGCAGTTCTACTCGGAGGTGTTCCGTTGCGAGGTTTCTGCAGGAGTTTCAGTTGATATCCGGAGTGGAGGATCAGTCTTTGCCAGTAGGAGGTTTCCCAAGGATTTTGTGGCACTGTTTCAGCTATTATCATTTGGCATTTGCACTGAGCCTTGGAGGGCAGCGTAATTCCTTGAGGAGGGACTTTCTGGTGATTTTCGGAGGTTGACCATTTTTGATATGGTTTCTGGGTTTTGTCCGAGTTGGTGAGTACAGGTGGTCCGCAGATTTTCAGCTCATTCCGGCAAGAGGATCAGCCTCTAGTTTTCAGTCTATTCCAGCAGCAGCAGTTTTACGGCAGATTTCCAGCAGCTGGGACGCAGTTTCTTAGAGTAGCCATTTTCTGTCTTTTTGAGAGAGTTCTCCACTTGCCTTGAGCAAGAATAGGTGCTATCATTCCGATCAAGGTGCTATCATTCCGATCATCTATTTTATTTCTTTATATTCTTAGATTAATAAAATGACTTAGCATTCCCGGCATTTTTATGAGTATTTGCTTTATGTTCTATTTCTGGCATTTTCTATATTGTCGTATGCTTGTATTGCTGTCTATTTCCCTTTCGGGATATTACACCTTCAGCAATGCATCATAGTCTCCAATAAGCTTCTAGATGACTCCAATGTTCTTCAATGAGTTGCTCTAAGCCTGCTCCAAAAACTCCTTTAATAAATCTGCATACCAAACTCCAAGGGATCTTCAACAATGCTTAGAGATACCTTAATGAGGCCTTCAAACAAATGTCTTCCTCGAGAATGCCAATCTGGGCCTAAATATCCTTTAGTTGTGCTTACCACAAGATGACTGTTCCGAGCTTGACCCAACACAGAATTTGCCACAGATCTGACCCTAGCAACTTCACGGTATACTTGACCGAGTAGCAACTTCACTGTATACTTGACCCTTTATACTTCACTGTATACGTGACTGTATCCGAATCTGAATACTTCACTGTATAGTAGCGGCAGGACAAGGTGAGGTTACTAATAAACCGAGCTACCACAGTCAGCAAGTACGAGTTTCATGCCTTCACCGAGCCTCTACAGGACTACTACAGGATCGATCCGAACTTCTGCAAGAGACTATTCTCTGTTTACCGTAGACAAGTGACTGTCTTCTCACCACACGTCCAGTCTTCAAAAAAATCCGAGCCTCCCACAGTATACACTTCAGGTCTGTCTGAGCTCTAAAGATTACTGGTATGGTCCGAGCTTCACAGTTAGGCACCTGTCACAAATCCTTATCCAAGTTAAGTCCACAAGAAAAGGTAAGAGTATGTATGCTAAGTCCGATGGTAAGAGACACTTTAAAGCTGCAATACCGAGCTACAAAAGAAGTCTCCACAGGTTGTTGTTTGTAGAATAAATAATCAGAGCTTCCAAATGGCAGTTCTGTCCAACAATTCTGTTATCCGAGCTATGGATATTTTGAATGACAACCCAACACAAACTTTTTCCCAGACATATTCTTCAACTTCCTTCTCAGCCTTGCTGCGTTTTTTACCTCTTCTCTGAAATCTTCACCGAAATTCTTGCTTCAAATGAGGTGTTGGATGTCATATATATATAGGATTTGATTCATGACGAATAGACATGTCCTTTTGGAGTCAAGCCGACATGTATGAGTAGGCTAGCACAAGTCGGCTCAAGGACAGATTTATTTTCTTTAACTTGAAAAATTCATATCTCCCAAACCACTTGGAGTTTCGGGCCAAGTAATAGCTCATTGGAAAGCTAAAATTATGCTCTAAAGGATGGTGAAGTTCTCACAAAGAAATGCTGCCTCTGAGATGGTGAAAAATATTTTTTTAATGTGTCTGTTCATTTATTAGTGCAGAAGCAAAATGTCTTCGAGTGTTGGGCATCTTCATGGATTGATTTCTTTATAGTTTGCCTTCTTCATCATAGGGTCATAGACTCATAGTGTCATCCATGTCATCAACGGTGGTTATCCATCAAGTGTAGTCCACATAAGTCATCAAGAGCTTCTAAGAACATGATTGGCACCTCAAGAACATTTGCCATCTGGAGAACTTCAAGGAGTCTTTCAACCATCATCTAGATCATTAAATGAGATCTTCCAACAATGCCATCATGTACCATCAAGGTGTAATATTCCCAATTAGCAATAGCTAATTGGAAATATTAATTTTGACTATTTTGCCTTTATAAAGTTAAATTATAAATAAAGTGGGTGAAGAGGACACTCAACTCACACTTAGGATAAAAAGTGTTTCCTAAAGTCACTTAAGAGACATGTTTATTTGGAAAAGTGGGGCGTAGCGGTCAAGTGGCAGCGTCGGAAAAGGGGCAGCATAAACAACATGGGACCAAGCCAGCGCAGAGAGAGATGGACAGTGTGGTCCAAGGGGACAGCACAGAGATTGGTGGGGCCTAGGTGAGGAAAAGGCTCACCAAGCATAAAAGGAGGGAGGGTCTCCTCATTCTCATTCATTCTGATTATGCATCTTTGAGATTTGTCTTTTGACATTGAGCACGCTTGCTGTTTAGCAAAGTCTGCACGTACTATTCAGTACATCGGGTGTCTCCGTTCGGAGATCCCAACCTCAGCCCTGGGAGACTTCGAGTGCTTGCTCGGGTGAGGAGTTCCACCTTGTTTTGCCGAAGAGGATAGTAACATCCACAGTTGGGAGCATTCTTTGGAAGAGACAGTGCAGTCAGTGAGAGGGAGGATGCAGTCTTGGATAGAGGGAGTTCCGGATTGAGGGTTTATCATGGGATTTTGCCCGGAGGAGTTGGAGAGGGATCAACCCTTCCATATTTTAGCATTTTCACAGAGTTGGAGGCCGTCATTTGCATCAGGGCACTCAGGGGCAGCGTTTCTCCTTTGGGGATAGCGTAGTGCCTCAAGGGAGGTATTTTCGAGGGTCATCCATTTTCAGAAAGCTCTCTGGGACTTTTTGGGTTTTGTGTGGAGAGACTATTTCCAGAGTTTCATAATTTTTCGAGGAGGGGAACAGCCCCAAATCAGCTTTTCATTCCAGCAGTAGTAGCAGCGGCATCACCACCAGCACTGGAGATTACGTAGTCTTGAGTTAGCAGCCATTCTGGGTCACAATCTAAGAGTATTTCTATGCTTGCCTAGTGCAAGCCAAGGTGCCATCATTTTGATCACCTTTGTACTCATTTCTGTCGTTCAGTATTAATAAAATGGCTCAGCGTTCTCCATATTGGTTATTGTTCATGTGATATCTCTCTAGTTGATGTTTGTCTTGTTTATGTGCTTTATATTGCTGTTTATTTCTACTTCGAATATTACAGTGGTATCAAAGCTCATAGACTTGGCTCAGCCTGTGGAGCAGATTTTCTATCACACCAGCAGGAAAACCATACATCACTTACCAAGGAAGAAAGTATAAAGACCAGGAACGGAGATTAGAGCTCACTTTTGGGGAAGGTGACAGCATTCCAGTGGTGGACACAGAGGAAGAGGAACCAATGGTGGAGGAAAAATATGCCGAGAAGGAGTTCGGGAAACTCCTCCTCAAATCAGTGCAGGATTTGTCGAGGTGGATAGAAGAGATGGGGCAAAGGTTCACGGCAGAGTCCAGACAGCGCGAGACCCCAAGGGGTTTCCATGTGGGAGAGGGCTCAGGCACATCTCATCATTTACAGGAACACCTCACAATGCAGAAAATGACATCACACACACCTCCCCATTCCACGATGCCTACATTTCTTGCCGCAGACATTGGGGCAGAAGCACAGCAGGAGTAGGAACCGGCACACATTGGAGATTAGTTTGCTGAGTACCAGTCATATGGTCAGGAGTTCAGAGATGCCCTCACTTTCCATGATTTTGTTCAGCTCAAGCAGGACAGCGGACCCCGCAACCATCACAGGGGGAACAAGCATTCACATGACGGGGACTTATAGCGCACGGTGGGCAGATTCCACCTACCGACGTTTGATGGATTGTCCAAGTGTTCGGCAAAAGCTTGGGTGGAGAAGTTGGATATATATTTCCAGCTTAATTAGATGGCAGAGCTAGAGGCCATCAAGGTGGCAGTGCTACACCTAGAGGGCGAGGCCTAGAATTGGTGGTTTCATGGGATGGTTACGCTAGGGCACTCGAAAGTGACAGCATATGCCGAGTTTACGCGGAGGTTGGTAGATCATTTTGATCGGAGGGATCACGAGGAGCATTTTGTTGAGTTAACAAAGCTCAAGCAGACCGGGAGGCTGGACACGTACATCTCAGAGTTTTTGAGACTCTCCGTGATGGTACCTGATTTATTCACAACCCAGATGATCTATATGTTCATAGATGGATTGGCAGAGCCTCTACGGGGATTAGTCAGATCGATGAGACTAGCGACACTCCATGATGCAGTTGAGAGGACTCGGGATTTGCAGGATGCACTACCCAGGACTAGAGCTCCTTTTCCCTAGAGACCGACATTCCAGCCGAAGGGAAAGGACGAGAGGGTTCCACCTCCCAGGGGGAACCAGGGTAGAGGGCCTGGAGATGATGAGACCAAGAGAGATCTGAAGCGGAGGAGGTTATGCTTCACGTGCCAGGAGCCATGGGCACCAGGACATCGCTGTGCCATAGGGAAGGCACACTACATCGAGGTCTTCTTTGATAGCAGCGGGGAAGAAGAGGAGTATGAGGAGATAGAGGCTGGAGGCAGTAGTGCAACGCAGAGAGGGGATCATCCACCACCTCCACCGCCGGGAGTGGGAGGTGCAGCTTTTGCACCCACCGGGGGAGCCCTTGCAACTTTGCGGGGAGTTCCCAAGTATTTGACACTGTGTGTCTGAGGCACAGTACGGGGGCAGTGTGTCTCAGTGTTAGTAGACAGTGGGGCCACCCACAACTTCATTGATGCCCAGCTGGTAGAGCGGAGGAGCATACTGACAGAGACCTTTGATGGGTTTTTGGTACTAGTTCCAGGGGATCGAACTATGCAGTGTGCCAAGTATGTGCCAACCTTAGCATTGACCATGGAGACGGACACCCTGACAGATCATTTTTTCGTGGTGGACATTCCAGACACCAACGTGATATTGGGGTTGCAGTGGCTGATCACGCTAGGAAAGGTCACCACTGACTGGGAGACCTTGGAGATGGAGTGGACGGATAAGAAGACTGGGAGGCATGAGAAGATTCGGGGGATGCACACCTACCCACCACAAACAGTTGAGCACACCAGATGGAGGTAGATTTTCGGAAGGGGGACATAGAGTGGGCAGTGGAGTTGCGTGTGTCAGAGGCAGGATCTACAGGGCAGGCCGTACACCCAGATGTGCAGTCCATTCTTGACAGGTATGCTACGGTATTTGGGGAGATACCACCAGGACAACCACCAGATCGGGGGTTTGAGCACACTATTGAGCTGGAGTAGGGTATCCAGGTTGTCATCACTACACCCTATAAGCATCCCAAAGCCTATTGGGATGAGATTGAGAGGGCTATCCATGAGCTCTTAGCTCTTGGACACATCCGTCCTAGCACCAACCCCTTTGCTTCTTCAGTGGTGATGGTGAAGAAGAAGGACGACACGTTGATGATGTGCATTGATTACAGGGCTCTGAACAAGAAGACCATGAAGAACCGGTACCCCATCCCACGAATCGATGAGTTGATGGATGAGCTGAGAGGGGCTAAGTTCTTCTCAAAGATTGATTTGAGATCCGGGTACCACCAGATTCGCGTGAGGGAGCAGGACCTTCCCAAGACTGCTTTCCGGTGTCATTACGACCATTTTGAGTTTTTGGTGATGCCCTTTGGGCTAACCAATGCCCCGACTACTTTTCAGTCATGCATGAATCACATCTTCCGTAGTCACTTGAGGAAGTCTATGTTAGTGTTTTTTGACGACATTTTGATCTACAACAGGACATGGGAGGAGCACCTCCAACATATAGAGGCTGTATTGCGCATTTTGGAAGAGCGTTAGTTTTATGCTAAGCTCTCCAAATGCGAGTTTGGGCTGACCGAGATGCTCTACTTGGGGCACATCATCCGGGTGGACGGAGTGAAGGTCCACGAGGAGAAGATCAGGGCAATCAAGGATTGGCCGGAGCCGAAGAATGTGACAGAACTTCATGGATTTGTGGGGATCTGCACCTACTACCCAAAGTTCGTCAAGGGGTTTTCCCAACTTGCTGCACCGCTTACAGACCTCACCAAGAAGGGGGAATTTAGTTGGACGGATATAGCACAGTGGGCTTTTTGACAGGCTCAAGGAGGTGATGAACAGCTATCCAGTGCTAGCATTGCCAGATTTTACACAACCCTTTGTCTTGGAGTGTGATGCATCAGGGGAGGGGATCGGCGTAGTTTTGATGCAGGGACGCCATCCCATAGCTTTCGAGAGCCGGAAGCTATTGCCACATGAGAGGTTGTATGCTATATACGACAAGGAGATGTTGGCCATTATGCATGCATTGGCCAAGTTTCGGCAGTACCTGGTAGGGAACAGGTTCAGGGTGAGGACGGATCACAACAAGCTCAAATTCTTTCTAGAGCAGAAATAGTTGTAGGAGAGGCAACAGAAGTGGGTCAGCAAGATCCAGGCTTATGAATTTGACATCGAGTATGTCAAGGGGAAGAACAACGTTGTGGCAGATGCACTTTCACACAGATTGGAAGCGTTGTCCTTGATGAGTTGGACACAGACTGGAGGGCTCAACTGTTGGTAGAGTACTCCGAGGACCGTTTTTCCTGTGAGATTTTGGATGGACAGGTGACAGATGACAGGTATAGAGTGATGGACTAGGTGATCTATTACAGGGACAGGATCTTCTTGACTGAGGGCTCCCAGCTCAAGAAGAAGATATTGCACGCCTCGCATGATTCACCATTATTAGGCCACCAGGGGTTTACCAAAACCTATAGGGCCATCAAGGAGAGGTTCTCTTGGAAGGGCCTCAAGGAGGACGTGCTCCAACATGTCAGGGAGTGCGAAGTTTGCCAGCGTAACAAGGGGGAGATGAACCATTCGGCAGGGTTATTGCAGCCTCTTCCTATACCTGAGGGGAAATGGGAGAGTATTTCGATGGACTTCATTATAGGATTACCCATTGTGCAGAGCAAGGATTGCATATTTGTAGTCGTTGATCGGTTGACTAAATATGCTCATTTTTTCGCCATATCGGCACATTACACTGCAGCATAGGTAGCAGAGTTGTTCTTCAAGGACGTTTTCAGGTTGCATGGTCTTCCAAAGACCATTGTCAATGACAAGGATAGCCGCTTCATGGGCGGGTTTTGGCAGGAGCTTTTCCATTTGGTGGGCACTGAGTTGACACCGAGTACTAGTTACCACCCCCAGACGGATGGACAGACAGAGATAGTGAACAAGTGGCTGGAGGGCTACTTGCGTAACTATGTCAGCAAGCAGCAGAAGGCATGGTTGAGATGGTTGCACTTGAGGGAGTATTGCCACAACAACACTCATCATATGTCCATCGGTATGTCTCCGTTTTATGCAATGTATGGATATCATGCTTTATCTTTTGCTGACATGATGTTTGGTGCTAGAAAGGCTCCTAGAGCCAAGGATTGGATCCAAGAGAGTCAGGATATACTTCGAGCTCTCAAGGATAACATGGCTACAACGTAGAATCAACAGAAGTTGTACGCCGACAGGGGACGTGTTGAGAGGTAGTTTGAGGTAGGGGACTTGATTTACCTACGCTTGCAGCCATATCGGCAGTCCACATTGAAGCAGAAGGGGGATGAAAAGCTCAAGACTCGCTTCTATGGACCATACAGGGTGACATGCAGAGTTGGAGGGGTTGCACATGAGTTGGAGCTACCCATTGGTAGAAAGATTCATAACGTTTTTCACGTGTCATACCTGAAGAAGGCACTGGGGCAGCAGGTGACTGCAACAGAGGAGCTCCGACCCATAGATGATGAGGGGCATTTGGTGCTACAGTCGAAGGCCATTATTGATACTAGGGAGATGTAGCTTCGGAGCAGGACTGTCAGAGAGTACCTAGTGAGATGGAGGAATTTACTGGATGAGGATGCCACTTGGGAGAGTGAGAAGATCCTGCAGCATCCATCATTACAATTGCTTGAGTGCAAGCAACGTTTTGCCAGGGAGGACTGTAATATTCCCAATTAGCAATAACTAATTGGATATATTAATTTTGACTATTTTGCCTTTATAAAGTTAAATTATAAATAAAGTGGGTGAGGAGGACACTCATCTCGCACTTAGGATAAAAAGTGTTTCCTAAAGTCACTTAAGAGACATGTTTATTTGGCAAAGTGGGACCTAGCGGTCAAGTAGCAGCGTGGGAGAAGGGGCAGCGTAGACAGCGTGGGACCAAGCCAGCGCAGAGAGAGATGGACAACATGGCCCAAGGGGATAGCGCAGAGATTGGTGGGGCCTAGGTGAGGGAAAGGTTCACCAAGCATAAAAGGAGGGAGGGTCTCGACATTCTCATTCATTTTGATTATGCATTTTTGAGATTTGTCTTTTGACATTGAGCACGCTTGCTATTTAGCAAGGTCTGCACGTACTGTTTAGTACATCGGGTGTCTCTGTTCGGAGATCCCAACCTCAGCCTTGGGAGACTTCGAGTGCTTGCTTGGGTGAGGAGTTCCACCTTGTTTTTCCGGAGAGGATAGCAACATCCACAGTTGGGAGCATTCTTTGGAAGAGACAACGCAGTCAGTGAGAGGGAGGACGCAGTCTTGGATAGAGGGAGTTCCGGATTGAGGGTTTAGCACGGGATTTTTCCCGGAGGAGTTGGAGAGTGATCAACCCTTCCATATTCTAGCATTTTCACAGAGTTGGAGGCCATCATTTGCATTAGGGCACTCAGGGGCAGCGTTTCTCCTTTGGGGATAACGTAGTGCCTCAAGGGAGGTATTTTTGAGGGTCAGCCATTTTCAGAAAGCTCTTTGGGCTTTTCTGGGTTTTGTGTGGAGAGGCTATTTCCAGAGTTTCATAATTTTCCGAGGGGAACAGCCCCAAATCATCTTTTCATTCCAGCAGTAGCACCAGCAGCACTAGCAGCACTGGAGATTACGCAGTCTGAGTTAGCAGCCATTCCGTGTCACAATCAGAGAGTATTTCTACGCTTGCCTAGTGCAAGCGAAGGTACCATCATTCTCATCACCTTTGTACTCATTTCTATCTTTCAGTATTAATAAAATGGCTCAGCATTCTCCATATTGGTTTGTGTTCATGTGATATCTCTCTAGTTGTTGTTTGTTTTTGTTTATGTGATTTATATTGCTGTTTATTTCTACTTGGAATATTACAAGCTTGTAACGCAGTTGTATATGTTCAGAATAGGATTCCTCACAATGCATTGGGTAAGATCACTCCGGAAAGTGTCTTCATTGGTAGGAACCCAAAGGTAAGCCACTTCAAGATCTTTGGTAGTGTGGCATACTGCCATGTACCCGAAGAGAAGAGGAAGAAATTGGATAGGACTATTGAAAAGGGGTATCTAGTGGGATACAATGAAAATGTTAAGGCTTACAGAATCTACATTCCTGGCAGCATGAAGGTTGTAGTACGGCGAGATGTAAAGTTCATGGAGGAAAGAGCTTTCAGAAAATCCTGAGAGATGCCTTTAGCGACACAGTCTGAAGATGACCCACTGGTCCAACCACTACGACCAGCTGAGGTTAGCCCGAGTGTTTCTCCAAGGCAGAAGGATCCAAGGGATTCAACTCTAGAAGATTTGCAAGAGGGGGAGCAGGTAGAGCCACCCACTACCAATGGTAGGACAAGCAGGGAATTACGACAAATTCTGAGGGATGCAAAGAAGTTTGTCGAAGCCCCCAGAAATAAGAAGAGGTAGCATAGGCAACCAAATAGATACCAAGCCTTTGTAGCCCAGGTTGGGGAACCCTCTAGTTTTTAGAAGGCAGCTCAGCATCAGGTGTGGGCAGATGCAATGGTGGAAGAGTACAGTTCCATCATGATAAATGATGTCTGGGAAGTGATTCCTAGGCCTCATGACAGATCAGTTGCGGTTTCGAGATGGATCTACAAGATCAAATATGCTACAAATGGCAACGTAGAAAAATTTAAAGCTAGGTTTGTGGCAAATGGGTATGCTCAGAAGGAAGTGATAGACTATGGAGAGACCTTTGCCCCTGTTGCCAGATATACTTCTATTAGATCCGTGATATCCCTTGTTGTGCAGATGGGATGGGAGATTCACCAGATGGATGTCAAGACTGCATCCTTGAATGGGGTGATAGAAGAAGAAGTATATATCGAACAACCAGAGGGCTTTGAGACGCATGAGAAAAAGACTCAAGTGTGCAGGCTTAAGAAAGCCTTTTATGGACTCAAGCAAGCCCCTAGAGCTAGGTATGGTCGAATTGATAGCTACTTGCAAATGATGGGATTCGTCAAGAGTGATGCAGATCCCAACCTCTACTATATGAGAGTAGGGGATGAGCCTCTGATACTCGTGTTGTATGTAAATGATCCATTCCTCATAGGACCATCTAGGCTCATCAAGGACTACAAGGAGAATTTAGCTACAGAATTCGACTTGAAGGATCTGGGGCTGATGCATTATTTTCTAGGGTTGGAAGTTTGGCAGCAGAAGGGTGAGATCTTCCTTGGTCAAGGGAGATATGCTACAGAAATCTTGAAGAGGTTCAAGATGGAAGACTGTAGACCCGTGGCTACACCAATGATCACCAACTAGAAGAAGATTGATACTTCTGAAGATGATGAGGTTGATCCTACCTTGTATAGGCAGTTCATAGGGTCCCTGATGTATCTGGTCAACACTAGACCAAACATCTGTTATGTTGTCAACACCCTCGACCAGTTCATGGTGGAACCAAGGAGGGCACATTGGGCAACAACCAAGCATGTTCTAAGATATCTGCAGGGAACAATCGAGCTTGGATTGAGATACACCCGAGGCAATGACATCAGATTGAGTGGTTTCACTGACGCAGGTTGGGTTGGCAGCCCAGTAGACGGAAAAGTACAAGTGGTTACCGCTTCAATGTTGGATCAAGAATGACTTCTTGGTGCAGCAGGGAACAGAAATCCGTGGATCTGAGCTCAGCTGAAGCGCAATCTATGGCAGCAAGCACTGCTTCGTGTGAGGCCAAATGGCTTAGGAAGCTGCTTGTGAATCTACTCCAGGAAAAGATGGAAGCGACCAACATTCTGTGTGATAATTAGAGTTGCATCAAGCTCTCTGAAAATCCTGTGTTCCATGATTGGTCGAAGCACATTGACATCAGGTATCATTTCCTTTAGAGACTGTGTCCAACAGGGAGCTGTACAGTTGTAGTACACTCCTATAGGAGAACAAGTGGTGGACATTATCACTAAAGCTCTGGGAAAGACAAAGTTTGTCTACTACAGAGAGAAGATGGGGATGATCAAGAATCCATTTCGTTGATTTATGGTAGCATCATATGTGCTCTAGCCTTGTAATTTTGTAGATGGGCTAAGACACATGTATTCCATAATACCAAGAAAGGATTTTGGAAGATTCCACTTAGAGATGGTTTAATTAAAATAATTTATCATTTTTTGATGTTTTCCTAAGTGTAAACTTAGGGAAACTGATTAATTAAAGGGTATTAATTAAACTTAGTGTGAATCTTCTAGAAAAAGTCATGGATCACCTCCAAGTTAATCTTAGCCCTTGATTATGTTTTAATCTTGGTCGTTGAAGGTTCAATAGAAGAATATAAGGAGGGTGAGGGGCCTATGGAAAAGGACATCAGACAGAGAAAGAATCAAGAGTTCGATTTCTTCAGTGAAAGGAAGAATCAAAGTGATTCTCATTTGCAGAGAGGGGAAGGCGAAATCTCTGGGAAGGGAGAATTTATGAAGCATAGAGAGTGCATGAAGAGGAGTGAGAGAGGAACCAAAGCATCAGTGCAGAGTTACCCTAGCAACAGTTATGCTGGGCCAGTGTAGAGAAGCAGAGGGAGTTTCGATTTCTGTTGGAGGGGCAGCTGAGGGTTCATCCGATTTTAGGAGAACAGTTCTGGAAGGAAGGAACAATCTAGTCTGACACAGCAGCAAGCACAGATGCAGCCACAACAACTAGCAACAACATTGACGCAGTGACAGCGTGAGTGACGCAATCACTACGCAGAAATCACGCAGAGCCAGTCAGTGTGGGTGCAGGTCAGTGCCGAAACTTTGTGGTGATGTGAGAATTGTCTCACTCATCCACTTTCTCATCAAAATTCTTCAGGTGATTGATTGAAATTTACAATCACACATTTGTACTCAGAATTTTTACATAATAAAGAAACCCTCAGATCTACTGCACCGGTTTTCCCACATTGGGTTTTTCCAGGGACAATTGTCCAAAAATAACGGTGTCTATGTATGATTACTTGTGCTATTTTTTTATGTGATTTGTTAATCGTGAAGTATGCAACATATTTTGTTTTGTTATTTAACACAAGAGAAATGTTAAATAATTGTGTTTGACAATGCGATAGAAGAAATTCAATAAGTAGCTGCAGTAGAATTCTCCATTATAGAATTTTCACATGGTATCAGAGCTGTCATATCCAAAGGAAGCAAGGTTAGAAAAGGGACTACGTAAACTAGAAGCTTCAAAGGGGACGCAACACAGAGAGAAGAAAGCACATATAAGTATGACAGACTTGGATGTTTTATCCTCTAGGTTAAAAGAGGATGGTACATGCCTATCAAGTTTAGCATCTGCAAGAATCTGGTATATTGATAGCGGGGCTTCAGAGCATATGACTGGAGTACGAGAATATTTCTCGAGCTATAGGGAAGAGCAGATGATCTTCCAGATCACTATGGGAAATAGCACGAAGTGCATTCCAGTTGGGAGAGGATTCGTAGTGTTTCAGACAGAAGCCGGAACGAGTGTCAGGATCATGGATGTACTATATGTGCCAAGGCTTGGGATGAATCTAATCTCAATATCCCAGTTGCGGGACAGAGGGTATGACATACACTTTACCAGAAAGAAAGTATATTTCAAGCATCCCAGTTGGAAGCAAACAAGGTAGATCGAAGTCAGAAGCAACAGACTATACAGGTTGCAGATCGAAACCCAGATGGCACTAGTCAGTAGTAATCTCGAAGACAAGAAAGGGTTGAATGAACTTTCGCATAGAATAATGGAGCATCTGCATCACGGTGCATTGAAGATGCTCAGAGAAACAGTTGATGGGGCACCTGTTCTCAGCACGGAGCATGATGATGTATGTCGAGGATGCATACTTGGGAAGTATGCTAAGGCAGCTTTTCCCAGAAGTGAAAAAAGGGCAGCAAGCATTTTGGGATTGATACACTCAGATATCTGTGGACCAATGTCCACTAACGCTCTCAAAGATGGCAAATATTTTGTCACATTCATTGATGATCACTCTAGGAAGACCTGGATGATGGATCTACTTCCTGAAGACAAAAGATGAAGTCTTTGAAAAGTTCAAAGAATTCAAGGCTCTTGTTGAAAACATGATGGGGAAGAAGATCAAGACATTGCGTTTAGATAATGGTGGGGAATACATAGATGGAGACTTCACAGATTTATGCGCAAAGGAGAGCATCAGGAGAGAGTGGACTGCGCCATACAATCCAGAGCAGAATGGTGTGGCAGAACGAAAGAATAGGACAATTGTAGGAGCAGCCAAGGCCATGTTATTTGACCTTGATTAACCCCGATATTTATGGGCTGAAGCCTGCAACACGACAGTGTATATCTAGAACGGGACACCTCATAGAGCATTGAGGAAGAAAACTCCTGAAGAATTTTTCACAGGGAAGAAACCGGAGGTAGGGCATCTTCAGATATTTGGTAGCATGGCATACTGTCATGTACCCAGCGAGAAGAGAAGCAAGCTAGATCAAACTGTAGAAAGGGGGTATCTTGTAGGGTACAATGACACCTCCAAGGCATATAGGATCTATATTCCTGACAGTAGGAAGGTTGTGATAAGACGCGATGTTAAGTTCATGGAGGATAGAGCATTTCAGAAATCGCGTGATATGTCGGCAGAGGATCAAACTGCAGAAGTTCCCTTGGTCCAAGAACACCAGGGGCACCAAGAAGAACAGACAGGAAGACAGACTTTGGTACCGAGGACAGGTACTAACATTTTCACAGAGGAAGATCAGGAAGATACTCAGTACGAGGATCTGTTAGATCAGGAGGAAAAGTTGAGAGAGCAGCCTTCCACCAGTGGTCGGATCAGCAAGGAAGCTCAACAAGTACTGAGGGACGCAGAAAACTTTATTGGGACTCCTAGGAATGGGAAGAGACAGCACAGACCTCCTGACAGGTACCAGGCCTTGGGTGGCTCAAGTAGAGGGACCTTCCAGCTTCCAGGAAGCTGTTCAGCATCAAGTATGGGTAGATGTCATGATAGAAGAGTATGCTTCTCTCATGACAAATGATGTCTGGGAAGTTGTACCCAAACCTCAGATGAAGTGAACAAAGTTCCTTCTCAAGTTAAATACTCCAGAAGACTTGGAATATCAAAATATCCATTGAGGATACAAATATTATTATATAAAAGGTATGAAAAATGAATTGATTGATATGAATGTTACAAATGAGGCCTGCTTATATACCTAGGCAGGTGCCTCTTCATGAAAGGTCATGTCTCATCAGACATGCCCTTTCAACCTAATTACTAATTAACTAATTAATCATTATTTATATTATTTTATTCATTAAATTGCCTTCCTCCTCAAAAAGCTTTGTCCTCAAAGCTTGTTGATGAAAGGCCTTGATTTCTTTTCCTGCTAAGAATATCTGGGGCAGTCAACCTTGTCGATACAAGTCGATATGATCCTCTAAGTGACAAACAAAACTATCGCACTGAGAATGGATCGAACCATTCTAAATCAATCTTCTGTGGAATCTTGCGATGACTGGCAACTTGTGACGACTTGTTACTATTCTTCGGAATATCAGCTTGTTTCTGTTCTGAATACATAGCTTGGTCGAGTTGTCTGCTCCCGTGATTTGGATGTCGATAGGGAACTTTTTTGGTTTGACTTCTTTGATTTTCTTCTGGCGAAGATGTTATTGAGTTTGTTACAAAACCTTCACTTAGAATGTTCCTTGTCTGAATTGCAACATCTAAGTTTGTATCTTCTGCGACTTGCTTGTCTGTTTCTCGAGTTGTGACATTTACTGGATCAATGTTCGTTTTTTCTTCAACTTGAACTTCTACATTTGAAGATTTCGATGCTTCATTTTCTAATGACTTATTGTCCTTTTTCATCTTCTTAATTTGCGTTAGTAATTTTCGTTGTGGTCCTTGAGGCGAGCAACTTCTTCATTCTTGTTAGTGGTGATTTTGTCAGTTTCCTTTTGCATATTTTTTATCACCTTTTTACCTTCTTGAAAATTTACTTTTGAAATTTCTTCTAAGTCTTCAGGCATCACTGAATGTGGCTTCAAGTTCACGTCCTGTATCGTTATTTTCTTCTTTTTGTAGGAGAATGTCAAAAACTTCTTTTTCATATTTAAGATAAATTACCCTAGGGTTTTCATCCATGGTGAACCCAACACAATGTCACTATCGTTAAAAAGTAAGGATTGAACAAGGAATTTTGATATAAATGTATAAATGCCAATGTTTAACTGTAAATTAGTGATTTCATATTGCTTTTTGTCGAAAAAAATCTAATTTTTGTTATTATATTTGACTCGGGAATCACCAATTGGTTGGCAGTTTTAGGGTTTATATAATTTGTATCTTCAGCGGGAGAGATATAAATAGTAATATCTTTTCGTGTGAGACTTCCTTTAAATTTAAATAGCACTTTAGCGTTGGTGGGTAAGGTTTCTAAAACTCTCTCTTCCTTCATTATTTTCGAATTAGACTCCATTTTTTTCTTTTGGATGGAATTAGGGTTTACAATAAAATATTATTATTCCCTTCTTCTTTTTTACCCTTTTGGACTCTTTATATAAATATATATAATCTTTTATTTTATTTTAACTGAACTTGGATATTACCCTTGTAATGTTCTTTAATTTCCCCTCATATATTAGAATCTGAAAACCTTTGAATAATTTATTTTTCTCCTAAATAACCTTGCAATAATATTTTGAATTATTTTTTTTTTCTCAAAAGAGAGTACTCTTTACTTTCTTTACTTTCTTCACACTTATATAAAGTACTTTTATCACTTATAACCACAGACTCACTTTTGAAAAAGATTTTAATATTACTTTTACAAACTTTTTACTGAATCGTTTTCCTTCTTTAAATTATCTTGGTATAATGCTTCCTCTTATCCCCCTTTTAAATAAATTTGACTTTATAACCTTACACCAACGATTTCAATGAATAGTCGTGCCCTTTTCCACCTCGCATTTTTCACTTAATTGGCATTATAAGGATGATATTGATACCAAATGAAGCGACTACACGAAGGTTGTCGCAAATTGTACAGATGCATTGTGAATTTGCAATGATTGTTACAATGTTTATTGGATTTTGCTAACCACACCACGAAACCCTTGACACAAGGTGGAATGACAGTGAGAATGAAGAGTGTTTCGATTCCCCAATCGTTTTTTTCTAACGGACGAACCCTTTGACAAAAAGTCGTGATCTTGCACAAGCGTCCCACTTCAATAGGGCTTAGTATCTATGAATCGAAAACAATTTCTCCAGTCGGAAAATTGAGATGAGCATTGGTCGTTAGGTGGACGTTGCGGCTATGCAATGGTGGCAGAGCTGCATACAACCATCGTTGTCGGAGTCTTGGCAGTCTGCAGCAATGCAATGGTTATAGTCGGCTGCGACAAGGTAAGTTCATTGTCGCCGATCAGGGCAGCGTGCGGTGGACGATGTTGTGTTAGAAGTCGCAGTCGGGTCAACAAGGTATGACCACTAATATTATTTTTTTTTAATATCAAATGAAGCAAAGACGGATTTTTTTTATTATTATTATATATATCCCTTTTCTTTTCTTTTTAATTCTTTAAAAATGGCCAAGGGCCTCTGATGAAATCAGCAAACAGAGAAACTCCAAAAGTGTAGCGAAACGCTTCAACGGCAACAATGTTGACGATTTTTACGGCCAAAGACCTGGATCGGAAAGCGTGGCTCTATGCAGCGTCAGCAGCCATAAGATCGAACTGCTCTGATACCAAATGAACTAAACAAAGTTCCTTCTCAAGTTAAATACTCCAAAAGACTCGGAATATTAGAATATCCATTGAGGATACAAATATTATTATATAAAAGGTATGAATAATGAATTGATGATATGAATGTTACAAATGAGGCCTGCTTATATACCTAGGCAGGTGCCTCTTCACGAAAGGTCATGTCTCATCAGGCATGCCCTTTCAACCTAATTACTAATTAACTAATTAATCATTATTTATATTATTTTATTCATTACATCAGAGCAGATCAGTTGTTGGATCACGTTGGATATACAAGATCAAATACACTGCAAATGGCAGTGTAGAGAAATACAAGGCAAGGTTCATGGCAAAAGGGTATGCTCGGAAGGAAGGCATTGACTATGAGGAGACCTTTGTTGAGATTTTGTGTATTTGGGGTAGCATCAGTTGTGCTCTAGCTCCCAAATTTTGTGGAGGGACTAGAGTACACTGGATCTATAAGACTCAGAAATGGATTTGGGAAATTTCATCTGGTTTAGAAGATATTAAATTAATTAATTATTTTAATGGATTTCCTAACTTAAAACTTAGGAAAATAAAATACTTAAAGTGAATTTAATTAAACATGTGATGAAATTGTCTTAAGTCACACGGATCAAGCTTTCTTTTAATCTTAGCCATTGATTAAAGATTTAATCTTGGTCATTGATTTTTCAATGAGAAAAGTATAAAGGAAAGGCTTGGGGTCATTTGTAAAGACACACAGAGGCAAAGCACTGAAGCTAAGCTGAGATTCTAGGGCAGGGTTGCTAAGAATACTCAGAAGTGTTTCAGTTGCAGAGAGGGGAATTTAGACCAAGGGGATGATCTCATCCTAGGGTCTAGAATACACAAGAGGCAGATAAGATATCAGCTCAAGGACAGCGCAGAGGAAGGCAGCAGCAGTAGGGATAGCGCAATTTTCAGGAAACCCTTTAGGGGTTCCGCAGAGACCCTTAGGGGCAGCGCAGTGACTGCATCACCCATTCTAGGGTAACGCAATCCCTTCTAGGAGCAGCGCTGAGAGTTTGGAGGCCATCCAAGGTTGATGCAGAGGCTTTCAGGGGCTTCAGAGGCTGACGCAGTGCTTTTCAGGGACAGCGCTGGGGTTTCTAGGCCTAGATTTGGCTGAGTTCTTGAAATCCCGGTTAACGGTGTGGATCAGTTAGTATTTCTGGTCCTAGATCAGCCAGGAGTTGTAGATCTAGAGTTTTCTCTGTCGGGTTTTCCAGATCTGGAACCCAGAGGTTATGTATTCAGAAATATTCTTAATAATAGAACCCTCCAGTAGCCAAAGACCGGTTTTCCCACATTGGGTTTTTCCAGGGACAGTTTGTCCAGAAATAACTATGTCACTTTGTCAATGTGTGCATGTGCTTATTCTAGATCTGAATTGGTAGAGATCTGGTATGTGTGTTGCTGCGATGTTAACTTGAATTTATTCAGTTGATAACTTAGATAAGTAAGAGGAGCTTAACCAGATTAACAGTAATAATTTCTGTATAAGTGTAAGATTCAGAAACTTCTACATGGTATCAAAGCAATTGCAGATCTAGAAGGGTCACTAGCAGAAGAATCTGAAGGATCTAGCTGCAGAAAGCAGCTGGAAAGGCAATAAAGAAGCATATCTAAAGGGACAGCTCAGTTTTCAGGAGCAGATTCACGCAGAGGGAAGGGTGACGTTGTCCAACGTTGTGTCCTAGCAAGCCCACGCAATTACTGCGCAGAGGCAGCTCAGAAACAGCGCTGGTTGGGTCTGAAGCTAGCCAGTGTGATTCAGATCTGAATCTGTCAGATCCAGAAAAGACTACAGAAAAGCTGCAAAAATTCAGAAGAGCTGGTGGGGTTAAATTTCTGAAGTTTTCAAATTTTTAGCCTTAGCACAAGTGACAAAAATTGGGGGGAGATCAACTTCTCAGAGAGTTTCTTGCCAAAGGAAACTTGCAGTTTGATCATAGGATCAAAGAAGAAGTTGAATCATAGTTGATTTGGTAGATTTCCAAGGAGGGAAATCAAGTGTCAGAGGGAGCAGAGGGTGCCCAATTCGTAAAGGACCCTAGATCCAAATCTCGAGTATAGAGAGGAGCTCCGACACATTCTGAGCAGATGGCTCCTCATGGACTGCGTGATCAGGATAGGCTAGAGGGCCTCTCAAACTTTTCGGTGTGGAAAGCAAGGATCCTGATTGTCCTTGAGGCATATGGTCTAAGAGACCATGCAGAGCAGACTCTAGCCACACCAACAGATGCGGATCTCCTACGGAAGCATAAGGAAGTTGTTGGGCATGCCAAGCAACTGATAATGGACAGTATCAAGGACCAAATTGTACCACACATAGCTGAGAAGAGGACAGCTAACGAAATGTGGAAGGCCTTGACTTCCCTGTATGAGGGAAAATCATTCCAAAGAAAGATGTTGTTGGAGGCCCAAATGAGGTCATTCATGATGACCAAGGGAGAAGACATCGAACATTTCCTCTTTAGATTGCAGTCAATCAGGGATCCGCTGATTGCAACAGGTGCAACCGTAGATGATGCAGTGACAGTCAGGACTGCCCTCAATGCAGTCAGGGATGAGTGGCAAACCTTTGTCCAAAGTATCTTGGGCAGAGCGAACCTCCCAGATTGGGACAACTTGTGGTCAATCCTGCGGCAAGAAGAACTACGCAGATTCACCAAAAAGCAGCACAGCCTTGGGTTGAGCAAAGTAAAGAAGGAAGAGGAGGAAGATGCAGCCTTGGCATCAAAGAAGCAGCCGAAGAAGAAGAAGGATCTTTCAAAGATCAAGTGCTTCCAGTGTGGCGAAATGGGACATTTTGCCAGCCATTGTCCAAAAAAGAAAAAGGACAAGGAAGCATCTTCTTACAAGGAAGTTGTGGCAGATGATGGGTCAGGAGATGATGTAGCCATGAGTGCTCATGAACCACGGAGATCGGGTGACATGGACATGTAGAGGAGCTACATGGAAGAGTGGTGAGATCCTTGAGCAGCTCATCTCTTGGATCACAAGTGAGCTACGGCGGCCTTAAGACAGTAACGGAACAAGTGGAGCAGTGGGTGCATCGATCACAGATGAGGCAGAAGTAGAGGCAGATCTGAAGGCTGGAAGGAGCAGTGCAGAGCAAAGTAGCAGCATCGTAGAAGCAGTAGTAGCGTAGAGGCTGATGTGACTTCAGCAGTGCTGCTTACGCAGTGCAGAGCTGCAGCAGCGCACAGAGCTTTAGAGGGGCAATGCAGTGCAGCAGCAGCGTGATAGATTTAAGCACAAGGAGCTAATGTGACTTCAGTAGTGCAGAGGGATTCTAATTACGCAGGCAGAGCTGTAGCTGTGCATCGTTCTTTAGATGCCAACAAAGATCTGTAGCCTTAGAGCTTCAGTGATGAGGATGTAGCCCATCAGACTTGTTTGTCAATGATTGGGCAAGAGATTTAGTTGTTTCTCTCAACAACTAAAGTTGCAGTGCAACAGATCAGCAGTGGCAGTGCTATGAGCAGCACAGATGCAGCATATGGAGAGGAAGCTGCAGTACAGTGGTTGCAGTGGCAGTGGCAGAGTCATGGGCAGCAGTACAGAATAGCAGCCGCAGTGTAGAGTTGAGTGGCAGGAGGCCAAGCTTCAGCAGCACAGAACCAGTGTCCAAAATCATGTAATGCATAAGTGTGATGTATTGCTAGAGCACACCCTTGATACTAAGAGGGAGTGTTGAGATTTTGTGTATTTGGGGTAGCATCAGTTGTGCTCTAGCTCCCAAATTTTGTGGAGGCAATAGAGTACACTGGATCTACAAGACCCATAAATGGATTTGGGAAATTTCATCTGGTTTAGGAGATATTAAATGAATTAATTATTTTAATGGATTTTCTAAGTTAAAACTTAGGAAAATAAAATAATTAAAGTGAATTTAATTAAACATGTGATGAAATTGTCTTAAGTGTAATATTCCCAATTAGCGATAGCTAATTGGAAATATTAACTTTGATCAATTTTGCCTTCTATAGTTAGAAATATAAATAAAGTGAGTGAGAGGGGGACATAACTCACTAAAATAAAGTGCACTCCCTAGTAGACTCAACGTTGTGACTTAAGTGGGCTAGGGGGGGCCAAGAGACCACGTAGAGGGGGACCCACTTAGACCACGTGGGCCATGACAGCGCAGTTTAGTTGGCAACGTGGGCCAAATGGAGGCTACGTAGGAGATGGTGGGGCCTAGGGTTGAGAGAGGCCCATTGTTATAAAAAGGAGGAGAGCCTCCTCATTTCCTCATTCGAGTTTATGCATATTGAGCTGGTCACTACGACTTTGAGCACGCTAGTTGTTTAGCTTGTCTGCAGCACTGTTTAGCGCATTGAGTGTCTCCGTTCGGAGATCTCACCCTCAGCCCCGGGAGACTTCTAGTGCTTGCTCGGGTGAGGCATTCCCATCAGTATTTTGCAGGAGGATCGAGTTGTAGCGTTTGTGGAGGAGCATTGCATCTATTGACTGCGCAGTCTTGAGAGGGAGGACGCAGTCCATATTGAGGGAGCTCTGGTGTGGCATTCTTTTGGAGGATTTTGGTCAGGAGATTGAGCAAGGGGACAACCCTTGCCTATTGGAGACTTTTGGTTGAGCGGGAGGTCATATTTTGGAGGATTTCATTCAGTCTCAGCATGGCCCTTGGGAGGATAGCGTAGATCCTCAAGGGAGGTATTTTCGGAGGTTGTCCATTCCAGAAACGCTCTCTGGGCTTTTCTGGGTTTTGTGAGTAGAGGCTGATTCCAGAGTTTCAGCTTATTCCGGGTAGGGGAGCAGCCCCAAATACTCATCTTGTTTCAGCAGTAGCAGCTACACGGCAGTTTTCCAGTAGCGTGGACGCAGATCAGAGAGCAACCATTCCATCGATATTCTGAGAGTATTCCTACACTTGCCTAGTGCAAGTCGAGGTGCCATCACTCTGATCACCTCTTGTACTCATTGCTATTTCTCAGTATAATAAAATGGCTTAGTATTCTCTCTATTTTATGTGTATCTGTTGCATACACTGTTTCTAGCATTTCATGTACTGTTGTATGATCCACATCACTGCTTATTTTCCCTTTGAGACATTCCCATTGCTATACCATCTGTTGTGTTTTGCCCATACTCTATAGACGGAGTCTGGTGAGGGCCAGGTAGCCTCCAGATCTCATCCTCTTTCAGAGGTGAAATATCTAGTAAACGCCCCACCAGTCCATCTCTGGTTTAGAGTTGACTGTGTTTGAGAGATACCCCTGAAAGGGGATATTACAGTGGTATCAGAGCTCATAGACTTAGCTCAGCCTGTGGAGCAAGTTGTCTATGACACCGGGAGAAACGTCGTACATTTGCTACAGGGGTAGGAAGTACTGTAACAAAGAACGTAGGTTGTAGATCACCTACGGTGAGGGGGACTGCATTCCAGTAGAGGACGCAGAATAGGATCCAGTAGTGAACGCAGAACAAGGGGAGCCAATGACAGATGATAGTGATGCAAAACAGTTTGGGGAAGCACTCCTCAAATCAGTACAGGATCTGGCGAGGAAGATCGAGATGATGGGTCAGAGATTCACTACTGTGGAGGCTAGACAGCGTGAAACCCCAAGGGGTTTCCAGGTTGGTGAGGGGTCGGGCACATCCCACCATTTGCAGGAGCGGGATGCCACTCCGCATCAGGCATCACATGCCCCCACTCGTTCCACTATGCCCACTTTTCTGGGGGCAGACACTGGGGCAGGAGCACAACAGGAGCCAGAGCCTGGCCACATGGGTGATTATTTTGCTGAGTATCAGGCATATGGGCAAGAGTTCAGGGATGCCCTTTCATTCAGAGATTTTGTTCAGCTTCAGCGGGACAGCAGACCCCGTGACCATCACAAAGGGCATCGGCATTATCACGAGGGAGATACCCAGCGTACAGTGAGCAAGTTCCATTTGCCTACGTTTGATGGTTCATTGTTAAAATTGGACAACTAGGTCCAAACTCCATGTTGTGATGCTCAAATTAAGATACTGATATTTTTGTTGGATTCCTCTTTCGGAGAGGTGTAAAATCCATATAAAATATATCTTAATCCGATGAGCAGAACATTTATTTTGAATTTATTATTTATAATAAATTATATGTGCAGGTCGGCCTTAAGGTTTTGCACCCCCAGCAGATGTGTCACACACCTCAATGATGGATATAAATACAGTCAAAGTTGGAGAGCATTTCAATCATCTCATCTCATCACATCTTCTCTGATTTAGTACGAACTTCTTGGAGGACAAATTCAGCTCACACGTGGGAAAAAGGACAAGCTACTACAGCCAAGAAGAAGGACGCAGTTTGCTGCAGCTAGGGTTTCCTAGGAAGTTTGACCAGCGTTGACTTTGGTCAACGCATGGTCCAAAGAGGCCCAAAATTTGTGGAGAGTTCGATTTTAGCAGGCCGTACACTTTGGCACAAGAACCAAGGTCAAAAGGTTGACCGAAGTCGGAGCTGCGTTGACTTTTATGTTGCTGCCTTGCGTTGACTTTTCTGGACAACGTTGACTTTTCTGGAGTTGACTTGTGTTGACTGATTTGAGGATTGTTGTGACACATTCTGGGTTGGCTGATGAAGGAGACTTTGCTGGTTGAAGCATCCTGTTAACCGCTGAAACGCACCATCACATTTTTCCTGTTTCTGGTTTGTTTTCTACAGATCCACTGCTATGTTCTATCAGCATTTTACTTAACTGTTTGAGTGATTGCTGTAATAAAAGTAAAGTTGCATCAAGCATTGAACATCTACAAAAATTAACATTCATCAAACAGTTCGGCAAAGTCTTGGGTGGAGAAGTTGGACATATACTTCCAGCTCAACCAGATGGCAGAGACGGAGGCCATCAAGGTGGCGACGCTGCATTTGGATGGTGAGGCCCAGGATTGGTGGTTCCATGGGATGGTTACACTCGGACATTCGACAATGACCACATATGCCGAGTTCACCCGGAGATTGATAGAGAGGTTTGACTGGAGGGATCCAGAGGAGCACTTTGTGGAGCTGACGAGGCTCAAACAGACCGGGAGTCCGGAGACATATATTGCAGATTTCCTGAGACTTTCAGTGATGGTGCCCGATTTATCCGCGGCACGGATGATATACATGTTCATTGAGGGGTTAGCAGAGCTGCTTCGAGGTTTGGTCAGATCCACCAAACTAGCCACACTCCAGGACGCAGTTGGCAGGACTCGAGATTTGCAGGATGCTTTACCCCGGACCAGGACACCTTACCCTCAGAGACAGACTTTCCAGCCAAAGGGGAAGGATGTGAGGATTCCGCCTCCTAAGGGGAATCAGGGTAGGGGTCAGTTTGATGATGATGCCAGGAGGGAGTTGAAGAAGAAGAGGTTGTGTTTTACCTGTCAGGAGCTGTGGGCACCGGGACACAAATGTGTTGCTGGCAAAGCACATTTTATCGAGGTCTTCTCTGAGAGCAACGGGGAAGAGGATGAGTATGAGGATGGGGAGGCAGGAGACAGTCAGGCAGCGCAGGACCATTTGCCGCCTCCACCTCCAGGAGCAGGAGGTGCAGCTTTTGCACCCACAGGGGGGACCCTTGCAGCATTGCGGGGAGTACCCAAGTATTTGACGCTGCGTGTCCGAGGGATAGTACGTGGGCAGCGAGTTTCAGTCCTGGTAGATAGTGGGGCAACCCACAACTTCATCGATGCACAGATGGTTGAGCGGAGAGGCATACCGACAGAGAGCTCTGATGGATTTTCAGTGTTAGTCCCAGGAGATCAGACGATGCAGTGTGCCAGATATGCTCCAGAGCTAGCTGTGACGATGGGCACCTACACAGTAACTGACAATTTTTTTGTGGTTAACATACCGGATACCAATGTGGTATTGGGTGTACAGTGGCTGATTACTCTAGGGAAGGTCACCACAGATTGGGAGGCCTTGGAGATGGAGTGGGATGATAAGAAGACCGGGAAGCATGAGAAGATACGTGGGATGCACACTTACTCACCCCAGACTGTTTCAGCTCACCGGATGGAGGCAGACTTCTGGAAGGAAGACATAGAGTGGGCAGTAGAGCTGCGTGCATCAGAAGCAGGGACTACCGAGCAGTCAGTTCATCCTGAGATACAGACCATCCTTGACAGGTATGCTGTGGTGTTTGGGGAGATACTTCCAGGACAACCACCAGATCGGGGATTTGAGCATACTATTGAGTTAGAGCAGGGCATTTAGGCCGTTATCACCACACCCTATAGGCACCCCAAGGCCTATCAAGACGAGATTGAGCGGGCCATCTAGGAGTTGTTGGCTCTTGGACACATTCGTCCTAGCACCAGTCCTTTTGCTTCTTCAGTAGTGTTGGTGAAGAAGAAGGATGACACATTGAGAATGTGCATTGATTACAAGGCCCTGAATAAAAAGATCATGAAGAACAAGGACCCTATACCGCGGATTGATGAGTTGATGGATGAGTTGAGAGGGGCACAGTTCTTCTCGAAGATCGATTTGAGATCCGGGTACCACCAGATTCGCGTGAGGGAACAGGACATTCCCAAGACCGCTTTCAGGTGCCATTATGGCCACTTTGAGTTCTTGGTTATGCCTTTCAGACTAACCAACGCACCAGCCACCTTCCAGTCATGCATGAACCACATCTTCCGCAGTCACCTGAGGAAGTTTGTGTTGGTCTTTTTTTATGATATACTGATATATAGCAGGACTTGGGAGGAGCATCTCCAGCACATAGAGGCAGTGCTGCATATCTTGGAGCAGCAGTTCTATGCTAAGCTCTCCAAGTGCAAGGTTGGGTTGACGGAGATGCTATATTTGGGACACATCATAGGAGTGGACAGAGTGAGGGTCCACGAGGAGAAGATTAGGGCCATCATAGATTGGCCAGAGCCGAGAAACGTGCTTTGAGGATTTGTTGGTATCTGCACTTATTACAAGAAGCTCGTCAAGAGTTTCTCTCAGCTTGCTGCACCCCTTACAGATTTGACGAAGAAGGGGGCATTCAGTTGGTCAGATACAGCGCAGCGGGCCTTTGACAGGCTCAAGGAGGTGATGAGCAGCTGCCCAGTACTTGCATTGCTGGATTTCACGCAGCCGTTTGTCCTAGAGTGTGATGCATCGGGAGAGGGGATCGATGCAGTATTGATGCAGCGAGGTCACCCGATAGCTTTTGAGAGCCGGAAGCTCCTTCCACATGAGCGGTTATATGCCATATATGACAAGGAGATGTTGGCCATCATGCATGCCTTGGCCAAATTCCGGCAGTACCTAGTGGGTAACAGGTTCAGGATGAGGACTGACCACGACAGCCTCAGGTTCTTTTTAGAGCAGAAGCAGCTACAGGAGAGGCAGCAGAAGTGGGTCAGCAAGATCCAGGCCTACGACTTTGACATAGAGTATGTCAAAGGGGAGAACAACGTGGTGGCTGATGCACTTTCACGAAGACCAGCCGCGTTGTCCTTGATGAGTCTGGACGCAGATTGGAGGGCTAGACTTTTGGTGGAGTACTCCAAGGACAGGTTTGCTTGCGAGGTTCTAGATGGACAGGTGACGGATGAGCGATACAGGGTGATGGATGAGAAAATCTACTACAGGGACAGGATCTTCTTGACTGAGGGCTCTCAGCGCAAGAAGAAGATACTACAGGCTTCTCATGATTCACCATTGGCTAGTCACCAGGGGTTTACCAAAACCTATAGGGCCATCAGAGAGAGGTTCTCATGGAAGGGCCTCAAGGAGGACGTACTCCAGCATGTCAGGGAGTGCAAAGTTTGCTAGCACAACAAGGGGGAGATGAACCATCCAGCAGGGTTGTTGCAGCCTCTTCCCATTCCAGAGGAGAAATGGGAGAGTATTTCGATGGATTTCATCACAGGGTTGCCCGCGGTGTAGGGCAAGGACTGTATATTTTTCGTCGTTGATCGACTGACAAAATATGCACACTTTTTCGCCATATCCGCGCACTATATAGCAGCACAGGTGGCAGAGTTGTTCTTCCGAGATATCTTCAGGTTACATGGTCTTCCCAAGACCATTGTCAGTGACAAGGACAACCGCTTCATGGGCGGATTTTGGCAGGAGCTTTTTTGGTTGGTGGGGACAGAATTGACGCCGAGTACCAGCTACCACCCATAGACAGATGGGCAGACGGAGATAGTTAACAAGTGGCTAGAGGGCTACTTGCGTAACTATGTCAGTGGGCAGCAGAGAGCGTGGCTGACGTGGCTGCACCTAGGAGAGTACTGCTACAACACCACACATCACATGTCTATCGGTATGTCTTCGTTTTATGCATTGTATGGTTATCATGCTTTATCTTTCGTTGATGTGATGTTTGGTGCCAGCAAGGCTCCAAGAGCCAAGGATTGGATCCAAGAGAGTCAGGACATCCTCCGAGCTCTCAAGGATAACCTGGCTACAGCGCAGAATCAGCAGAAACTGTATGCCGACAAGGGTCGGGTGGAGAGACAGTTTGAGGTAGGGGACTTGGTCTACCTGCGCTTGCAGCCATACCGACAGTCGACTCTGAAGCAGAAGGGGGCTGAAAAGCTCAAGCCCGCTTTTATGGACCATACAGGGTGATACGCAGGGTTGGACAGGTTGCCCATGAGTTGGAGCTACCCCAAGGCAGCAAGATTCATAACATTTTTCATGTATCATGCCTGAAGAAGGCTTTGGGACAGCAGGTGATAGTGACGGAGGAGCTCCTGCCTACAGATGATGAGGGGCATTTGGTACTATAGCCGGAGGCCATCATTGATGTCAGAGAGAGGCAGCTGCAGAGCAGGACAGTCCGGAATTCTTGGTGAGGTGGAAGAATTTGTCGGATGAGGATGCCACTTGGGAGAGTGAGAAGATCTTGCAGCATCCATCACTACAGTTGTTTGGGGTCAAGCAACATTTTTCCAGGGGAGACTGTAATATTCCCAATTAGCGATATCGCTAATTGGAAATATTAACTTTGATCAATTTTGCCTTCTATAGTTAGAAACATAAATAAAGTGAGTGAGAGAGGGGACATAACTCACTAAAATAAAGTGCACTCCCTAGTAGACTCAACGTTGTGACTTAAGTGGGCCAAGGGGGGCCAAGAGACCACGTAGAGGGGGACCCACTTAGACCACATGGGCCATGACAGCGCAGTTTAGTTGGCAACGTGGGCCAAATGGAGGCTACGTAGGAGATGGTGGGGCCTAGGGTTGAGAGAGGCCCATTGTTATAAAAAGGAGGAGAGCCTTCCTCATTTCCTCATTCGAGTTTATGCATATTGAGCTGGTCACTACGAATTTGAGCATGCTGGCTGTTTAGCTTGTCTGCAGCACTGTTTAGTGCATTGAGTGTCTCCGTTCGGAGATCTCACCCTCAGCCCCGAGAGACTTCGAGTGCTTGCTCGGGTGAGGCATTCCCATCAGTATTTTGCAGGAGGATCGAGTTGTAGTGTTTGTGGAGGAGCATTGCATCTATTGACTGCGCAGTCTTGAGAGGGAGGACGCAGTCCATATTGAGGGAGCTCCGGTGTGGCATTCTTTTGGAGGATTTTGGTCAGGAGATTGAGCAAGGGGACAGCCCTTGCCTATTGGAGACATTTGGTTGAGCAGGAGGTCATATTTTGGAGGATTCCATTCAGTCTCAGCGTGGCCCTTGGGAGGATAGCATAGATCCTCAAGGGAGGTATTTTCGGAGGTTGTCCATTCCAGAAACGCTCTCTAGGCTTTCTGGGTTTTGTGAGTAGAGGTTGATTCCAGAGTTTCAACTTATTCCGGGTAGGGGAGTAGCCCCAAATACTCATCTTGTTCCAGCAGTAGCAGCTACACAGCAGTTTTCCAGCAGCTTGGACACAAATCAAAGAGCAGCCATTCCATCGATATTCTGAGAGTATTCCTACACTTGCCTGGTGCAAGTCGAGGTGCCATCACTCTGATCACCTCTTGTACTCATTGCTATTTCTCAGTATAATAAAATGGCTCAGTATTCTCTCTATTTTATGTGTATCTGTTGCATATACTGTTTCTAACATTTCATGCACTGTTGTATGATCCGCATCACTGCTTATTTTCCCTTTGAGACATTCCCGTTGCTATACCATCTGTTGTGTTTTGCCCATACTCTATAGACGGAGTCTGGTGAGGGCCAGGTAGCCTCCAAATCTCATTCTCTTTCAGAGGTGAAATATCTGGTAAACACCCCACCTGTCCATCTCTGGTTTAGAGTTGACTGTGTTTGAGAGATATCCCTGAAAGTGGATATTACATTAAGTCACACGGATCAAGCTTTCTTTTAATCTTAGCCATTGATTAAAGATTTAATCTTGGTCGTTGATTTTTCAATGAGAAAAGTATAAAGGAAAGGCTTTGGGTCAGTTTTAAAGACACACAGAGGCAGAGCACTGAAGCTAAGCTGAGATTCTAGGGCGAGGTTGCTAAGAATACTCAGAAGTGTTTCAGTTGCAGAGAGGGGAATTTAGACCAAAGGGATGATCTGATCCTAGGTTCTAGAATACACAAGAGGCAGAGAAGAGATCAACTCAAGGACAACACAGAGGAAGGCAGCAGCAGTAGGGACAGCGCAATTTTCAGGAAACCCTTCAGGGGTTGCACAGAGACCCTTAGGGGCAGCGCAGTGACTGCGTCCCCATTCTGGGGTAACGCCGTCCCTTCCAGGAGCAGCGTTGAGGGTTTGGAGGCCATCCAAGGCTGACGCAGAGGCTTTCAGGGGCTTCAAAGGCTGACGCAGTGCTTTTCAAGGGAAACACTGGGGTTTCTAGGCCTAGATCTGGCTAAGTTCTGTAAATCTCGGTTGAGGGTGTTGATTAGTTAGTATTTTTGGTCCTAGATCAGCCAAGAGCTGTAGATCTAGAGTTTTCTCTGTCGGGTTTCCCAAATCTGGAACCCAGAAGTTGTGTATTCAGAAGTATTCTTAATAATAGAACCCTCCAGCAGCTAGAGACCAGTTTTCCCACATTGGGTTTTTCCGGGGACAGTTTGTCCAGAAATAACCGTGTCACTTTGTCAATGTGTGCATGTGCTTATTCTAGATCTGAATTGGTAGAGATATATTATGTTTTTTGCTTCGATATTAACTTGAATTTATTCAGTTGATAACTTATATAAGTAGGAGGAGCTTAACCGGATTAACAGTAATAATTTCTGTATAAGTGTAAGATTCAGAAAATTCTACAACCTTCGCACCAGTTGAGAGATATACCTCCATCCGGACTGTCGTATCTTTAGCTGCACAAATGGGATGGGAGATTCATCAAATGCATGTCAAGACAACGTTCTTGAATGGAGAAATTGAGAAAGAGGTATATATCGAACAGCCAAAGGGTTTTGAGACTAATGAAAGGAGGTCTCATGTATGCAGATTAAAGAAAGCCCTGTACGGGCTTAAGCAGGCTCCGAGAGCATGGTATGGTCAGATAGATAGCTATTTGCAAAATATGGGATTTGTCAAGAGTGATGCAGATCCCAATCTTTACTACTTGCTGGTAGAGGATGAGCCATTGGTACTAGTACTATATGTAGATGATCTGTTTCTCACAGGATCATCTAGGCTCATCAAGGATTGCAAATGGAATCTAGAAGTTGAATTCGACATGAAGGATTTGGGGTTGATACAGTACTTCCTAGGATTGGAAGTTTGTCAGAAAGATGGAGATATCTTCATGGGACAGGAGAGGTATGCCTTGGAAATTCTGAAGAGGTTCAGAATGCAGGATTGCAGGCCCATGGCCACACCCATGATTACCAATTGGAAAAAGATAGATGCATTAGAAGATATAGAGGTAGACCCCACCTTATATAGATAGCTCATCGGGTCATTAATGTATCTGGTTAACACCAAACCAAACATTTGCTTTGCTGTCAACACTCTTAGTCAGTTCATGGTGGAACCCAAAAGAGTGCACTAGGCCACAGCAAGGCACGTCCTAAGGTATGTACGAGGAAATGTCAGATTTGGTAGCAAATATGGCAGAGGAGAGGATGTCAGACTCAGTGGATTCACAGATGCAGATTGGGCGGGAAGCTCAGTGGACAGGAAAAGTAGCTTTGGGTATTGTTTCAGCGATGGATCAGGAATGGTGTCCTGGTGCAGAAGGAAACAGAAGTCTGTAGCATTGAGCACAGCCGAAGCAGAGTACATGGCAGCTAGTACAACTACATTCGAAGAAATCTGGCTTTGGAAACTTCTTGAGTCTATTCGGAAGCAGGATGGAGCCAACTAGCATTTACTGTGACAATCAGAGTTGTATCAAACTCTCTGAAAGTCCAGTATTTCATGATGGGTCCAAACATATTGACATCAGATGTCATTTTCTCAGAGACTGTGTTCAGCGTGGGGCAGTACAACTCGAGTACATTCCCACAGGCGAACAAACAACAGATATACTCACTAAGGCTCTGGGGAGAATTAAGTTCACTCAGTTCAGGGAACAGCTGGATATGACTGAAAATCCATTTCAGTAAGAAATGGATCCTCAGTGCAGTTGAAGGAGGGAGTTGCAGTACAGTACTAGTTGGCAATAGCACGCAGAGTCAGCAGCAGTAGAGGTGCAACATTAGTGCAGTGTTGGTGAGCAACATCTACAGCACACCAGTAGATGGTACAGAAGTTAGAGTAGCACATTGAGTGTTTTTTGCTAGAGCACTTTCCTCGCTAAGAGGGAGTGTTGATTTATGGTAGGATGAGATGTGCTCTAGCCTTGTAGTTTTGTATAAGGGCTAAGACACATGTATTCCATAATAACTAGAAGGGATTTTGGAAGATTCCACTTAGAGATGGTTTAATTAAAATAATTAATCGTTTTTTAATGTTTTCCTATGTGTAAACTTAAGGAAACTGATTAATTAAAGGGTATTAATTAAACTTAGTGTGAATCTTCTAGAAAAGTCATGGATCACCTCCAAGTTAATCTTAGCCCTTGATTATGTTTTAATCTTGGCCGTCGAAGGTTCAACAGAAGAATATAAGGAGGGTGAGGGGCCTATGGAAAAGGACATCAAACAGAGAAAGAATCAAGAGTTCGATTTCTTCAGTGAAAGGAAGAATCGAAGTGATTCTCATTTGCAGAGAGGGGAAGGTGAAATCTTCAGGAAGGGAGAATTTCTGAAGCATAGAGAGTGCATGAAGAGGAGTGAGAGAGGAGCCAAAGCATCAGTGCAGAGTTACCCTAGCAACAATTACGCTGGGCCAGCGCAGAGAAGCAGAGGGAGTTTCGATTTCTGTTGGAGGGGCAGCTGAGGGTTCATCTGATTTCAGGAGGACAATTCTAGAAGGAAGGAACACTCTAGTCTGACACAGCAACAGCAACAGCAGTGACACAGTCACTACGCAGAAATCACGCAGAGCTAGTCAGTGGGGGTGCAGGTTAGTGCCGGAACTTTGTGGTGATGTGAGAATTGTCTCACTCAGTCTTCTCTAATCAGAATTCTTCAAGTGATTGATTGACATTTACAATCACACATTTGTACTCAGAATTTCTGCATAATAAAGAAACCCTCAGATCTGCTACATCGGTTTTCCCACATTGGGTTTTTCCAGGGACAATTGTCCAAAAATAATGGTGTTTGTGTGATTGTGCTATTTTTATACGTGATTTGTTAATCGTGAAGTATGCAGCATATTTTATTTTGTTATTTAACACAAGAGAAATGTTAAATAATTGTGTTTGACAATGCAATAGAAGAAATTCAATAAGTAGCTGCAGTAGAATTATCCATTATAGAATTTTCACACATTTCAATAGCAGAAATGGATAGATGTAGAATTGAGAGGGAGCTGCAGTATAGATGAGGCAGTGACAGTGGCAGTGTCATGGGCAGTAGTACAGAAGGCAGTAGGGCAGTAGATGAGGGGCAGCAGCAGCCAAGCATTAACAGCGCAGAGGATGCTTCAAGGTCAGAGCAGTATGCAACAGGCAAATTGCTAGAACACTTTCCTCGCTAAGAGGGAGTGTTGATTTTTGTAGTATCAGAAAGTGATCTAAGTCTCAAATTTGGTGAGGAGGCTTAGACACCAATATTCCAAAGATCTCAGAAACCGTTTGTGGAAATTCCACTTGGTTCATGTTTTATTAAAATAATTAATTATTTTAATGGGGACCCTAAGTCTAAACTTAAGGAAATTAAATAATTAATGGGTATTAATAAAACAGTGTGAATCTTCTAGAGAACGAAGATCAAGTCAAGTTTTAATCTTAGCCATTGATTAGACTTCTAATCTGGGTCGTTGATTCTTCAACGAGAAGATTATAAAAGAAGGCTTGAGGGTCATTTGGAAAGTAAGCAGGGCATATACTCAGTAACCAGAAGGAAGTCGATTCTGAAGGAATAGCATTCGATTTCAGAGGGAGAGTTGCAGGACAGAGGAAGTAGAGGGCATCAGCAGTGTCAAGGCTAGAGGGAAGAAGGACACAGAGAGCCGGAGAGGGCAACACAAAGCAGCAGCGCAGAGAGCTCACATAGGGTGACGCAGTCTCACGCAGGCTTTGCGCAGAGAGACATGCATAGGTGATGCAGAGAGGGGCAGTGAGTCCCCAGAGTGTCGGAAATTCTCTAGAGTGTTGATGAGAATTTATTTCAAGTGTTTTCTCATGAAGTTTCTCAATTAGTCTGCCAGTCTTTCCTTGTAAAGAATTTACTGCTGAAGATTAATATATAAACCTTCATCTGCTACACCGATTTTCCCACATTGGTTTTTTTTGGGACAATTGTCCAAAAATAACTGTCATTGTGATTGGTTCTTATGCTTGCATTTTACTGTTATTTTCTCTATATGTACTTGAGTGATAACTGCAGTAGTGTTTATTTCGAAATTTTCTGTAAGGGTTTTGGTAAATAACTTATTGTGGAAATAAGTAGGAGAAATATATCTATAACTGCAGTTGAAATTCTGAATTGAATTTTTCACAAGAAGAAGATGAATTCCGGGTTTTCCCCCTCATTGGGGTTTTTCCCTAGTCTCCGTCCAAATTCCGGTGTTTCTTTGTGTGCATGCTTTTCTTCTGATGTTCATTTTACAGCTCCGCTGCATTATTGATGATGTTGTTCTTTCTACATAATTGCATTGATGTAATAATGTTATAATATTGTGGGGTGAATTCATTGTGTAAATGATATAATGCAATTATCTTAAGCGAAGAACCATATATCCCTAAGGAAACTTAACAAAGTGAGCTAGCCCCATGGGGGCAAGCTAGGGTGTTACATTGGCCATGTACAGTTTTGTCAATTTACAACTCTGAGTTATTGAGATTCGAGAAAGACTTTCTTTATAGTGGCATAAGATCTCTGAACTACAAAAATGGTCGAAAGATACCCAAGGCCTTCACCATGTACTTTCCCATCCCATTGACCTGTTTGGGTCATTAGTGGACATTAATAAATCTCCATTTCATTTCAATTCGTTGTTGGGTGGAGGGTTGAACTCTAGCAAAGCAATATTTGATACTGGGCACTTGTTTTGTAAAATTGAGGTTTAACTGCCAACATTAGTAACCCATAGTTTTAGCCAATCGCAACTACAGGTATCAATTCCCTTATTTGAAACAGCATCAGATCTTGCAGTCCTATAATTATGCTTGTAGTTCCACTAAGACCTTGATAATTACTCATAAAGTTTTAGATAGTTACTACATATTATGGTTACCTCTCATGGCAACTACAACAGTGCAAGCTAAACTAATGCTATACAGGATGAGAAATATCATTTTCAGCTGTCAGGTTGTGGAGCTGTTAGATAAAAAGATCTAAAAGCACATCAACAGCTACAAAATGAGAAAAATGGAGCTTTTTAATTTCTGCTCTCATCAGTTCAAAATTGGCCTTTTCATAGAAATAAATATCATGAAATTGGAAACATCTCTAGTGTAATAGCACTATCTTATGATCAACTTTGAGATAAAATAACTAGGCAGAGGTATTCAAAGCCTTGAAGAGCTCAACATGCTATCTTTTCATACAGCATGAAATTTTCAAATGCCATGATCTATAGATGTCAAAAAAAGAGAATATTAGACAGAACCCGACCATGAAAATGAGGAGGTGCTACATCAGAATATTGCATTAAACTGCCATTTCTAGAAGAAAAATGGTCAGTAATTTCAAATCAAAGAAAGAGGAACCAAAATTGTAACTCACAGCCTTGGTAGCAAGGATCTGTGCAGACTTCACATAAAATCCACTAAGATCCAGAACTAAGTTGTGGACCATTTGCCCTCCCCATTCATGTGTCTTTGCCCATGATTTATCCCTCTCTTGCATGGATTTATTTCTGACAAGCCATCTTGTTTTCATATACCTGCAAACCAGCAAACCCAGGGGAATGCTCAATAATCAATCACTTGATATTTAATATCTATTAATAATAGCTGATGAAAATAAGTGACTGCCAATCTCTCCATTTGCTACCAGTACAATTGGAAAAAACATGTTAGGAAGGTAAACAACAAAAAGACAGTTGAAGTCATCGAGCAGATTTAAGGTTGTATGAAAACCTGTACACATGCATCTTTGGGCCGAATGAGTACCATGAGCATAAGACAATCTAAGAACAATGTCGTTCTATGCTCTATGGTGAAAACTAATGCAGTTGTCACAAGTGACAATGGCAACACATCCACTTACCATATCAAAATGTCTACAAAGACCATGCATTGATAATATGACATAAGGTGCTTGTTATAGCAAAATCTCACACTTCTCAAGATAAAGTCCAAAAATCTCAAGTGTGAGGCCCTGTGTAATTAAGAGGGAGGCAACTGTCACCTCACCAACCCTCTTCTCACTTTTGGCCAGCCCTTGTAATATTACGAATAGGAAATAAACAGCAATACAAAGCAACATAAACCAAACTACAGCAAATAGAGATGCACCATAAAAATTACTGCAAACAATTCAGAAAAGTTGAGCCATTTTATTATATTTCCGGAAATAGGGAATGAGTACAAGAGGTGATCAGAATGATGGCACCTTGGCCTGCTCAAGGCAAGCTGAAATATCTCTCCAAACCCTGCTATGTAATGGCTGCTCCTCTAGTGACTACGTAACTCTTTGGGCCGTTGCTGCTGCTGGAAAGTGCTGCTACTAGCTGGAATGGAGCTGCTCTTTGGGGCTGTTCACCTGCTCAAAAAATTCTGAAACTGCGGCTATGAGCTCTCCTCCTATGTAATTAAGAGGGAGGCAACTGTCACCTCACCAACCCTCTTCTCACTTCTGGCCAGCCCTTGTAATATTACGAATAGGAAACAAAGCAACATAAACCAAACTACAACAAATAGAGATGCACCATAAAAATTACTGCAAACAATTCAGAAAAGTTGAGCCATTTTATTATATTTCCGGAAATAGGGAATGAGTATAAGAGGTGATCAGAATGATGGCACCTTGACCTGCTCAAGGCAAGCTGAAATATCTCTCCAAACCCTGCTATGTAATGGTTGCCCCTCTAGTGACTGCGTAACTCTCTGGGCTGTTGTTGCTGCTGGAAAGTGCTGCTACTGGCTGGAATGGAGTTGCTCTTTGGGGTTGTTCACCTGCTCAGAAAATTCTGAAACTCCGGCTATGAGCTCTCCTCCTAAAAATCGGAAAAACCCAGGAAGGAATTCCAGAAAGGCTGACCCCGGAATTTGAACCCCTTGGGAAAATTATGCACTCCTGGTGAGTAAGCTGGCCTTTGAACTGATCAACTAGAAATTTTTGCCTCTCACTGCTCCAAAACTCAACTTGTGAAGGGTTGATCCATTCACACTTCTCCTAGACTGAAACTCCTAAGTCTCCCTCACTCCCGAAGCTGCTCTCCTCCCAAACTGTGTAATCCCTCTGAGTGACTGCGCTGCCTGGTCAACTGCATAACTCCTGAAGGTTGTCTCTTTGATCTCTGCTCTGAAAACTGATGATGAAGCTCCTCACCTGAGCGGTCACTCGAAGTCCCCCGAGGCTAAGGTTGGGATCTCCGCTCGGAGACACTCACGTACTGAACAACACTTGCAGACTTATCTAAACAGCGTAAGCGTGCTCAATATCTGTTAGACAGAAATTCTAAATATGAATGATAGAATGAATGAGAATCTAGGCCCTCACTCACTTTTATGCTTGAGGCCCCAACGCTCCCTTGGGCCCCACTGTGCTACGCTGTCCTCTTTGCCACGTTGTCCGTGCCTACTTTGCGCTGCCTAGCCCACGTTGCCACTGGGCTGCCTGACCCACGCTGTCCCTGTGCTGTCTCTCTTCCTGCGCTGCCACTTGGTCCCCCATGGGCCCTACGCTGAATGTATGATGTTGGCCAAGTAACTTTAGGAAGATTATTTTCTCTTTAGTTGGGATATGGGTTCCAGCACCCTTTTTATTTCTGGCTAAACATTAGAAAGCAAAAATCTGAACAAAATTAATATTGTCAATTAGCTGCTGCTAATTGGGAATATTACAGTCCTCCCCATCAAAATGTTGCTTATCCTCAAGCAATTGCAAGGATGGATGCTGTAGAATCTTCTCACCCTCCCAAGTGGCATCCTCATCTGGAAGGTTCCTCCATCTCACTAAGTACTCCTTGATTGCCTTGCTGCGCAACTGTCTCTCCCGGGTGTCCAAAATAGCCTCCGGCTGTAACACCAGGTGCCCCTGATCATTCGTAGGTGGGAGCTCACCTGTTGCAGTCACCTGCTGTCCCAAAGCCTTCTTCAGGCATGACACATGGAAAATATTATGTATCTTACTCCCAGCCAGTAGTTCCAACACATGTGCAACTTCTCCTACCCGCCTAATCACTCTGTAAGGCCCATAGAAGCAAGGCTTAAGCTTCTCAGCTCCCTTTTGCTTCAACGTAGACTGCTTGTATGGCTGAAGTCGAAGGTAGACCAAGTCACCTACCTCAAATTGTCTCTCTATCCGCCCTTTATCTGCATACAGTTTTTGTTGGTTCTGTGTTGTAGCCATGTTGTCCTTAAGAGCTCGGAGTATATCTTGGCTCTCTTGGATCCAGTCCTTGGCCCTGGGGGCCTTGCTAGCTCCAAAAATAACATCAGCAAAAGTCAGAGCATTATATCCATACAAAGCATAAAATGGAGACATACCAATAGACATATGGAAAGTGGTGTTGTAGCAGTATTCTCCCAGGTGAATCCAACGCAGCCATGCCTTCTGCTGCCCCGTGACATAGTTATGCAAGTAGCCTTCCAGCCACTTGTTCACTATCTCTGTCTGCCCATCCATTTGTGGGTTGTAGCTAGTACTGGGAGTTAACTCCATACCCACCAAACGAAAGAGCTTCTGCCAAAAACCACTCATGAAACGGCTGTCCCTGTCACTGACTATGGTCTTGGGGAGACCATGCAATTTGAAAACATCACGGAAGAATAGCTCGGTGTAAATTTTTGTAGATGTTCTATGCTTGATGCAATTTTACTTTTAAAACAGCAATCACATAAATAGTTAAGTAAAATGCTGATAGAACATACCAATGGATCTATAGAAGACAAACCAGAAACAGGAGAATGTGTTGGTGCGTTACGGCGATCAGCAAGATGCTTCAACCAGCAAATTCTTCTTGGTCGGCCAACCCAAAATGTGTCACAACAGTCCTCAAATCAATTATCCAGTCAACTCAAAGTCAACCCCAGAAAAAGTCAACGCAGTCCAGAAAAAGTCAATGCAGGGCAGCAACAAGAAAGTCAACGCAGCTCCAACTTCGGTCAACTGTTTGACCTCGATTTTTGTGCCAATGAGTACGGCCTACAAAAATCGAACTCTCCACAAAATTTCAGCTCAAACGGACCATGCGTTGACCAAAGTCAACGCTGATCAAACTTGCCCAGAAACCCTAACTGCAGAAAATTTGTTGCGGTAAATTTCGTCCTTCAGCTGCAGTAGATTTCGTCCTTCTTCTCACGTGGGAGATGAAACTGCTTCTCAATTGCTTGTAGATAATTAGAGGAGAAGATGTGTGATGAGATGAGTGAAAAGCTCTCCAACGTTGACTGTATTTATATCCATCATTGAGGTGTGTGACACATCTGTTGGAGGTGTAAAACCTTAACGCCGACCTGCACTAAAATTTATTATAAATAATAAATTCAAAATAAATGTTCTGCTTATCAGATTAAAATCAATTTTATATCGATTTTACACCTCTCCGAAAGAGGAATCCAATACAAATATTGGAATCTTCATCTGAGCATCACAAGATGGAGTTTGGACCTAGTTGTCCAAATTTAACATTCGGCCACCTGTGAAGTTGTGTACTGTGCGGATATGGCGAAGAAATGGGCATACTTTGTTAGTCGATCAACAACCACAAAGATGCAATCCTTGCCCTGCACTGTGGGCAACCCTGTGATGAAGTCCATGGAGATGCTTTCCCACTTTCCTTCCGGAATGGGAAGCGGTTGTAGCAAACCAGTGGGGTGGCTCATCTCCCCCTTATTCCTTTGACACACTTCGCACTCATTGACATGTCATAGTACGTCCTCTTTGAGGCCTCTCCAAGAGAACCTCTCCCAGATGGCCCTGTAGGTCTTTGTGAACCCTTGGTGGCATGATAGCGGTGAATCGTGGGATGCGCACAGTATATTCTCCTTAGCTGGGAATTACCAGTCAAGAAGATCCTATCCCGGTAATAGATGACCTCATCCATCACCCGATATCTGTCATCTGTAATCTGGCCATCCAACATCTCACAGGCAAAGCGGTCCTTCGAATACTCCACCAGCAATTGAGCCCTCCAGTCTGCGTCTAAGCTCATCAAGGATAATGCTGCTGGCCAGCGTGACAAGGCATCTACCATCATGTTGTTCTTCCCTTTGACATACTCAATGTCAAAGTCGTAGGCCTGTATCTTACTGACCCGCTTCTGCTGCCTCTCCTGCAACTGCTTCTGCTCAAGGAAAAACCGGAGGCTATTGTGGTTAGTCCTCACTCAAAACTTGTTACCCACCAAATACTGTCGAAACTTGACCAATGCATGCATAATGGCCAACATCTCTTTGTCGTATATCGGATACAACCTCTCATGCGGTAGTAGCTTCCAGCTCTCGAAAGCTATAGGGTGGGCCCCCTGCATCAAAACTGCCCCTACTCCTTCCCCTAAAGCATCACACTCCAGAATGAAGGGTTGCGTGAAGTCCGACAAAGCCAATACCGGATAGCTGCTCATCACCTCTTTGAGTTTGTCAAACGCCCTCTGCGCAGTATCATTCCAGCCAAATGCCCCCTTATTGGTGAGGTCCGTGAGGGGTGCAAAAAGTTGTGAAAACCCCTTGACAAATTTCTAGTAGTAAGTGCAGATGCCTACAAATCCCTGGAACTCTGTCACATTCTTCAGTTCCGACCAATCCCAGATGGCCCAGATCTTCTCCTCATGGACTCTTACCCCATCCACACCAATGATGTGCCCCAAATAGAACATCTCTGTAAGGCCGAATTCGCATTTGGAGAGCTTAGCATAGAAATGTTGCTCCTCCAAGATATGAAGAACAGCCTCAATGTGTTGCAAGTGCTTCTCCAATGTGCGGCTATAAATGAGGATATCATCAAAGAACACCAGCACGAACTTCCTCAGCGGACCATGGAAAATGTGGTTCATGCAAGACTGAAAGGTGGCCAGTGCATTGGTTAGCTCAAAGGGCATCACCAAAAACTCGAAATGGCCATAATGTCACCTGAATGCACTCTTGGGGACATCCTGGTCCCTCACCATGATCTGATGGTAGCCCGACCTCAGATCGATCTTGGAGAAGAAGTTCGATCCCCTCAGCTCATCCATCAACTCATCAATCCTGGGGATGGGGTATCGGTTCTTCATGGTCTTTTTGTTGAGTGCCCCGTAGTCAATGCACATCCACAATGTACCATCCTTCTTCTTCACCAAAATAACAAAAGAAGAAAATGAGCTAGTACTAGGTCGAATGTACCCCAGTGCAAAGAGCTCATGGATAGCTCTCTAACCTCATCCCTGTAGGACTTGGGGTGCCTATAGGGGGTGGTGATCACTGCCTGGATCCCTTGCTCCAACTCAATAGTGTGCTCAAACCCCTGGTCCGGCCACTGCCCCAGTGATATGTCCCCAAAAACCGTGAAATATCGGTCCAATATCTACTACACATCGAGGTGTACTGGCTGCCCTCTGACTCCTGCCTCTGAAATACGCAACTCTACTACCCATTCTATGTCCCCCTTCCGGAAGTCTGCCTCCATCCGGTGTGCTGAAACTGTCTGAGGAGGGTGTGTGTGCATGCCTCTGATCATCACATGCTTCCCGCTCTTCTTGTCTGTCCACTCCATCTACAATGTATCCCAATCTGTAGTGATCTTACCTAGCGTAATCATCCACTGCACTTCCAATCAATGTTGTAGGAAACGTCCCCCCCCCCCCCGGCTCCAACCCCTGAAACGTGTTTCGAAAAAAAAATTACGCTTCCTGGTTTTTTGGAACTGTATGGTTGGATCCGCATTTCCATACGGCGGATCCGCGTTTCGTACGAAGGATCCCTGTACAGAAGCATCGCGCTTCCTATACGGATCTGTATAGATCGCCGGTGGTTCCGTACAGTGCCGTACAGATCCGACTAGCGCAGCAAAAAAAAACAACTTTTTTTAATTTTATTTTTAATTTTTAACTTTAGTTGGGTTAGAGGGTGGGTTAGTGTTTAGTAAGGGATAGGATGAAAAAGATATAAGCTCTCTTTCACCTCCTTAGATGTTTCTTAGATGCTCCCTCATGGTAATGTTAAATTCTTAAAGTAAAAGTGACTCGGGATGTTTGAGAGTGGTTCCAGCCTGATCGGACTTCTTATGTAGAAAATAAAATTTCACATCCTATTCAAAATTTAGCAGACTTAACAGTTTTTAGGAATTCAAGATCAATGGTATGGTGGCATTTCATTAGATTATATCATGTATGAGGGTATGTGATTAGCATTTAATCAAAAGCACCAAGCCCTATATGTACCCTAGTGTTGGTGGTGTTAATTGTTGGACTCCTTTGTCATGTCGTTAGCAAAAAATTTCATTTCAATCAACTCAAAATCATCGATCAAGCATGTTAAGTTCTTTCTACCATATTTTAAGGCTTGCATTAGGTAGTTTGATCAATTTTGGGCAATTTTGACTAATGTCCCTGGATAATCGAGGTAGAGGCAAAGGCTAGACAAGAGGAGAAGAATCTAGATTATAGATGGTTGATGCTCAAATAATTAATCATTAATGTACAATGGATGTCATATCTATCTTGATTTATGTACAAATATGCATGCTTCCATATCTTCTACAATTAATTTGGTATTTTGGATGTTTTTTTAATATAAATGCAAAAAATAAAATTAAAAAATATATATATATAGTAGACGCTTCCAAGACGCTTCGCTTCCTAGATTTTTTGGAAATGACGCATCCGCGTCCCCGCTTCCAAAAAACGTCCCCACTTCGTGCAACGTTGCTCCCAATACCACATTGGTATCTGGGATGTCAACCACAAAGAAGTGGTCTGTTACCGTGTATGTCCCCATGGTCACTGCTAATACTGGAATATACCTCATGCACTGCTTGGTCCTAGCACCCGGAACTAACACTAAGAACCCATCAAAACTCTCTGTCGGTATGCCCCTCTCTGCACTAGCTGGGCATCGATGAAGTTATGAGTGGCCCCGCTATCCACCAGCACTGAAACACGCTACCCTTGGACTGTGCCCCGAACACGCTGTGTCAAATACTTAGGAACTCCTTGCAAGGATGCAAGGACTCCTCCTGTGGGTGCAAACGCTGCCCCTCCTGCTCCTGGGGGAGGTGGTGGTGGATGATCTCCTCTCGGTGCATCAGCGCTGACATCTCCCTCCAACTCCTCATATGCATCTTCTTCTCCCTCACTATCGGAGAAGACCTCGATGTAGTGTGCCTTTCTTGCGACACATCGATGACCTGGTGCCCATGCCACCTGCCATGTGAAGCATAGCTTCCGTCGTCTCAGATCACTCTGGGTATCATCATCCAAAGGCCCTCGACCCTGGTTCCCCTTTGACTGGAATGCCAGTGTCTGGGGGAAAGGAGTTCTAGTTCTGGGCAGGGCATCCTACAAGTCCCTTGTCCTCCCAAATGTGTCCTGAAGTGTAGCAGACCTAGTAGACCTGACTAGCCCACACAGAGGCTCTGCCAACCTGTCAATGAACATGTAAATCCTCTTGGCCGCAGACAAGTTTGGCACCATCACTGAAAGTCTCAAGAACTCAGAGATGTAAGTCTTCGGGTTCCCGGTCTGCTTGAGCTTGGTCAGCTCAACAAAATTGTAATATTCCTAATTAGCACCGCTAATTGGAATATTTCATTTTTGTATAGTTTTGCCGCCTTTAGTTAAATTAATATTCTGAGAGGGTCTCCACTTGCCTAGAGCAAGAATAGGTGCACTCATTCTGATTATCTCTTGTACCCATATACATGTATTCTCAGATTAATAAAATGGCTTAGCGTTCTGGTATTTTATGTGTATTTGTTCCATATTCTAGTTCCGGCATTTTGTTCTATATAGTTGCTTGTTGTTTTGCTGTGTATTACTGTTAATTTCCCGTTGGGGATATTACAAAAATGCTCCTCAGGGTCCTTCCGGTCAAATCTTTCCACTAATCTCCCAGTGAACTCTGCATAGGTTGTCACTCCTGAATGACCCAGCGTGGACATCCTATGGAACCACCAGTCATGGGCTTCCCCCTCAAGGTGCAGCGTTGCCACCTTGATGGCCTCCACCAAATGAGGTGAGAGGTCACTTATATTTATACAAGTTGTTGAGGGTGAAGTGACATGTCTCTTGGGCTTCATGAGCCTACATGATGATGTGTCCGACCTTGATAATTACACATGTGTGGGCATAAATTCAAAAACACATTTCTGTTTGTCCAAATTTGATGATCTTTAGATCAATTTTGGTCCTCTCGAAAAGAGCAATTCAATGCAATCATCATCTCCATCAAATGAGTTGTCTAAAGTGGAATTTGGCCTTAGTTGCCAATTTTAACAGAGATTCTATGGTAACAAGTCCCAACATTAAATAATATGATCTTTAACTTTTCCTTTAACATATATGTCTTCATCATGAAAAGGGGGTGGCCCATTTTAAAACAAACTTGCCACCATATTTGTGCTAATGGTGAGTATAAAGGTTGTGAATCATGACCATTGGATGTATCTTCTAGTAAAATTCACCACAAGCCAAAGCCATAATAAAAGGGGGCTGAGTGATATACCCACCATCATGAACGAAGATCACACCATGTTGCTCTTGATTTTTGCTTAGGTGTTCCACAAGTGAGATGTATTAGTGTCATATAATCATGATCCATCCATCAATGGCATACAATAGCATCAAAGTGCACATCACTACTATCCATCCAAGCATCAAGTGCAGCCACGATGAGAAAACCAGGTTCCAAGACAATCCACAACATAAACCACTTCACATCCCATAATACTAGCATCCAACACTTGGGGTCTAACTTCAAGTCCATTAGTCACCTTGAAAATCCTGTCATGTGATGAAAATCACAAGTTACCCTCTCATACAACATGAGAGGTAACAATCCTTGCCCAAGGGAATTCAAAATTTCAAACCAGGCACCCCTTGGCATGGAACTAGCCAAATGCCCGAAACATCAGCAACAACCAGTAGAGCTAACCCCTTGTGCTTATATTGTTTTTTTTGTAATATAAGAAGTATTTCCTCGAATAAAAATGTGACATATCAATATAATTTTATTGTGTCTTGCATCATGTAGGCAAACATGTGCACATTTAGATATCAGTTTCATAACCACGAAAGGAGTAGAGTAGGTGTCAAATTCTAAGATGTCAATAATTGCAGGCAATCCTAGTGAACACTAGGGGAGGCCATGTGGCAGTCCCATGCAATGTTATCCTCTCTACTTTAGGGAGATTTTCTCCCACTATATAATAAGTCAAATTTTTGCAAGTGAAAATTTTTGGTGTTTTCAACACACTTAAAAGATTTATTCATCTCTTCTAATCTTCCTCCAACTCTAGCACACATCATGTGTGCATAAGAAAGGTTTCTTTTGGAAGATCATGGGCCTAAACTTGCATCTGTAGTAATGAATAGAAAACTAAACTAATGTAAGACACTCGCTTTGGTACTCACTCACTCAAAAGAGTATACATTGTGGACTTTGGCTGACCTGTAAAGGCCAGTTCTGAAGCAGGGACTGTAGAGGCACTCCATTCCCAATAGAACTCATTTAACAGATCGTGGTGTTCTTTTAGGATGAAGATTCTGTTAGCTTTTAAGCATTATTCATAGAATGTACTTACTCCAGAAAAGAGATGATTTCATCTCCCTTCTCAAGCTTCCATGCTTACAGCAGCAAAACTGAACTAAAAAAAACACTGTTGACTATTTCAAAGACTGTTCCATAAAAAAACAAGGGCCAAGCTCCAGAACCTGTTATTTGATCAGCAATACAATCCCAAGAATCTGCCTGCAGTGTCTGAAGTACACTATTTATCTGAGGACTTGCAGAAATAACAACTTCAAAAATCTGATATAACCAACTGAAGCTTATCGAAATAGGAATAATCAAATCTAATCTCTTAGGGTTTATGATAACTTAACAGACAAGAAATTTTTTACTGATACAGACAACTGAAATTTAGGAAGAAGGAATTAGGAATCCTTAAAACAAATCAAAGCATTGTGAAAAAAGGTAAAGCCATGTAGAATCTTTATCTTGAATGCAGAAAGTTTCAAATTTAGCAGTATATGAAAGTAACATTGATAATTTGATATACATAAAATTTTCGACTGGAAACAATTAAGAGTTTATTAAATTGAAATCGTATGCATGGATATAAAGCTCATAAAGAAATTGACTTCATGGAACACGTAATATCTTAAGATGAGAATTAGTGATAGCAATTTAAGCTAACAAAACCTATGAAATCTGAGATGTTATTCCTTACCCAAGGTAAATAGGCAAGAGATGCTGCCAAAATCTTATCGTACGAGCTAAATCGGGATTCGACCATTTCACAATCGGCTCAGCAATTGTCATGCCTATCGCTGAAGCATATAGATAATGAACAGGAGCTACCATATATGTTACTCCCCATGTCTATCTCAAGACCACCATTTTTAATTGCACATCAGAAAAAAAAATCAAATATATGAATAGGTCAAAGAAAATATTCAGAGAACAAACTTTTCATGTGAAACCATGAAGCATAAACATCATACCAGAAAACATAAATTGCAAAATGTTTACCCAATAACAAAGCTGGAGAACAGTAATTCAGCTCTAATAAGATAGAGAAATTTCTCCTGAACCCAAAAGACCAAGTTGTCCATCATATTCACCAAGATAACCTAGAGAAGTAGATCCTTGAGAATATCCCTTGAAATTTTGTTGGAAACAATACAGAACATGCAAACTGTAAAGAGTTTCAACTTTTGCATAGTCCATTAGTCCACAGACAATAAGATCCATCTTTTTGTAAGGAAGTATGGTGAAGGTGATAATTACTTTGTTCCTTAATCTTCTTTAACTGAAGATGCACATTCTTAATCATGATGTGAATAAAGTTTCATTTTCCACTGCAAGACTACAGATTTGGGATGTATTTGTAAAGAAAAATTGCTGTCAAATTTTGGAACTGAAGAACTACAAGGTAATTGGTTCCAGTTTCCTGAAAGATAGTTCTCCTCAAAAACAGATATTCCTTTCATCTTGGGGAATCTAGGTGTCTGTTATAGGGAAAACAGATGTATTTCATGAGACAATAAGCAGTAAACCCCCTAACCTGGCTGGGTTTCTGGCTTAAATATTTAAGTTGACTGGTGGTTATAATAACCCAAAGAGCATTATTATCTATGAGGAATGGCTATTTTCCATGCCAACATCAAGCTAATCCTCAAAAAGGGAGGCCTGAAAATCATATGAAATCAGAAGTCCATTATCCTGTTCAATTTACCACGCAAAACAGTTGCTGAAGCCATATTTAAAGGATTATTTCCTTCTTAAAATTATTAGGTCTAAACAAGTTATCTTCAGCAAGGAAGCAAAAACAGCATAGTTGTTTGCAAGGGGTGTGTTACGGCTCAATTTAGCAGGGGTCCTAGGAGGGGTTCCAAAGGGACTGCTACTAGACCAAGTGGCAACAATGGGACAGGGACCCACTTTCACCTCAGTCGATGTCCCCTGCTCTTTACAGACTTTCACCGATGGGAGGAGTCTCGGTATAAGGGAAATCACTAGAAATGATAAGTCAATGACTATATATGATGTGATTTCCAAAGTTTATTCAAGGAGATCCCTAGATAATGGCTTGCTTGCTTCAGAATGTAATGTTCCAAATGGAAAATTAACAGCGATATTAAGCAAAATACACATGCAACACAGAAAAATTCAAACAACAATCAAACACCATAAAATTGCACCAAAGCTGAGCCAAACTGAGTCATTTTATTATCAAAAGGAGAGTACAATGCATGGAATGTGTGCACCTAGGCTTGCCAAAGCAAGCTAGACAATCCCAAGTGAGAAAAATGCTACCCGGATGCAAAGGAAAGACTTCTCCTCAATGTACTGCACTGACCCTAGAATTTCTGCAACTTTTGGCTGGAAGAAATTCCTGTTTGAGCCTCCAAAAGTGCTGAGAAAATTCTGCCAAAATTATCTTGGGCTCTCCACCACAAACCCAGAAAAACCCAGAAAGGGTTTAGGCAAATTCTACCGACCACCCGGTACCCAAAATTTCAGCTCACTCCTCCCCACTGGCTGCCTTCCTTCTGAGCATCCCCTTTTGCCACGAACCTTGCCTTGTATTTCTCTACACTATCATCTGCAGCGTACTTGATTTTGTAGATCCAGTGTGATCCAACAACCGATCTGCTCTGAGGTCTGGGCACAACTTCCCAGACATCATTTGTCATGATAGAAGCATATTCTTCTATCATGGCATCTACCCATACTTGGTGCTGAACAACTTCCTGGACGCTGGAAGGTTCCTCTACTTGACCCACCAAGGCCTGGTACCTATTAGGAGGTCTGTGCTGTCTCTTCTCGTTCCTGGGAGTCCCAATAAAGTTTTATGCATCCCTCAGTGTTTGTTGAGCTTCCCTGCTGATCCGACCACTGGTGGAAGGTTGCTCTCTCAATTCTTCCTCCTGATCCAACGACTCCTCTGACTAAGTATCTTCCTGATCTTCCTCAATGAAAATGTTAGTACCCGTCCTTGGTACCAAAGTCTGTCTTCCTATCTGTTCTTCTTGGTACCCCTGTTGTTCTTGGACCAAGGGAACTTCTGCAGTTTGATCCTCTACCGGCATATCACGTGATTTCTGAAACACTCTATCCTCCATGAACTTAACATCGCGTCTTATCACAACGTTCCTACTGTCAGGAACATAGATCCTATATGCCTTTGAGGTGTCACTATACCCTACAAGATACCCCCTTTCTGCAGTTTGATCTAGCTTGCTTCTCTTCTCGCTAGGTACATGACAGTTAGCCATGCTACCAAATATCCGAAGATGCCCTACCTCCGATTTCTTCCCTGTGAAAACCTCCTCACAAGTCTTCTTACTCAAGGCTCTATGAGGTGTCCTGTTCTGGATATACACTGCCATATTGCAGGCTTCAGCCCATAAGTATCGAGGTAAATCAGGGTCAAATAACATGGCCTTGGCTTCTCCTACAATTGTTCTGTTCTTCCGTTCTGCCACCCCATTCATCTCTGGATTGTGTGGCGCAGTCCACTCTCTCCCAATGCCCTCCTTTGCGCAGAAATCTGTGAAGTCCCCATCTATGTATTCCCTACCATTATCTGAACGCAATGTCTTGATCTTCTTCCCCATCATGTTTTCAACAAGAGCCTTGAATTCTTTGAACTTTTCAAAGACTTTGTCTTTTGTCTTGAGGAAGTAGATCCAGGTCTTCCCGAAGTGATCATCAATGAATGTGACAAAATATTTGCCACCCTTGAGAGCATTAGTGGACATTGGTCCACAAATATCCGAGTGTATCAACCCCAAAATGCTTGTTGCCATGTTTTCACTTCTGGGAAAAGCTGCCTTAGTGTACTTCCCAAGTACGCATCCTCGGCATACATCATCATGCTCCGTGCTAAGAACAGGTGCCCCATCAACTGTTTCTCTGAGCATCTTCAATGCACCGTGATGCAGGTGCCCCATTCTTCTATGCCAAAGTTCATTCAACCCTTTCTTGTCTTCAAGATTACTATTGACTAGTGCCATCGGGGTTTCGATCTACAACCTATAAAGTCTATTGCTTCTAATTCCGATCTACCTTGTTTGCTTCCAACCAGGATGCTTGACATATACTTTCTTTCTGGTAAAGTGTATGTCATACCCTTTGTCCTGCAACTGGGATACTGAGATTAGGTTCATACCAAGCCCTGGCACATGTAGTACATCAGTGATCTTGACACTGGTTCCGGCTTCCGTCTGAAACACTACGGATCCTCTCCCAACTAGAGTGCACTTTGTGCTATTGCCCATAGTGATCTGGAAGTTCATCTGCTCTTCCCTATAGCTCGAGAAGTATTCTTGTACTCCAGTCATACGAGCTGAAGCCCTGCTATCAAAATACCAGATTCTTGCAGATATTGAACTTGCTAGGCATGTGTCGTCCTCTTTTAACCTAGAGGATAAAACATCTAAGCCTGTCATACTTATCTGTGTTTTCTTCTCTCTGTGTTGCGTCACCTCTGAAGCTTCTGGTTTACGCAGTCCCTTTCCTGACCTTGCTTCCTTTGGATTTGGCAACTCTGATACCATGTGAAAATTCTATAATGGAGAATTCTACTGCAGCTACTTATTAAATTTCTTCTATTGCATTGTCAAACACAATTATTTAACATTTATCGTGTTAAATAAAAAAATAAAATATGTTGCCAACTTCATTATTAACAAATCACATATAAAAATAGCACAAGTAATCACACATAGACACCGTTATTTTTGGACAATTGTCCTCGGAAAAACCCAATGTGGGAAAATCGATGCAGCAGATCTGAGGGTTTCTTTATTAAGCAAGTACAAATGTGTGATTGTGAATATCAATCAATCACCTCAAGAATTCTGATGAGAAACGGCTGAGTGAGACAATTCTCACATCACCATCTAAGTTCCGACACTGACCTGCACCCACACTGACTGGCTCTGCGTGATTTCTACGCAGTGACTGCGTCACTCACGCTATCACTGCGTCATTGCTACTACTGCTTGTAATGGCTATTTCTGTGCTTGTTGATGTATGAGACTAGAGTGCTCCTTCCTTCCCAAAATGTCCTCCTGACACCGGATGAACCCTCAGCTACCCCTCCTACAAAAAACGAAAACTCCCTCTGCTTCTCTGCACTGGCCCTGCATAACTGTTGCTAGGGTAACTTTGCGCTGAAGCTTTGGCTCCTCTCTCACTTCTCTTCATACACCCTCTATGCTTCAGAAATTCTCCCTCCTAGAGATTTCACCTTCCCCTCTCTGCAAATGAGAATCAATTTGATCCTTCCTCTCACTGAAGAAATCGAAATCTTGATTCTTTCTCTGTCTGATGTATTTTCCATTGGCCCCTCACCCTCCTTATATTCTTCTGTTGAACCTTCAACGACCAAAATTAAAACATAATCAATGGCGAAGATTAACTTGGAGGTGATCCATGACTTTATCTAGAAGATTCACACTTTGTTTAATTAATACCCTTTAATAATCAGTTTCCCTAAGTTTGGACTTAGGAAAACATTAAAAAATGATTAATTATTTTAATTAAACTATCTCTATGTGGAATTTTCCAAAACCATTTCTGGGTTTTATGGAATACATGTGCCTTAGCCGATATACAAAATTACAAGGTTGGAGCACATCCGATGCTACCATAAATCAACAGTCTAGGATGTGGTCCCTAGACCAAAGGACAAGTTTGTTGTCACCTCAAAATGGATTTACAAAATCAAACATGGAGCTGATGGGGGTGCTGAAAAGTTCAAGGCCAAGTTCGTTGCCCAAGGCTTCTCACAGAAGGAAGGTATAGACTATGATGAGATATTTGCACCGATTGCCCAATATACCACCATCCGCTCGATTATTGCCCTTGCTGCCTCTCAGGGATGGAATCTACATCAAATGGATGTCAAGACCACTTTCTTGCATGGCTCACTTAAGGAAGAGGTCTATGTGGAGTAACCTATCGGGTTCGAAGTTCGAGATCGGGATACACATGTATGCAGGTTGAAGAAATCTCTTTATGGGTTGAAGCAAGCCCACAGGGCTTGGTATGAGAGGATCGATAGTTATTTCATGAAGTTGGGCTTTACACGAAGTGAAGCTGATCAGAATCTTGACTTTAAGGTTGATAATGACAAGCCTCTCATTTTGGTGCTCTATGTGGACGATCTATTTCTGACAGGTGCATACCTTCTCATTCATCAATGTAAGAGGGAGTTGGCTTCAGAATTGTGAAATTTTCAAAAGGAAAATATTTCTGCAATACTTGGTTTATTTCTCCTACTTATGAGATAAGTTATTTATAGATGCTTCAGTAAATTCTGAAATAAACACATTTGCAGATCTTCACTATCGTTAAGAGCATAAGAACAGAAAGATAATTTACACAAGTAGCACAATAGAAACAACCACATGAACACGGTTATTTTTGGACAATTGTCCCCGGAAAAACCCAATGTGGGAAAACTAGTGCAGCAGATGAGGGTTTTATATTTATCTTCAGAATTGGAAAGTACATTTACAAGAGTCTGATGAGCAGAGAAAAATTTTCAAACACCCGGCTGAATTTTCTAGACCTTCCAGACAAATTTCGGACCCTCGGGGTGACCTCCTTCACCCTCTGCGTCAGCGTGAAAGCTCTACGCAATCCCTCTCTGGACTGCGTGATTCTGCGTGGAGGGGTCCTTGCTGCTAATCAGCTCACCCTTCCCTTCATCCTCCTGACTTCTGTTTCCCGATAACTGACTCCTCCCTCCTCCTTCTGCTTCTGCAACCCTGCCTCTATAAACTCACCCATTGAAATCGAATTCTCTTGCTTCAGAATTGACTTCCCTCGGGTACTGAGAATGTCCCCGGCTTTATTTCCAAATGGCCCTCGAGTCTCTTCTTATAGTCTTCTCGCTGATGAATCAACAGCCAAGATTATTTCGTTAATCAATGGCTCAGATTAAAAGATGACTTGATCTTCGTTTTCTAGAAGATTCACACTCTGCTCTATTAATACCCTTTAATTATTTAATTTCCCTAAGTTTGAACTTAGGGTCTACATTAAAATAATTAATTATTTTAATAAAGTCAAATCCGAGTGGAATTTCCACAAACTATTTATGCGTTCTCTGGATAACTGATGTCCAAGCCTCTCTACCAAAAATGAGACTCAAAACACATTCTGATGCTATAGAAATCAACAAGAATTTGAGATGAAAGACCTAAGAATGATATACTACTTCCTAGGCTTGGAGGCCTGTCAAAAGCCAGGTGAGATTTTCCTTTCTCAAGGAAAATATATTGTGAAGCTACTCGAAATATTTGGGATGGTGGACTGCAAGTCCATGACTACTTTGATGGAACTCAACTTTAAGAAGGTATGCGGAAGTGATGTTGGGCCCAACTTGGGAAATCCTTCTGAGTATCGTCAACTCGTGGGGGCCCTGAAGTTGTGAACTCCCGTCCGAACATATGTTTTGCAGTGAATACGTTGAGTCAATTTATGATCGAGCCTTATCACATACATTGGATTGTTGCTAAGAATATTTTGGGATATCTCTGGGGCACAATCATCTATGGATTGAGATACACTGTCGGGAATTTGAGGTTCCATGGATACACTGATGCTGACTGGGCTGGCAATGTGGTGGATCGTAAAAGCACATCTGAATGTTGTGTCTCTCTAGGTTCTGCTTTGATATCTTGGATGAGCAGGAAGCAGAATTCGGTTGCTTTGAGCACCGCCGAGGTCGAATACATTGCAGCAAGTATGGCTTGTTGTGAAATTGTTTGGGTTAGGAAACTCTTTAGTGAGTTGTTTGGGCATGTGTTGGATACCACTGTGAACTATGCGACAACCAAAGTGGGATTCGACTTTAAAAAAATCAGCATATTGATATCAGGTACCACTTTATCCAGGATATGGTACAACGAGGCACCGTAAGGCTCCATCACATTGGGACTGATGAGTAGGTCCATATATTCTCACTAAGCCCCTGGGAAAGGTCAAATTCTTAACCTTCTGTGAGAGACATGGAGTCGTGGACAAGCCTTCCTATGAGGGTCTCGTTTGAGTTGGACATTGAGCTCTGGGAGCTCCAGGGGGCTTGGGTTTATTCCTTGGAGTTATGAGCGACCATAGGATGAGTTTCACCTTCCCCTATTAGTGCGCTATGTACAGGGTGAATGGTTCGCCTTCCCCTATGATACCCCATTGTTGGTTGATATAACCCTCTCTTGTTGATGCCCCACATACATCCTACCCATGTAGTTTGGGACTCATGGGAAGTACCTCTCATCCGGCCAATGAGTTGGGAAATGAGGATAGAGACCACAGCACTACCGATTGACGCATCGTGTATTGTCGTACTCTCTATGCTAGGATGCATGATGTCCAACAACTTGATCTGGGATCAAGTCTGGTTGAGGTTTTTACCTCTAGACTGACTTTGGGTCAGTGGAGAGTGGCAAGGTCTTGTGACTCACTCTCAATCAAATTCTTCTTCATTATTTCTTCATAGTTCAGCAGAGCAGTACAAGATGACAAAATGGTACAAGTTGACAGGATGGTACAGGTTGACAGATAGATTGGCAAGTGGATTTATCTCTAATTGAGAGGGAGTGTTAAAATTGGCAACTAGGGCCTGTTGACCACTCTATGTCAACAACCCCATAGCAGTACACCCCCATTTTTGCAAATGGGATTCATCATGTTCGACGTGTTCACACCATTCAAATTCCATCATCAGTTGAAAGTTTTATAAACGATGTAAACTCGTTCTGCATGTTTATGATGTAAATGATCTACATAAAACCATCATGTATGTAACAACCTAGATAAGCCTAGTATTTTGGGGACAATTTCTATCCTAGGAGGTTTTTTGTCTCACTGATTCATTTGTGTTTCTCGACACAAGTGATCGGCAGAGTTTTTCCCTTCAACCTCACCCCAAAGCTATGGTGGATTTTATCATCAAGATACTAAATGAGTCCTAGTGTTTTCCATTGAGTCTTTGTAAAAGTAGTTTGGGAATAATCCTAATTAATTGGCTAGATTATTTTATTACAAACTACTTGGTCTACTAGATCATGTTTTGAGTCGCAGAATTGGGTAGCTATTTGAGGGTCTATTCCGAATGGGTTTTCCCCCTTCATGTATCAAAATGTATTTATCTTATGTAAAAAGGGTTGAAAAAATAATTAAATCCCCTTTCAGTCAATTAATTAAATTTTATGGCTAAATTAAATTTAAAATCCTAAGTCAAAAATTTAATTAATTTTAAGTCCTAGGTGATTTAAAATTCTTCAAAGGCAAAATTCGTGGGTCCCTAAAAAAGAAATTTTTAAAGGTCTCAGGCCAAGAGAATATTGAGAATTTCGAGAAATTTTGGACCCTTGGGCCTTGGTGGTTAAGTCAAAGTCAAATTTTTGAGGTAATTAACTCAAAAATATTATTTTTGAGTTGATTAAAAGAGTATTAAATGATAAATTCGAATTTTCTCAAAAATTTATAATTTTGACGGTCCAGATTAAAAGATAATTGAATCTTTTTCGACGGTCGAGATCACTTTGACATGGATCAACCGAACTAGCCGTTGGAGATTTTATCTTATAAATTAGAAGTCTCTGTCAGACTTTCAATCATCCGATCTCTTGATCGTGTACTTGATCTTGAAGCTCTCCTGTAATATTTTTGAATAATACAAACGAAGTCTTTGGAGTTTTATTTTGATGGTGGTGTTCCTCTTCAGCGTTTTATGGTAGACTTGTTCTTTGTATTCTGCTGGTGATTATTTTAACGAATTGTTGATTAATGACTCTTGTAGAGCAACTTATTGCACAGGTATCTTGCTTAGGTTACTGGATTTAGGGTAGGAATATTAATTGGATTGAGTTAGCAGTTATCTCTAATTCTTGAATATTTTATTTTTTATCTTATTTCTCTATTGATTTAACGGTTTAACTTTAAGTGTGCAGAAATCTTTCGGATTTAGAATTGGGCGTTTGGGGAAGTCCTCAACTGGACCAACTGACTCTCAAGAAAATAACATCTAAAGAACCCTCCGGATCTAATTCCTCAAGTTTATCTTAAGTTCTTTTCTTCTAGGGTTTTTCTAGAGCTTGTGCCTAAATAAAAAAATTATCTCAACTTTTTATTGAATTTAAAGTTAGATCTGGCTAGTAAGAGCCTTAGATCTTCAGATCTGGAAACGAAGTCAGACTTATGCTCCTCGGATCTGATAAATTTGCAATTCTTATGCATAGATCTATAAATATAATGTATAGATCTGTAATTTACATGTGTAGATCTGAAGTTTTGTAACATAATTGTGAAATCTAACATTTGGGTTTTTAGGATTTTTGTACATATTGGATATTGAGTTTTTCTCTTTTAACTTGTGCAGGATTAGATCTGAAAAATTAGCTAAGGAAATCTTCAGATCTGAGCCAGATCTAGACCCTAGAGGGCAAGATCTGGGCTCAATATTTGTTTGCAGAAATAGATCTGAAAAATCAGCCAAGGAAACCTTCAGATCTGAGCCAGATCTAGACCTTAGAGGGCAAGATCTGGGCTCAATATTTATTTGCAGGAATAGATCTGAAAAATCAACCAAGGAAATATTCAGATCTAAGCCAGATCTAGACTGAGACTATTTTGCAGGATTTTGGTCTCAAAAATTCTAATTTTCAAGCGGCAACATTATCCCAAAATTTTAAGAATTTTCAACGGTGGGATTTTCAAAACTTTGGGCTAAGGGTTTGATCTCTAAACCCTTATTTTCTGCAAATTTTATTACAGCAAGCAAATCACAAATAATTAGACCCTAAAAACACATTTTATATGGTCAAAATTGTTTAGAATTGCAAAATCTTCATTTTCAGAATTTTTGGCCATTTGAGCATCTTTAATTTTTCCTAGATCTGACTTTGAAGCTTGCTGGAAAATTACTGCATAACTGTGAAAAATCAGACCTGAACATTTCTGATGCATATCCTAAATAAGACCCAAAAATTTTGAATTTTTAGTTTTTTGGCAAAACTTACTATTTTTAGACATTGTGGGGATCATTTTCCATTTTTTCAGTTCGCTGATCTGTTATCAATTTACTATTGTTATAAACTTATTAGTTCTGAAAATTACTGAATCAAACTCTCTTAAAGCCTTAAAATTGAAAATTTCAGGTTTTAATATATTTTTTGCTATTTTTTGAAGTATTTGTCAGCTATTTTTGGCAATTTTATCTTGTTGATCTGTCACTATTTCACTACTGAAATAAAAATATTAGATTTGAAATTTCTCTTAATCAAACCCTAAAAAATGATTTTTCTTCAAGTTCAACAATTTTTACTACTTTTAGTCATTTTGGGCATTGGTGCCAGTATCATTTGTTTGCTGATCTATGGTTTAAATTACTGTTGCAATTTATATTTCAGATCTGGAATCTTGCTGAAGAATATATCCTAAGTTAGACTATAGGAGAAAATTTAATTTTTGGATTTGCATTATTTTAAGAATATCATTTAATCCATAAATTGTTTGAAGAAGTGTTTGTTTAGCATTAAAATCTCATGGTGTTTATTGATGATTAATTATTGAGATTTAAATGTTAATTATTTTCTTGTGCTTCAGCTGGGTTTGATGATTATTGGCATCTGAACTTTTGAACGTTTTCTATCGATTAAAATTGCCTAATGTGTAATTAAGTATTGTTTCATTTACTTGAATTATTGAATCGTTATTGAATATTTAAGTCTTGGGAAATTCTTCAAGTAAGTGTGATTGATATCTTATTATTGTGGATGTGCGACGAATTGTATATCTTCTAATTAAGTAAATATTTTGGCATCCTCATAATTGACACTCTCGCTTAAATACTTAGTGGTTAGATCAGATTATTTATAACCTAAGTGCTTTAGGCTTTTTAACATCACCTATCATCTTCGAAGCTTGTTTCATCTCGCTCCTTCAAATCATTTTCCTTGCATTCTGCATTGCATAGCAGCAGTTTCTCATCAAGTACTTGGTTGTAATTTCCTTAGCAGGATAGTTGACTCCATAAGGCACTGGTATCAGTCTTTCAAATTCAATCGAATCCTTTAATCTTGCTAGATCTTTCACAAGTATTTGGTTGTTTAATTGTCTCCCAAACTAGTTAGTTCCCAACGAGTTCTCCTTCATTCCATTGCCATAGGGTCTACCCCCCTTAGTCTACTATAATGAGACAATTTAAATAGAGAGATTGGGGATCAGGATGACAGCCCCCGATCTGAGCCATTGTCGCAGTGCTTAGAAATTATGTGCGACAACAGGGCCAATCTCCACTTTGGACTGCTCATATGATGGAGATGATATTTTTGTTGGATTCCTCTTTCTGAGAGGTGCAAAATTGATCTAAAGATAATCTTGTTTGGATGAGAAGAAGTGAGATTTTGAATTTATTCTCACATGTGCAAATTGTCAAGGTCGGCCAAAAGTCTAATGTAGGCTCATAAGCCCCAATGGATGTGTCTCAACCCTCAACGTATGGTATAAATAAGAGAGAGCTATTCCTCATTTTGGATGTCATCATCTCAACACATATCTCTCTCTCTACTCTCCTCATTGGTTCGTACAGCACTTGGAGTCTCTCTCTCTTCCTCAGACATGTTGCAAAGTGATTGGGCTAGTCTGAAATTTTCAGATCTGTTTTAGGGCTGTTTTGCACAGTGTTGACCAGCGTTGACTTTGGGTCAAATTTTCTCCCCTTGCTGGGTTTTTGAGGCTGGAATTTCGATCTCCCTAGTTTGCATTCTTTGGCACAGAAATCGAGGATTTTTTAGCACTTTGACCAGCGTTTACCACAGCACTTTGACTGCAGCATTGACTTTTCCGTTGACCAAGTTTGACTGAGTTTTTCGAATCTGTTTTGGGCTGATTTGGACTACTGTTTGACTGGGTTTGACCGAGCTGATTTGGAGGTGTCTTCTTGTTGGTTTGACCAGCGTTGACATTCTGGTTAGGGTATCCTGTTGATTGTTGTTTCACTGAAGTTTTGGGCAAGTGAATTTTGTATATTGTACTCTCTCTCTTTGTTGAACTTTTGAAGAATAATAAGAATATTTGATCAAAGGGTTTTCCCCGCCTTGGGGTTTTTCCCTGGCATCCGCCAAATATTGTGTCCTCTTGTCTTATGCTTATTGTTTATGTTCTATCAGCATTAACTGTTAATGTTAATGTGATTGCTAATCTGGAAATTAATATTGGGCTTATAAGAAAAGATTGAAGTAAATTGCTCTAAAGCTTAGAACATACCATTGTTATCTCAAATTAACAGGATTCATTGCAGGTCCTAGCCGCAAGAGCAAAGGGATCCTTGGATCTATTTTTGGAGTATCCTTGTGGGCAGAATTCCCCGCGGTAGCCGCGGCTAGGGAAAGAAGGTTGAGACTGTTTGGGGATTGTCTTAGGGTCAGTTTTTAGGGTTGTGTGTTGCAGGAAAAGGGAGCTTGTAAAGGAGAAGAGTGCACTTCTAAGGTGGCCACAGAACAAAGACATCTTCAGCGAACAGAAAGGAGCTCAGTTTGGCTGCTTGATGACTATTTGAAGTTGTTGTGTAATCTGCTAAGAGGCCGCAGAAGAAAATAGTTGTTCTGGGCTAATTGTGGCATGGAAATTCTTCCAAGAAGGTGACAAACCTATGGTGACCTTTCTACAGTCCTATAGGTGTTATTTAGAGGGGTAAACGAGCCTAAGAATGGTGCAGGAGTAGTCATCTAGGAGAGTGAGTTACCAAACTTGGAAAAGGAAGAAGGCTGCAATACTTTGTGGTAGTTTTAGTCACAGATGGTGGGTCATGATGGGCTATAGAAGTGCCCTAACTAGTGACCAGACTTCAATCCATGAACAGCAGCATAAAGGTATGTCACTTCTCCTTCGTTGTCTTGTGTTGGGTCAAGTTTTGACCAGTTCGGATGATAGATCTTTAAGCCTATAGTAGTCAAACAAGGAGGGGTAGACTTGGAGGTCAGATGCCCTAACCAGTGACAGTTCTACAGTGATTGATCGTTGGTGTATTGGACACTTGTTGGATAACTGTGACAGCTAGAAGAAAGGGTTTCTTAGAGGCAGATGCTACAGTAGGAAGCACAAACGCCTAAGCAAGAAGGCAGTAGCAAAAGGATTTGCGGATGGCCTCTTAGATGATGGGTTGATGAAGTGTCCTAGGAGAGGGCTAATTTGATGGAGTCTGTTGGTAGCCAATAAGAGGGTTTCCTAAATGTTTGGATACCCTAACTAGGAGCAGATGCTACAACGAGACTTGGTCACTCATGGACTGTTGGAGGGCAGCGTGAGAGTGGACCAAATGTGAACGTGCATTGGGCATTTATGGTCTGGTGGAGGACAACGTGATAGTCCCCAAGTTGGAACCTTGTGTGCACCATCTTCATGGACTTAGATGGTTGCTAGAGTGGCAAAAGAAGAGCTGAAGGTTTGATCATCGAAAGGAGCAGTTGAGCAGCCCTAGACTTGTGTGTGGAGAAGGACTTCTACAGTAGATGATGGGTAGTCCTCCTAGCTCGTATTCATTGTGGGAGATGGACATCTTGCAGTGATAGGTGGCAGCCCTCCATGCCCTATGTTGGTCTTCATTGGAGCAGTGTAGGAAGACCATAGCGGGTTGAAGTCCCTGAGTAGCTGAGGAGCAGCAGTGGGCAGATTGAGAATTGTTCACAAACAGAGTTGTGAACAACTCAAAAGGAGTCTCAATGTGTTGTGCCCTTGATGGACTAAGGCACAACTAGAGAGCATATTGACAGCCGAGGTTCAGTGGCCAGATGGACTTAGCGCATTGATAGAGGCAGGAGCTGCAGATCGGGAGCCAAAGGACTAGGAAGGTACATGGTATGACCGAGAGGAGCTAAGAGAGCATGCTACAACTAGATGGTCAAAGTATCTTGTTGAGGGTAGATTGGTTGTCGATGGACTGCACCAAGCCCCAATTTTGTATCGTGTACTAGTGGATGTATGAGGGCCATTATCCTTGGTACGAGAGCCCTAGATTGTTGTATTATATGTTGATTAATATAACGAAGTTGGGTTAAAAATTGTAAAAAGTTGTCTATATTTTGTGCACTAATAGATTTACTGCTATTTATATTTCGCTATGCAAAGTAGTATCGTTGTGATTCTTGGTTTGGTAGCGTCAGAGATTTTAAGACTCCATCCTAGACCCAAGGTCGTGGAAAAACAACAGTTGCATCCCCTCTATGGCCTGTTGGTTTTTCCTCCTCAACTTGCAGTTCTGCCTCATCAGCGCTTCCATGATCCCTTGTGTACTTTTCCCTTTCTGTGTCATTAGAGTGCCCATCAATTCACCAGTCACTATGCATGCATGGCCAAAACCTCCATGATCTTGCTAGCTCCCCACAGATGGCCAAGATCATGCTCTGATACCACTGTAATGTTCCAAATGGAAAATTAACAACGATATTAAGCAAAATACACATGCATCACAAAAAAATTCAACAACAATTAAACACCCATAAAAACCGTAATTGTGCCAAATTGAGCCATTTTATTATCAAAAGGAGAGTACAATGTATGGAATGTGTGCACATGGGCTTGCGAAAGTAAGCTAGACAATCCCATGTGAGAAAAATGCCACCCGGATGCACGGGAAAGACTTCTCCTCAATGTATTACGCTGACCTTGGAATTTCTGCCACTGCTGGTTGGAAGAAACCCCTGTTTGAGCCTCCAAAATTGCTCAGAAAATTCTACCAAATTTATATTGGGCTCTCCACCACAAACCCAGAAATGGTTTTGGCAAATTCTACCAAACCCCCGAGCCCAAAATTTCAGCTCACTCCTCCCCACTAGCTGCCAAATAATTCTGTTGTTTGGGGCACAAAAACTCCCCCAAAAATTCTACAAAATTAAGAGCCAACTCCTTGACCCCTAACCGACAAAACCCAGAAATGTTTTGGGCTAATTCCGACCTCCCGAAATTACCCCAAATTGGTGTTAATGTTGATTTGTGGTAGCGTTGGAAGTGCTCCAAGTCTCAAACTTTGTGGATAGGCTTAGACACATGCATTACAGATAACCCAGGAATTGAAAATTCCACACAAACAATTTTATAAGAAAAAATAATTATTTTTAATAAGGACACTAAGTCTAACTTAGGAAATTAAAATAATTGAGTATTAATGTAAACTGTGGGTGAAACTTCTAGAAAAAAAAATCAAGTCTAATATAATCTTAGCCGTTGATTAAAGATCTAATCTCGACCGTTGAAGTCTCAACAAGAAGACTATAAAGGAAGGCTTGAGGGTCATTTGTAAGGTACACTGAAAGGATTAAGTGATTGAATTTTCTAAAGTGAGCAGTGCTCAAGAAGAAAACCAAATCTAAGTGATTCTTCATTGCAGTGAGGGGCAGAGACAGTATCCGGAGAGAAATCTTTCTTAGCCAGAGAACCATCGACAGAGAAGAGCAGAGAGAGATCTAGCAGCTACTGCGCAGAGCCAAAGAGGTTGACGCAGAGCCACGCAGGGCTATGCAGAGGCTGTGCAGAGGGCTAGAGGAAATTTGAGGGTTTGCTGAAAGATCGATTTCAAAAGCCGAAAGACGGGGTGTGAAACCGGGAGGCAGAGATCGGAATTTCTGTGGAGCAGATCGATTCACCAGCTGAGTGACGCAGTGCCAAGAAGGCTTGACGCTGGGACTGCGCAGTGACTACGCAGAGCCAGCTAGAGGCACATCATTCAGTGGTCGAATAAGCCGGGATTTCCAGTGATAGAGTGAGGTAACCTCACTGATCTTTCTGTCATTCATATTCTCTGTAACTGAATTTTCCAGAGTGACATTCAGTGATGTATTCAGATATTACTGTTGCTTAATAATAAAACCCTCAGATCTACTGCACTGGTTTTCCCACATTGGGTTTTTCCGGGGACGTTTGTCCAAAAATAACGGTGTCATGTGTGTGTTATTTATCTTGCTTCAGTAACTTCTTCGATGTTTTCAGAAGTAATCTGCAAAAACTTGTTAAATCTAATTTACAAGTAGAAGTAGTTCAGTTTGTTGCAGTGGGATTCCAGATCTAGATCTTGGAATTTTCACATGGTATGAGAGGGTGTATTGTGAAACAGGAAGAGCAGATCCAACGCTGAGTCGGAGGCCGAAGAGCTGCAGAAAGCAGCAATTCGAATCCCCAAAGGGATTGCGCAGTCCAGGCCAGGAGGGCTGAAAATTCCGGGAGGGTCTCTCTTTGAGTGAGTCGACAAAGAGGTAAGATCTCCAAATTGAAATTTTGCAAAGGCAGAGGGAGCAGCGCAGAGACTCAGCGCAAAGATGATGGGATGCAGTTTCTGCAGGCAAATTTGATTTTGTCGGACGAAAAGTCTTTAGAAGAAGAAGCAACACAGTGAGGGAATTCTCTTCCTCAGGAAGTTCCTAACAGGAGAATTTTAGTTTTTCCAAGATCTGAGCAGCTGATCCAGGCAACAAATCTACGAGCTCCATAAGGAGTGCGTAATCATGTCTAGTGTTGCGCAGAGGGGGAAGAAGAGTAGAAGATTCGACATTTTTTACGGCCATGGCAGCTCACGGGCTTAGAGATCAGGACCGGTTAAAGGGAGCCTCCAACTACTTGATATGGAAGGCAAGAATCACTTGTCTTCTAGAAGAATATGATTTCAAGCTCTTCATGATGAACACAGTAGCTGTGCCTACAGATCCAGATCCATTGAAGCAGTATAAGGCTGATATGGCAAAGGCAAAAAGGTTGCTCCTAGATGGAGTGAAATATCACATAGTTTCCCATATAGCTGGCAAAGATACTTCCAAGCAAATGTGGGAAGCCTTGGCCATGCTATATGAAGGATCTTCCGAGCAGCGGAAGATGTACCTTGAGCAACAACTAAGGATGGCGCAGATGTGGAAAGGGGAGCGTATTGTTCCATTCATGTCGAGACTTCAGGAGATTCATGTCCAACTAGCAGCAATGGGGTCTACCCCTTCTCCTACAGTGATGGTGAGACCGGCACTGAATGCAGTCACTGATGATTGGCAGGTGTTTGTCCAGAGCATCCTGTGCAGAGCAACCTTGCCAGGATGGGAAGAGATGTGGGCTACTCTTCGACAAGAAGAGCCAAGGAGAGACTTGGTCAAGTGAAAACTTGGTGGCAGCAGTGGTAGTCGATCGAAGGTGAAGTAAGAGGAGGAAAAAAATGCAGCCCTCGCATCCAAAGGGCAGCAAGAGCAGCGGAGACGTAAGAAATATGTCTCAAAGATCAAGTGCTTCAAGTGTGGTGAACTTGGTCACTACACTTCTCAGTGTCCTTTGAAGCAAAAGGACAAGGATGAGAAGCATGATCCGAAGGTTGCAACCGCGAAAATCGATGAGGATGAGTACACCATGAGTGCCCCCGCATCTCCAGGAGGGAGATGGGGCGACATTGAGTTGTAGTTCAGCAGAAGGGCAGGATCCTTGACGAGTCCACTTCTCGGATCATACTTTGCTATGGGTGCCCAAGATCAGTAGTAGCAGGCTGGAGCAGTTTTCAGTCGGTGCAGAGGAGTGCAAAAACGGCAGATGCAGTAGTTAGCAACGCAAAGGGACGCAGTGCAGAGCAACAGCAGCGCAATGTTTCAGAGGGACAGCGTGGGACCAGCAACAGTCAGGTTTCAACATCGAGATACATCCTAAACACTTGTTCAGATTCATGGATATTTTTTTCAGTTGCTTCTCTCGACAACTAAGTTGCAGTGCAGAGTTAGCAGTGGCATTACTAGCAGTAGATGCAACATTTTGAGAGGGAGTTGTAGTACGGATGCAGTGTTGATTGTGGCAGGGTCAGCAGCATCGGTGCATTGATTGATGGGCAGCATGTCAAACATCATCAGCGCAGAGGGGGATGCTTCAGAGTCGAGTAGTGTGCAGCAGGGCATATCTGTTAGAGCACATTCCTCGCTAAGAGGGAGTGTTGATTTGTGGTAGCATCGGATGTGCTCTAAGTCTCAAACTTTGTGGAGAGGCTTAGGCACATGCATTACAAATAACCCAAAAATTGTTTTGGGAAATTCCACCTAGAAACAGTTTTATAAGAAAAATTAATTATTTTTAGTAAGGACCCTAAGTCTAACTTAGGAAATTAAAATAATCAACAAGTATTAATGTAAACTGTGTGAAACTTCTAGAAAAACCAGATCAAGTCTAATCTAAGTTGCACGAAACGGGGAAACGGAAACGAGTTTCTAAAACGGGAAGCGAAGCGAAACGCAACCTCCCCAAATTTTGGAAACAGGGAAACGCGGTATATATATAAATTTATATTAGAATTTAGGACATTTAAGAAATGTTATGTGAAATCATAAAAGTTTAAAACATACATGATACATGATAAATTCAAAGCATAAACTATTACACGTTACAACACATTTACTCATGAATGATAACAGACACAATGAAAATAGCAATATCGGAATATCAGATTGGTGCTCTTGATTAAATACGAGTTCCATACCCTAATACATGACAAAATACGATGGAAACATTGCAATCACCCAATCCTGAAATCCTGAAAAACTGATAAGTCTGCTGGATTTTGAATGAGATATAAAATTCTACTTTCTCCATATGAAATCCAATGAGGTCGAAACCACTCTCAAACATCCTGAGTCATTTCATGGTAATGTTAAAAATTTAAGTAAAAGGATGAAAATCGCATATAAATACTAGGGCCATAGGCTTTAAAAAACCATCTAGAAGCATCCATAAACAATTAGAATAATATTAAAAAGCATGAAAACCGAAAAAAAAAATTAAAAAAAACAAGTTAGATTGCTTTAAAGGGAAGGAAACACGGTCGTACGGCCTGGAAACGCATTTCCAGCCGTGCGGCAACGGAGCTGCGACGCGGAAACGCGAAACATTGCCGATGCGGTCGGAAACGCGTTTCGAGCGTACGTCTGCCCATTCGTTATGGAGTAGCGCGGTACGGTCGGAAACGCGTTTCCACGCCGTACGGTATGCGTTTCCGTGTTTCCGTTTCATTTTTGCCAAAAACGGGGGTGGGGAGGACGTTTCCTGCAACATAGAGTCTAATATAATCTTAGCTGTTGATTGGAAATTTAATCTCGGCCGTTGAAGTCTCAACGAGAAGACAACAAAGGAAGGCTTGAGGGTCATTTGTAAGATACCTTTGAAAGGATCAAGTGATCGAATTTCTAAAGTGAGCAATGCTCAAGACGAAAACCAAATCTAAGTGATTCTTCATTGCAGTGAGGGGCAGAGATAGTATCCGGAGAGAAATGTTCTCGGTAGGAGAATCATCGACGAAGAAGGGCGAGAGAGAGATCAAGAGCTACGCGCGGATCTAGAGAAGGCTGATGCAAGGCCACGCGGGCTACGCGAGAGGGCCATAGGAAATCGAGGGTTTGTGAAAGATCGATTTCGAAGCGAAAGCGGGTGTGAGACGGAGAGGCGAGCCGTTCTATGGAGCGGATCGATTCCTTGACTAAGTGATGCAGTGCCCAGAAGGGTTGACGTTGGGATTGTGCAGAGCCTGCCAAAGGCACATCATTTAGTGGTCGAACTAGCCGGGATTTCTAGTGATGGAGTGAGGTAACCTCACTGATCTTTCTGTCAATCATATTGTTAGGTCCCTATATTACTAGTTTAGTCCCTTATTGTTATTAGTGTAGCCCCCTTATTGTTATTGTTGTACCCTTGTAACCCCAATATTGTTATTATTGTGCCCTTACATTGTTATTGTTAGGTCGGCTAGGATTATATTGTGGGCCCATGGACTCACATATATGAAGGAGGTTTTGGTCATTTGTATCATCCAAGAATTGTTCATTTATGCAATACTTGTTAGGTTGCCCCACCTAAAGTGGCTGATTTCTAAGGCGTTGATCTCTCTTTTTTTCTATTTTTTGGAGTTGGTTTCATAACATTTGGTATCGAGTTTGGATTCTAGGGTTTATTTTGCTCCAAACGAGTCATCGTGGCATTTTCGTAATAGCGTTTTTCTACGAAGGTTCGGACGCGTTTGAAATTTGGCTACAGTGAAGCCGAAATTTTGAAGAACCTCTGACAAAATTTCGAGATCTTGGTTCGCAATATTTTCGGAGATATGATGGGGAAGTTAGGGTTTTTTTTTTCGGGCTCTCGAATTTCAACTAAGCAGTCCCGCCATTGGAATTTTCGCTATAACTTTTCGTATACGAAGTTTCGAGAAGATAGAAATTTTACGGTGCGAAGCGGAAATACGGGAACCTCTTGTAAGGACGTTCAAATCTTGGTTCGCAATATTTTTGGAGATATGATCGATCGAAGTTAGGATTGTTTCGGGCTCTAAATTTCATTTCAAAGAGGTAGTGGGAAAAATATCATAACTCTCTCTACGAGCGTCAAGTTCAAGTTCTGTTGAAGTGGCCGCCGATACACAAATTGTAGTTTTCGGTATATCAATTCAGTCGAAGGAGGAAAATAGTGACAAGTAGCCAAGTCATACAAGTTCGCTCTCTTGAACCGGTCAATTGGGTCATCGTGGGAGATTAGGCATAACTTTGCCTTGAAGAATCCAAATCGGGTCAAACTGTGGCATTCGAAAGAGATTCCAGGAGGGCTACTTCGGATATTGAAGATCACGAAATCACAAAGATAATTTAGTTTTCAATATCAAGCTCCTCAAAAGCAAGAAAAGGTGTGTACTTTTTTTCAAATTACATAAGTCTCGTTTGAAAAAATTAGTTTGAATTTATTCAAAGGGAATATTGAAGAATAGGCATCGGTATTGGGTTCTAAAATGCCCCCTAAAAAGAATTCAACACCCATTGAGCCTTGAAGAGGCTCTACTATGACTCATGAAGACGAAGAAACACAACATGAGATATCAAAATTACAAGAGCAAGTGCACCAAATTTCGCTATCGCAAAGAGCAACAAAAAATGAAATGGAAGTTTTGAAGAAAGGCATGGAAACTAAGATGGATGGTTTGAAGAAAGGCGTGGAAGCTAAGATGAATGGTTTGGAAGCTAAGATGGATGGCATGGAAGTGGGCATGGAAGCTAAGATGGATAACATGGAAGCTAAGATCGGTGAAAAATGAAAGACAACACGGAAGAACGAAGAATGATCTAAAAGTAGACATCAGTTTTGGAAAAGTTGATAAAAGAAATGTTCCGTAATGGCGAACAGATAGTAGAGGAAACTCATGATGAGAACAAAATAAATGTTAATCGTGATTTCATAAACTCTAATGTTGGATGGAAGAACCACCATATTCCAAAGATGGATATGAGGAAGTTTGATGGCAAGGATCTCATAACATGGATACTCTAGAGATGGAGCAATATTTTGATCTCAATAATGTGCAAAACACACAAAAGGTACATTGCAACTTTACATTTAGAACAAAATACATTTGTATGGTATCGATAGCTTTGCTCATTAAAAAAATTGTCACTTGGTCAATTTTTACGGAGAAGTGATGTCTTACATTATGAGGATAAAAAAAAGCAACACCTTCTTTAGCCAATTGATAAATCTCAAACAAAAGGGTTCGGTGGTGGAGCACATTGAGGACTTCCAAAAATTGAATGTAAGGGTAGCGATATTCCGGAGGAACACGGGATTGATGTCTTCATAGGGACTTTAAAGGATAACATCCAACATGAAGTTCGTGTTTGGGAACGTTCATTGGAAAAGGCATTCGGGTTGGCAAGAAAAATTGAATGTAAAATTATGGCAACAGAAGCCTACCACTCACATATATAAAGATGGAAGTGTTGTTACTCCTAGACTTCCACAACCTCTAGTTGACACCACAACAATTGGAAGAAAAAAGAGCAAAAGGGCTTTGCTACGGTTGTGATAGGAAATACACTAAAGGTCATAAGTGTGCTAAGAAGAAATTATTTTACATAGATTGTGAAGAGGAAGAAGAAAATGAACAGAATCTTCAAAAGAAGGATATACACCAGAACCAACCCTAGAAGAGGAAGAAATGAGTCACAATGTATCGTGTAATGCATTAGCGAGAATTACCACTCCTCAAACTCTCAGATAGAAGGACATATCAAAGAAAAAAAAAGGTAATAGTGTTGATTGATTCGGGTAGTACCCATATATTTTATTCATTGTAAGGTAGCCAAGGAATTGAATTGTTTCCTATACCAGCACCACAATGTAAGTGATGGTTGCAAATGGAGGAGAAACATAAATTGCTCTGGAAAATGCCATAATATCAAGCTGTATGAGGGGAATATGTATTGAATAGTCCAATGTTTTCCATTCCTATGGGAAGTGTTGATGTTGTACTAAGAGTACAATGGTTACAATCTTTGGGGACGGTAGCTTTTTAATTTTCAAGAACTTTTCTTGAATTTTCGAAGAAAGGAAAGGAAGTCGAATTACGAGGAGTATCGCGGGGAAGCAAGGAAAGATAATAAGCTCTAATATGTCATGACAAAGCTGCGGAAGAGAGAGAACAACGAGGCGTAATTGCACAATTATGCTCACTAGAAGTTCAACATCCAAAATCATCTATTTACGAATCTTCAAAAAGTCTTGGACAATCATTCCAAGGTGTTTGGAACTCCCAAAGGACTCCCACCTATTCGTGATCATGATCATGCTATTCATTTGATTCGAGGAAGTGTTTCTCCAAACATCAGGCCTTATAGATATCCTTATGTCCAAAGAAACCAAAATTGAACGTATGATTGAGAAATGTTAGAGAAATTTGGTATAATTCAACCTAGTCAAAGTTCTTTCTCTTGCTTTCAGTAGTATTGGTCCACAAGAAGGATGGATCATGGCGCATGTGTCGGATTATAGGGAGCTCAATAAGCTCACCATTAAAGATAAATTTCTCATTCTGTGTGATCGATGAATTATCGGATGAATTACATGGAGCAATTTATTTACCAAGTTGGATCTTCGTTCGGGATATCATCAAATTAGAATGAAAATTTGAAGATATTAGAAAACAACATTTCAAACTCATGAGGGTCATTATGAATTTTTGGTCATGCTTTTTGGCCTTACCAATGCACCTTCTACATTTCAAGGGTTGATGAATTCCATTTTCAAACCCTTCCTTAGAAAATTTGTGCTAGTATTTTTTGATGATATACTAATATACAATAGGTCTTGGAAGGATCATGTTCAACATGTTGACAAGGTGCTCAAACTATTGGAGGAGAAACAATTATATGCAAAAACATCCAAATGTTTCTTTGGAGTACAAGAGGTGGAATATATGGGTCATATTGTATCTCACAAGGTGTTAAGGTAGACAACAAAATTAAAGCCATTAAGGAATGGAAAGTCCCCACAACCATAAAAGCGGTCGCCGAGGATTTCTCGGGTTAACGGGGGTATTATCACAAGTTTGTTAAGAATTATGGGAGAATAGCAACACCTCTAACAACATTATTGAAGAAAGATGCATTTTCATGGACTCTTGAAGCAACTAAGGCCTTTGAACATCTTAGAAGGCAATATGCCTAGCACTAGTCTTAGCTACGCCGGACTTCACAAAAACCTTTATTGTGGAATGTGATGCCTCGAAATGGAATTGGTGTTGTTTTAATGCAGAAGGAAGACCCATTGCTTTTGAAAGTCGTCCAATCAAAGGAAAGTATTTACAAAAAAGCTATTTATGAAAATGTTAGCAATACTACATGCACTAAAGAAATGGCGACCTTACCTAATGGGAAGACACTTCAAAATTAAAAGCTGATCATGATAGTCTTAAACACTTTTTTGGAACAAATTCTATCTTCGGAAGAGCAACACGAATGGGTCATAAAGATGTTGGGTTATGACTTTGAAATAATCTACAAAAAGGGAAGCTAAATGTTGTTGCAAATGCACTCTCAAGGAAAAGAACGAAGAGAGTCGAAGCATTGCTTGGTGCCATTTCTATTATCCAACTAGATTGGATAACCGAAGCAAGGGATGAATGGAAAGAAGGATGAAGAAGTGTGGACACTCATTCAAAAGTTGCGGCAAGATCCTAGTACATACGATACATTTAGTTGGAAAAATGATTCCTTATGGTACAAAGATCGCTTATATCTTTGTAAGAATTCCCAACTAAAACAAAAGATTCTTTTGGCATTGCACACTTCTCCTTTGGGGACACTCGGGATTTTTAAAAACTTACCTAGGAGTGAAGAAAGAATTTTTTTGAGATGGCCTTAAATGCGATATTCAAAAGTTTACGGCGGAATGTTTGGTTTACTGACAAAATAAAGTTGAGACAATTAAGACCTAGATTCTTCTACAACTTCTATCCATTGAAGTCAATGTTGGGAGGAGATTTCAATGGATTTTATCACGAGTTTACCTAAGTACGAGAAGAGTGTCATCATGGTGGTAGTTGATAGACACCAAGTATACACACTTTGTGCATTATCTCATCCATTTAAAGCAAGTACGATTTGCTACTACATTTATGGACACAATTCAAAAGCTACATGGGAACCCAAAGGTTATTGTGAGCGACGGAAGTCCTTTTTCTTCCAAAATTTTTGGACGAGTTATTTTCTTGTTTGGGTACTCAATTAGCTCATAGCTCATCTTATCATCCTCAATGCGATGGTCAAGGCGAGATAGTGAATAAATGTTTGGAAGGATATCTTCGTTGTTCATGTCGGTAAACAAATACAATGGGTCGAGTGGTTACCTCTCGGTTGAATGGTGGTATAACACTTCCTTCCATCTTAACGACAAAAATGACCCCATTTATGGCACTTTATGGATATCATCCACTTTGTCATCACATCATCTTTAAGAGAAAATTCTAAGGTTCAAGCGATGGAAGGTCACATCGACCATTAACAAAGTTCTCCAACTCTTGAAGGATAACCTAAATTTGGCACAAAATCGAATGAAACAACGAGAGCGAGATCTAAGCATCGCGATGAGAGAAGTTTGTTGATGTAGGAAGTAGGTATTTTACGGCTACAACCATACAAACAAATGTCCCTCAAGCAAGCTAAGAAGAATAATAAATTATCGCTAAAGTGCTATGGTCCTTACAAGGTGTTGCAAAGGTGGTACTATGGCATACAAATTGGAGCTTCTGCTTCTTCACGAGTGCATCCGATTTTCCATGTTTCATGCTTAAAGGAGTTATAGGTGAAAATATTCCGGTTCAAACAATATTGCGGAGCATTAGGAAGGAAAAATCATATTGGAACTGAAGCGGTCACGGAAACAAGAACTCGATAGCTACGAAATCGATCAATTTCGAGTATCTCATAAAGTGAAAGAACTTACCTTGAAGATTACACATGGGAGGATGAGAAATTTTATACGAAGCACTGTAATATCCCCGAGAGGGGAATGACGTGTATAACAAAAATATGCTGAATGAGATATAGAAAATGCAATGCTGAACCGGATCAGATCCTGACACATGTAATACCGAGCGAGCCATTTTATTAATCGGAAAGTACATAAGGAAGATACAAATAATTAGAATCGGTGCACCTATCCTTGCCTAAGCCCGAGTGATGACCCTCCATACAAGGAAATGTTGCCAATAAAAACCAGTAGTCTAGGCTAACTACGGGATGAGCTATATTTGAAAATGCTTGGGCGATCTCTAGGCGCAAACCCCCTCCTCTCTTGGGCTTGTTGTCTACGCTGGTGACGGCGCGGGGAAACGAGGTGAAGCACAAGGCCCTCAATCCTCCCCGGACGGATAGACACCTACGGAAGATGCGACTGGCCCCGTAGGCCCCTCTCACAATAGCACACTCCTCGGAAGCTGCGTTTCTCGATGGATACCGGAGCCTCCAATCGAATCTCGCCGTCCTTCCCTTCACCGATGCACGTCCTCCAATATCGGATGCGATGCCAAAACCCTCGGATCTATACTAGATGGGGCCGCTCTCCTCGGATCTACGGCCTGCAGGGCTAGATGCGGTGTTATTCAGCCAGAGATGCGGGCTAGATCTATCAATATTTCCTCGGATGCATCCTCCTCCCGAGCTGGATCTAGTACTAAACCTCCGGATACGCAACTTACAATACTAGATCTGCAACATACAAGACTAGATCTGCAAGATCTATCCTTCCCACAAGCCCGGATCTAGCAATAAACCTTCGGATACGCAACCCTTACCTCCCGAAAATGGACGGCGTCCTCACTCTAGGAATGAAACCGGCGTCCTTGCCTCCCGAAACGGCGTTTTCTTTGAGGCCCTGGAAGCTGGCGTCCTCCTTGGACGGCGTCCTCCCCTCTGCGATAGGCACGGCGTCCTCCTTCCGGATGAGACGGCGTCCTTCTCCTTCAAGAATCGGCGTCCTTCCTCCTCTTCCTCTGTGCGGCCACAAGAGGAGCTTCCTCCTCCTCGGATATACTTGAGAAATTCTTCCTTCCTTCTTGGGCGAAAAGTGTACTCGAACAAACCTCTTAGGGCGGTACTCGAAGTTTCGGCCCAGGGTGAAGCCGAGCTTACCGGGCGGGGCACTCGGGGGTCCCGAGGCTAAGTGAGATCTCCCGTACAGTGCACTAACCGATGTGAGACGGAAACAGCAAACAGCCGTCTTTGACGGAGACAGAGTCCGGCTATCAATAAGAATATCAAATCATGAATGATCAAATGAGGTGAGAGCCTCTCCTTTTATAACACCAATCTCCCTCCAAAACTCAACTCATCACGGATACTTGTGATTTACAGCACGGAATTTAACCTTATGTCTCCTTCATCGTATCCACGTGGACCCCAAGGCCCCCTCTCTAAGTTACAACGTCAAGCTACTAGGAAAGAACACTGACCTTTATAAAGCGGGTTGACTAAAGTGAGGTGACCCCTCTTATTTCTCACTTTATTTATTATTCCTATCTCGCGGCAAAATAACACAAAAATGCAATGTTCAATTAGCAAAGCTAATTGGGAATAATACGATCTCCCGACAACGTTGCTTGTCACTCAAGCAGCGAAGTGAGGATCTTGCAAGATCTTCTCATCCTCCCAAGTATCCTCATCACCGTGATTCTTCCATCTCACGAACTCTACGATCTTCTGCCCTACGCGGTGTCTCTCCTGGTGTCGATAATGGCCTGCGGTTGTAATACCAAGTGCCCCTCATCATGCATCGGAGGTAGCTCCCCGGTGAGCGTACGTAACGACGGTGCCTTCTTCGGGCATATTCATGGAAAATGTTATGAATCCGATTTGCCTTGGGGCAACTCCGACTCATATACCTTTGTCAGATCCTCCGAATCACCACCAGCCATCGTCCCGCAAAAACGAGGCTTAGCTTCTACGCATACGTTTGAGTGAGGGCGGCGGTATGGTACGCCAACCGCAAGTAGACCAATCCCCTACCTCAAAGTGTCTCTCCACTCGGCCTGTCACATATAATTTCTGTGATTACGTACGGTGGCTATGTTGTCCTTGAGAGTCGAAGGATGTCTTGGCTCTCTTGGATCCATGGTTTGGCTCGTGGAGCCACTGCCTAACCCCAAACATCCCTCCACAAAAGACAAGGAATGATATCCATATAAACGCATAAAGAAAACGCGGTGTCTAAATATAGATAGACATGTGATGGGTTGTGTTGTGGCAGTGCCCTACTTGGTCTGTGCATTTCGGCCATGCTCGGCTAACGCCCCGACGTAGTTACGCGACCGCCACTCGGCCACTTGCATTAACTATCTGCGTACGCCGTCCGTGCGGGGATGATGGCGGTGCTTTCAGTGTCGAGCTGGGTCCCTACTAGTCGAAGAGCTCTGCCAAAATCCTCCCATAAAGCGGCATCCCTGTCACTATGATGGTCTTGGGTAGGCAGGTACGAGTACGAGAGCCTCCCGGAGCGAGCTGCACTTTTTGTCTTTCAGCTGTGTAGTGTCTTAGAAATGGCAAAAGTGAGCATACTTCGTTGGCGAATTGACTACTACGAAGATGCGATCCTTGCTACACTGCTTGTGGGCAAACCGTTGATGAAGTCCGCTGAGACACTCTCCACTTCCCCTCGGGAGATGAGGCAGTTGTAACAATCTGGCAGGATGATTCATCTCTCCCTTTGTTCAGCAAACCTCGCACTCTGACATGCGAGTACGTCACTCATGAGCCTTCCGCATGCAAATCTCTCCCGGATATTTTTATTACATCTTGGTGAACCCACGATGGCCGCCCGATGGTGAATCATGAGAGGCATGGAGTATCTTCTCCTTGGTGGAGATCCCTCGGTCAAGAAGATGCGATCCATTTTGTAATAGATGACTTTCTTACGCCACCTGTATACGCTATGCGCTGCTGTCCTTAACACCTCGCATGCAGATCTATCCTTGGAATACTCAGCGAGTGGTCGAGCCTTCCAATGGAGGCGTCCAAGCTCATGAGGGATAATGTCGTTTGGTCTACGGGAAAGGGCATCTACTACCACATTGTTCTTCCCTTTGACATACTCTATGTCAAAATCGTAAACTTGGATCTTGCGATCCATACAAAAAACACCTCTCCTGGCAAGCACATGCTGCTCCGAGAGAGAGTACTTCGGTGGCTTATGATGCAATCGACTGCGAGATGCGCCGCCTACCAAGTGCTATGGGAATTTGGCAATGCATGCATGATGGCCAACATCTCATATCATAGATAGGATAAAGTCTCTCATGTGGAAGGAGCTTAGGCTCTCGAATGCAATCGGATGACCCTCTGTCAAAAGCTTGCTCCAATCCCTTCCTGATGCATCGCACTCCGGGATAAAGGGGCGGGTAAAATCGGGCAATACGGCCACCAGGACAACTACTCATCACCTCCTTGAGCTTATCAAAAGCTCGTGGCGTATCAGATCCAGGCGAATGCCCCCTTCCTCGTACGGCTCTGTGAGGGTGCGGCGGGCGCGGAAGAGCCTTGAGCGAACTACATGTGCAAATGCGGTCCCCAATAACCCTCTACACTCTGTCACATTAAACGGCTACGGCGATCCACGATAGCCGGATCTTCTCGTCATGGACTCGCACTGTTCCTCTATGATGTGTCCCAAATGCAACATCTCTGTCAACCCAAACTACCAGGTTGCTTGGCTTCTTTGCTCCTCGAGTCTGCGCAAAGCCGTCTCGATGTCTTTGGAGGTGCTCCTCCCGGGTCACTATATATCGAGATGCTCGCCAAAGAAAACTAACGAACTTCCTCGAGATGATCACGAGAAGATATGGTTCATGCAAGGGCGAAAAGTGGCAGTGCGTTGGTCGATCAAATGGCATAACCGAAACTCAAAGTGCCCTTAATGACAGCGAAACGATCTTGGGAATGTCTGTTCCCTCATGCGTATACGATGGTACCGGACCTCAAATCAATCTTTGGGGAAAAGATCGTGCTCCTCAACTCGTCCATCAACTCATCGATCTAAGGAATGGGGTACACATTTTCAAAGTCTTCTTGTTCGAGGCTACGTAATCAATGCACATGCGTAATGTGCCATCCTTCTTCTTCACCGGCACTACCCCGGAAAACGAAAAGGGCTGATCTTCCAGGTCGAATGTGTCCAAGGAACTTGGCCGGCTCTGAATGGCCCGCTCTATCTCATCCGTGGGCCTTGGGATGCGATAGAGGGTGGTGATCCTTTACACTGTATCCCTTGCTCAACGCTCGATCGTGTGCTCAAGCCCGTCCGGGTGGGCGGCGTCTTTGGTGGAATGTCTCCAAAAACTCTTGCATACGTCGAGAAGAGTCGCGGGTCGGGTGCACCGTCCTACAGCCCATCTGCCTATCTCGGAAGCCGTGACTCGGCCCACTCTATGTCTCTACGCGGAATGTCGCATCCATGCGTAATGGCGATGCGTACACGGGGGCGGATGTAATGATGCAGCCTCGGATCTTCTCATGCCTCTAGTCTTGGGGTCTCCAACTCATTTCCCAGAGCTTTCCAATGCATTGTGACCTTTCCCGAGTGATATTGCTGCACTCCCAATATCACATTGGTGTACGGAATGTCCACCACGAAGAAGTGATCGGTCGGAGTATAGGTGCCCATCGTCAACGATAACTACTGGGTACATATCGAGCACAAGCCATGGTGGTCTCCTGGGACAAAACGGAAAATCCATCAAGCTCTCTGGTGGGTAGCCACTCTCGGTACTGTCAGGCATCGGTGATGAAATTGTCGGTGGCCCCATCCCAACTGCGGCCCCGAGACACGCTGTCCTGCTGTCCCACGTACGCGCGATATGGAATGGCAGGGGCTCTCGTGTGCGCTAGGCTCCCGGTAGGTGCAAGCTAGTGCCTCCTCTGCGTCGGGTGGCGGAGGTGGTAAGCACTGCGCGGCGCATAACACTCTCCGGCCTCCTCATCATCAACTCATCCTCTTCTCCGCTGCCTCGGAGGGGCTACTCTATGAAATGTGCCTTCCTGCTCTTGTGCACTTACATGTGTCCACCGGTGCCCATGGCTCTGGCGGAATTGAAACACAATCGCTCCATCTCCCCGGCTCTCTCCCTAGCCTCCATCATCATCTCCTCGTCCGAGTTCGCCTTGGGAGCGGGACGCTGTGTCCTTACCCTTGGGGTGGAAAAGCACGGTCTGCGAGATAAGGTGGCCGAGGTCTAAGGCAAGACATCTTGTAGGTACGGGCCCTGCGGTAGCATCCACGAAGGACGGCAGTTTGTTCGACGGGACTAGACCCGAAGTGGTTCGGCCGACCCATCTACGAACATCGTGATCAGCAGAAATTTCAACGTATGCGGTACCATCCCGAAACCCTCCAAAAGTCTGAGATGTATGCCTCTTTTCTGTACGGTGAGCTTGGTCGACTCGAGGAAAGGCCCGATCCGGGTCCTTCGATCAAAACGTTTCACCCACCCTCGGTGAACTCGGCATATGTAGTCTTGTGGAATGCCCCGGTGTTGTCAGCCATGAAACCACCGATTCTGGGCCTCACCCTCTAGATGTAATGCGGCCATCTTAATGGCCTCCTTCTCTGGCATCTGGTTAGGCTGAAAATAAGTCTAGTTTCTCCACCCAAGACATTTTACAGTAGTCTTTGGTGACCCATCAAACATCGGCGAATGAAATTTCTTTGACTGCTACCGAAGTTACTATCACGGTGGGAACCCGTCCTTATTTCGATCTGAGAACTTCTTCTTTAAAGCCGGAAGCTAACGAGATATCGATCGAAAGGAGAGCATCCATGGTCTGTCCCCAAGCACGCCAATCGCAAACCAAGGTTGCACTTGAAGATCGGGACCCTCATCTCTTGATGCGCGTTTGCTCTACTTCCTCTCACAGGAAAAGTAGGCATGGTAGGTCGCGTGTCCATGGAATCGGCCTTAACGTTGTCACAATGGGAATAGCATACGGTATGTAACTAGACGTTCCCGATCCTTCCCCTACACGAAAGGTCCTAAGGGGCTTTCTTTCGTCCTTCACACCTTCTTCTTGGTTACCTCTGCATGAATGCATCCATCTTTGCATCCATCTTCTCGGTCCACTTTTCTTGATATGGCCTCCATTGGATTCCTCTGGATTACGCATAAGATGAGAATCGCTTCCCCAGAGAGTGGGGGCGACCCCTAGGTGCCATAGATTGCTAGCACACGAGGCCGAGCCGGATCTAGCTGCGATACCTTGTAATATCCCCGAGAGGGGAATAACCGATAATATAACAAAAATATGCCGGACGGAGATATAGAAAATGCGATCTTTGAACCGGATCAACTGAATCATGACACATGTAATACACGACGGGCCATTTTATTAATCGAAAGTACATAGAGAGAAGTACAAATAATTCGGAATCGGTGCACCTATCCTTGCCCTAGGCAAGTGATGACCCTCCCATACACAAGGGAAATGGGCTACTTGATAAAGACGGCGTCCTAGGCCACACTCTGTGGAGATGAACTAACGATGCGGGTGAGTCTCTAGCTGCAAACCCCCTCTACGGAAACGGCGGCGTCTCTGTAGTGACGGTAGCGAGAAACAGTGAAAGCACAAGGCCCTCAATCACTCCGGAGCAGTTGAACTGCTACGAGAATGCGGAAACGACGTGAGCCCCTCTCACAATAACTTTTGCTCCTCGGAAACTGCGTTCCTCTTTGATGGATTACGGAGCCTCCAATCAAAATACGCGTCCTTCCCTTCTGATCTCGTCCTCCAATATCGGTCTGATGCCAAACCCTGAGATCTATACTAGATGCGGAACTATCTCCTCGGATCTACGGCTGACCTCTAGGGCTAGATGCGGTGTTATTCCTTCGGATACGGGCTAGATCTATCAATATTTCCTCGAATCTGTCACTCCTCCGGTGGATCTGGTACTCGCCTCCCGGATGCGCAACTTGCAATGTTTAGATGCGCAGCATACAAGACTAGATGCGAGATCTATCCTTCCCACAGCGGATCTAGCAATAAGCATCGGATCTGCAACCCTTACCTCCGAGAAATGGACGGCGTCCTCACTCTAGGGCTAGACGAGCGTCCTTACGCACTCCCAAACGGCGTTTTCTTTGCCCGAGGCTGAGCTTGCGTCCTCCTTGGACGGCGTCCTCCCCTCTTTGACTAGGCACGGCGTCCTCCTTCCGGATGAGACGGCGTCCTTCTCCTTCAAGAATCGGCGGTATTCCTCCTCTTCCTGCGCGGCGACCCTGAGGGAGCTTCCTCCTCCTCGGATATACTTCGAGTGCGCTGTTGCTTCCTTGCTGGGCCCGAAAAGTGTACTCGAACAAACCTCACTAGGCGGGCACTCGAAGTCCCCGGCGGGGTGGCTCGGGAAAACCTTCGGGCGAGGCACTCGAAGTCCCCGAGGCTAAGGGTGAGATCTCGGCCAGGAGACACTCGTGCACTAAACGATCTTTAACGAGGCCAGGCCCAAACAGCCGTCTTCCCGCGGCCGGACAAAAATCCCGGCCACTCAAATGAAATATCAAATCATGAATGATCAAATGAGGTGAGCCTCTCCTTTTATAACAAACTGGGATCTCCCTCCAAAACTCGAAACTCATCTGAATCTGTGAGTTTACCTTGGGTTAACCTTATGTCTCCTTCATCATATCCACGTGGACCCCAAGGGCCCATCTCTAAGTTACAACGTCAAGCTACTAGGAAAAAGAACACTTTATTATAAAGTGAGTTGACTAAAGTGAGGTGACCCCTCTTATTTCTCACTTTATTTATTATTCCTATCTAAAGCAGCAAAATAACACAAAAATGCAATATTCCAATTAGCAAAGCTAATTGGGAATATTACACACCCAGAGCTACTCAAGCGTTGAGGACAACACTTTTTTGAAGGAGAGGGACATGTTAGGTCCCTATATTACTAGTTTAGTCCCTTATTGTTATTAGTGTAGCCCCGTTATTGTTATTGTTATACCCTTGTAACTCCAATATTGTTATTATTCTGTCCTTGCATTGTTATTGTTAGGTCGGCTAGGATTATATTGTGGGCCCATGGACTCCTACATATAGAAGGAGGTTTTGATCATTTGTATCATCCAAGAATTGTTCATTTATGTAGTGTATTGGAGGTTGCCCCCTCGAAGTGGCTGATTTCTAAGGCGTTGATCTCTCTTTTCTTCTATTTTTGGAGTTGGTTTCATAACACATATTCTTTGTAACTGAATTGTCCAAAGTGACATTCAATGATGTATTCAGATATTACTGTTGCTTAATAATAAAACCCTCAGGTCTGTTGCATCGGTTTTCCTGCATTGTGTTTTTCCGGGGACATTTGTCCAAAAATAATGGTGTCCTATGTGTGTTATTTCTCTTGCTCAATTTACTATTTTCACATATAATTTAAGTAAGTGAAGGCTACTTCAGTAACTACTTCAATGTTTTCAAAAGTAATTTGCAAAATAACTTGTTAAATCTAATTTACAAGTAGGAGAAGTAGTTCAGTTTTTTGTAGTAGGATTCCAGATCTAGATCTTGGAATTTTCACAGCTAAGCCCCCCTTAGCAAAAACTGTGTCCCCCACAACCACAACTGCTAAATATGGCACTTATCCCTCATCAATACGCTATAGAACTGCTCTGAAAATTTCCTCCGGAAGAAGTGAGAGGATTTCCTTCCAAAATCCGACACGAGATGAATCCAGCCCCACGAATTTTGCCCAGTGACACTTCTGCGCAGGCCCTAGAATGGAAAATTTGGCTCTCTCAAGAGAAGTAACTTTCAGCCCTGAAATTTTCCACAATTGTTGGTCCACCCTTAATGAAATTTCTCCTAAATCCTCCGGCCAGAATACCCCTTGAAACTCCCTCAACTCAGTGGTACGATTTCTGCTACTGCATCCACCTGTAAGCTCAAATTAGCTGAAGCAAGAGCTGATATGACCCACAAACTCCAACAAATCTCTTCCCACTAAGTCCTGAAATTCTCTCCTAGGGTGGCACTCTAAGTCCACCGAAGGAAGAGTTGAGATTTCCGCCTGGAAATCTCCTTGTGCTAAGCAGCACTGGTATTTTTGGCTAAACAGCTCAAGAGTACTCTAATTCAGAAATTCAAATTATCAAAAGCTACCAAAATGATGCCTCTTCCTTCCATTTATCTTGGCTGCCCCCTTTCTCTCCTTGTGGGTCCCACCAATTCGACCTCCTTCTTCCTAGCTCGATTTGTCCTAAGGGGTTCGATTCCCCTTTTTAGGTGTCCCCACATCCCACTACCAATTTAATCTTTCCTTTTCTCTAATGTTGGTGGCCTCCATCTCTCCAAAAATTAAGTGGGGACTCCCTCCACCCACTTTTCCGAAGTTTACATGCCAAATATTTCCCAAACCCAAGTGCAAGATCAAAAATTCATTATAGAAAAATTAATTTAATTGGAGACATTACATAGAAGCAAGGTAAAAGGGCTCTCGTAGAGAGGAAACATTGGGAAAGTCAAGACCTAAGTAAAGATTGATCAATATGATTGTCTAGATCAAGGCTTCCCAAGGGGAGGGGAATGATCTCTATTGTAGCTTTGTAAGATATTTTGTCATATAAAGAATGGGACCACAAAGAGACCAAGGATACCCGTACAAGACCTAGGGTTTAGGGTGCTCTTCAACCAAATGCCAAGGTCAGGTAAGGGGAAGAAGAGGGATCCATAATGGATGAACTTCCTATGATTTTTAAAGCACAATAGACTCCCATTGAAATGTTGCTAACCTAAGGAGACCTAGACCAAAACAGTGTTGATTTTTGGTAGCATCGGATGTGTTCTAAGTCTCAAACTTTGTGGAGAGGCTTAGACACATGTATTCCACATAACCCATAAATTGTTTTGGAAAATTCCACGCGAAGACAGTTTTATTTAATAAATTAATTAGTTTTAATGAGACCCTAAGTCTACACTTAGGAAATCAAAATAATTAATGGGTATTAATCTAAACTGTGGGTGAAACTTCTAGAAAAAACAGATCAAGTCAAAATATAATCTTAGTCGTTGATTGGAGATCTAATCTCGGTCGTTGAAGTCTCAACGAGAAGACTATAAGAATACTTGAGGGTCATTTGGAAAAACACATCGAAAGATCAAGAAATAGAATTTTCTGAAGTGAGCAGTGCTCAGAGAAAAACCAGATCGAGAGATTCTCACGAAGTTGAGGGGCAGAAGCAATTTCGTTCGAAGGATCTTCTCCAGGGCCAATAATACTCAACAAAGAGGCAGAGAAAGACGCAGAGGAAGCAGCGCAGAACCCAGAGAGGGTGACGCAGGGCCGAGCAGAGGCAACGCAGTGTTTCCGAGTTATAGTCCGAGATTTTTCTTGGAGATCGGGCTTCTGAGCCAAGAGGGTTGGAATCGAGTTTTTTGAGAGCATATCGATCCAGCGGAGGAGGTGACGCAGTCCTTCAGAGGTCCCCACACAGGTCTACACAACTATTGCGTAGAGGCAGCACAAAGGGTGCTGGGGGCTTGTCATTTCAACTATCGGATCAACCGAGACTTGCAGAGTGAGGTAATCTCACTATTTTTCTCTGCCAGTGATATCCTCTGTAACTGAATTGTCCGGAGAGACATTCAGAGATGTATTCAAATATAACTGTTGCTTAATAATAAAACCCTCAGATCTGTTACGCTGGTTTTCTCGCCTTGGGTTTTTCCGGGGACATTTTTCCAAAAATAATGGTATCTTGTGTGATGTTTTTCTTTTGCTTAGTTTCTTGTTTCTGCATCTAAATTAATTAAGTGAAGGTTGCTTCAGTAATTGCTTCAATATTTTCAGAAGAAATCTGCAAAATAACTAGTTAATGTAATTTACAAGTAGGTGAAGTAATTCAATTTGCCATCGTAGGATTCCAGATCTAGGACTTGAAATTTTCACAAACAGTATCGGAACTAGGGCTTAATGTTTCTCTAAAAGCAATTGTGGGATTATCTTCAAACTTGGAGGGTCAAAAGAGGAGACATCAACGCAGTTCTCCACCAAATCGCACCTCAAATGGATGGGCCTAAAGAAAATTGATTGGTCCCCTAGCTAGGGCCGTTTTGTGAAAGTTTCAAAATAGAAACCCTACTGCAGTGTCTAGATCTACTTCGCCTACTTGTTTTATTAACTTAAACAAGTTATTTAACTGAAGTATTCAGAAAAACATTAAAGCAGACACAAACTGCAGCCTACACATCTACAGATCATTTACTGAAAAATGTGCACATGTGACAATATTACACACAGAATTTTTGGACAAGCGTCCCCGGAAAAACCCAATGCAGGAAAACCGGTGCAGCAGCTCTAGAGGGTTTTATTATTATGCAAAATCTAAATACAACTTTCTGGGCACCAGAAATGGTTGGCCTTAGAGAGATATTACACAGCAGAATACCTTTCACTCGGAGACAAAAAATATGACTGTATCACACCCTCAATCGCAATTTACAGATCACGAGCCCTTTCTGGCGCACTGGAACCCTCAGTGCTGCCTCTACAGTCTCTGTGTCAACCCTCACTGGCCAGCGTCCCCACTGCGTCACCCTAGCTGGTGCTGCGCTGCCTCTACGCTACCCTGGTTGGGCCTGCATCACCCCAGTTGGTGCTGCATTGCGCTGGCTAAGTCTGTGTCACCCTGGCTGGGCTTACACAGCCTCTACGCAGTCCTTTGCATGGTGTTGGCTGAACTGCGTCCTCCTGGCTGGCTCTACGCTGTCTGGTACTCACTGCCTCTCTGCTGATGTATTCTTGGCCTTGGATCAGTCATCCCTTGCCGATCTCTGCCCCTCACTGCACTGCAAACTCGCTTCGAATTCCTCAGCAAACCCTGCCCCAAAAAATTCAACTGTAATATTCCCAATTAGCTTTGCTAATTGGAATATTTCATTTTTGTTTAATTTTGCCGCTTTAGTTAGAAATAATAAATAAAGTGAGAAATAAGAGGGGTCACCTCACTTTAGTCACCTCACTTTATAAATAAAGTGTTTTTCCTAGTTGATTGACGTTATAACTTAGAGAGGGGGTCTTGGGGGTCCACATGAGTATGATGGGGAGGCATCAGGCTGACCCAAGGTTAACTGCGCAGGCCAAGGAGAGTGAAGGACGCAGTTAAGGTTTTGGAGGGAGTTTAGCACTATAAAAGGTGGGGTTCTCACCTCATTTGGGCATGCATGATTTGATATTGATTTTGAGAGCTAGACTTCTGTCTGCTTCAGCACGCCGGTTGTTTAGTCGGTCTGCAGCACTGTTTAGTGCAACCGAGTGTCTCCGTTCGGAGATCTCACCTTTAGCCTCGGGGGACTTCGAGTGCCTGCCCTGGTAAGGTTATTTTCTGGTATCACCCTTAGCTTCGGGGGACTTCGAGTGCCTGCCCTAGTAAGGTTATTTTCTGAGTAACATCCTTCAGTTTCAGTGGGAATTAGTAGCATTTTTCTGGTGGAGATTTGGAGAGGAGGGAGCCCTGTCCCCTAGGCACGGTCCGGGGGGGCAGAACGGCCCGATCGGAGAGGGAAGGACGCGAGATCCGGCGGGAGGACGCGGTCCGCGCGCGCGGGGACGGCGATCAGCTTGTCCGGGCGAAGGGACGCGGTGCGAGGAGCATTGTGGAGATCCGGACTTGGGGACACGGATACGAGAACTGGTAGCAGTCCGATCTTGGAGGACGCGGATACGAGGAGATATTGGCGAGATCTAGCACGGGAGGGTGCGGATGCGGAGAGATACCATCGAATCCCGGCCTTGGAGGATACGGATACGAGAGGTGTGGCGGAGATCCAACCTAGATGCGAAGAGATAGCAGTAGATCTACCCTTGGAGGACGCAGATCTGGAGGAGGAGGACGCAGATCTAGATTGGAGGCTTCAGGACCAGCAGATCTGAGCATATAGGACGCTGATCCATCAGGAGGGACGCTGATCTGATAAGCAAGGTCATGTGAGCAGGGCTTGACAGCGTTTTCCAGGGTCTCTAGCCTTGAGGAGTTGAGTTTTTCATCTGGAGGGTTTTGTGGCCAGCATTCTATCTGTTTCTGCGCTGTCACTAGCAGAGACAGCGTTTTTATTGGTGAGGGTTTGGAGGATTGAGATCAGCCATTTTCTAGTCTTCAGCACATAGTTCCATTGCATTCCCGCAGCAGCTCTTCATAGCAGATCTTCAGCCAGCTAGGACGCTGTCCTTATTTACAGCCATTATTTGATCCAGAGAGGGTCTCCACTTGCCCAGGGCAAGGATAGGTGCACTCATCCTGATTATCTTGTACTCCTCTCTATGTACTTTCAGATTAATAAAATGGCTTAGTTTTCTGGCATTCTATGTGTACTTGTTCCATGATCTGGTTCCAGTATTGTATTTTCTATATCTGTCTGGCATATTTCTGTGTATTACTGGTTATTTCCCTTTGGGGATATTACAGTGGTATCGGAGCATAGATCTAGCTCAGCCTGTGGTGCTAGCAGTCTATGACGCCCGGGGATAACCCCTACATCTATCGGAAGGAACGTAGAGAAGCTGAGGATAGGTGGAAGTTTCCTTTCGGGGGAAGTGATTCTGATCAGGAGCCACCTGAGACAGATTCAGAGGCAGAGCAGCCTGAGAAGGGCCCAGAACAGCGTAAACCAATGGCAGATGATGATGTGAGGTTTAAAGAGGCGGTCCTCCGTCACATACAGGAGACGTCACAGAGGATGCAGGAGACGTCACAGATGGTGCAGGAGACGTCACAGAGGCTCTTGGCCATAGAGATCAGTCAGAGAGAACTCCCTAGAGTTCTTCAGATCGGTGAGGGATCGAGTGGGTCTCGCCATATACCAGTGCACGATGCTATTCCCATTGTAACGGCTCAACGATCCACTATGCCCACATTCTTGCCAGGAGACACAGGGACAGGAGTGCGGGGAGGTGCACAGAGGGATAATCCAGCACCCACACGTCCTACCATGCCTACCTTCCTGGTAGAGGACGAGGGGTCGACGGCACCGAGAGAGTTGAGTCCAGCTCGATGGGCGGCCGCTTTTGCAGAATGGCGGGCCTTAGGACAGGAATTCATGGATACTCTCCCCTTCGAGCGCTATCTCCAGTTCCAGTACGGCATCAAACCCCATGATCAGCACCAACACAGGGGGCACGGATACCACCGTGATGACCACCGTGCGGGCCGGTGACGTCCTATTTGCCCATGTTTGATGGTTCGATCAAAGACCACGGCAAAGTCTTGGTGGAGAATGGACATCTATTTCCGCCCTTAATTCGCATGTTTGGAGACCGAGGCCACCAAGTTGGCTACATCAAGACGAGAGGGTGAGGCTCGTGATTGGTGGTTTCATGGGGATGGCGACACCCCAGCATTCCACAAAGGACGACACACGCCGAGTTTACCGCAGTGGTAGAGTCGCTGGACAGAGGGATCCCAGCAGCATTTTTTTGTTGAGTCGACGGCTCAAACAGACCGGGGAGGCACACACATCTCGGGATTTCTGGAGAGTTTCGGTGCGTGATGGTATCCACTTATCCAGACACTTGATGGTCTATAAGTGTTTGTGGAGGGTCGTCGTAGCCACCGTGGCTCTGTCCTACGAACAAACCGGCCACAATCGGGCAGACGTTACCGCAGAGACCTCGAGATCTTACAGGATGTCTTGCCTGTGACCTTGCCTACCTTATCCCCAGACAAGCCTGCACTTATGCAGAACATTTGTGCCCGCCTCCCAAGGCTAATCCCACGAGGGTGTGGATGATGTGAGTGCTGTGGAGAGAGCCAGGCGGAAGTGATTATGTCACTGCCGAGCTGCAGAGCCAGACAAATGTGCACAGGGAAGGCACATTTCATGCAGGTTCCTCTCCGAGAGCACGGAAGAGGATGAGGGGGATGATGAGGAGGCAAGAGGATGTTAAGGCAAACACAGTAGCACTATCATCCTCCACCACCCGATGCCGTGTGGAAGGCATCATTCGCACTCATCGGGGGAGCCTCAAAGAAGATTACAGGAGTCTCAAGACCGATATCGCGCGTACGGGGACAGTGGCGCGTGACAAATGGTTCTTGCCTTAGTCGATAGTGGGGCCACCCACACCACGGATGCCTGGGAGCATGGAGCTAGAGAGGCATAATAACCGAGGGTTTTGATGGCTTTTCTGTTTTGGTACCAGGAGATCGGCATTGCCATGGCATGTGCTCGTGCTGTACCGAATTATCAAAGACGATGGGCACCTACACATCGACTCCATCACTTTGTGGTGGATATCCCCACACCACAATGTGATATTGGGGGTTCGGCTTGCCACTTTCCGGGAAGGTCACACCTGATTGGAAGCCCAGAGATGGAGGAACATCCCGGGACGGGGAATATAACAGGCTGAGAAGTAACACATATCCACCCCGACAAATATCACAGACACGTGATGGAGAAGCATTTTCCGCAAGGGGAGAGACAGAGTGGCAAGAGAGTTACAAGCTGGAGGCAGAGATGGGTGCTGGGACGGCACCGATCTACAAGCTATTCTCTTAAGGTAGACATGGCAGTAGCTGGGGACATTCCGCCAGACACCACCGGGACGGGTTTGAGCACACGATCGACGTGAGCAAGGACAGGGCCGTGACGACGGCACCGCATAGGCATCCCAAGGCCTACCCGGGATGAGACAGAACGGGCCATTCGTGAGTTGTCGGCTCCTTGGTCACATTCTACCCGGAAGACCTTGGCCTCCTTTTGCTTCTTCGCAGTGGCTGTCGGTGAAGAAGAAGGACTCGCACATTACGCATGTGCATTGACCACAGACTACTGCACCCCAAGAACAGTACCCCGATTCCCGTGGATCACCAGCCGATGGATGAGTTGAGAGAGCGTGTTCTTTCAAAGATTGATTTGAGATCCCGGCACCATCGACACGCATGAGGGAACAGACATTTCGCGAACGTTTTCTGTGTGTCATTATGGGCACTTTGGAGTTTTCAGTCATGCCAATTAAAGACCAATGCACCGCTACTTTCCGCCCTATGAACCATTTTCAGGATCATCTCGAGGAAGTTTTAGCCGGTTTTCTGATGATATCCTTATATACAAGCAGACTTGGGAGACATCTCCGCACATTGAGACGGTCTTGCACATTTTGGAGGAGCAAGAGCTGTCAAGCTCTCCAAGTGTGAGTTTGGGTTGACGGAGATGTCAGATTTAGGACACACGTCAGAAGACATAGAGTGACTTCCGGGTGAGAGTCCACGGAGAGAAGACTGGGATACCAGACCGGCGTACACGGAACAACTTCTAGGTTTAATGGCATTCCATCTACCACAGGAAGTTCGATGGCTTTCCTCGCCATCTTGCCGCACCCTCACGTAGCCGACGCAGGAAGGGGGCATTCAAATTGGCCTGACACAACATACGTAGCTTTTTGACAAGTCAAGGAGGTGACAGCAGTTGTCCTGTTAGCATTGCTGCATTTCCTCCACATGGCCACCTTTGTCCTGCAGAGCATGCATCAGAGAGGGGATTGGGTGCGCTTGGATGCGCAAGAGGGTCATCCCACGGTGCTCGAGAGCCTAAGCTCCTTCCGCGCCCAGGAGGTTATATCCCATATATGACAAGGAGACGTCGGCCATCATGCATGCATTGGCCAAATTCCCAAGAAAGACCGGTAGGTGGCGCATTCTGCAGGAGGAAGGGACCACACGTGCCTCCAGGCACTTTCTCGGGACAAAGGGGCTTTTATGGGGGTGAGGTGCGAGGTGAGCATCTGGCCGAAGATCCGTGTTACGACTCTTGGGACAGAGCATGGCCAAGGGGAGAAGACGAACGTGGCAGTCGATGCGGCCCTTTCCGAGACCCGGCCACGCTATCACTCATGAGCTCGACGACCGGAAGGCTTGGAATGCACTGTTGAGTACTCCAAAGATAGATTTTAACAAAGTAGGTTCCTGGACACAGAAGTGACAGCGTATACAGATGGCCCGATGAGGTCATCTATTACAGGGACAGGATCTTCTTGACTGAGGGATCTCAGCTCAAGGAGAAGATACTCCAGGCTTCACATGATTCACCACTGGCGGGCCATCAGGGGTTCACCAAGACGTACAGGGCCATCCGGGAGAGATTTGCATGGAAGGGCCTCAAGGAGGACGTACTCCAGCATGTCAGGGAGTGCGAGGTTTGCCAGCGGATATTCCCTATCTTTTGTGGATATGATGTTTGGTGTTAGCAGGGCTCCGCGAGCCAAGTTATGGATCCAAGAGAGCCAAGACATCCTCCGGGCTCTCAAGGACAACATAGCCACAGCACAGAATCAGCAGAAGTTGTATGCTGATAAGGGTCGGGTGGAGAGACACTTTGAGGTAGGGGACCTGGTCTACCTACGGCTACAGCCATACCGACAGTCTTCGCTCAAGCAGAAGGGGGCGGAGAAGCTAAAGCCTCGTTTTTATGGACCATATAGGGTGATACGCAGGATCGGGCAGGTTGCGTATGAGTTGGAGCTGCCCCAAGGCAGCCGGATTCATAACATCTTTCATGTATCATGCCTGAAAAAGGCACTGGGCCAGCATGTGAAAGTCACCGAGGAGCTACCGCCTACTAATGACGAGGGGCATCTGGTGTTACAGCCGGAGGCTATTATCGACACTAGGGAGAGGCAACTGCGGAGCAGGAAAATCAGAGAATTCCTGGTGAGATGGAAGAATTTGCCGGATGAGGATGCCACTTGGGAGGATGAGAGGATCTTACAGCATCCAGCACTTCAGTTGCTTGAGGACAAGCAACGTTTTGCCGGGGGAGACTGTAATATTCCCAATTAGCCTTGCTAATTGGAATATTTCATTTTTGTTTAATTTTGCCGCTTTAGTTAGAAATAATAAATAAAGTGAGAAATAAGAGGGGTCACCTCACTTTATAAAATAAAGTGCTTTTCCTAGTTGATTGACGTTATAACTTAAAGAGGGGGCCTTGGGGGTCCACATGAGTATGAGGGGAGGCCTCACGCTGACCCAAGGTTAACTGCGCAGGCCAAGGAGAGTGAAGGACGCAGTCAAGGTTTTGGAGGGAGTTTAGCACTATAAAGGTGGGGTTATACCTGTTTGAGCATACGCGGTTGATATTGAGAGCTAGACTTCTGTCTGCTTCAGCACGCCGGTTGTTTAGTCGGTCTGCAGCACTGTTTAGTGCAACAGAGTGTCTCCGGTCGGAGATCTCACCCTTAGCCTCGGGGGACTTCGAGTGCCTGCCCTGGTAAGGTTATTTCTGGTTTCACCCTTAGCTTCGGGGGACTTCGAGTGCCTGCCCTAGTAAGGTTATTTTCTGAGTAACATCCTTCAGTTTCAGTGGGAATTGGTAGCATTTTCGGGTGGAGATTTGGAGAGGAAGAAGCCCTTCTTGTGTTTGCACGGATCCGGAAAAGTGCGTCCGGAAGGGAAGAACGCGGTCCGGCGAGGAGACGCGAATGCGGAAGTAGTGAGGACGGCCCCGGTCCCGGTGTCCCGGGGCGAGGGGGGGGGGCCGCGGATGCGAGGGGTGGGGTTGGGGAAGATCCAGAGACTTGGGGGACACGAATGCGGGCGCAAGTTGCGAGATCCGGTCTTGGAGCTGGAGGTCGAGGGACTGTTGGCGGTCTAACTTTGGGAGGTGCGATGCGGAGAATGCCATCGAGATCGGCCTTGGAGGATACGGTGCGGTGTTGGCCGGATCCAGCCTAGATCTGAAGAGATAGCAGCAGATCTGGCCCTGGAGGACGCAGATCTGGAATGATAGGACGCAGATCTGGATAGGGAGGCCTCAGATCCAGCAGATCTGAGCATAGAGGACGCAGATCCAGTCAGGGAGGACGCTGATCTGAGGAGCAGGGTCATGTGAGTGGGGCTTGATAGCGTTTTTCAGTGTTTCCAGCCTTGAGGAGCTGATCATTTCATCTGGAGGTTTTGTGGCCAGCATTACATCTGTTTTCTGCGCTGTCACTAGCAGAGACAACGTTTTTATTGGAGAGGGTTTGGAGGATTGAGATCGGCCATCTTCGTCTTGGCCACATGGTTCATTCACATTCCTATAAGCTCTGCATAATGAGATCTTGACCCAGCTAGAATGTGTCCTTATTGCCGACGTGTTTGTCTTTGAGGTCTCTCCACTTGCCTAGGGCAAGGATGGGTGCCATCATCCCAGTTATCTTGTATCCTCTCTGTGTACTGGTTAATAAAATGGCTTAGTTTTCTGGCATTCTATGTGTACTTGTTCCATGATCTGGTTCCAGCATTGTATTTTCTATATCTGTCTGGCATATTTCTGTGTATTACTGGTTATTTCCCTTTGGGGATATTACATCAACTTAGCTTCAATGCTCTGCCTGTGTGTGTGTGTGTCCTCCAACTGACGCCAAGCCTTTCCTTTATACTTTTCTCGTTGGGAAACCAACGGCCGTGATCTAATCCCTAATTGACGACTCAGATTAAAAGATTTCTTGATCCACGTCACTTAGAAAATTTCATCACATGTGTTTAATTAATTCACTTTAATTTTTCTAATTCCCTAAGTTAGACTTAGGGTCCTCATTAAAAAAATTAAATATTTGAATAACTTCAACACCAGATGAAATTTCTCCAAATGCTTTCTGGGTTTTGGAGATCTCGTGTGTCTTAGCCCCTCCACAAAGTTTCGGAGCTAGAGCACACCCACTGCTACCCAAAATCTCAACACTCCCTCTTAGCGAGGAGTGTGCTCTAGCGATACTCCCACATTGAAGTATTGCATGATCTCGGCATCGGTCTCTGCGTTGTTGATGCTTTGCATGCTTCCCTCCATACACTATGTTGTTGCCTCTATATTGTTGCCCATGTCACTTCCACTGACACTACCACATCTGTACTGCAGCTCCTCTCAATTTGCTGCATCATGCTGCCCATAGCACTGCCACTGCTAACTGCTGCACTGCAACTCAATTGGTGAGAAGTAAGCAACTGAAGGACTATCACCCAATCACTGACAAGCAATTCAGTTGGGTTGCAACTCATCACTGAAGCTCCCTTGGCTATTGTGTTGTGTTGTCTCTCTAAAGCCACTGCGTTGTTCTTACTCTGCATTGCGTAAGCACTGCCCCTCTGCGCTGCTGAAATCCCATCAGCCTCTGCGTTGTTGCTTCTACGTTGTTGATGCCTCTGCACTACATTGCTCCCATCTACAACGTCCCAGCTCTGCCCTCTGCTTCACTGTGATCCTCTGCACCCACTGCTCCAGTCATCTCCACTACTGTCTTAAGGCTCCCGTAGCACGTATGTGATCCAAGAGTCTGGGCACCTGAAAGTTCCTGCCGCCCATTTGTAGCTGCTCTACAGATCAATATCGCCCCACTTCCTTGGTTCATGAGCACTCATGGCTACGTCATCGTCACTACCATCGTCCCCTTTTGCTGCTTTTGCCTTGGAATTAGAAGATCCCTTGTCCTTCTTCTTAGGACAAGTGCTGGCGAAGTGTGTCCAAGTTCGACACAATTAAAGCAACGAACCTTGGATAGGCCCCTCTTCTTCTTCCCTTGTTGCCTCTGTCCCTTTGATGCAAAGGCTGCATCCTCCTCCTCCTCTTTCTTTACTTTGACTCCACTGCTGTTGCTTTGCCTCTTGGTAAATCTCCTGATTTCCTCCTGACGAAGGATTGCCCACATGTCTACCCAAGATGGTAACACTGCCCTGCCTAAGATGCTTTGGACAAACGTTTCCCATTCATCGGTGACTGTATTCAAGGCAGTCCTCACCAAGAGCCCTTCGTCCGGAGTCGTACCCATGGCAATCAGTTGGTCTCGGATAGTCTGAATTCTAAAGAGAAAGGGATCAATTTCCTCACCCTTCCGCATCTGGAACAACCGCATCTAATTCTCCAGAAGCATCTTCCTCTGGACAAAGCTTCCCTGATACATCGTGTTCAAAGCTGTCCACATTTCATTTGCCATGTTCTTCTTGGAAATATGTGGAACCACGTGATGCTTGACTCCTGATTCTTGTTGAATTTCTTTAGGGGATATGCATCGGTGGGCACAGCTAGAACATTTTCAGCATGGTTCTTGATGCCGTACTCATCCAGGACTGTCAGGATCCTGGCCCTCCAGATAACAAAGTTGGACACACCGTCCAACCTATCCTGATCTCTCATTCCATGAGAAACCATGTTTGCTCAAATCTGTCGAAAACAGGTACTCCTCTCCCTCTTCCTGCTGCAACACTCAACAGAAAAACTGGATCTGGGTTTCTTTGGCGATAGAAACCCTCTATAGTAGTTGCTTCCTCTGACAATTGATTTCCCTCCCTGAAATTCTCTGCCAAAACAACTGAATCAGTCCTCTACAATCACCCTCCTGATTGAATCTCAGATTTGTTTGGCTCAAATCTACTGAGCGATTTTTCTCCACCCGCTCTTGTCACCTTTGCTAGACATTATTTTGCACCGACAGAACCTGTGCCACACCAGCAACTTCTAAAGATCAGAAGCTCTGCTTCCAGACTTTGGTGAACTGCACAACAATCTCCACACGGACTGCGTCCCTCTAGCTAGCCTCTGCATGAGCAGACTCGCTCAGCACAACCTCTGCGCAGTGCAGGCTGATCCTGCGTCACTCTGGAAGGCTCTGCGCTGCCTCTGCGTCACTCAGATGGCTCTGCGTCAGCCTCTGCGTGGCCTCTACTTCAGCCTGGCTAGGTTGCGTCCCTCCTGGTGCTGCGTTGCCCTCTTCTGGAACTCTACTACTTCAACTTCCCTCTCTGCAGTGTTATCGCTTGCCGCCTACACCTACCTACAGTTAGTGAGAAAAGCCTACAACCCCACAGGTGTGGTTGGTGGCAAGGAACTCAGAGAAGGGGATGTCACCTATTCCCAACTCTCTTCGTTTAAACTATCTCCTAGGTTAGCTAAGGGGGGTGGTCCCTAAAGGAAAACTAAGTTAAAGATGTGAGATTTCTAGGAGAATTGATTAGAAGGAATTACTTATCAAAGATGACTCGATTCCAATATGTAAACAAGCATATAAGTATATGAGCAATATTCAATGATGTGTTCAAAATATAGACCAGTGCTTTAAAGTAGATGACAAATGCTTGTTCAAAAATGAAATTCAAGATATAATGACAATAATCCCACAAAGGAAGTGTTAGACCAAGATCACAATATGCAATTAAATTTGCAACACCAAATAAGGGTATTTGCCAATGAAACGAGATATATCAATCATCCATAAGCATAATGATCATTAAAATGACAACATGCAATGAAGTAGTATGTAGAAGCAAATTTCCAAGTACCATAGAATTAAGCTTGTCGCAAAATTTAAGAAAATTAAAATGCTTGCATCCAAAGTGCTTCTTGAGATAATATTTGCATGTGAATCTTTAAACCATCAAGATAGCAAAAAATTTGGGAACTTTGCAAGTAAATGTGATGAGATAGTGCTCTTGGTTTATTTTATTAATTAGTTTTAAAGCAAGGTTACAATTGAACTCTAATCCTCAGACCTCACCCTCGCCCAAATATTTGGATTTCACAGTGAAGAGTCCATAGAGGTAGAGGGTCCCTAAAACGTCTATTCAACCAACTTAAGTTGGAGGTAAATTTTAGAGATGCAAGTCTAGTATGAAAAGTGAAGTGCCTAAATAATATGAAAGTGAGTTTGCAAGTGCTATGTAAAATATGGAGATGATTCAATTAAATATGCTTCATAGTTAGAACAATAACTCAAGTTGCCATAAATTGAAAGTGCTATGCTTCTTTACTTGTAGTATATTGTAAAACTTATCCAAATGAGAAATAGATCACAAAACATAAGTAAGTGATGGCAAATGAGATTGAAAATTAAGAAATTAAAAGACTATGCAATTTATGTTACTTTCCAATTAGAGCATGCATATGTGATGTGAAAGAAAATGGAAATGTCAAAACCACTAAGTCAACCCATCTACAAATTCTCTCCTTTGAAATGGAGAGATAGGGATGCCAATGGGTAAAACCCACGCTCCCACAACAAAAACAGATTTTTTTATTAATTTTACAAAAATGAAATGTCCATGAAGCCTTTTCTAAACCAAGGAAAGTCTTTACAAATAAAAATTGAGACCATAGACTTTTCATCGGTGAGAATTTATAAGAACTCAAAATAAATTCAGATTTTACAATCGGAGAAGAGAAGCTAAGCCTCTTTTATGCCCACAACCAAAGAAGAGAGTTATCTTCCTCATTTGAAATTCAGCCCAAAGGTCCTGCAACAATTTGTTAGTAATTTCTTGTAGTTGTCCACTCAAGCTGTCACAAGAAAAAATTTGAAAAAGGGCTACAAAACCAATCAAATATTAGAGAGATAAAATTACAAACTATTGCACAACAATTTACAAAGGGCTAAGCCAAAGAGTTCGAGTAAACTCTCCTCTTTTCTTAGTCATCTTCAAGCTCTTAGATAGCAAATGAAAGCAATGAAGTATAATGTTTTGAAAGATATTCAAATTTAGAAATATTAGGCTTGTATACAAGCTATGTCCCAAAACCCCTGCAAAACCACTTTGTAAGATAAGACTATGAAGGTTTAAAGAACAAATGAGAGCTCCTTTGAGAATGTATCAAGAGTGGGTTGGTCTCTCCAAAGACTTCCCCCAACACTTGATTCTTTGATTCCAACAAGATGTTCCCTCTACAAAACTTCAATCAAGAATTAGTTCCATATAGATCTAACAATAAACAATGATAAGAAACTCTAGAGATTTATTTGAAACCAACTAAAGCATTCTATACATAGAGCATACTCCTAAATCAAATGTCAATGTAAGATAGCTCTACATTAACAAATCTACAATAGCATATGAAAACAAATGAGATCAAAGCATGAGTAAAAGGAATTATACCAATAATCAACAATTCATCACACTCCAAAAGGAGGAACACCTCATGAATAAAACCCTCAAGTCTTTATTGATATTTCTAAAAGTGTACAAGGCAGCAGCGCTTCCGCAAGCACAATAGCTAGTAAACAATGATTACAATATGAAAGCCCATGGCTCTATTATATAGAAAGTTGGGAGCAAATCCCAATGAAGAACCATATGCCAAGTGGTGAGAGGGAGGAGATCTCAAGGCAAATTCGAATTTGGTAAGTGGAGCTCCAATGCCAAGTGTAAAAATCGAATTTTGGCAAGTGGACATCATTCTCTTCTTCCCCAAATTCGAATTTTATGATGGAATGACATGTGTATATGGTTGGTAACCCGTGTGGGAACATTTTCCCACAAAAATCTCCACCAAATATTCTCCCAAATCCTCCCAAATATGCACTAACTTCACAAATTCAAATTTCCAAGTAAGCAACTCCCATTTAATGCCGGAAATTCAATTTTATTTGAGCACATTTCTTTTCCTTAATTTTAGGAGTCCATATCACCTTGGGACTTCACTTTAACAACTCCATAATTTTCCACCTCATTTCCACTTCATTTAGCATGTGTGGATATTTATTTTTCTCCATTTATTTAATTTCTGGCTTAATTAATTGCCAGATTGTAGAAATTTGAATAACTGAGATATTATTCACCGAGATTCTCCTAATCACACACTATTTTAGCTTCATGCATAATGCAGAATCTCTTCTACCATCGATCATCACATGCGGAAATAAAATCAATTGCATGCATACATTAAAACCACAAACAATCACACATATGAACACAGTATTTAATGGGAAAGCTTAAAGCTAAAAACCCCAACTATCTGTATATTATACATGTCATGGAGATCATGTAACAATCATAGTACAAAGCTCTTTGCAAGCTCTCAGCACTACCTCACTTGCTACACACTATCAAGCTAGATCTAGCAAAACTCATGCTCCAACCTTTTGTCACTTGATAGCCAACCTCTATTGCTTGTTTCAATGTTGTGGGATGACCTCTTTATATAGATAAACCACCAACCTGAACTGCGCAATCCTCATGGGCTTACTCCACCTATCTGTGTGTTGCAAATAGCAACAGTATAGTCACAACTGATAGTTAACCTGCTCTTTCACCTATTCTTGCACTGGTCTCCACTGAAACTGTCCATGCACTGAAGTTAACTGATGTATTCTTTAGTTGATTAATGAGTATTTAATTAGTGAATTAATTAATAATTAATTCACCACTCTCACTAATTGTATCAATTAGTTAACTTGGATACAAAAAGCTCAACTATGTTTAGATTAGTTAAACTGAATACAACTCCACTAACTTCCTCAATCAACTCCACCAAACTCTGTCACATGAGTTCTAACTGAAGTCCTCCATGCAATAGTTCCACTAAACCCTAGGAATTGCGTAATTCCTTCTGTCAGTTGCATGTGCCACTTCTAGGCATCAAACTGAAGTGCTCCAAGAGAATAAGATAATGTTTAGAGTCTAAATATTATTAAGAGCTAATAATATTTGACATCCCTATTTTTAGACTGGAAATCTAAAAATAGATTCCGCTCAATATGTCTAAAAATAGAAGTCCATCTATTTTTCCAACTTGACCAACCCTCCACAAATAGCATCCTGCAACTCATAGAATCATGATCCACATGTCTAAAAATAGACTTTGCGCCAAAAATAGCCTGCGGGCCCACTTAGTGAAGGCGACTCCTTTCCACTAAGCTCATCATCTTGTTGCAATCTCAACACAGATTTCCCACTAAACTTAGGAAAAGTGGGTTTTGAGGGTTCAAAACACATTTTTAACCCCTCAAAGTGTGTCATAGTAGAAAGTTGAGCGTGAGAGGTGTAATTTTGATTACTCATACCCCATGCAACTTCTCTAAACAACACTTATTACAATTCAATTACAATTTTTATTGCAATTTTCGACTTGCGGGAAATCTAAAAAATTAAAAAATCACTACCTAGACCTAACCAAATTCCATGAAATTTTTTGTGTGATCTAGTATGGTAATATACATTGACTCTAGACACTAGGAGTCACCCAAGGCCTCACCATCAAGCCGTACTCCGGCTTTGGGGTAAAATTGAAGGAAAAAACTCAATTAATTATTAACTCCTAGTAGTGAGATGATAATTAACCAAGTAAAAAAAACCTCCCAGAGTAATACTCACTTGTTGGCAAGGTCCCAGGCTACCTAGGCCTATTACAGACTCAATACTGACTCAAAACTCATCATTACTAGCATCACTTATTACAATTCCCCGTAGGGCGTGGAATCTGGGTACAAGAGAAAATGATAAGAAGTAGAAGTAGAGTTTAAAAACTCTGTTGAACTGATGATATCTAATGGTACAAATGTCTTCTGGTTCATCCTTGGGCATGGAGTCTTCTCATTATCATCAAGTGCCACTCCAGTGGTCAACATGCAACAATTTTCTTTACCGCTCTGCTGGTGGATTAGCTTGATCTGCAACACTCTGATACCATATGAAAGTTTCAAAACAAAAACCCTATTGCAGTGTCTAGATCTACTTCACCTACTTGTTGGATTAACCTAACAAGTTATTTAACTAAAGTATTCAGAAAAAACATTAAAGCAGACACAAACTGCAGCCTACACATCTACAGATCATTTACTGAACAATACGCACATGTGACAAGATTACATAGATTTTTCGGACAAATGTCCCCGGAAAAACCCAATGCGGAAAAACCGGTGCAACAACTCCAAAGGGTTTTATTATTATGGAGAATCTGAATACAACATTCTGGGCACCAGAAATGGTTAGCCCTACAGAGAAATTACACGGCAGAAGTACCTTTCACTCGGAGACAGAAAATATGGTTGTATCACACCCTCAATCGAGATTTACAGATCATGGGCCCTTTCTAGTCCACTGGAACCCTCAACGTTGCCTTTGCAACCTCTGGGTCAGCCCTCACTGGCCAACGTCCCCACTGCGTCACCCTAGTTGGTGTTGCACTGCCCTGGCTGGGCTTGCGTCACCCCGGCTGGGGCTGCGTTGGCTAGGTTTGCGTCACCCTGGCTGGGCTTACGCAACCTCTACGCAGTCCTCTGCGTGGTGCTAGCTGAACTGCGTCTTCCTGGTTGGCTCTGCGCTATCTGGTACTCACTGCCTCTATGTTGTTGTATTCTCGGCCTTGGATCAGATCATCCCTTGCCGATCTTTGCCTCTCACTGCACTGCAAACTCACTTCGAATTCCTCAGCAAACCCCGCCCCAAAAATTCGACTTAGCTTCAGTGCCATGCCTGTGTGTGTGTCCTCCAACTGACCCCAAGCCTTTCCTTTATACTTTTCTTGTTGGGAAACCAACGACCGTGATCTATTCTCTATTCGACGGCTCAGATTAAAAGACTGCTTGATCCATGTCACTTAGAACATTTCATCACATGTGTTTAATTACTTCACTTTAATTTTTCTAAAAAACTTAATTATTTGAATAACTTCAACACCAGACGAAATTTCTACAAATGCTTTCTGGGTTTTGGAGATCTCGTGTGTCTTAGCCCCTCCACAAAGTTTCGGAGCTATAGCACACCCGATGCTACCCAAAATCTCAACACGTTTAGGGTTAGGGCAAAACATTATGGAAAGGAAAAGAATCTAGGGTGATCACCAAGGATTGAGACCAGTGCCTAGCCAATGGTGGAGAATGGAGTCCTTTTGCAACTTTGTTGATCCTAGAGGGGCAGCAACTAGGTCACAAGAGGAGTTTATACTTCGCTTTACAAATTGATGGAGTTTCAAGGTGAAAGGTATACAACCCACCCCTAGGAATAGTTTGATCTTCTTGCCAAGATGATTAACATATGCAATGAGCCAAGATTACAAGTGTTTCATGAATTTCGCATTAATAATTAAGGCGGGAGCATATTCAAAGCATAGTGTTCCATACATTAGACATAAAAATCAAAAATTTCGCATAAAAGAGTACTTACATGATAAAAGATTATATCGATCCATCACATTTGCAAACATGAAGCTCCAAGATAACATAGCAATTATCCAAACATCAAAATGCATCAATAAAGCTCCAATTCGTCCATCAATAGCAGGTCTGAGTTCTTTTCTCAAGAGAGATACAAATCCAAGTGATGATGAATGAGAGAGAATGCCTCTCATATATTTATACAATCCTCTAAGGAGTTTGAATGGCCTAATTTAGCCTAATCATGCCCCTATAAAAAAATAATGTGCAAAAATAACCCTATTTTGGTGACAAGCCCACCAAATAGCTCCATAACATGTATAATTAGCCTCTCAAGGGCCGAAATGATAGAAAAGTAGCTAGAAGGGTCATTGGAAGGCCAAATGAAGTCCCTCATGTGCCATAATGAATAGGAGGGCTCTAAAAACAGTGATGGAGGGGGTGGCCCCTTGATCTCCAAGCAAATGACCTGTTGTGCTCCCAAGTGGCTGTGGGGGCACAAAGAACATCCTCATGGGTCTCCAACTGAATCGAACAAGTTTGTGCTCCATTTGTAAGGGTTGGAACAATGATTGAAGCCCTCCCTTGTCTCCCTAGGTGAGACAAAACCCCCATCTGGGCCCTGGATCAACTGCCAAGTGGGTGGTGCAAGTGTGTAGTCGGTTGGGCAAGATGGTCTAGGTGCGTCATCATCATCAAATAACCAGGACACGAGCAAGTAACAGGTGGTGCTGAAGGATTCCAGAATTAGCATTCCTAGTTTAGGATTTCTGCTTTTAGCCTTTACCTTCAATTATCTTCTGTTCTAAAGCTGGATAGGCTGCATGAGCAGACATTTGACTTCGAGTTAGAATGGGCACGTTGTCCTAGGATGGCGGTACATGCTTGCATGCATGATCAGCCTCTCCTATTTGGTGTACTTTCTTAGGTACTTAGCTCATGCAAAGAGGCACTGATCCCTAGGCTGAAATAGATCTTAATGTTAAGATTTATTTCAGGAGTTGATCCGTTTCTGGATCAGACTAGTTTTATAACCCTACAAGCCTTCCTTTGGGATAAAAGGAGGTTCAGTATAAGGTTTAAGCATTCAGTTCAGTAGAAATCAGTGAGTGATTAGAGTTAGGATTTAAAGCTTCCAGTATTTCCTGTTTTCAGAGTAATAAAACAGTGGTGTGATTTGAGTTTCAGATCTGTTGTACTTGCTTTTATAATTATCAGCTTGTTGTGTTTCAGGTCCTAGTAAAAATCAGATCTCAGTTTTGATAGTACTTTCATTTTTCTGTTGATCCTCAGCAGGTAGGTTAGGTCAGGTATTTAGCACTGTTACCATGTGATGTGCTGAGAATTTCAGCAGTGGCTCCCAACCCAATACCCCAAGAAGTATGGTGCCCCAGAGAGTTACCTAACAGAGAATTCCCACTTCATCAGGTGTCCATTCATTTGCTCTGATGGCCAGTTTTATCCCCTCGAGATCCTGGAACGGGAAGCTCCAATACTGGAACCTCAACCAGACAGCCCCTGACTCTACGTCGATGGCCACACCAAGGACTTCTTCAGCGTTGCATTCTCCATTGACAAGCACCAGATCATCTTCAACTCCATCAATTCCACAACATCCACCTATACGTCCTCTGATGATCCATGGGTTTCCTCCCGCACACATCACATAAGCACACAGCCACTCAGAAGCACTCCAATGTTGCAGTTCTCCTGAGAGAATGCATCGTCTGTGTGTGCACGCGCAGCTCTGGTATAACTTTATAAGGCCATCTCTGAATTGTAGAATATGCTCATAGTTAAAAAACATCTTAGGACCAAGGCCGTTGTGGGGGAGGCAGGGCCACCCAAAAGAAGCCGCCACCTACTTTCTTTTAATTGTTCCATTAGCCCTCAGGAGCTCACTTGGCAAGCCTGTGAAAACTTCAAGTAAATGTGAGTAATAGATCTCATGTTCAAATCCTGGTTGCTTACCTGTGGCCGTGTGTGTTGGGGGCGATGGTTCACCTAGGGATTATACTATTATAGTGTTAACAGTCAGAATCGACCATGTGTCATGTGATTGCGAGACTAGCCCATCCGTCATGCGATTGCGAGACTAGCCCAATTGCCAATTCCTTTAGACATAATTAAAAAAAAAAATAACCGTTCCATTAATGTACTTTCAACTGGCTACTCCCACTGGCTGGGGCCTATTATTTCCGCCCCAAAGGGTGCTTCCATCTTCGCGTTACATAAACTACTTCCATCTTCGCATTACAGAAACTACGGCATTTCATAAACCCTTAATATAATAGAGGGAGCATTCCAATGGTGCAGACCTCTTGAGAATGCATCAGTGTCTCTATGTGTATGCAGCTCTGGTAATAAGGCCATCTCTGAATTATAGAATATGTTCAGAGTAAAAGAACATCTTAACCCTTGTTTTGGGGGGGTTGGTGGCGGGTGCACTCAAAGTGACTGTTTGTATATGTCCTCTCAGGTTATCTGGTTCATGTCCTGTTTAGACGGTAGAAGGTGACCCAGGCATCTAATGGATAACTGAAGGGGGAGAGTTAATGGCCACTGACTGAAGTAACTGGAAAGCCTCTGAAAACCAACAACGGACTCTTCTTAAGGCACCTGAAAAGGCAATGGCCTTCGATGAACATAGTGCGAGATACGGGTCTCGATCCCTGCCGGAAGCCAAGTCCCCAAATACCCAAGCCTTCTGGAGGAAAGAAGGCAATCGCCCAGACGCTGGAGATAAGCACCAACATGGCAACAGCAGAACTCTAATCGGAATGCATATCACTGCAAAATAAAATAATATCACTATTCGACTGCAGCAAATCGCATAATGATGTCCTGCCTTACGGGATTTCGTGGGCAAAGACACAACTTTCAAAACCTACAAGCTGAAATTCACAGACCTCTCTTATCAGAAAGATCAGCCCTGTGAAGGATGTGATACCATGTTAAACAAATGTAACAGCCGGGAACTCGAAATTGCAGAGATAATAATGGTTATGTCATCCCAATCGAAACGAATACACAGTAAGCAGAGTCAAAACAGCAGGGGGGACACCAGGATTAGAGTGCAGAATACCCCATTGTGGTGAAAGATGTGATACCATGTTAAACAAATGTAACAGCCGGGAACTGGAAATTGCAGAGATGATAAATGGTTATGCCATCCCAATCGAAACGAATACACAGTAAGCAATGTCAAAACAGCAGGGGGGACACAAGGATTAGAGTGGAGAATACCCCATTGTGGTGAAACACTCCACCATCAAATATGATTAGGCTCTGGTGTGTCATAAATGATAGAAAGAGAATATATTTAATGTGTGGAACTGACGTTTTAGTCCTCATTCAGAGACTCGGTAACTCCCTTCATATATCTCCTAACACGTCCACTTGCCCCACGGCAAGCAGGAGTTACTCTTCAAAAGACCGAATTTCCAAGCCACCGTTAAAAAACGTGGGTACTTGATAATCATGTTCAATTTTAACCCTCAGATTCGCCACCTTAAAATCAAAGGACTGTTATGGCTACCGGGGCCACTGTTAAAAAACAGAGTGCTTTGAACACGAACTCTGAGCTTGGCCACCTCAAAATCAAAAGACTGGTATGGACATAGGACAATTTTGTATCAAAGTAGAATCGATTTACACTGTATTAATTCCAATAATATCCAAATGGCTCTAAACGGCATTTTTTCTTAAAACTATAATGTTCTTTGGCTTCTTGACCAAATGAAAAACAATCCATAATTTCCACAGTCGTGAGTAGTAGCAGTAATAACCTTCAGTGGACGAGGCAACAACCAGTCAAGAAGCAACGAGAACAGACTCGCTATCTGCAAGGGAGGCCAAGATTTGGGCACAAACACACGTAAAGCAGCTACGATGGCCAGCCTAAACAAAGCCTTTAAACCTCGCCAAATAAAAGCTCCAGGATTCGAACCCTCGACCAGACACGTACTCGAAATCTTCCTATGCGTTCGCTGAGAAGAGCCGTAATGAGGAAATGTGAGTGTGACTTCATTGAATCCATGTGGTACACTACACAGGAAAAAATTGTGTGGAGAGTGTACAGTATGGTCCTGTCTTCTTCTGAGGAGGGTCTCCTGAGATGGATAGAGGCATCGCAGACGGTGCCCTCTCTTCTTCTGGCGTTTGCCTTCGCTGCTGTCTTCCCACGCCATGATCAGTATTTTATTCGTTCTCGCTCTGATAGAAGATGTCTATATATGTACATGGCTACGAGAGTTTCCATTTTAGACGGAAGAATGTAAGGTCCCATCCTGATAATAACAGAAGTAGTACGTGTAATGGGATATACCATTTACCGTAATTGTTGCGTTGCAGCTTGTTTTTAACAAATTTCCCCACTAAGAAATACTATGAATCACTCGAATCGTATCGTCCTAACCTGTTCCTGTTACGAATTTCACCATCTACCATCCTAATCCATATGATGCACTGCGGGTACATTGTGGAAGATGGTTACTGATTTATTTTGGTATGGCTTTTTATAATTTTAATTTAATTAGATGGGTACTGATTTATTTTGGTGTGGCTTTTTTGTAATTTTAATTTAATTATTAATAGTATTAGATAAATAATAGGAATTTAATTTTTACAGAATATTTTTGATAATTTTTTAAATTTATATAGAATAATTATGTTTTATTTTTTTATTATTTAAATTTATTAATTTAGAAAATGTTATATAAATTAGTATTATTTAAAATGAATTATAGTATTTTTAGACATGGTATATTGATAAATCATAATATTGTAATAAAGTTTATTTACAAATAAGAATATCTATATAAAAAAAATGAGAATGAATATATAATTTATTTATTTTTTTAATTTGTAATTTTTTTATTTAGTTTATATTTATTTTTTTAATAATTATTATTATTTTAAATAAAATTATAATTTAGTTAATTTTTATGATTTTTAATTTTATTAATTTGAAAAATATATGGCTAAATATTTCATTTCAATTTCAAGTAAATAAATAAATAAAAAATGATTGTGTTCAAATAGAAAAATAAAACACTAACATTACTTTTTAAGTATTGAGGGGTTTGCCCACTCCATTATACTAGATATCATTTTTTGAGATTCAACTGGGTTTAAAAAATTCGTTAAGAAAAGTCATTCAACTATGACCATTTCCATGAGAGAGTCACAACTAATTAATTTCTCATGATTTTTGAATAGTCTACTTAACATTCATTACATCATAAGATTTTAACCTTACTTTTTAAACATTTTTCTTTAGTTTGTTTTTATTTATAATTTTATTTGAAAAATAAGATATACCATTTAGTTTTCTTTCCAAAGTATACCATTTAGTTTTCTGTCCGTTTCAATTTGCTGGGTGTAGCCTGTCCTGTTTCATTTTTGTTTGGTTCAATTTCCATTTTATTTCAGTTTCTTGCGGTCATAGTTTTCTTTACTTTGTATTGTCTTTGATTTACTTTACATGGCTCTTTGACAATGTGAACATTCTCTTACGATCATGGTAATAAAGGAGGAAATTGACAAATCCCGATTTCTTTTGTGTAAAGGGTATGAAATAATTCTTACGCATACTTTATTTAGATTTTCATATTCATATTAAAGTATCTATGAAGAGCGTGAAAGCTTGGTCTTGTGGATTGTGATTATTGTTGAGCATTAATTATGAAGTTCCAAGAAAAACGCAAATGCAAATGGATTTGTTTAAATTTTCGAGTTTAAAAAAAAAAAATTTAAATGAAGTGATAAATGTAATAAATCGTATGATAAAAGTTTGAATTTTTTTGGTAAATATTTATAATTATATGTATTATGAAATCATATTTAAATTATAAATTTTAATATGAAATTATTTTTATTAAAATAAGTGTTAAGGAATTTTTTATAATTACAAGTAAGTATTTTTTTTAGGTTTTATTAACGTGGTTGTATAATGTTGTTTTTTTTTTTGGATGATTAAGTGGTTGATATAATGGGATGTGTTATCTCTTTTAATTGGTTTCAAATTTTATTGAGGGATATTTTTGGCCCATTGTGGGAGTAGGCTCCCCCACCCTCATGGAGTATCGGCTCTTGTTAAGTTATATATTATCATGGTATATCTGGCTTATAGAGTGTTGGATACTCTTGGCATTATAATGGCAACCACTAGGTTTGAAATTGGGCCTCGCCCAGTATAGTCCAATGAGTTAGCAATTCAAAGTCAAACTAGTCGTTATCCTAATGGCTAGTTGAGCCATTTCTACATCTATTTATACTTAATGTCCGGATCTGACCTCTCACATAGTCCTGATGATGAACCACACTGGTTGGTTCGAAACGCGTCGACCACGTTCCATTGCATGTGATTATTACCGAAAGAATTTTTACTAAAAAAAATGTAGTTGTACGATGTTACTAGTTAGTATGTGTTAACTCACCATTATTATTTAAAAAAGTGTGTCCTTAAAAATGAGTGGTTAGTAAAGAGGTAAGGTTTTACTTTTGCCAAATATTTTTAAATATTGGGTCATTAGCTTGTTCTCATACCAAATATTTTTAAATATTGGGTTGCCAAGTGTTGTCCTTGCTACAACACCCTCCAAAATTTCACTACATTCAAATTTTGGAGCCTACCAAATTGTCACATCAAGTGTCGTTTCAAGTCATCCTATATGTTCTTGATAATTCTTAAGTGTCGTCGCATTGTTTAGAACATCTCTAGCGCATTTCATGGTCACGACACCTTTGTTTGTCGTAAAACGACACTATTGATCGCAGTCGCACACACTTTCCATTGTACTCAGGGAGTGTTTGTAAACTGGCATTTTAATGTCTATTTATCATTGTTCAATTTTGTCTAAGTTTTATTGATGAGTTGGTATGTGTCGCACTTGATTTCATCTCTAAACTCATTTTGTTCGCCCCTTGCTCCATCTTCCAGACTTAGACAAATTTTGGTTGAAAAATTGAACCCATTAAGGCAAGGAGCGCAAAACTGCACCCTTAAGCCTTGAGAGGGAATCCTTCACAGTTCAGAACAAGGAAGGGGAAGGATGCTTAGTAGTGTGCTATGTACTCTTGGATCAAGTCTTCCTTTGAGTGCACTCCTTCGACTCGAAGAACTGTGCACTCCTTGAGCGCATGAGCGAACTCTGAAGCCCCGAAGCCTGACTCCTTCAACCTTCAGCAATGCACCCTACGCCCTCCTTTCTCTCTTGAGCGCATGAGCACACCCCAAAGCACTGAAGCCTCATCCTCCAACCTTTAGCAATGCACCCTACACCCTCATTGTCTCCCTTGAGAGCACAACACACTTGGGAAGCTCGAATGTCCTTCCTTCGTCCTTCTGACTTGCGCCCTGAACCCTCCCTTGAGTTTCTCTCTCTCTTCTTTAGTGCATGAGCTCATCCTGAAGACTCGAAGCTTCAACCCTTCAGCCTTTCATAGTGTGCCCTTGCACCTAGAAGTTTCCTTGTCCTCTTTGAGCACACTATTAAGTCATGAACAAAACTTTGCATGTTAGGATAAGAGATTTTTCAGGTCGATGTTTGCTTTCCATGAGTGATTTCAAGCACATATATTCCAAAAACAGTATGGAAAGGATACATGAAGAGATTGGGCAAAAAGAGTAGTCAAAGGAAGCATTCGAGAACCAATAACACATTGAAATATTGATGATCAAAGTAGCCCAAAAGACTCCATGAGATCAAATACCCTTTAGAGGGTGAAGACATCAACAACATGAAAGTTGCATGCAAGATCAAAGACATTAGTGGCATCCATGCCACCTCTTGAAGAAATTCCATGTAATCAGTCACAACGAGTCCAAGTCATCAATAATAGTGACTTATAATGTCCTCACCACATGATGATGTGGAATTTATGATGTAATCTTGTAATCATTGTAAAGAAAAAGAAGTGGAAGTCCAAAAGACATGTAATTCCAAAATTCATTTTGAAGTCCAAGGGTTCTAGAAGTTCAAAGGCCATTAGAAGTTGGAAAGTCAAAAGTCATGAGGATATGAAAGGTCATGCCTCAAATTATAAAAATGATCTTCATTACTCAAGAAAAATACTTTTAACCCTGGCTTCTCCCACAAGGCATTAGAGAGATAGAGATAGTACTTTTGGGGAGCAAGTAGTGGCTCTAATGCTCCACTATTGGAGCTAGTGATTATGTATCTTGGAACTTTTTCTTAATACTTGAAGCCTTTCGACCAACACATTTTCATGCATGAATCGTAGATGTTTTGAGACTATTCTTATAATGTTTGCGGTTTATGTTGGCTTTCATACGTACTAAAGTAATTGAACTATTTTGCTAAATTTGGTGCTTAACTCGTTGGAAATGTGTTGTGATGATTTAATGATCGTTGCATCTATGTGAACTACTTCGCTTGATGTTTAACATTCTTTCTCATTTACCTGTGTGTGTCTCTATTATATTAGTACTATTACTTATCTTTTAGAGGCTCAATTTCTCCCCCTTGTAGTGAAAGAACCTTGATACATCTACAATTGAACATTTCACAAGGCACACTCTCTTGCTCATTCAAAAGCACATGTGCACTTCTCTCTCGTGCTAACTGCTTAAGCCAAGGAAAATATTTAAGTAAACGACAGTCGGGTTGTATTTCTGGATGTGACTCCTACAACAAACAGTGTGAGGTCTAATTGGGACCTCATATCGAGGAGATCCCTTGTATGTTGGCGGTATCCAACACTGTCAACATTCTAGTGCAAGAAGGAGGGCCACCAATTTTGTATGGTTGATAACTCTTCACATCCCAATCATTCAATTTATGGATATGGCAATAATATCCCGAGCACCATCCATACTCCTATTCCCAAGGTAGGAGGGTCTTCTCAACTTGGTCCAAAGTTGGCTTACGAAGTTACCTGCGAACAACTCTGGGTGATTCAGCCTATTACTCGTTGGTTTGCGAAATATATCGGTTTACTCCTCTTTTCTCATAATCTTCCCCATCATCCTAAGAAGAAAGAAACAACTCGTATTGGTGTACTAGTTGCATCAGTGGAAGATTTGGTCTTTACCACTCTTCAAAAAGAGTACAAGGAAGATATTTTTCTTTTCGGCTGTAACACCCTCTTCCCACATCTACCCAAGTAACCTACCAACTGAGGTAAACATGTGACGAGAGGCTACTATGATCATATTCAACCTCCTAGGTGACCTTAAGGAAGTGGAATCAATGGAAATACATCATGCAGACCTTGTACATCAACAATAACACCTCCATGAGCCAACCCAACCATTTAGGCATCCTGCCCCTTGGTCACACTAATATTTTGAGCTCCTGGACCTATAAACGCATGCACAGGCCTACATGCTTGTGTCTGGGAGGCTATGGATGCATGCTTTCCCACATGCCAGCGTCCAGGGACTAAATTACTTAGTGTTGTGCCAGCGTCCCCAATTTTTGAGCCACTTTTTCAGGCCCATACCCCAGTTCACTTCCTAGAAATTCATGACAAGTTCATAGATGAATTATAACAACCAAACGATGATATATTTGCAAAAACATCCATGAGGACTAAATTGGACCCCTACTAGCCATGACAGGAATTTCTTCGAACATGTCACAAACATGAAAGCTACAGGTATAAACAAAAGAATAGAGCATAGGGGTCTCATACTTATCTGAGAATCACTAAGAAGAATTGCTCCCTTACATCATTAGTTGCATACCATCTATTTGACCATAGATACATTGTGCATTCATTTACAAGTAAAAACATGGAGAGAGCCATACATCATCACTTTCAAAGTACATGCTTATAAAAAGAATAATAAAAACAGAAATATCAAGGATACAAAAACCATAGAATACATATATAAACCAATGCATTTATATATCAATTACCAAAGGAATGAGCTTCTCATTAATGAATGTAAAAACCAACGAGAGATGGGACTACCACGTTCCACTCGACCATAGATTGTCTTAGCCAAATCTCTCTTCATCCAATCACCCCCATGCCATATTCCAAGCATGAATGTGGGACTCAAACCGGAAGAACCAGCCAGGGAATCTTAAGACTAAACCACCTCACCCTCATTAATAGAAATCAGGCTTTACCGTAATCCATCTTGAATCACTAGGCCAACATAATAAACATGTCATAACAAGCTTTACCATGATCTCCACCCGATCACTAGGCCAAAACACAAGCATGGATACAATCGAATTCTCTCTGCCTACACCGTGAGGAATTTTCTTATCTCCTAGTCTCTTAAGCTTTACCACAATCCACATTATGAATCAGGCATCACTAAGCCCTAAACCAAGACATATTCTCCAAGATTTACTATATATCCCAACTCAGGATTCCTAGGCCTGATGGAGAGCACCCAACTCTCAGGCTTTACCACAATCCACACCAGATCACTAGGCCCTAAACCAAGGCAACACACTATCCGGATTTACCGCAACCCATAATCTGATTTAGGGGCTACTAGGCCATGTGTTATATCATTTCAGAGATCCACCTCACTCATATTCGAATCCATCCGGAAATCCAACTCAACCAAAACATGAGAACTCCACCACACCATGGCTATACGGAAATGGCAAGGCTAGGCTGAAAACATTATCATACCTGGAAAAACCCATGCCATGATAGAAATAAACCACATGCAATACCATGCATGCCAAATATATCAAGGAAATCACACATGCAAATCAATACCTGCAAATTATCCTATTGTAGCTTCTTGATGCTGCTCTTCCTTGCTTGCTCCTTCCTTCTTCTTGCCTTCTTTGCCTCTCTTGATCCAATGCCAAAGTGCTTCAAGAAAAATTTAAGTATCTAAGAGTATGAGAGAGAGAGAGAGAGAATAAAATGAGAGCCGTAAGTGTGAGATAAAGCTTGAACCAACAAAATCCTGCCAACTGATCCTCAGAAGCCTTTTTATCAATGAGGCCTCTATTTTCTTCCTTTTCCATTATTTTCCTTCATTTTCCTCCTCACATGCAACTTGTGACCTTTCACCTTCCTTTTCTCCTAATTTCCATTATTTTCATAAATAAATGTACCAAAAATGCCATTTTTCCTCTCCAAAGCCTTTGCCATTCCCTTTGCCAATTTCCTTAACCGTATTAACCGAAATGAACACCCATTAGGATGTTTTGCCCAACATTTACCTTGGAATAAGTGTCCCATCAACTTTAGTTATTATTTTTACATTTATTAACTTTTATTACATGGAATTTTCACTAGGTGTGTTACAGAACCCTCCCCTTTGTGGGAACACCATCCTTAGTGTTCAATGACACCTACAACCAGCAAACCACTGAAAATAAAACATATTTCCTACGAATCTTTATAACACAACTCATTGAAGTATTTACAATGACATCCATATATACAACCATATTGTCTATGGAGCTTTATAAATCCATCTAGATACAATATTTACAATAACATACACATATGCACATTTTCTCAACCAGTAAATAAAATGATATGATGCTTGTATCAACAACAAGGGAATCCAAAGGCTCACACCTCCACCCTCAAAGTAATACCAGGATTCACCTCCTTCATAGGAAGTCTAGAATCCACTGCCAAAGTTAAAGTTGCATCCACTGTCTAGCGCTACAATCCTACGTCGCTTGTCCTCTCGGTGAACAGTTACCGACTCATTGTTCCAGGGCACACTCCCATTGTGCATCTGATTCCATATGGAAATGGTAATGACCAAAACAAATCCATCCTCGACCTTCCTTTATCTGATACATAGTCCCTTGGGCAATCCGATCATCCCATTTTGTGCAGTCACTCACCTTCCAAGTTCCCTGGCATCCCTTATCTCGATAGATCCATCCCTTGCCAAGTATTCCTCGCATCAGAAGGTCAAAATAAAAAGGAATATACCTACCTAAAAACTATCATACTAGTCATAGCATGCTCATGACAATCAATGGACACTATTGGGTACGAGTGTCCCACAATGGCCCTGCTCCTGAAGTGCTTTACCAACATATTGCTGCCTATTTCAATTCCTTTTGTTGTTTTGCTAATTCTTGCAATCAGTTTCAACCACCCAACCAGGAATTTCCATGCTTCCTGTAACAAGCACATACCTGCCATTAGATTAGAAATAAATTGAAATAAACTCACATCACACCTCATTGGTAGCTTGTCAATAAGGTACACTTGCAACTATGTTCACTTCCTGTCACAACAAGTCAAACCAGTTGTTTGATCAAATCATCATATATAAACATATCACATATGGCTAGCTCAAAACACAACCATCATAAATTAAAATCATGAATCACATGAAATCACCATAAACCATGATCATAAATCACATGTAACCATCATAAGTCAGAATCACAGAATACATGCATAACAATACTGAAATAAAATACTGATACTTTTCCTTCATCAATCCTTAATTTTTCCTTTGTTCTTTTATACACACACTGAACCGATTGCCACACCCGGCAAGCACTAGTGCCTTCTCTTCAAATACGTACACATACGCATAGTGTACAACATGTACATCCACACAAGGAGTACAACACCACACAATACATACACCCACACCGACATATGACACATACACCTACATCGGCATACAACACATACACCTACACCCGATGTACAATACAACACAATACTAGCACAAGACCAAAAGCACAAGACTAGCAACAACCACCATGACTCAACCCCATGGTTCCCAGTGCTTCCCAGGGAAACTCAACCTGATCCTTCTCCAAGATTTCATGGTAGTCTCTTGCAATGCAATCCCATGCATCATACTACCATAACCACATAACTGTCACCACATAAATAAATATAACACTATACCAGTTATCTTACCCTGTGCCAAACACGTACATATATCATCTCTCAAGGGACTCCAATCCCTTGACAAATCCAGCCATAAATAGAAACCAACTGATATACATGTTCATGACTATAGCACATATCCACATAATGTTAGACAAAATCAAGGTTAAGAAGACTTATTGTATGCAAAGCACTCATTCATTTGGAATTTAGGGTTTCCAAACATAGCCAAAGGAATTCTTACCCAATTCCTTTCTTTTACCATTTACCTTGCTGCAATTGAGTGCTACTATGTACTGTCATATCACCCATCTATTAGTTATATAAACACATAAACTATTACCTTGTCATGCTAATACCAAACATGTTGCATTGCAACTATTCACACATGTCAATCACATGTTCCAAATATCAAGACATCATATCTATTAGCTAAAATCGGACTCTACGAAGACTAAAAACCATGTCCTAATCAACTAATAGTCAAGATCATAATACTACAACTATCACCTACTTGCACTCAAGCACATATCAACTATCTCAACATGTGTGTTAGTACGACCATATCAAAACAAGATCATTTCTTCATGCAATATTATAGGCACATACTTATATCATGCAATCTTATAGGCACATACTCATATCATGCAAGCAATTAAACATTCAAACAAACTATAAGCGTACCATGTTAGATAAATCAACTAGACAACATAATATACATCAAACACTCAACACCAAATAGATGACATAATCAAACAATTAAGCATCAAGTAGTCGACATAAGCAAACTCATACATTAATGTATCTTAGGGGAGGCTATCTTTTTTGCACAATCAATCTAATTAGTACGATATAACTTCACAACATATCAACTCAATCATAAATAAGGTCATGATATCCATAACATTATCTAGCTAACATGTTCACATCATGGACTCATAAACAATTGACATTCATGCATAACAATCACATTTGCACAGTTAGTCTAAATTAATAAAACATAACATCGCAATTATATCAACTCATACATGAATATCGTAACCATAACCATTTGCATAGGCCAACCCAAATTAACATGATACATATAACATCAAGATCTTAATGCAATAACCCTAATCATTAAGTATATTAACAACAAAAAGTTAACATATAACATACTCATCAACAACATGTAACATAATCATCAAGTTAACTAACATAAAACAACAACAACAATGCATATAACAAGAAGTTACTATCATTCATGACTATTCAACACGTGCATATGACCACACTGATTCACTAGCATCTCCATGCATGTAACCATAACAACAATAGACTGACAAACATGTACATAACCCCAATGCTTATAACAATCAATTAACTAACATACCTGCATGCCAAACATACAATACTTGTATGATGATTTACGCTTACCCCAAAGTCTAGTGCTGCAACTTCACTTTTATGATCTGCATCTCTTGCTCTATCTCAACCAACACATCAGCATCATAACATATCAATAACATCATGATGACCTAAAGTTCCTGCAATGACCTCATGGAAAACAACTATAACCATGACAATGCATGCATAAAAACACATAGACACTGGCATGCATAAAAAATTCATATACAACCGACATCTACTCATGGCGACCACATTCAAGCACCATCAACTTTCACATGGAGACACCACTGCAACAATGACCACCACCATGCATATGCAACAAGCACATAGACCACAAGCATAAGGAACATATATCCAATCGACATGTATGCATGATAAACACATTCAATGCATAACCAATCATACACTCATGACGACACACTTCACAACAACAACATCCTCTTTCGCATGGCGACATCACTACAACCATGACCGACACCATTCATATGAAACAAGCAATAGACCACGAGGATGATTAAAAAATGGGCAACCGACATGAATGCATGAACAACACACACCGCCCATCTAGTCCAAGGGGTGAACCATGCTCTCATACAACTCTGTAACACCCTCTTCCCAAATCTACCAAAGCATCTGGCCAACCGAGGTAAACATGTGACGAGAGGCTACTATGATGAGATTCAACCTCCTAGGTGACCTTAAGGAAGTGGAATCGACTGAAATACATCATACATACCTTGTACATCAACACTAACACCCCCAAGAGAAAACCCAACCATTCAGGCATCCTACCCCTGGGTCCCATTGATCTTTTGAGCTCCTGGACCTATAGAAACATGCACAAGTCTGCATGCCTGCATCTGGGAGGCTCTGGACGAATACATAAGCCCACATGCTAGCATCCAGGGAATAAATTTCCCAGTGTTGTGCCAATGTCCCTGTTACACCATTTTTTGGTCATCTAACTTGTTACTATTAGATGGACCTAAGTACACCATGTAAGACCAATTTTACCCTAAGTAAAATTGCTTTCACTGTGAAAAATAACTTAGTAAACCACCTTTATTAAGTTGTTTATGGTCTAAACAGGAAACCCCATGAGGAAATATTAAATAAATCTACATTTGTTTGATTTTCCTCAAGGAATAATTAGTTAAACAATAGTTTCATTAATATTCCTAGTCATATTTAACCCAAAACAGGAAAATTAATTAGATAAATCATGATTTATCTTATTATTTTCTAGGAATAATTATTTAAACCTTATTTAAATAATATTCCTTGTTAAATTTGATTAAATCATTTATAAATAATTAAATAAATAATTATTTATTTGATTATTACTCAACCACATCCTTAAAATAATAAATAAATCATTTATTTATTTATTACTTACAAATACAGGGATTTGACCCAAGTCAAATTCGTTTTCCCTCCAACAAATATAATAAAATATTCCATAAAAGTTAGATCTTGATTTGGTTAATAATATTTTAATTATGCACCATTATCTAGACTAACTCAATATTTTGTTATAAATAGAAGGGTTTTCCATTCATTCTCTACCTTTTGTTGCCTAAAGACTACTCTGGATCTATACTTTTGGTATGACTTTGATCCACCATCATTGTCATATTTTTCTATCTTTTTGCTTGTGAGCTCCCTTTGAGTTCCATTTTTGTCTGGGTTTTCTACACCATCAAGAGAGAGGAATTTTATATCTGAAGTGCTGAGGACTTACAAGAACCCATCCCATTGAGGAGAACTGGTAACATCCTTCTATGTTTTCCTCCTAGGTGCCATTAATACAAAATTCATTCAACATATTCTTGTCTTGTCTATTGGATGCATGGAGCAACTCTTGTTTTTATTTACTGCTTAATGTCTTTTAATGCATAGATCTAGATTTTTGCAACATTTATTTTAGTCACCTAATTGCAGATCTAAAGATATTGGCAGCCATATTTGTTGTTAGGGTTGTTTGTTATGCATAGCTAAAGTGGTATTTTTTCGTACACTTGTGATTAAGATTCATACTAACAACTGGCGACTCCACACGGGTTTACGATTACGACCTTTGTCGTTTTTCAGATCCCTGCATATCCAGCTGCTTCAAACCCTAGGATTTCTCTTCAGCTTCTTATTTTGCTTTTATTGATGTTTTTTTAACCTATAAAACCCTAAAACATTAAAAATTCTAACTTTCGTGTGTTTTCGGACCTATTGCGCAGGTGACAGACATCAGCCGTAGCTGAGATGACACATTCTACTGAAACCTGCTCCCAAGAGTGCCAGAAGTGCATGTCACACTTTTTGGACCAAAACCTGACCTGAACCTCTAGGGCGTAGAAAACAGGCTTAAAACTATGACCTCTACATAAATCAGGTCAGAAACTGCGACCTGGAATTTTTGCGGGAGTTTTTCTGAAAGTTTTCTGGGTTTGTCTGGGCCTCTGTTCAGGGTTGTCTGACCTCCATCTCCACCTGTTTTGGACTTATAATTATTCTGTTTTACTCCTCTAAGTGGGAACCTAGCCCTTTAGGGCTTCAGTACCCTCCATATTTTGTGGAAGAGTTTTAGCTGCTACAGGTTGTCTGAAATTTTCAAAGTGTTCAACCATTTTTCAGATCTGATACCTTACCTTCATATCCACCTCAAATTGGCTATTTATCCATCCGAAACACCTTTGTTCAGTTTTGTTTGGGTTTTCCTCTAGGGTCCCCTCCGCTTCCCTCCAGGAGATAGCATTTCGCCACCTCATTTACAACAATTTTTCCTCTGATTTTTTGCTATTTTTCTGCACCTATTTCCAGTAGATATGACCTTTAGATCCCTGTCCCTTCCGACCTTAGATCTATTGGATATTTTGGTGTGTTTTAATAGATTTTTTCCCACCTATAGACTAGTTGTTGAGAGGCCCGCCTCCTTGGGTTTAGATTAATGCATAATTAGTTGTTTATTTTCTGTTATTTCAGTTTCATATACTGTTATTTGCAGGTTTATTTATAGTTATACAACACACTTTTTCTTTTCTTTACAAATGTCTGGGTTTAAAATTAAAATTTACACACTTTACACACACACCCTAAGTGAAAAAGAGCTTGGTTAACACCACCAAGCAAATACTTTAACATTGAAATCAAATGATCCTGCACCTCTCTACCCTTGTTTCGACATTGTAATCAGTTGATCCTGCACCTCTCCACCCTTGTTGGTCTCTCTTCCCTTTGTGCCATGTTTGTGCCGTCACCATTGTGCCACCAAGGCATTTATCTCGAAGACTTCTTGGCCTTCATCCTCAGTTTCCGGTAGGAAGACTTACTCCTTCGCGTAGGATTTGAGTTAGTCCTCCACCGAGTCCGCACTTCGACTCCTCTTCTAGTTCATTAGGTTCTCCTTTTGGTTCTACCCCCAGTTCTCCTCATGTCACATTCACCATGTCTGGTTCAGGACCTAACGCTGGTGGTAGTCCTGGCCCTAATGCTAGGAATACTACTAGTGGGACCGCAACAGGAACTACCCTGGCTGCTCCCTTGCTCCCCTATATGGCAGGCCTCAGTCTTCCCGAATTTAACCAGTTGATCATGACCCTATACACCATGACGCTAATTGGCCTGCTATGCCGATCAAGCTCCCTTCTAACATCCCCAAGTTTGAAGGTCTTGCTGGAGAAGACCCTACAAATAATGTTCGATCTTTCCACATGTGGTGTTCGTCTAACTCCATTACCGATGACTCTGTCTGTCTTCGGTTGTTCCAACGTACGGTTACTGGCGAAGATTCTAAGTGGTATGTTGATTAGGCCTCATCCTTTCATACCACCTTTGCGACTCTTGCCCGAGATTTTATGTCTTATTTCTAGCTTCCCTTTTGTTATGACACTGGTACCGAAATTTTGACTTCTTTTCGTCAATCGTCTACGACCCACCTATCCGATCATGTCTAGGAATGGTGGAGAAGAAAGAGCCTATGTTGAGCCCCTACCTTCGAAGACCATGTCTACATGGACTAGTTCCTTAGATCTCTCTTGCCTGCTATTGGAAAGGATGTCGCATCGCATTTCCCTCAAACCGAAGAAGCCGCTCTCCAAATTGCATTAAAATATGACCTGATCTACGCTCAGTGGGTTATGTTTATACCGTTCTACCTAATCTTCCTAGACCCGGTGGTGCCAACGCACCAGGGGCATCCCATGTCGTCGACGGTATCGTTGGAGCTCTCTCTCATCTATATGCTCAGCCTCCCATGGGCTATGGTTTTCCTCAGGGGGGGGCCATCACCTCCTGCACTTTTCCCCCTCTTGGTAGCATGTATCCAAGATATGGCATGCCTCCACCTTTTTCCCAACCTCCTGTTTACCACAATGTTATCCAACCTCCTTATTATCCGTATTCGTAGCCTGGTGCTCCAGCTCCTCCAGCATTAGCACCTCCTCCTCCCTTGCCTTCTCAACCCCCGCAACAACAGCCACCGCCCCCTCAGGGGCAGGTGTATGCACAGTAGGGCGTGACTAATCCTCCTCCCTCCAAAAAGAAGAGGAAAGGCACTCAAAATCAATCTGCTCCAGGTAATCCTGGACCTAATCCTCAAAATAATGCACCTAACATTGCTAACCAACAACAGGGCACTCAGCCCAAGCAGGACATGCCTGTTTGCTTGAATAAGCCTTGTTATTGTTGTGGTGTTTATGGTCATTACACACAAGATTTTCATCTTTTACCACAAATGAAGCAGATGTGGGAGTCTCAAGCAGCATTGCGAGGACAATAAGCCTCCCCTTCCATCCCTCCCAATCCCACGCCTAGTCAACTGGTTGTGTTTACTAATCCTTTCCCTCAGCAAGGATTTGTGGCTACCCAACCACCTGAAGGTCATGTGGCCACTCAACCTTCTCCATCTGGTACCTCCGATTACCAGATTCTCATGATGAATTCTGACCAACCTATAACCATAGACCTCAACCTTCAGACTCGGTCCCGTTAGTATAACAAGCCTCCCGCTACATCTGTCCCCAAGCCACCTCCTTTGAGTTCTACAGAGCCTCTTTCGACACCTGATGGTCCTTTGCAGATCCCTTAGCTTAAGGCAGAGGTTCATACTAAGATCCCTAAGGGACCATTACACTGAAATGTTGCTTCTGGAAAAGTTTCCCATTCGTATAGTATAGTAGATGATTTGGTGCAAACTCCTGCTGCCATTTCAATGCTGGAACTCCTCCGGTCATGCCCTTCACAACAAAAATATTTTCTATCTTCCATGGGCGTTGTAGATCCTTCTGATGATAGCTTGATCATCTTCGATGTTGACCGGTTAGAAAATCCTCCTCTTCCTGCTTCCGTGGCCTTCCAAATCCCAATCAAGATCCAGAACACCAATGTTTCCCGATGCATCATTGATGAGGGGGCATCCACCTATGTGATGTCCACTTCGGTTTGGAAGAAACTCGGATCACCTCAGTTGGCTCCTTCCACGATCACTCTTTGAGTGTGGGATGGCCACACCTCCCAGCCCATTGGCCTATTCCGCAATTGTCCTATTACTCTTGCGGGCAAGACTATTTGCGTTGACGTAGAAGTCATTGATGCCCCCTTAGATTAAAACATTCTATTAGGTCGTAGCTACACCTATGCGATGTCTGTTGTCCCATCTGCGATTCACCATAAGATGTCCTTCCCTCATAACGAAAAGGTAGTCAACATTGACCAGTTGACATATTACGAACTGAAGTCTCAGACCTCCCCTAAGTCCATCATCTCTTCGGTGGCCAATAAGAAAATTGTCGATCCTTTGACCAGTGTCTCACCTAGAGTCTACAAAGACTCCTCTTTTCTTGGTACATTCCCTGGTCTTCCTCCTCCTGTCTCTGATCCCAACTCATCGAATTTTTGCATGATGCAATCGTCTTGGGCTTCCCTCAAGCGGCCCGCTTCAGCTAGTCAACAGCCTAGCCCTCCGTAGCCTACTCCTAGCCCTTCGATTCAACCTTCTGGACCCCCTCCTCCTGGCCCTTCACCTACAACTGGTATCCATGAGCCTCTCTACCCTCCTATAATGGTTCCTCTAGGCCTTAACCATCTTCGTTGGAGCCGGGTCTCCGCCTCGTCACTACCCTCCGGTCGATACCGTTCCTAGCTCCCCTACCTAGAGTGTACACGGAACCTCGTCATGGCTACCCTCTCTTCCTAACCTGACCCCCGGGATTCCCCATCTCGTACCTCGATCCCCTATCTGCCACCTCGCTCGGTCAACCCAAACCTTATCTGCTTTAACCCCGGTTCAATCGGTCCTCATGAATTCTCCCCGCTGCTGACAAAGGTTCTCGCCCACCTCAATAGGAACCATCTCCTGTTGCGACCACTTTGGGTAAGAAGGGCAAAGCTCGCAAAAGGGCATCAAAAGACAAGGCTGCCCCGACTGACCCTGCTCCTCCTCCACCTCCAAAGCCGTGTGCTTTGTGTGATGTTGTCATTCATGCCACCCATACCTGTCCTAAGTTGCCCTGTATCAAGCCCATGGTTAATGCTGCGTTCCCTGAGTCTACGGTCCCCGAAGCCTCTGTTTCTTCCTCAACTGTAGCCAAGAACCCTAAGACTATTCACACCAATCAACCTTGTGATTTTTTTTATCTCCATGGCCATTATTCCCACCATTTTCCCCACCTTACGCATTATGGCACCTCTTTGGAGGTAGTTTGGGAGTACGAGGTTGAACAGAACCAATCTGCCTCTCTCGTACTTGTGCAGTATACTGCGGGTCAGCTTGAGGATTTACCCACTCCCATTGACATTCCCCCTCCTGATGTCGAGATGACAGAGCCTGTGGCCACCATTCTCTACCTATCATCATCCATGAGACCCTCAGTGGAAGCTCCCTCTGAATCTTCCCCTATTGTTTTTCTTGACCTCCTTTCAACGATCACCTTGGGCTCATCATCGGTGGATCCCTTATCTGCTTGTTCTTCCATCATTCCCCCGTGACGATGCACATGTGAACCTTTCTTCTCATGATGTGTAATGTTCCAAAATTTTCATGCAGATAATTGGAACATTAATTTTTTATTATTTCATCTAGGACGTGAATAAAATGGGTAAAAGGCCCATGAGTAGGAATAAGATCCTTCATAATGTGAAAAGTATCAATGGAGCAACTTAATTTTGCACCTTCCAGTGTGAAAAGGGGCAATTGCATGAGGACAAGGTCAAGTTTGACCAAGTCAACAGCGCTGCCTAAGAGGTGTATCTTGCTTGGGAAGACAAAACAGTTTTGTAGGGAGAAATATTCCTTGTTGATGAAACCCTAATGTGTGGGGTCCAGGGAAAAGAGGCATTCGCTTGCATAAAAGGAGGAAGAGGCAGCCATAGTGAGCTATCTTTGAGCCTATTGAATTTAGTCTAAAGACTAAATTGCATACTCCGGTTGTTCATCTGAGTTGTAGTGCTGCTTAGCACGAGGGATTCCTGTTTAGGATTTCCTCTCCTTCTTGAGAGGCCTCTTAAAGGATTGCACTTCATTTTATCCACATCTTAGCTCAAGGCCAAAGCCATTATTCAGTCACTACGTTATTTTTGCTGAGGTATAACGTAGTGTTGCTGGGTGTTGCAGTGGAGGGGTTCCACAACACCATTCCTTGTCTCATATTTCAGAGGAGGGAGTATCTATTCCTCGGAAAGGTTAGAAGGAAGGTTTCCAGAGCTTATTTTGGTATTTTGGCATCAAGGCCAACATCTCCCATCATTAGCAGCACAATCCAGCTCCTAGACTGCGTTATTTTAGAGTGCATCTACAGTGAGAGGTTGCACCAACATTTTGGAGGGAAAGATTTCCAATATTAGGATCAGCCTTGTACTAAGGAAATCCATTGGAGGAGGTTTTATGCATATTTTACACCTTATTTAGCCATCTCCATGTTATTACAGTTTGAGTTGCAGCTACTGCCCAGCGACTCCGACATTTTTGCAGATTTTCCATTTGTACATGTATTGCAACCAATCCTTCTAAGGATTGTGTATTATTGTTGTATTGGTGTTTTCAGGGGTTGAGATATTTCTCCCCCTCATTTATTTGAGCTATCATTGACATATCATGTAGTTTTTTGCAGTGTCTCATATAAACTGCGTTATTTTAGCCAGGGCTTTTCATATGCAACAATACTCTTGTCTTTTCTTGTATATGCTCCATTGAGGCTTCCATTGCCTAGTTGGAGTGATTGATTCCTCCACACATTGTATACATTTGCTGCTATATAACATATTTTTTGGCTATATCTCTCTTCATGTGTCCACAACTATAATAATAACTTTGTCATTCCATCATTGGTGCTTACAATTGTTGCAGTTCCTCATCGGGTATTTTTTGAGGACATATAGTAGTGTGAGATCTGTTTAACCACTCTAGAAGGATTTATTTGGAGCCTCCTCTTGGATTCAACACTTAGACACATTTTTCTAAGGGATCCAGGTCTTGGTTTCAATTCCTATAGCTGCCATTATTGGAAAATGCGTTTTCCAGTCATGCATAGCTAACTGTCCCGGATTTGGAACATTACAGTGGTATCGAAGTTGCTTTCTTGGCTCAGCCTATGAGTCTAAGCCCAAGAAGATCAGAAGATTGAAGAGGATGGGATTTATCTCATCATATTTCAGATCCATGAAGAACCTCCCCAAGGAGGATAAGTAGAAAGAGGAGGAAGAACCTTGCACTTCCTATTCTCATCAAGGAGACAAAAAAATAAGCAGGAAGAAGACTCCATCTTTTGGAGAAGAAAAAGGGGATAAGCTCACAAGGCTTTTTCCTAAATCTGTACATATGATTCATGAATAGTTTAGGGAGATCAGAAGGAAGATGTATATAGAATCTTCTAGAGGGCTTGATTCTAAATCAAACTCTAGATTTGAGGAGTGTGAGCAAGACGCTACACATCCTAATACTCAGCGCAGTCACATGCTCAGGATTGCCAGACTTGAGATGGAAAGAAGAGAAGAATTTTCTGGGAGGGAAAACCTTAGTGATTTCTTGAGGGAGTATGAGTGTCAAACATAGAAATTCTGGTATCATCTCAGTTTTTCAGAGTTTTGCAAGATGAAGGTGAAAGGAAGAGAGCAGCAGGATAGATTTCATATATCTACCTTTGAAGGTTCACCTACATGTTCAGCCAAGGCTTGCGTGGAGGAGTTAGATACCTTCTTGCAGCACCACCACATTCTTGAGGATGAAGCCATCACAGTTGCAGCGCTGCATTTGAGAGGTAAGGCTTATGCTTGGTGGATATTTGAATCCTTTTCTTTGAGAAATATAAATATTGCATCTTATGCTAGTTTCACTAAGGTATTAGTGAAAATATTTGATAGAAGGATTCATGAGACACACATGGAGGGGATAAAAAAGAAAAATAAAAAAAAACCCTTGCATAAGAATGCAGTATCATTTCAGAAAAGCATGGGGAAGGTTGAAAACTTGCACTATACTTTGCCGGAAGAGAGGTTTTCATCTCACACCTTTGAGCAAAGGAGCATGGAGGTCTCTTTTTCAAGAAGGGATCCAGTCATTGGAGAGTTGCCCATACATGTTGTAGATGTTGAGGGCAACAACGCTGTCATGTCTAGAGATTATCTAATGCCTCATGCAGAGGAAGGAGGAGCTATTGCTCCAAATAGAGGGATTCTTGCATCTTTGCAAGGAAGTCCCTAGGATCTCATGTGTGGAGATCAAGGCACAACTCATGTTTTACATGTGCCATTGTTGAGGAGGTGTAGAACCATGGAGACACAAGGAGGAGATAGGGAGAAGACCCAACATCATGAGATGAGGAGTACACACCCATATTCATTTCTGGAGGTTGATGCGCCTGAGAAGGTGATTGGATTGCGCAGTGGAAGCATGGAGAGCTTTCTCCATTCATCTATTCAGTCATCTCTTGATGATGATGTCTCATTGCATGGAGAAATTTTTCTGGGGAGACCACTGGATTAGTAGAGGAGGATGGATGCTTCACCTATTGGGGCACCACTCATTGATTTCATGAGGGTGGAAATCTTGGGAGAGCTTGATATGGCGATGGGAATCTTGGGTAGACTCAAGGAGAGAGGGTGCATTCCCTCAACATCATCAGTACCCACTTCCATTTCAGACTCTGCGCTGTGGCAGAAGCAGCAGGGAAAGGATAGAAGCCTTCCAACTTGCATCTTTGGCATGGGAGATGTCAAAGAGGAGGATGACCATATGACATATATTCCTCATGAGAGATCATCAGCGCTGTCACTATGGAGGATAGATCCCTATTGGAACTCCCAGCTGTTGGTGGATTATTCCAAGTATCTTTTCACTTGCATGACCTTGGATGACCAGTTGCATGAGGAGGGATATTCAGTCATAGCTGGGGTCATCTTTTATCATGGTAGGATATTATTTCCTATAGCTTCCAAGCTCAAGGATGAGTTGCTACAAGCAGCTCATGAGAATTTCCTTTTCAGTCCCACTTGTTCTATGAGTGCATACTTCACCATCATGGAGGGGTATTCTTAGATGGGATTTGAGGAGGAGATATATCAGCATATGAGCAGATGCATGGATCATATGGAGATGGAAGAGAGACATAACTCTTTGGAGGTGTTATCACAGCCACCTCTTTTCTCTTTATGGATGAGAGGAGACTCACTTATGAGCCACTCCACTTATATGAGCAGAGAATATGGTAAGGGTATATATTGTTGTTTACATGAGAATTTGTATGATGCATGTATATGTCCCTTAACGATACATGTGCAGGATGATGCTCCAAGGAGGAGCATTCTTTTTTCTAGACCACATGGTTTAGATGAGGCCATAAGCATGATTGATGGCCATTCCCTAGGAGGACTTGGGGAAGACATATATTATGGAGGAAATGATCATTGTACACCTTACATTCTTCACTTCCTCCATACTTATGAGGAGATTGGAGCAACAGGAAAGTGGTTGAGAAGCCGCTTATTTTATCAGTCTCTATTGCAGTTGAGGGTCAAGCTGCACTGGTTGCACTTGAGGGACCATTGTCCTTCCCATTTGTTGCATATGGAAGCAAGTATGATTCTCATTTTTGCTCCCTATGGCTCTATTATTTCTATTTTTATGAGGAGCATGTTTGGGAGAGAGACACATGGGATGGATGTGTCCTTTGAGGGAGGAATTCCTCACACTATTTGCACTACATGTTCTAAGGGGAGCATGGGTTATGATATGGTCACCTTGATAACACATTTGTCTCTTTATGAGGTGAGCCATATGATGGAGGAGATGCCATATGATGATGACTTCCAACTCATCATATATGGAGATACTTGGGCCAACTTGATTTGCAGTGTTGGGGGAGAGACCTTTGGAGATCTAGTCCTCATCTTGCCACTTGAGGGAAAAATTATTGCAGCCCATGGACAACCAAAACTCTACACTTATCATAAGTGGAGAGATGGACAACATGGGGTAGGCGACACTGTTTACCATGTGAAGAATATCATCCCACCTACTTTTCCAGAGCCAAAGGTGGAGGACAGTTTTCAAGAGTTGCCTAGTTGGGAGGTAGCTCATTTTGCATGGATTATAGCTTGGAGATGGAGGATCCATATGGGAAAGACAGTTCCCATTATATTTCAGATCCCATTCTTCAAAGGGACCTCTAGACATCACTTTGCTATCCTCTTGAGTATTTCACCTTTACATGATGATGGCTTGATGGCTAACTTGCATGCCGAGGAGGGGCAATGTGGAGACTTGATTGATGAGATAGCATCACTTTCCTTGGAGGAGATCATTATACACAGATGCTACAAGGAGAGGAGAAGAAAAGAATTCAATATATCCTTGCACTTGCTTGAGGACAAGCAATCTTTGAGAGGGGAGGACTGTAATGTTCCAAAATTTTCATGTAGATAATTGGAACATTAATTTTTGCTTATTTCATCTAGGAGGTGAATAAAATGGGTAAAAGGCCCATGAGTAGGAATAAGATCCTTCATAGTGGGAAAAGGATCAATGGAGCAGCTTTATTTTGCACCTTCCAGTGGGAAAAGGGGAAATTGCATGAGGACAAGGTCAAGTTTGACCAAGTCAACAACGCTGCCTAAGAGGTGTAGCTTGCTTGGGAAGACAACACAGTTTTTGAGGGAGAAATATTCCTTGTGGATGAAACCCTAATGTGTGGGGTCCATGGAAAAGAGGCATTCACTTGCATAAAAGGATAAGGAGGTAGCCATAGTGAGATATCTTTGAGCATATTGATTTTAGTCTGAAGACTAATTTGCATACTCCGGCTGTTCAGCTGAGTTGCAGTGCTGCTTAGCACGACGGATTCCTGTTTAGGATTTCCTATCCTTCTTGAGAGGCCTCTTGAAGGATTGCACTTCATTTTCTCCACATCTTAGCTCAAGGCAAAATCCATTATTCAGTCACTGCGTTATTTCTGCTGAAGTATAACGTAGTGTTGCTGTGTGTTGCAGTGGAGGGGTTCCACAACACCATTCCTTGTCTCATCTTTCAGAGGAGGGAGTCTCTATTCCTCATAAAGGTTAGAAGGAAGGTTTCCAGAGCTTATTTGCATATTTTTGCATCAAGGCCAACATCTCCCATCATAGACAGCGCAATCCAACCTCCATACTGCATTATTCCAGTGCAGACTCACAGTGAGGGGTTGCACCAGCTTCTTGGAGGGCAAGATCTTCAGTGCCGGGGTCAACCTTGCATTGAGAGATCCATTGGAGGAGGTTTCTTTCAGATTGTACATCTTATTCAGCCATCTCCATGTTATTATAGTTTTGAGTTACAGCTGCTGCCCAGCAACTCCGACATTTCTGCATATTTTCCATTTTGATGTATATTGTAGCCAATCCTCCTGAGGATTGTGTATTATTTCTGTATTAGTGTTTTCAGGGGTTGAGAGCTTGCTCCCCCTCATTTATTTGAGCTATCATTGACATATCATGTATTTTTTTGCAGTGTCTCATATAAACTGCGTTATTTTATCCAAGGCTTTTCATATGCAGCAGTACTCTTGTCTTTTCTTGTATATGCTCCATTGAGGCTTCCATTGCCTAGTTGGAGTGATTGATTCCTCCACACATTGTATACATTTGCTGCTATATAAAATATTTGTTGGCTATATCTCTCTTCATGTGTCCACAACTATAAGAATAACGCTGTCATTCCATCATTGGTGCTTACGATTGTTGCAGTCCCTCATCGGGCATTTTCTGAGGACATCTAGTAGTAGGAGATCTGTTTAACCACTCTAGAAGGATTTCTTTGGAGCCTCCTCTTGGATTCAACACTTAGACATATTTTTCTAAGGGATCTAGGTCTTGGTTTCAATTCCTATAGCTGCCATTACTGGAAAATGAGTTTTCCAGTCATGCCTAGCTAGTTGTCCTGGATTTGGAACATTACATCATGATGAGTCAGGTAGCTTCCCCACGTCATGTGGTATCCCTTCCTCCAGTCACTCCATCTTCTATTGTGATGATGAAATCATGGAAGCCTTGTCCACCCCTGACTTCATATTTCCTTCCCATAAGCGGGATGGCACCATCCGTGTCTATGGAGACTTTCGCGGCCTAAGCATAAGCTACACCTCCGGTAGTTCCCACACTCCACCTAACTGTCGGCGTGTGAGTAGTAGACATCTTACCCAGATCACTCCCTCTCGCAGTGTGTGTTTTATTTCTACTTTGCGCTCAGGTTGCCAGCATTGTTCATCATCCTCCCATTTATTGTCTTGTGGCACCTTTGAGATGGACCTCCCGTCCACACCTTATATCGGTTATGCCGATGGTGCAAGTCGCTACTCCCGGAATTTAGCCTCGGCAGGTTGGGCCATCTTTACCCCCTTGCATTCGCTTGTTCTCTCGAACGGTGTATGCATTGGTACTTCTACCAATAATCAGGCCGAATATGATGCAGTGCGAGGTTTATTAGCTGATGCCCTCTCCCATTGCATCCTCCACCTTCATGTTCATTTAGATTCCCTGCTTCTTGTCATGCAATTGAATGGTGTCTATCATGTGCAGAATCCTATCCTTTTTAGAATATATTTACGAGTGAAGCTTTTGATGCATGAATTTGAAATCATTACATTCAGTCATGTACCTAGAGCACAAAATCACTATGTAGATAGCATTGCAAAAAATATTCTAGATTGGCATTTATCACATGCATTTAACACAAGACAATAACATAAAACCATCAAAATGATGCATATCCATAATATGTGTCGCATAAAATGTTTTAGAGTCCATCAACTCTGATACATATGACATGCCCATAGCATGTTACAAAAACTCAAAACTAGGGGCACCACTTGCCCCTACACAAATAATCACTATCTGGAGGATCTTGAGCCAATGGCTCTGCTCCCACAACTCGCAGATCACGCATCCCCTGTCCGGCCATCTCCATGCGCCGCATGACCCCTCGCCACTCCAAGGGTAGACCAATACATGGCTCTATGTACTGGTTCTCTAAGTCTTGCCAGCTGCGCTCTAAAACACCGGTAAGAAGCCTCTCACATCTACGACAGATGTCCTTCAGGAGGGCTGCTGCATTCTCATTTTGTGGCGCTTGATCCACTAGGTCCTGCAGCTCCTGATACTACAAGCCGTCCCATATACCTAGTTGGTTTTACTGGTACTGTATCTGCATACCAAAAGTGAAAGAATCAGTACCATATACAATATTCTGAAACTTTACAATGCACATAAAATGTTAGAAATTTGTCACTTACCATCAGGCCCCCATACTCAACCAAGTGGCAGTGGCAAGTCTGGGTCCCCACGATAACTCATCCCACTATAGGGATAGTCATCTATGTACAATGGCATCTGATTTCAATGAGCAAAGAACTCGGGTCGGAATACCTGTTCGACTGCCCCACCTCCTCCTCTGCATAGTAGTCGCCCCACCGGTGCATCCTGGGCTCCCTCGGGCCCCCATCCTGGAGCTTTATGTGAGGTCGAAGTGTCGGGATCTTCTCAAAAAAGAGTGAGCACAAAACTGTCTCATATGCATAGTCATGGTTCACTTGTCGCCTGCATAGTGACAACTTTTATTTCAATGATGACAGCATCATCTAGGCCCACTCATAGTAGGTCCCACTCAACACACTCTCCACAAGAATCATATGCGCTCCAGTGATGTGGTGGAGTGCCTAGTTTCCTAGGATCCGTAGCACCGCTGCAGCCACAACACGGGTCTCTAACCTCTCTAGATCCCGGATGGGTATCCGTGTCCCTTTGACATGGAAACCTGGTTGAAAATGGCGCTCTATAAACTCCATGATGTTCCGCCCTCGTGGTAACACTGGCTGAGTATTCCCGACCATCCCAAGTGGTGGGAGACCAGTCAGGAAATATATATCCTGGACCGTCAACTCGATTCGGTGCCCTTGCACTATAAAGACCTCGTGGTCTGGATCCCAATAGCTTACAATCCAGGCCAATAAGGGCTCTCCAGCCCTCATCAGAGGGTTCTCCACAAACTTCAGAACCCCAAACCTGGCCAATGCATTGCGGACACCCTAATCCTCCCGGGTCTTCGACCGTAATGTGCCCAGGTCCCTTTCTCTCCAGTTGATCCGTAATTTTTCCATATCTGCACAAAACCATCATATTTGTCAGTGTATAGATAGGAAAGGTTGTATCTAAACATAAAAACCCATTTCTCAGCCAAAAAAAAACATAGAAAAAACCCTCCCTATCAGGTCGCACTTTTCAGGCCCAATCCCGGGATAGGTCGCAGTTTTCTGCCCAAAACCTGCTACCTAGGTCATAGTTTTTGCCCCAAAAAGTGTGACCCAGCCGTGAAGAGGAGAAGGGGTCTATTACTGAGCTCTAGGGACCTAAACTGAACTTTCAATCCATTGAAATGAAAGAGTAGGGTTAGGCCTCTTACTTGAAACTGACGGATCTCGATTCCAATGGTCGGTTTGTCCACTACGATCACCGCAAGATTTAGTGCCTTCTCTCCTCTCTACATTCACCACAGCTCCACATGCAAATGAGTGAATTTGGAGGGAAAATGATTTATTAAAAGAGAAACCCTTGATTTTTATTTTTCCCGCTGCGGCCAAACCGTAGCTCAGTTTGACAAACTGTTTGTACCGTTGGAAAACTCTCACCGAGTACTCAAATGGGTATATGTTAGTTTTTTGTGATTTGATACTTCATTAGGACACATTTTTCCAAGAAGGGTCACTTCAACACTCCTAAGAATCGAATTTCTTCACTTGCAACACTTGTACTTGGGGCACCACTTTGCCTCCGTACTTGTCCATGTTCGTGTTGATTTTTTTCGTGAGTAACCATCATGTACTCATGTTTTTATGGTCCCCATTGGACCTTTTCTGTGTGGTAGCATCATCGAGTCACCCTTGTTTAGAGCATCCGTGTTGAGTCATCATCGCATTCATGGAATTTATCCCGAGTCCCTTTGTATCCCGCTATAGTCCTCCATCCTTCATTGCTTGATTCCTCTCTCGTGTCGCACATTATGGCCTTCAGTCCTACTGTCCCCTATCCCTCATGATATTGTGTCAGTCGCTGCTAGGTCATCCATGCCCTTTATGCTCTAACAAGGGAAGTCGTCTATTCGCTACTCAGTACCCCCCATTTCATCATCATCCCTGGTGTCAGTCTGTCAGTCACTCTACTATTTTCTCTCGTGCCTTAGTTGAGGATCCCTTATTACCTCACCTATGGCAGACCTCCTTCTATCAACATCAGATCATTCATTCCAGAAGACAGGTCTAGAGGGCGGTGTACCTTGGTTCCAGCTTCCACTCTTGTTCAATGCCTTGGATCAGGCAAAGGCACTCCTTATTGCCCTTTGAATTGATTGTTTCTCAGCTCCAGCTCCTTTTCAGCATGATGGAGATCTAAATACTTGATGGTTCAGTTATGCAGTAGTTGATACCGATGATTCCTAGGTGTGTGTGAGATGTTTCAGACCTCATGAGGGGGTAGCCCTACAAGCAGCCCCCCACATGCCCGGATGACCTCTTCATTACAACCTTTGATGCAGCTCCATAGATTTGATGATGTCGGCCTCAGCCACTTGCAACGCCTTTTTGTTTGCATGTATCAGTCATATTTTGTAATCCCTTTCCTATTTACAAAGGCATTTGGGTTGTATTTGTATCTCATGTACTCAGATATTATTGTATAAGTCCTGGCTATTATTCTAGGCATAGTATGTATGTGGGATTCATTATCATATTTTTATCTAGCTCATGTTTATGCTAGCATGTACGATATTTTTCAGCCCCTTGTTTACTGGACACATTATTCTTTGTACTTTGTCTCGGCGGGCATAGGTATGTCTCCCCCGCCGCCTATAACACAGGTACTCACTCATAAAAGAGACTTGTCGCACCTGTAATTCTCGCCTCCTCAGGGTCTAGTCCTTTAGCGCTTCGGTCTAACTTCTATTTTTCTCTCTTTGACTTCCCCTTCAGTGTCTGGTGATTGAGTTCTTACAACGCACTTCAGTCATACGATTAGCTCCTAACGCTCGCACGCTGGGGGGCAATCTGTTACACCATTTTTTGGTCATCTAACCTGTTACTATTAGATGTACCTGAGTACACCATGTAAGACCAATTTTATCCTAAGTAAAATTGCTTTCACTATGAAAAATAACTTAGTAAACCACCTTTGTTAAGTTGTTTATGGTCTAAACACGAAACCCCATGAGGAAATATTAAAAAAATCTACATTTGTTTGATTTTCCTCAAGGAATAATTAGTTAAATAATAATTTAATTAATATTCTTGGTCATATTTAACCCAAAACAGGAAAATTAATTAGATAAATCATTATTTATCTTATTATTTTATAGGAATAATTATTTAAACCTTATTTAAATAATATTCCTTGTCAAATTTGACTAAATCATTTATAAATAATTAAATAAATCATTATTTATTTGATTATTACTCAAACACATCCTTAAAATAATAAATAAATCATTTATTTATTTATTATTTACAAATAAATGGATTTGACCCAAGTCGAATTCTTTTTCCCTCCAACAAATATAATAAAATATTCCATAGAAGTTGGATCTTGATTTGGTTAATAATATTTTAATTATGCACCACTATCTAGACTAACTCAATATTTTGTTATAAATAGAAGGGTTTTTCCATTCATTCACTACCTTTTGTTGCCTAAAGATCACTCTGGATCTATACTTTTGGTCTGACTTTGATCCACCATCATTGTCATATTTTTCTATCTTTTTGCTTGTGAGCTCCCTTTGAGTTCCATTTTTGTCTGGGTTTTCTAAACCATCAAGAGAGAGGAATTTTAGATCTAAAGTGCTAAGGACTTACAAGAACCCATCCCATTGAGGAGAACTGGTAATATGCTTCTATGTTTTCCTCCCAGGTGCCATTAATACAAAATTCATTCAACATATTCTTGTCTTGTCTATTGGACGCATGGAGCAACTCTTGTTTTTATTTATTGCTTAATGTCTTTTAATGCATAGATCTAGATTTTTGCAGCATTTATCTTGGTCACCTAATTGCAGGTCTAAAGATATTGGCAGCCATCTTTGCTATTAGGGCTGTTTGCTATGCACAACTAAAGTGGTATTTTTTTGTACACTTGCGATTAAGATTCATACTAACAGTCCCCGAGATTTGAGCCATTTTTTCAGGCCCAGAACCCCGTTCACTAGTCAAAACATCATGACAAGTTAATAGATGAATTATAACAACCAAACAATGATATATTTGCAAAAACATCCATGAGGACTAAACTAGATCCCTACTAGCCATGACAAGAATTTCGTTAAATATGTCACAAACATGGAAGCTATAGGTATAAACAATAAAATGGAGCATGGGGGTCTCATACTTATTATAGAATTGCTAAGAAGCATTTCTCCCTTACATCATTAGCTGTATACCATCTATTTGACCATAGATACATTGTGCATTCATTTATAAGTAAAAACATGGAGAGAGCCATACATCATCACCGCCAAACTACATGCTTATAACCAGCATAATAAAAATAGAAATTTCAAGTATACAACAATCATAGAATCCATATATAAACCAGTGAATTTATATATCAATTACCAAAGGAATGAGCTTCTCATTAATGAATGTAAAAACCAACCAGAGATGGTATTACCATGTTCCACCCGACCGTATATTAGTTGAGCCAAATCTCTCTTCATCCAATCACCCCCATGACATATTCCAAGCATGAATTTGGGACTCAAACCGAAAGAACCAACCAGGGCATCCCGAGGCTAAACCACCTCACCCTCATCAAAAGAAATTAAGATTTACCGTAATCCATATCGGATCACTAGGCCAACATAATAAACACGTAATAATAGGATTTAGAATGATCTCCGCCAGATAACTAGGCCAAACACAAGCATGGATACCACTGGATTCTCTCTGCCTACACCGTGAGGAATTTTCCTGCCTCCTAGTCTCTTAGGATTTACCACAATCCATAGTATGAATCAAGGATCACTAGGCCCTAAACTGATACACACTCTCTAGGATTTACCGTATATCCCAACTCGAGATTCCTAGGCTTGATGGAGAGCACCCACCTCTCAGGATTTACCGTAATCCACACTGGATCACTAGTCCCTAAACCGAGGCAACACACTATCTAGATTTACCGCAACCCACAGTCCGATTCAGGGGTTACTAGGCCATGTGTTATATCATTTTGAAGATCCACCTCACTCAGCTTTGAATCCATCCGGCAATCTAGCTCAACCAAAAGATGAGAACTCCACCACACCATGGCTATCCGAAAATTGAAAGGCTAGGCTAAAAACATTGTCACACTTGGGAAAACCCATGCCATGATAGAAAAGAACCACATGAAATACCATGCATGCCAAATATAGCAAGGAAAACACACATGCAAATCAATACCTACAAAGAATCATGTTGTAGCTGCTTGATCCTGCTCTTCCTTGCTTGCTCCTTCCTTCTTCTTGCCTTCTTTTCTTTTCTTGATCCAATGCTGAAGTGCTCCAAGAAAACTCTAAGTATCCAAGGGTATGAGAGAGAAAGAGAATAGAATGAGAGCCATAAGTGTGAGCAAAAGCTTGAACCAACAAAAGCCTACCAATTGATCCTCATAAGCATTTTTATCAATGAGGCCTCTATTTTCTTCCTTTTCCGTTATTTTCCTTCATTTTCCTCCTCACATGTAACTGGTGACCTTTCACCTTCCTTTTTTCCTAATTTCCATTATTTTCATAAATAAATGTGCCAAAAATTCCATTTTGCCTCTCCAAAGCATTTTTCATTGTTTTTGTCAATTTCCTTAGCCATATTAACCGAAATGAAGACCCACTAGGATGTTTTTCCCAACATTCAGCTTGAAATAAGTGTCCCATCAAACGTAGTTATTATTTTTTCCTTTACTAACTTTTATTACATGGAATTTTCACCAGGGTTGTTACATCGACGAAGAATAGTTGGGAGATGATTTTGAGTTTAATGACAATCTAAAATATGAAGGAGAAGGCTCATTAGATTCAGAGAAGGAGGAGGAGCCAAGAGATGAAGACATGGTTGATCAAGACTTGGATTAGATGGCCCAAGGGCCACTCGCTCTTCTGGATAACCTTCATAAAATGCCTAGACATCTGGAGAAGTTGTTATCTAAGTTTGATCCTGACAAGAAAACAAAGGCAAAAGATCATATCGATGATTTCTATGTGCATCTACAGATGCTAGAGGTATGGTACGATGATGTTGATTATAGGTTTTTTCCTTTCACATTAGAAGGTAAAAAAGTAGCATGGTACCATAGTTTGCCTATTAATTCAACCCATGGATGGAGGGAGTTTTAAGAAATTGTTTTTGGATAATTTTTTCGATGACAAGACTCCCGCCATGTTGTTAAATGAGCTCGGAAATAGTAATGTGGGGGAAAAGGAGAAATTTAAGGACTTTAATCAAAGGTTCAACTGCATATTGAATAAGTTCCTCCCCAGATACACAACCTCATGATTATATCACTATTTATTATTATACATGTGCCTTGCAGACAAATATTTCTACTTTTGTCAAAAGAGCTGCAAAGGAGATGTTGGATCTAAAATTTTCAGAAGTAATCGTCATGGAGAAAGACTTGCATGTCATTAGAGCTATTACTAATGATGATGAATCTAAATACTCCAAGGAGACTGGTAAGAAGGCTCAAAGTAAAGCTAAAGAAAAGGAACCCATTGATATTGAAAGCTTGACTAGATCTTTAAAGGAACTCACCAACAAAGTTTCAAAATTAAATATGAAGTTAAGCGAGACATCTACTAGTAGAAAGCCTCCCAAGTATTTCCCATTCAGAAGGAATAGCAACAAAAACAACAACTGGCTAAATATGCCTAGAATTCAAATGTTGTGTTGAATATAGAAAGTATGGGCATGGATAACTATTGTTCCTTCCATCAAGAATGGAATTAAGAGAAAACTTACCCACATTGGAACCACAACATGAATTCCCTGGCAGCGCATATTGTTGATACTTTACTAGAAGATGTGCAGTCTAAGTAGACAAAAGAAACAAATGAATCTGCATTGGCTGAGGAACGCACAGGTGTTGGACATGCAGTGGATACATTTTATTTTATTCTCATTACTGACAATAAGAGTGTTGAAGAACCACCTCAAAATGAGGCCCCTCCTAAGAAACAAACCATTCATTATAATTTGAGGAGAAAAGGGCTTTTTTTTTTTCAGGAAGTGACGAGCCAAGAATTTAAAAAATAATTGTTAAGAATGTGAAAATTCCTAGATCTAACAATCTCAAGAATCCTACTGCAACCAGCTGAATCTACTTCATCTACTTGTAAATTACATTACAAAATTATTTTTCAAATTACTTATGGAAAAATTGAAGTAAATTACCAAAGCAACGTACACTTTAATTAAATATGATTCTAAAACAGGGAAACTAAAAAAAGAATAATACACACATAGGACACCTTTATTTTGGACGAAAGTCCCCAAAAAAACCCAATGCGGGAAAACCGGTGCAACAGATTGAAGGGTTTATACTATTAAGCAATAGAAATTTTTGAATACATCACTAAATACCTTAAGGGTTATTCAGTTACAGAGAGAGAAATACTAGCAGAAAGAATGTGAGTTTTACCTCACTCAATCAGTGGAAAATCTGATTGATTCGTACACTGGAAGAGATGCCCCTAGAGGTCTATGTGCTGCCTCTACGAAGTGACTACGTAGGCATCGCGTCACCTCCTCTTGGAACTGCGTCACCCCAACAATGGATCGATCCGAGTCCCGAAATATCAGATCTCAGCATCCCGGTCTCACACCCCGGCCCCTGGCTTCTGGAACTGATCCGACAGTAAAATCTCGGAAACCCTCTCAGCCACCGCACAACCTCTGTGTAGCCCTACGTGGCTTTGCATTGGCTATGCTAGATGTCTCTCTATCTCTCTCTGATGATGATTCTCCGAATGAGAAAAATATCTCTCCAAAAGCTATCTCTGCCCCTATCTGCGCTGGAATAACTTAGATCCGATCTTTGTCCGAGCACTTGCTCCGTCAAAAGAATTTGATCACTTGATTCATTCAATGTTTCTTTCAAAATGGCCCTCAAGCCTTCCTTTATAGTCTTCTCGTTGAGATATCAATGACCAAGACTAGATCTCTAATCAACGGCTAAGATTGTAACTTGACTCGATATTCTCTTTTTCTAGAGAATTCATAATCTGTTTTATTAATACCCTTTAATTATTTAATTACCCTAATTTTAGACTTAGGGTCCCCATTAAAATAATTAATTTTCACAAACGTTTTATGGGTTATTTGGAATACTAGTGCCTAAGCCTCTCCACAAATTTTGAGACTGTGAGCACTTCCGATGCTACCAAAAATCAACACTCCCTCTTAGCGAGGAAAGTGCTCTAACAACATGCCTGCTACATACTGCTCTGAACCTAAAGCATCCTCTACATTGTTAATGTCTTACAAGTTTTCCACAACCATTGTGTTGTTGCTACAACTATACTGCTTCCCATGACACTTCCACTGCCACTGTTGCATTCGTACTACAACTCCCTCTCAAGTGCTACATATGCTATGCTGCTAGCACTGCCACTGCTAACATTGCATCTGCACTACAACTTAGTTGCTGAGAGAAGCAACTGAAATCACCCAAAAATTGAATAAGCGTTCAGTGGATGCACCTTGATGCTGAAGGCACTGATTGTTGATAGCTATTGTGTTGTCCCTCTGAAGCATTGCATTGCTGCTGCTTTTCATTCTGTTGTTACCGCTATGCACTACGATGATGCTACTATGCTCTGTGCTACTCAGAAGTAGGCACTGCTACCTACTCCAACTGTCGCTCCATCAATCCTTGGCTCCCACTGAAAACTCCACCTTCCTGTTACTACCGATCATGGGCACCCATAGCAAGGTTGTGATCCAAGGGGTGGGATCCTTAAGGATATTTCCCAACTAAATTTCAAGGTGAACTAAAATTCAAGATCACCCCATTTATCTCCTAGAGATTTGTGGGCACTCATGGAAAAATTATCTTGCTCGATCTTCATGGCTGCAACCTTTGGATCGTTCTTCTCATCCTTGTCCTTTTTCTTCATAGGACACTACAATGCAAAGTGTCCCATCTTGCCACATATGAAACACTCTCTCTTTTTTTTCTGTTGCCCTTGTCCTCCCTTCGATGTGAGGGCCACATTCTCCTCCTCCTCCAGATTCTTCAATACGATCCTGCTGCTACCGTCAAGTTTGCACTTGATCAGATCTCTTCTCAGCTCCTCCTCCTGAAGAGTTGCCCACATCTCCTCCCAACTAGGAAGCATTTCCCTGCCTAAGATACTTTGAACAAAAAATTTCCACTCCTCAGTGACTACATTAAGGGCCAACCTCACCATGGTTGCAGTAGTTCAGGTGGATCCCACAACTTCTAGCTAATCATAGATTTCCTAAAGTACCATTAAGAATGCATTAATGTGCTCCCCCTTTAGCATCTGGATATTCCAGAGCTTCTACTCCAAGTACATCTACCACTGCTCGGAATTTCCTTCATATAGCAGGGACAAGGCCTCCCATATATCCCTGTTTGTGCTCTTGCCAGCTATATGAGAGACTATATGATCCTTGACACCATCATGGATAAGTCTCTGGGACTTTTCCATATTAGACTTATACTTTTTGCTTTGATTCATATATGTAGGCACAACAACCATGTTTCCTACGAGCGTCTTGAGATCATATTCATCCAGAATAAATTTGATCCTTTCCTTCTAGATCACGTAGTTGAAGGATCCCCCCAACCGATCCTGATCTCTAAGACCGCGAGATGCCATCTCAGCCGAAAACTGACAAACTGCTCCCTCTTTCTCCTTACTGCGTAGCTTCTAGGCTCGCTTACACACTCCCTAACAGAGTTGGTAAATTTGCTGCTCCTTTGTTACCCAGTAAATGAGAAATACTGAATTACTTGGCAAGGAAATCACCGAGGAAGAATTCCCCACTATGTGTTCTTCTTCTTCTTCGTCTGATGCTTCTCTGCCCAACAATTTCTTGCATAAAAACTGGGTCCCTCTGGTTTTGTGTAAAGGCTCTACATTTCTCCCTCTGCCTCGACAAGATCTCGATCTAGAAGTCTTACCTCTCTGTTGAATCACTCAAAGAAAGACCACCATGAAAATTCAGCCCTTCTGGCTAGAACCGCGTAATCCATTTGGGGATTCGATCTGCTGTTAGGCTCTTTGCGGCCTCCTCTTCTACCCTTTGTCCTCCTCGGCCTCCCCTCTTGATCCTCCTCCCTCGACCTTCCTCCCTCTTCCGTCCTCCCTTGGCCTCCTCCCTCAACCCTCTTCTCCTCTCTTTCTAGGTCGCATCCCTCTAAGGGCTTGCAGCTCCCTTTACTTTGCCTTTAGGCCATAGGCCATAGGCCTTGGAACTTTTCCTAAGCCCCTAAACCCTCCTTATCCCCAACGCTAGCCTCATTAAGCATAACTTTGGAATTTTGAGGCCATATTATTCATCCTTGGCTCCCGATCTATCATCCTAGCCCTTTTATCCCTGCAAATTCACCTCCCTTAGTCTTGTTCTCCATTTATTGGCCTCTTTTACCCCAGAATTGACTTGAAACCCTAAGCTGAAGTTTTTAGGCTAAATACTTGGTGGTATTGTAGGCTTAAGGACTCAAAATTCTTATTTTTCAAGTGACAACGTGATCCCAAAGTTTCAATGATTTTCAACGGTGGGATCTTCAAGGCCTTGAGTCTAGGGTTTGACCTCTAAACCCTTGTTTTCTACAGTTTCATTACAACAATCAAATTACTAATAATTATGCCCTAAAATCACAAACTACATAGTCAATATTATTTAGAATTGCAAAATCTTTGTTTTCACAATTTTTGGCCACTTGGGCATCTTTAAATTTTCCTAGATTTGACTTTGAAGCTTGCTAAAAATTATTGCATAACTATAAAAAATCATATATGAATATTTCTGAAGCAAATACTCAATAAGGACCAAAAACTGAATTTTTCAATTTTCGGATTTTTTTTCTTTCTATTTTTGGAAATATTGGCCATCTATTTTTGGCATCTTTTGCTTGTTGATATGTCCTTGTTTATTGTTGCAAATGAAGAAATCAGATCTAAAACTTTACTGAATATACCATCTTAAAGTGGTCCAAACAAGCTAACTTACATTTGTTGGTCATTAGAAATTTTATGTTTTATGTGTTGGACAAGTTTCATCATTTGAAGTGGTTTATGCATTGCTATGATAACATTGATGAGCTCTGAAATTTTCTGAAGTATTATTGCTGATATAAACTGTCATAAATCTAAATTTGAATTATCTCATCTTTCCCTAAAAGGTTATCTATCTTTGCACTTAAAATATAACATTGATCTTGTTAATTGGCACAATATCTTGTGTTAATAATAATTGGTGAATACATTAGTTACTTGGTATCTTGTGGAATCTTGTCGAAGTTTACACTTGTATCTCTTAACACATATCTTGTTTAAGATTGTATTTAAACATTGTTAAGTACTCTTACCTTAAGACAAATTCTCAACAAGTACTTAAATAACTTAAGCAATGTTAATCAAGGTAAATCTCACTCATAATCTCTTGCATAAAAATACTATATTTAGAATACACTAATAACTTACCTCCTATCATAAGCTAGGTTGATAGAGATATAGGGAAACCCTTTTCCAATCTAGCTTGAGAGATTCAACTTCTCCTAGTGGTTAACACAGTGACCTTGCAATTGTTAGAGCCACAATATCTGTAGCGCTTGAGGCATTGGGTGGGTGGAACACAAGGGGAGGTATCGTTAATCAGGTTGTTGCATGCTTCCCATTGGCTTCCATTTCACAACTTACTTTGAGGATTGTTTCTCAAACTAGTTGGGGAAAAGGTTACACTTAGACTAAGCATCTAATTAAAATTTACCAAGATCACTGCATTCCACAATTATAGGTTAGTGAATCGTTCAAGCAATGGATGTCCATCCGGTTCTTTGGTTCCAATTTACTATAAGCAAGAATTTGTGACTCCATTAAGGAAAAATTCTTATACTCTAAATCTAATCTGATCAATAATCCCTGCTTAAATTCAACCAAGTGGCTAGGCCAATCATCCATGTCTCCCGAATAATTGGGTTTCCAACTTGTTTTTCTTCACTTCATTCCATAGGGACTACCCCCCATAGCCTATTGTTGGGATACAACTAGAATGGAGTGAGTGGGGATCAGAGTGACAACCTCTGTCTCGAGCATTTTCATGGTGCTTGTACAATCCGGGCGACATCAAGACACAAGGGAAAATGATTATTTTCCTTAGATTAAGCAATCTATTGCCTATCCACCTGCATTATTTAGTCTTGATTATGGCAAAGATTTCACACTCTACACTTTTTCTTCAGATTCATCTATTGCGGCTGTACTGTCTTAGAATGATGTTGAAGGAAACAAACGACATATTTATTTCATGAGTGTTGGATTACAAGGGTCATAGCTAAATTACCCTGCCACCGATAAACAAGCTTACATTGTGTATAAGGTAGTAAAATACTTCAACCCCTATCTCCTTAAAACTCACATGACCATATTCGTACTTCATCCAATGGTCAAAACACTTTGTGCAATAGGAGTTGGGTGAGAAGAGGGAAAATTGGATGACCTGTTTACAAGAATATGATTTGGAGTTTAAACCAATTTATACCCTTAAGGGTCATTTCCTTGTTCAACTTGCAACTGAAGCGAGAGATGCTCCCAAGCAAGATATTTTAGGTTGGGAGTAGGAAATAGAAATGTATAATGTTGAACAATTTCCCCAGGAAAAATTAGCAGTTCCATGGTATTCAAACATACAATAATTCTTAGAGCACGAAAAATTCCTACGCATTTATCGAACAAAAAAAAGAGGGAAATCCACCTTAAATATCTATCATATCAACTCGTTCATGGAGTGCTTTTCACAAAGCACCACAATAGTGTCTTGCTAAGATGACTTGAGCCTCAAGACACAGAGAAGGTACTAAGAGATCTGCACGACAGATAGGCATGTGGTCACTATGCGAGCAATACAACTACACATAAAGTAATTATAGTTGGTTATTATTGGCCCACCTTATTCAAATATGCCCATGCTCATGTTTTCAAGTGCCCAATTTGTTAGAGATGCGTCGACCAAGATCAGAAGTTAGTCGGCCCACTGCTACCAGTAGCAGTTGAGGAACCTTTCCAACAGTGGGGAATAGATGTCATTGGAGAAATATTTCCACATTCGTTAAAGCAAGATTGATACATTTTAACAACGACAAATTATTTTACTCAGTGGACAGAAGCAGTTCCATTAAGATAAGTCAATGACTAGGAAGTCCTTCACTTCTTGAAGCAGAACATTATAACGAGGTTTGGCGTTCCAACATCTCTTGTCTTTGATAATGCGACTTATTTTTCTTCGTTGAAACTTTATGAATTCACATTAGAAAATGGTATTGTATTAAAGCATGCATATAAATATTACCCACATTGAAATGGTTTAGTTGAATCAACAAACAAAAATATTATCCACATAATCAAGAAAACCATTTTCTCTTAGCAAAGGAACTGGCACAATGCTTTGAAAAACGATTTATGGGTTGACTGTGTAACTCCTAAGCCTTTCCTCAAAACCTCAATGTAATTTTTGGTTTACGAAAAAGAAGTTATCTTACCTCTGAACCTGTATCTCCCAACTTTACAAATCTCCCAAGAGTCCTAAGGTAGAACTTACTTTGTGGTTCAAAGCAGGATAGATACTTTATTTAAACTTGAGGAAGAAAGGTTAAAATCCAAAGAAATATTTTTTGTCCATCAAAACTGTATTAAGCGTTGGTTCGACAAGAAATTCGTAGGGATAAGAGTTTCGATATGGGTGACTTAGTATTGAAGTGGGACAAATCCCATGAAGAGAAATGAAATCACACGAAGTTCCAATCTCTGTGGATATTCCTCTTCACCATCAAAGAAAAGCTCGGTCAAAATAATTTCAAGCTAAAATATTTAGACGGGAGGACTGACCCTCTTCCCATAAATGGTCAATATCTAAAGTGTTATTTCCAATAGCATCTCTATGCTACATTTCTTGTAGAGTATTTTCTTTTGCTTCTTTTCTTTATCGTCGGTGTCAGTCATATGTGTATCGTGTCAAGTTGGGTCCTGTCTTGTTTTATGTCTTGGTTATTGTACATATATAAGACCTTGTGTGAAAAAGTGCATGGCTCAAAAAGGCTTTGAATTGGAATAAAGAGAAATGTGACAACCACAATGCTTTCTATTTGTTTGTTCTCATTCTTTGTTTGGGAAGTTTCCATAGGTTGAGTTAGATCCGAATGGAAAATCTGATACATCCAAAAGGAAAACCTTGAAGGAACCTATTATATCCACATCTATTCTAACATCCAAACTCCTCAACTTGGTGTAAATCTACTTGGTGTGTTACATTCTTATCCATTCTAGTAGAGAAAGGATAATGGAAAAATCTAAAGCAAGAAAACCAATATCAAAGGTTTTATAAATACTTCTCTGAAGGGAAAACCTCCTCTGCTCTCAATAAGTTTGGATCCCTCTTCCGCTCGTTGAAAATAATAAGTTTTGAAGTAGGATACTATTAAATAAATAAATAAATGGTGAAAGAAGAGAAAGGGTTCCTCTACAGGGAGGTGAAAAGCAAGTGACCTCGTCAGGGTATTGTTCAGGCCTGCTGGCAACAAACCAATGTTTGTGCTCCTATAGTGACTCTGTCAGGGTACTTTCCAAGCCTGCTAGCATCAAATTAATAGCAAATATGAAACTCATACTCTGGATATCTTAAACTCGCCACACTTATTACCCTTTCCTAGATTGAAATAATTGTTATATGGCATATCTTTTGTATGTTTGAACCAATTGAAAGTGAAGTAAGGTGCTATGTATACAACCAGATCGAGAGGGGAAGTCAAGAAAATCCAATTGGTGAATCAATATGTCCAGAAGGGCTTACCCTTAAAATAAAAATCTATTCCTAAGCAGAGAAGTTGAAGTTCACCCAGTGTGTCGCCAAGTGTCGTCCTTGCTACAACACCCTCCAAAATTTCACTACATTCAAATTTTGGAGCTCACCAAACTGTCACATCAAGTGTCACCTTGGTCTTCAAGTGTCGTTTAAAGTCATATTATATGTTCTTGATCATTCTTAAGTGTCATCACATTGTTTAGAACATATCTAGTGCATTTCATGGTCACAACGCCTTTGTTTGTTGTAAAACGACACTTTTGGTCGTAGTCAGACACACTTTGTCCGTTGTACTTAGGGAGTGTTTGTAAACTATTTTTTAATGTATATTTATAATTTTTAAAGAATATCTAGTTTCATTGATGAGTTTTTATGTGTCACACTTGATATCATCTCTAAACTCATTGTGTTCGCCCCTTGTTCCATATTCCAAACTTAGACAAATTTTAGTTGCACAAGTGAACCCATTAAGGCAAGGAGCACAAAATTTCACCCTTAAGCCTTGAGCGAGAATCCTTTGTTTTTCAGAAGTGCACCATTCTCCCTCCAAGAGTCCATAGTGAAATTCTAAGCATCCTTCCCCTTCCTTATTTTGAATTGTGCCCTAAAGGATAAAGTCTTCCTTTGAGCGCACTCCTTCGATTCAAATAGCTGCGCACTCCTTGAGTGCATGAGTCAGCTCTGAAGCCCCTTTAGCCTTAAGCAATGTACCCTGTGCCCTTCTTGTTCTCTTGAGAACATGAGCGCACCTCGAAGCCCTGAACCCTCATCCTTGAGCCTTCTGCAATGCACCCTGCACCCTTCTTTTCTCCCTTGAGCGCACAACGCACTTCGGAAGCCCGAATTCCCTTCCTTCATTCTTTAGACTTGTGCCTTGTGCCCTCCCTTGATTTTCTCTCTCTCTGCTTGAGCACATACTGAAGCCTCGAAGCTTCAACCCTTCAACCTTTCACAGTGCACCCTTGCGCCCAAAATTTTCCCTTTCCTCTCTAATCCCACTATTAAGTCACGAATATAAATTTGCATGAAACATGCTAGGATAGGTTATTTTTCAAGCCGATGTTTTCTTGCAATGAGTGATTTCAGGCACAAGTATTCAAAAAACAACATGGCAAGGATGTATGAAGAGATCGGGCAAAGAGACTAGTAAAAGGAAGTATTCAAGAACAAAGAAAACATTGAAATATTGATGATCGAAGCAACTCAAAAGAATCATAAGATCAAAGAACCTTTGGAGGGTGAAGACCTCAATAACATGAAAGTTGCATGCAATATTGAAGACACTAGTGGAAACCATGTCACCTCTTGAAGAAATTCCATGTCATCAATCACAATGAGTCAAAGTCATCAATAATAGTGAATTATCATGTCCTCACCATATGATGATATGGAAGTTATGATGTAATAATGTAATCATTGTAAAGAAAAAGAAGTGGAATTCCAAGAGTCATGTATGGACAAAAGAGCCATGTATATAAGTCCAAAATACATGTAATTCCAAAATTCATTTGGAAGTCCAAGGGTTCTAGACATTCAAATCTCATTAGAAGTTGGAAAGTAAAAAGTCCTGAGGATATGAAAGGTCATGCCTCAAATTATAAAAGAATCCTCATTACTCTAGAAAAACACTTTTAACATTGGCTTCTCCCACAAGGCATTAGAGATATAGAGATAGTACTTCTGGGGAGCAAGTAGTGGCTCTAACGCTCCACTATTGGAGCTAGTGATGTTCATTGTACTTATGTATCTTGGAAATTTTGCTTAATACTTGAAGCCTTTCAGACAACACATTTTCATGCATGAATTGTAGATGTTTTGAGACTATTCTTCTAATGTTTGTAGTTTATGTTTGATTTCATATGTACTAAAGTAATTGAACTATTTCAGTGACTTTGGTGCTTAAATTTTTGGAAATGTGTTGTGATGATTTAACGATCGTTGCATCTATGTGAAGTACTTTGCTTTATGTTTAACGATTCTTTCTCGTTTACTTGTGTGATGTGTCTCCATTAGATTAGTACTATTACTTATATTTTAGAGGTTCGATTTCTCCCCCTTGCAGTGAAAGAACCTTGATACATATACAATTGAACATTTCACAAGGCACACTCTCTTGCTCATTCAAAAGCACACGTGAGCTTCTCTTTTGTGCTAATTGCTTAAACCAAGGAAAATATTTAAGTAAATCGTAGCCAAGCCGTATTTTTGGATGGGATTCCCACACGAAACTATGTGAGGTCTAAGTGGGACCTCATATCGGGGAGATCCCCTGTATGTTGGTGGTATCCAACACCATCAATGGGCCCTTATATCTCCTTTCATGTACTTTCATAGTGATTGATATTTCTGTTGAGGAGGTTTAGTGATTGATCCCATGACATATTCAGTAACTTAATTTTCTATGAGGATCAAACCTTTTCTCTTCTTCCATGCAAGGTAATTCGATGACCCAACAAGTTTGTTGTTATCCTTGTAGAAAGAAGTCATTGTAGATTGAGACATAAAATAAAAAATAATTACTTGTCAAGTGAATATGCTCCTTTGATAATGATATCTTAAACTTGATGCCTTCTTGATGATGTTGAAAATTGAATATGCCTTCCTAATGATGATTTATTCCTTGATGACCTTCTTTATTCAAGTATGTTTGAGATGTATTCCTTTCTTCAATGAGAGGGAGATCGCCTTGATTTTTTTTTTGTGATTATGGCCATGCTTCCTCATCCTTTCTTTGGATGATAGTGCAGAATGTGGAGGCTTCCAAAGGTGCTTCAAATGTAGAGTCATTCTTTGTTTGAGTGGAGGTAGGGTCCTTGAGGTCTTCTTCTTCTTCAAAGTGGTGTTCCCTATAGATGATGTGATACTTGTGATGAGATGAATGGTCCTCCTTTGCTTCTTAATTCTCCTTGATGATCTCCTTGTGCTTGAACCTTATGTATCCTTCTTCAATGGAGTGATCTTCAAGTTTCCTTTCCTTGTTGTTGTCACCTTATCTCTGATACTATGTTGAGAAATCTAGGGCCACTAGATTAGGGTGATTTTTATTACTTTGATAATTGCTTGTGGTGTTATTTTACTTAACTTGATATACTTGTAGTTAACTTCTTCTGATCTTGATTATTATAGTGTTATTTTCATGAAACAACTACCAAACTATGAATATCAAATGAGAAAAGAGAACACAAAATGTAGTCTGCCAGCCAGGGCCAAAACCTCTCCTCTTGAGAGGAAACCCCACAAGAATTCTTCTCTTAAAATAAAGAATTCCAAGACCAATTCAAACCATATTTTGATGAATTTTTATTCACAAAGTCAATGCCAGTTAAAATTGCTCCATTTATTAAGATTTTAGCTTCTTTTCTAAATCTCGGCTTTTATTACAGGTATACAACTTTCTACTTGCCTACAATCCCTGCAGTTTCACACGTGTGAGTAGTTTAGGCCAAAAGTATGATCCTTATTTACTTCGCTTGGCTTGATTCTCTTCCCTTGGTAACTTGGATTGCAAACTGATCCTATTTTGACACTTAATTTGGCTCCTAGATGTGGCTTCAATTTGATCTTGCTGCAACAATAGGATGTCCTAATTTTCTCACACGTGTGAGAAGATTTAACCCTAAAAACAGTCCTTTAACACTTCTCTTTTCCTTCCTTGGTTTCTCCTCTTCTTGTTGTCTTTTAGGATTCTTATTCTTGTCTTGATCAAAATTGATTTTTATTTCATCTTCAAATGAGGTTGAGATCCTATATATATGCTTCTTGGGTGGGTTGAACAACCCTTCATGAGTTCAACTTGTCACTTTGTAGTCCAACTTGTATTGGAGGGGGTCTTATGAAACTTTTTACACTAAATAATTTTTTCTTACATAATACAACATTCCCAATGGGGTATTTCATTTATGACAATGAATCAATTGACTTCTTGAATCTATGAAAAACCCTAAAAGCACTCAATGAGTGCTTGACCTATAAATAAATTGAACTTGAGCATGAAACCCACAATACAATAATAATAATAATATTTTTTCTTTCTTTCTACAATATATGAGAATCAAGAGTATATTTCATATTTATGAAGACCAAACCTAGTTACACACTTCAACATGTTGTTGCCCAATACTAGGGATACCCATAGATATTTGGTTTGATAAGTAAAAATCATCATCATTAAATGTTTGCATCAAATTTTTAGAGAGTACGTGGTGCCAAGAAGGATGTTTGAACACCTCCAAACCTTCCTTCTAAGTACTTCTCCAATTAGGGGAAAGGCATGGATAGTAGGCTTCCGATTACTAAGCCATTTTAAGAATTTATTAGGGATCTAATCTATTCTATACTTGATGAAGGTGAATTCATTTTTGGAACATGACTTGGGACTAGAGTCTAGATCCTGTTGAAAAGTGTAACTAGGTCGGTCTTCATATTGACTATGTATTTAATTTTGTTGTACTTGCTTCATGGGTTTCATGAGAAAGATTTATTAGAGGTCTCTAGACTTCTTCCTGACATCTAGTAGGGTTTGAATTATGTTTATAAATATAATCAGTGTCATGTATATGAAGAACCTAGTCGTCATTCAATGCTCCAAGACCTTGTCTGAAAATCTTTGGAAGAATGGATTGAAATAATCAACACTAGAAATCTATAATGAAGTCGGTCACAGCTAAGTTGGTCTACAAGCTAGTGGGTGGTAAGCCTAAAAGCAAGAAGAATGCCTCTATATATACGCTTCCTCTACGGTTAATTAGACACCAAGCAAGCGAATCTCTCAGAAGTGACACGACAAAGTGCGATGCGGTCAACTGAAAATATAATGTGGTCAACTCTGAAATCTAATGTCGTAATCCCTGAAATGTAATGCGGTGATCTCTGCATGATATACAGTGTGGATTATATTTAATAAGAAGTGGGAATAATACATGCGTTCATTCCTGAAATGTAATACGGAAATTTTTGGAGTATAATGTGGTCATCCTGGAAATAAAATACGGAAATCTCTATGCAGTCATCCCTGAAGTGTTCAACGGTGATCTATGTAACAATAAGTGTGGATAAGATAGGATGTAAAGTGCAGACAAGACAAGATATACAATGCAGACTATATCAATGAATAATTGAGGGTTTTCTCTGTAAGATAGTGCAGATTATATCTATGAATAAGTGTGGACAAATACATGTGGAAAAGTGCAGTTCATATCTGTGAAGAAGTGGAAGAAATATAGAAGAAAAATTGTGGATATTCCTAAGGTATTACAGAGATACAATGCATATTTGAGATCAACAAATAAGTGTGGGTATAATACACAAAATCCGCGGATTGGGTCAAAAATTTAGATGATATATTTTGATATATATATTGTGTATCTAATGTCTAATGTGATTAAAGAATGTGAGAATAGAAGGAAGGTAAATCTGTGATTTACCTTCCTATCTTCAGTATATGAAAGAAAGCAATATATCTCAAGAGATTATTAAGCAATAAGTGTTTTGGAAATCAAAGAATAAAACAAGGAAGACTTAATTAGAGACCGAGTTCTCTAATGGTGATGCAGGCCAGCTGATACAGAAGAGAAGGATCATCGTTGTAAGCATACTATGAAGCATTGGCAAGGTCTTGGAGGCATTCCTAGGTCAAGGGTCTGAGTCTTGGTCATGGTACTTGTCATTTAAAGATCTATAAGAAGAATTCCTTACGGGTTTTCCTCTCCAAGAGGGAGAGTTTTTTCCCTGGCTCTAGGAGCCTAATTTTTGTGTCTCGTGTATTTTGATAATTTACTTGACAAAAGACTAAACAAGATAACGAAGAGAAGACGTAAGTAACTCAAGTAAACTCACAAGTAATTATCAAGAAGAGAATTTGTATTAAACCCCAACCCTCTAAATTCTCAACATCGTATCAGAGCTAAGGTGCTAGAAAGGGCATAGAGACACCCAAGGATCAGATTTCATGGATGGCAGCAAAGAAAGGATTTGCTTAGAAGAAAGGTCAGACTTCCACAGTGAAAGAAATAAGACAGTATTATAGAACCATCTTAAATGTGCCAACAGATCATTGAAGTATTGCCTCAAAAGCTTCAAGGCAAGTTACCTATCATCCTTGATCTTTCAAGAAAGTAGCAGAATATCATCATCAATCACCATTCAAAGGAAACTTCAACCATCTTCAAAGTAAACAAGCTGGTAGAAGAAGAAAAGCATCTACTCAAGTAAGTATATCTATGACTTTATATGAATTTATTAAAATGTCTCCTTTGAAAAGAAAGAAAGAAACTGTTTGGGGTTTCAAACTTTCCATAGAAGACAAGGACAATGATGTCATGCCAAAGTAATGAAGGGAGATATAAGAGTCCAAAGGATTCTTATAGAATCCATAAAAGACTTTATCATATTTGATGTACAAAATCTAAAATAATCAAAAGGAGTATATAAGAAATTAGTGGAGCTATTCTCTGTGAGTACTGCAGGAGAAGCAATCTCTTTGATCAACTGCAGGAACTAGGAGAAGACTACAGTGGTGCTAAAAGCTCTATGAGAAGAATGGGGAAAATTTCACTTCACAATTATACGGGAAGATAAAAGTCATACCATTCCATGATTTAGGATCTCTATGTAAATAGAGGAAACAAGATTGAAAGCCAAAGCTGTTACAGGATCAAGTGAAGGAATCAAGCCTTTGTAGCCATGTCCAGGAAGAAAGGAAGATTCGGTAAGTTTTTGTCCTTAGAATAAAAGAAGAAATGTGGATGAACCATGATGCCTTGGATTTGATGAACTTGGGCATTAAAATAAAAATTTTCCTTAATCTAAAAAAGGACAAGAAAAGAAGCCCATGTCTCTGAAATGAGGAAAGAGCCTAATAAGAAAGAAGAAGCAAGGGATCTCCACTACTATTGAGACCATCTTCGCCTTTAAGTGATTTATGTTGGTTATATGATAGGAAGCAGTTTAGCATCCTGATGAAAGAATGGTAGGAGCTCCTGGTGAATCAGCTCCAGGAAAACCTCTCTGATAACATTACTAATGGAAACCAGTCATCAAGAGCAAGGGTCATCTTGGAAACAGATTTCTGGGATATTGATGGAGCATGCCAAGAGAATGAAGCTCTTCATTATTGAGAAATTGCTATAGGATGACTCAAGGGAAAAAGGGTATGAGGTATGTATATACTCATATGATAACATTGGATGATGTGAAGTCATGTCATATGGTTGCAGGTAATGAACTTTTGTATTTAAAAGTATGATCTATGGAGGAGTATATCTCAGTGAGCGGATAGATGAAGTCAACATAATATGTGCTCATGGAATATGAGGTGGTTGTCTATTAACGAGAAACTATAAAGGCTGTAAATTCCTGGGAATGGAGAATGTTTAGAAAGGAAGAGATCATGAAATGCAACCATGTCAAGAGGCAGTTATCATCCGTAAGCCCAGTAGATGTGACTTGGAGATCTCCTGGGAAGATATGTAGAATCTGACAGAAGCCTGGTAAATAAGAAGACCCTTGAAAAAACATATCATTAGGAGATGTGTCAATCTGTATGAAGGATGTCGATGTCTACAGGAAGATGTCATGGTGAAATATCATCACTAAGGTAACTTTTGTTTTAAAATTTCATATGTATATGTTTATCTAGATGAATTTATGCAGGGCTAATAATCATAAGAAAGGATTTATGATCCTTGGGGATGATTCGAAGGAAAGAAGCATGGAATAACGGTGGACTAGATGAGGAAGACTGATGAATCACTTTCTGATAGTGGACATGACTCATGACTGAAAGTGATGGATGATTTGTGCCCTATGAAGCTAAAAGTTGAAGATTCCTCAATATTGAAATCCATGACATTGAGGAGGGGAACTCTTCATGAGTAGCTGGATTTTTGCTGCAGGACCCTGGTTGATGAGGAGCCTGGTGGTAAGTTTATTTCTTGGAAGAAACTTGAAATATGTCCTTCCTTTGTTAAGAGGGAGTGACGTATGTGATTCTCTATTACATGTGTCATGCAGTAGACCAGGACTAATAGCCGTAAGTATTAGTGAAGGCCATGTGAAGATAATGGATAGACACATCATTCTGGTCTTCACTTGGAAGACAAGATGGAGGATTGGGTAATCATCTGGCATTCGATAATCTTTGAGAATGAGATAGGGCATTCAAGATAAGAGTAGTCGTAGACCGATATTCTTTGAGGGCTAGCTACCCAAGAGAAGAATAGTCCAAGAAGGTCATACTCTGGGAACACCTAGGTGGGGTATGTATCTTGGAGAGACAATGACTATGGTGTATATTAGTCATGTGTCTCGCTAGCATTGTAGCCCATTGTCTCGTTGAGAGATGGGGCTGTTAGTCAAGGCCTTGCACTAGGACAATGCTGGTTGATATGATGCTATACAGATGTGATTATCAATCCAATTCTTCTTATGAGATTCTTCAGTGTGAAAGTGACCGTGTACCTGTATGAATACCTCCCTAGTTAAGAGGGAGTGTTGAAAAGTGTAACTAGGTCGGTCTTCATATTGACTATGTATTTATGTAAAGAAGAAGACAAAGATAATAAAATGTAATTTTGTTGTACTTGCTTCATAGGTTTCATGAGCAAGATTTATTATAGGTCTCTAGACTTCTTCTTGATGTCTAGTAGGGTTTGTCTTCTGTTTATAAATATATTCAATGTCATGTATATGAAGAACTTAGTCGTCATTGAATGCTCCAAGACCTTGTCCGAAAATCTATGGAAGAATGGATTGAAATAATCAATGCTGGAAATCTATAATGAAGTTATTCATAGCTAAGTCGACCTACAATATAGTGGGTGGTCGGCCTAAAAGCAAGAAGAACGCCTCTATATATACGCTTCCTCTGTAGCAATTAGACACCAAGCAAGCGGATCTCTCAGAAGTGACACGAAAAAGTGTGATGCAGTCAAATGAAAATATAATGCGGTCAACTCTGAAATGTAATGTCGTAATCCCTGAAATTTAATGTGGCGATCTCTGCATGATATACAATGCAGATTATATTTAATAAGAAGTGTGAATAATACATGAGGTCATTCCTGAAATGTAATACAAAAATTTCTGTAGTATAATCCGGTCATCCTGGAAATGAAATACATAAATCTCTATGCTGTCATCCCTAAAGTGTTCAACGATGATCTCTGTAAAAATAAGTGTGGATAAGATAGGATATAAAGTGTGGAAAAGATAGGATATACAATGCAGACTATATCAATGAATAAGTGCGGGATTTATTTGTAAGATAGTGCGGATTATATCTATGAATAAGTGAAGACAAATACATGTGGCAAAGTGTAGTTCATATTTGTGAAGAAGTGCAGACAGCTCTGAAGAAATACAAAAGAAAAATTGTGGATATTCTTGAGGTATTATAGAGATACAATGCGGATTTGAGATCAGAAAAAAAGTGTGGGTATAATACACAAAAGCTGCGGATTGGGTCAAAAATTCAGATTATATATTGTGATATATATATTGTGTATCTAATGTCTAATGTGACGCAAGAATGTGAGAATAGAAGGAAGGTAAATATGTGATTTACCTTACTATCTTAAGTATATGAAAGAAAGCAATATATATCAAGAGATTATGAAGCAAGAAGTGTTTTGGCAATCGAAGACTAAATCAAGGAAGACTTAATTAGAGACCGAGTTCTCTAATGGTGATGTAGGCCAGTTGATACAGAAGAGAAGGATCAGCATTGTAAGCATACTATGAAGCATTGAAAAGGTCTTGGAGGCATTCCTAGGTCGAGGGTCTGAGTCTTGGTCATGGTACTTGTCATTTGAAGATCTATAAGAAGGATTGCTTACGAGTTTTCCTCTCCAAGAGGGAGAGGTTTTGCCCTGGCTCTAGGAGCCTAATTTTTGTGTCTTTTGTATTTTGATAATTGACTTGATGAAAGACTAAACAAGATAACAAAGAGAAGACGTAAGTAACTCAAGTAAACTCAGAAGTAATTATCAAGAAGAGAATTTATATTAAATCCCAACCCTCCAAATTCTCAACAGATCCTTGGATGAGTTTACATAAAATTTTAGCTAAAAGTGCCTTTGAGAACTAACGAAGGTTTTTTAGCCCCCATCCACCCAAGGCTTTTTGGATTTGATATCAAGTCCCATGTTATTAGAGAAAAGGGTCTATTTTTGCAACTGATCTCTGCTTCCCACTATACCAGGAACCTCCTGCTGACCCAATGTTGAATATTCCCCATGATGTGCTCTTCCTGTCAGATGGACTCCCTTCCGAATCTGCATATGTGAAGCCTTGAAGCTTCACTCCCTCTTTCCACCTGTACCATAGTCCAAACACCATAGTACCTCTAAGGTATCTCAACACATGCTTTCTTGTCTTCCAAAAGAGCTTGGTAGGCTTAACCATAGCTTGACTAAGCTGGTTCACCGCATAGCATATGTCTAGTCATGTATTCACCAAATACATGAGAACCCACTAGCTGCCTGTAGATGGTAGAATCTACTACTTCACTGGAAGTAACATCCTCCTTCCTCCAATTCCTTTCTAGAGGAGTCTCCATGGGTTTGATGCCCTCCAAGTGGAACTTCTTTATAATATCATTGGCATACTAGGCCTAAGATACAAATATTTCCCCATCTATTTTCCAAATTTCCAATCCCAGGAAATAATGCATGAGCCCCATATCCTTCATCTCAAATTCTCTTGCAAGATCCTATTTGCAAGACTTGATGAGATGCTCATCACTCGTCAGTATCAAATCATCGACATAAAGAACAATGATTAAAAGTTTACCTTCAAACAAAATATGGTAAAGGTTCACATCTGCTTCACTCTTGGTGAAGCCCAACTCGGTGAAGTAGCTTTCAATCCTAGTGTACCAAGCATGAGGTGCTTGATTCAGTCCATACAATTCTCTCTTGAGTCTGCACACATGCGACTCTCTATCGAAGGTCTCCAAACTTTTTAGCTGTTCAATGTACACCTCTTCCTCAATCACTCCATTGAGGAAAGCTATCTTTACATCAATCTAATATATTTTCCATCCCATCTGCACTGAAAGTGAAAGGATGGATCTGATTGATGAGTACCTTGCGACTAGTACAAAGGTCTCCTCATAAGAAATCCCCACCACCTAAGAGAACCTCTTGGCCAAAAATATGGCCTTATGTTTCTCCACACTCCCATATGCTACCTACTTCACCTTGTAGATCCACGTGGATCCTACAAATGACGTCCCCTCTGGTCTTGGGACAACTTCCCATGCACCGTTTCTAATAATGAAGTCATACTCCTCAACCATGGCATCAAACCAAACTGGTTGTTGCATTTCTTCCTCGAAAGAGGATGGATCTATATCTACATTCTCACTCATAAGAGCCATGTAGCTAGTGTACCGCTGTGGGGACCTTCCCTGCATGCGTTGTGATGTGGGTGCACCCACATTCTCTCTAGAATAAAGCACCAACCTGCTTAGTGCACTTCCTTCCATCTCAGGATGTCTCTGCATGAGTGGGTGCTTCCATTCTTCATTTCTTTGCCTGTGGCTGCTCCACATCTTGAGGTTCTTCTTTTGGAGCTAAGAGCTCCTCAACTGCATGCAACTGAACCTCCCTCTTAAGGGAAATTAACATGACCTTCTCTTCATCGAATTTCACATCTCTTCTAAACACTTTCATCCCGTGTGCTGGAAAGTACACCTGATAGTTGTGAGGTGTATCAGTGTACTCCACAAATATTACCAACTCAAATGTTGGCTCTAGATTATTCCCGACATCATTGGTTACATGGAAATAAACTGATGAACCAAAAATTTTAAAATGCACCACATCTGGTTTCTTACTTGAAAAATATTCCTTTGGTGTACTCATCCCAAGTATCCGATTAGGACTTCTGTTATGAACAAATGCTGTTGTGTTGCATGCTTCAGCCCACAGATGCAACAATAGGCCCTGATCATGCAACATCACTCGTGTTTCTCCCACAATAATTATTTTCTTCCCTTCTTCAACCCCATTATGCTATCAATTCCCATCAATTCCTTCTGAAGCAAACAATTTATTGAAATCATTCGAGACATATTCTCCATCATTGTCACTCCTAAGAGCCTTCACCTGCTTCCCTATATATTTCTAAACAAGTGCTTTGAACTCACAAAACTTTGAGAACGTCTGATCTTTCTTCTACATGAAGAATATCCAACACTTGCATGAAAAAACATCTACAAAAATCACATAATACTTATGTTTTGTTGTGGAGGCTGTCGAGAACGATCCACACACATACGAGTGAAATCTTTCAAGGATCACCTGTGCTTGACTTTCGTTATCATGAAAGGTTTCTTTGGTGTACCTCCCTAGTGTACACCCTTTGCATGTATCTCTCTGCTCAAGTGCACCCTTGGGAAGTCCTGTAGAAATCTGTTGCATGATCTTTAAAGCACCATGGTGTAGATGGTCCAATCTTCTATGCCTTAACTCAACGATGCCTCGGCTTTGCATGTTCTCTGCTTTCATTCTCAAGGAAACACAATCTTATACATCCAATTTGTAGAGGTTCTTTACTCAAACCCCAATATTTTTCACTTGTCTCATGGATTTGTGATGAAGGAACTCCTTTCCTTTTCTAAATATCACATCATAGCCATTGTCTTCCAACATAGCAACTAAAACCAAATTTTTCCTTAAACCAGGAACATACATGACATATTTAATGTGATAGGAGTACCAGAATCCCTATGAAAGGTAAATATACCTATGGCGGTTGGGCTATACATCCCATCATCTACCATCTTGATGTGCATCTGGAGATCCTTCTCTTGATCCAAGTTACTGAAGAATTATTTGTTGTCGTATGGAATGAAGCTCCACTATCTAGTTACCACATAGAACCCATCACCGATGACACCATGCATGTGATGAGAATAAAATCCAACTTGAATTGTGAAGCAAGTGCTTCACCTCCCGCTCCTCCTGAGGGCTTCTCGTCGGTCTTCTTGTGCAGACACTTTGTAGCATAATGTCCTAGCTTGTGACAGTAATTTTTTTTTAGCTTTGACATGTATTTATTATTTCTTTCCTAACCAGAATATGATTTGGAATGGGATGCCTTCCCTTTCCCTTTCGACAACTTTCTAGCCAAGGTAAAATTCCCCTCATCATCAGTCTTTGATGATGATCCATCTCTGGTATTCCACCGAATCTCTTCTTGTACAAAGTCAGACCATAATCGCTCCCACTTTGGCAGCGTCTCCCTCCCATTCACTGAATCTTGGTAGTTTTTCCTACTCTTGGGAAGGCCTAGAAGTGATAGGCTCACCAGATCATCCTCGAAAAATTTCACACAAACACTTCCAAGCTCATCTTGACATTGAGTGAACTTTGTCAAGTATTTTGGTATCGTGATACCCTTCTCCATATTTATTTTTCTGAGCTTGTCCTTCAGCGCCAGCTTCCTGTTGTGGCTGCTATTCTGAAAAAATATTTTAAGGCCTTCCACATAGCATATGGAGTTTCCTTTCCATGTAGGTTCGATATAATATGATCTTGAACTCTTTCTAACAAAAAATTTCTTGCTTCTACATTCTTCTTCCATGCATCAAGATTTTAAGCATATGTTGTTGCAAGCCTGAGAATATCACTGTCTATGAATTCCTTCAACCTGTTGTCTTCCAACATTGACTCCATCCTGTCCTTCCAAGCTATGTAATTTGAACTACACTTAAGGGAATATTCAAGTCTCAGTCCATATAAATACATCTCGATATGTTGTTGGTCTTGAAGAATAAATCTGCAAATTCGATTCACCTGTTCAAAACAAACTCATATTCTTCTCTTCTGTAGTGATTCCTGCTATGATATCATGTAGAAAATACACATAGATTCAACTGATCTTGTAATATGCTAAAACAAAATACTTGAATCTATTCTACAAATTGGGAAACCAATTACGATGGCACAATCACATGAACAAGAAAGAGAAATAATTTCAATAACACAACACAAAGATTAATATGGGGAAAGAATCAACTAAAAACATTGTTATCTATATATTGCATTACGTCAAGAATATGAAACAATTCAATGCTTCTCTCAGGCTTGAGATATCTTTGCACTATCTCTGACTATCTCACTATGATCCAAGCAAGTTTGGTCCAATATTGAACCAATTTCTTTCCTCTATATGCTCAGCCTTGCTTGCGCAATCCCTAGGAAAATTGAGCCCCTATTAATTTGGAAATTCCCAATAATTGATTGTGCAATACATCTAAGGCATCCTGCTGACCTCATGCATGACCTGTACAATTTTATAATTATAAAATTGATAGTATACTTCCCTTTAACGCCAATCTCAACTGGGTCTTCCTCAGAAATGACATGCAACAAATATTTATAGTGAATTATCATTTATCTGATTAATCAATGCATGTGAATTAAATCAAATTTAATTCACTAGATCTCTCACTAGATCCTCCATCAGTTAGAACTAGTTAAACTGATTTTAACTCAAATAATTAAGTTAAACAATTACAACTCAAGATAAACTGCAACTAGACCCCCTAAAAATCAGAGAGAACTCTACATGCTTGACTGAGCTAACTAAGTCTTCGTAACTCATTTAACACGTACAAGTAGTCATGTGATGCAAAATTACAATTTCCATCTAATTTAATTAAGGGAAAATTAAATTAGAAGCCACTTCTTGTTGTCAATTTCAACATGAACAATAGTTGTGGGTTCGAAACGTCGATAATAAAATAATCATGAATGAAATGGATCCATAAACCTATTTACAAAAAGATAGTAATTATAAAAGTATGAAATCTGAAAATATGCCCCCAAGTTGGAATTGAACCTAGTTGGTGGAAATTTCCCTTCTTTTGAGGATGATCCCTCGAGAACCCTTTCGAGGGGATGGTACGCTACTTTACATGATTACCTCATGCCCTGGCATTATGACATCCCCTTCATGATGTTTGGATTAATGGTGTGGGCACATTTGAGTTCAACATTGGAGTTGATGAGGATTATTTTATGATTTAGCACCATTTAATGAAGAGATGTGACCTTTGAGGATGAATACACCTCTTGGGTCCATCCATTTCACTTTTATGGAAAGAAACATTTTTGAAGGATGATGTCAACCTTGGAGAGAATTTTATTCACACCTATGAGATCATTGAGGCCTATTTTTATGTTTTATCATTGATTTGGCTATCTTTTTGGGTCAAGTTGTGAACTGTCCTAATCATAATCACAAATTAACATTAATTTATGGATTATAGGCTAAAATTATAAGAATAGACTTGGTTTCCTTCAAATAAGTAGACATAAGTCAAATCTCTTGGATTCATTATCACATTTGGAGATCACACACACTATCTACTTGTCTCTCCTCTCTGATGTGTTATGGGACACTATTTGAGAGAACTTATGATCGAGATTGGACCATTATATTGTTTTTCATCCATATTGATGCTTTTAGAGTGGAAAAGTGGAGGAATAAGCTCTTAGGACCATTTTTACCAGTGGGACCCAATTTGGAAAAATGGGGTCTGAAACTTTCCAGGATTGTTTTCAGGCATCAAACAACATTTTTTGGGGTAAAACTTCATCACTTTAGTGTAGTGCATTTTTTTAATATTATGCACATATAGAAATTTTCGAAAATGCAAGGATCACATCAATCATATTATCTATGCAAAATTTATGCCACTTATAAGTTGATCTTCCCGTTTTCACCACCATAATTTGAGAGGATGCCACGTTAGCCCCCATTATTCATGGAAAAGAGGCTAACCACATGATTATGATGTAGAAGACTCTATAAAAGTCTATATTGTAACTCTGGCTAAGAGTTGAGGTAATCAAATCTAACCACTAGTAGGATATCATGTTATGTTATAACTGGCCAATTAGGAGGAAAGGGGGGTTCCATTCTTTCGAGTGCATTTTGTTCCATAGCTGAGAAAAAATAGCCAAGAGAGATATGATATAGAGCACAAAAAGAGGATTTTTGCACTGTAGTAGGCCATCCTTCTTTGTACTCGAAGAAATTTTCTATTCAGAGAAAAAAAGCAGAGCGACCTCACCTTCCAACAAAGTTTTTCTCCCGAAAGGGTTTCCCAGGTCATATCTTGTGTCAAATGTGTATGTGAGATTTTATTTCATTGTTCTCTATTTTGTATATAAACTTTAATTCACGTGCATGCATTGTTAACAATATTCTATAGATCCAGAAATTTAAAAATAAATAAAACTGGAATACTGTAGAATTTCATATTCTTATGTGTATTGTATCATATCTGTTGTGACAAAATTTCCAATGGAATATCCACCGCAATTTATAGATCAACTTCTTATGGAGTTTTTTGGTTGGATGGTTATCTCTCTTGGATGATTAATGGTGACCCTTTAATTATATGAGCCAATTTATTTTAATTTATCTTCTTTCCTCTTGTACTTGTTGATGAATTACGGTTTAATGAAATTTTCACAAAAGTTTTGTTAACTTTTTATGGATCTAAAATATTTTTGTACAATATTTTCATCAAGTTTCTCTTGAGAAGCCTAATTTTAGCTTCCTCCCTTTAAATCTCTAGAGAAGATAGGAGGATGTTAGGATATAACGGTGAGAGGAACACACATTTTTCTTCCTCATTCTCCATGAAGTTGCATCCATTTTTATTCTCCATATGCTTTTGAGACTCCAATGGGTCTTGATTGAGAAATGCACTAGTATTATGTCTTGTAGAAATCTATATATACATAAAATAAAACTCTAAATTTTTTATATGTTATGTTTTCTATGGTAATTTAGGGTTATATTACAACAAAATCGTCATTTTTCAACATTGTTTACCTTGGAACTTATCGTCAAAGGGTTAGGACTTGCATGCATTTAATTGAAAAAGTAAAATTATACTTTTATGTACGTTTTTCAGCCACAAATTAGGGATGATGTCTAGGGTTTACATTGGCGTTATATGAATTTTCAACCATTGAATTCTTTTATAATTTATTCTCTTTTTTACTCATTAGTCAACCCTAATTTTATACTTGTTTATCATATATTATGTGGTTGTTTTCTTAATGTTGTTATAAAATATTTGCATGTTGTAAATTGTTGATTGAAAACCCTAGTTTATAACAAAAAAGTCTAATTTTTGGATGGAATATTTTTGGGAACCTATTTGAGCCTTTGTTGGTCCAACTAAGTCTTCTAGATTTAGCCATAGGGATATTTGAACTCGCTCTCTTGAAGTTATTCCTTAAATAACATGAAATTTCAAGCATTCCATATTTGTCCTTGAGTGAATATCATTATAGAACCTATAAGGGGAATTTATCCTATTGTCTATTTGGGTTACTTTAACCCTAATATTTATTAGTAAAACCTTCCTTGTGGGGATTGTATCCAACCTCATAAACGAGGGGAGTAGTTTCTAAGGTGACAATGATAATTGTCTCATAGTTTCTCTCATTCTAGGTTGCTCAATGAGGATTTGCACTAAGATGCTAGATTTACAATAAATTATGTAATGTTTTATTATCAATATGTAGTATGTAAACTTGTGAAATGAAAACACTATGTATGCATAATTAAATATTTGTAGTATGATCTACCTAAAATGCTTAATTCTTATTCTACCAATGCTTAAAGTTGTAAAAAAAATTGTATTAAACAAAAGAAAAATCTATCATTGAATAATGCCTTACTATATCCATAATTATTGTACATTAGGTTATAGTTAAGTATTCAATCATTAAGATTTGGACCTTCTACAACACTACTTCATTTGGTATGTTTTAGAATAATTCAATGAATAGATATTAACTATGAAAATGAAACACTCCATGCTTCATCAATCAAAAGAAAAATTAATAATTCCCCACAATGATCATGTACTTAAGCACTAGCCATGCTACTAGGGCCCTATTGTCACCAAGTTATCTCTTGACATGATTTACAGACTTTTTTGTCTCCATGAATCATTGCTATGTAAGGAAAACCAATCTATGATCTTAAAAGAACCATTGAGAAATGAAACACACTTGCATCAATGTAAAAACAATTATAAAATCGACTTGCATAAAAGAAAATAAAGAAAAAGACCAACATGATCTCATGGAGTAACTCATTTTAATCAAGGCAATGAATTAACTGTAACATCATAAAGTTAAATGAAATCATGCTATATCTAAAACTAGAAAATGGAAATCAATGTGAAGTGAAATCTTAAGAAGCTTTATTCTATTATCTCATAAGTAGGACACATGCTCAAAGAGTCCTCCTTTTGAGTGAATAAGACATTATTATTTATACATAAACTTTTTCTAAAATTAAAATAACAAATATTAAGTGTAGGTCCACAAGTTTCTCATGTGGTTACAAACATTTGCTAAAAACTAGCAAGTCGAAGATAACTCCAACATATTTGCTAACAACTTACAACTAATATCTTCAAAAGCTCCAAGATTATTTCCATTATCATGGATTATTGATTAATGATCCAAAATCCATAGCAATTTTTCAAGTTGAAGAGGAAATTTGAATTTGGAGAAAGTGGTAAAAATCTACATTGTCATAAAATCATCTTGTTCCTATAATCACTATCCTAACTTTGAAAGATAAGTGAAAGTATATATGTTTTATAATATTTTGTCATAATTTCAATTAAAATACTAAAATAAGTGTGTTAGAAAATATCTTGAACCTAATCCAACATAAATCATTAAAATATATTTAATACATGATAACATGAAAGCGAAAAAGGATTAAAAATCAAGGGAAAGGTTGTGAAAAGGTGTTAATTTTCTTGACTCAACAATGCTCTATGAACCTAATACCATTGATGAAATTTGTGTGTAATCATATATTTAAGATGGAAAATAAGAAAGGATAGCCAAATGGATCCAAGTAAATAAATTAATAGGGTGTTTCCAAGGAGGAAAGAAGTGAACAAGAAAGGGAAAAAATACTACACCCCTTTACACTGGTATAAGAATTGGGAAGTGTTGGAAGCTACATCCTACGTTGAATATAAATAATCACAGGAAATATTATAATAATAATATCATGTTAAGGATGGATTAGGGAAATGAGGTAGAGAATATCTGAGGTGTATATGAGAAGATTGTTTGCACTATAGTGCAAAGGGAGGTGAACATAAATATAGTCCACGATAGAGAATAAAGGGGATGCCAAACTCTTCCATATTAAGACATAGGTCAATAAGACAAGGTGGATCCTCTATTTGACATTGATTCACAATCCCACCTTGTTTAACGAGATCTGGTAAGTAATATTGGATTGGAAGCTTAGGATCATTCTCATCCATACAAAATAAGATTAGGGAATAATAATGTAGAGATTCAAGTTACTAATTAGTGCAAGAACATATTTTTCATTAATGCATTTTGCATTGATGTAGTCGAGGAGGATTTGGTTCCACTTGATGTGTGTGGTGTAGAGTTTAGAAGACCCTACACATACATGAAGGATGCAATCTTCATGAAGAAAGCAAGCAAACATTGTTTGTTCAAATATGGAAAATTCTTCATCATCAATGAAAATAAAGATAAATCCAAGATCTCCCTAGTAAGTTTCAACTAGATTAAGAAGTTTATTAGCTCAAGCTGGAAGTTTGTACTACTCTTCTTAAGACAAAACAACAAGGGAATGACTTGGTAGAAGTAAAGGAATCTTTAGATGGATATACCAAAGCTAAAATGACACCAATTGGAGAAGCTATTTGATCTGTAAATTGTCATGGATATTTTGTAGAAAAATTTATCACAATATATCTCTTTGTATTTTTAAATCTTATCTTTCATAAATTTATTTTCCTTAGATTCTAAATTTATTATTTATGAGCTTTGTACAAATTTATTAAATAACTAAAATAAAAAGTGGAAAAATAGACATATAAAAAACACCATCTACACAAATGAACACAAGGTTCATCCTTTGAAACCCAATAAGGGAGAAAACCTAGCTAGAAGGTGAGGCCCTATCCTCTTCTCTCTTTGCTTCAATTATAAAAATATACACGAAAAGGAATGGGAGCTCCTATGGAGTTACATTCTGACACTATGGTCTAAATGGCTACTACAAGACCCTCCTCCTTGATCTATAAAATGCCATGGATATTCCATTGAATAGTTTGTCACAACAAATTTGATAAAATAAAGCTTAAAATATGAAATCTACACTATGAGCGTTTATTTCTCCTTATATTTCTTGATCTATTAATTTTTATTTATTGTGTATTCATGAAAATTATAATTAATTGGAAAATAGAGAACAAACAATAAAAACCACAAACCACAAATGACACAAGATATAACTTAAAAAACCTTTCGGGAGAAAAGCTAGTTGAAAGGTGAGGCTTCTCTGCTCTCTTTCTATGCATGGAAAATGGATGCAAGTACAAAAAAGAGAGGCCTATGGCTTGTGGGATGCTACAATGCAAAAATAATCTATTTTTTCTCTCCCTATCCGCTCATGGCTACTCATCTCATCTATGGAACAAAATGGACTAAAAAATAATGGAACCCCCTTCTCCTCCAAGTGATATGGTTATAACAGACCTTGATAACCTACTACTAGTTAAGTTTGACTCCAACTCTTAACTAGAGTTACAATATGGAATCTTCTAGAGTCGTCTTCATAATCATCACGTAGCTAGTCCCTTTTCCATGAATAGTTGGGGTCAACCTGACATCCTCTCGAATTATGGTAGTTAAAACATGAAGGTCAACTTTTGAGTGGTATAATTTTTGCATATAGACTCTGATTAAGGTGATTATTGTGCCTTTGAAAAGGTCTCTTTCTGTATAATAATGTAAAAAAGTAAAAAATTAAACAACAAAGTTTTACAACCAAAAAATGTCATATGCTGTCTCAAAATTCTCTTGGAAGGTTTCAGATCCTAATTTTCCAAACTGGGCCTTGTTAGTAAAAATGGTCCTATTAGATGATTCCTCCTCTTTTTCCACTTTGAAAGCCTCAATATGGGTGAAAAAATATATAATTATACAATATGGATCACACCTACCCATTTTGGGAGGTTTTTTGGTCCCCAAAATCTTCTACTGAATGAGGTGAGGAAAATTTTCCTCCACCTTCTCTCGGGTGTACCATTTAGCCTTGCCTGGAAGTTGTCCTTTCAACTCAATTTTCCAAAGGTCATGTTGCCCCTAACTTGTAGTTTTGGACCTCTTTTATAGAATTGTATCCTTTTTCAACTATAACCGAGCATCTAGTGTCAAATCCTCTATAGAAGGTAAGACTTGTTCCTCTTCCTGATCTAGCATGGAAGACTCATAAAGTTTAAAATTTGCTACATTCACTATTGGTTAAGTGCACATGTATAGGGGTGTATTGAATCTATAGGTGTTATCTCCCACATTTTCCAGTATCTCAAAGGGATCATATCACATAACCTTTATTTTCTTACTAGGACCCTATAGCCTCTCCTTGTTCAATTGTAACCATACTATGTCTCCCACCTTAATCGACCTCTATATTCTATGATGATAATATCACATCTTGTATTTTTCCTATGACTTCTAAAGTGTATCCTATTGTAACAGGCCTGGGCTAAAAGTTCATGTAATAAAAGTTAATAAAGGAAAAAATAAGACCACAGTTAAGGGACATTTATTCCAAGCTGAATGTTGGGCAAGATATCCTAGTGGGCATCACTTGATTTGTTTATGATTAAGGGGAAATTGGCAAAGGCAATGGATAAGGCTTTGAAAAGGAAAAAAGTGTTTTTGGCACATTTATCTATGGAAATAAAGGAAATTAGGAGAAAATGAAGGTGAAAGGTCACATGTTGCATGTGAGGATAAAAATGAAGAAAATACATGCCACATTAATAAAAAGGCTTATGAGGACCAGTTCATGGATTTTGGTTAGTTCAGTTTTGGAGCTCTCTCTCTATTCTCTCTCTCTCTCGCACTCTTGGACACTTGGAGGTTTCTTGGAGAATTTAAAATTTGGATCAAGAAAGGCAAAGAAGGACAATGAAATCAAATATCAAGCAAGGAAGGGAAAGGAAAGCAAAGATCGAGCAAGGAGAGGTTGGAAAAAGCAAGATTCAACAAGAATACTTTTCGGTAATAGATTACATGTATGATTTCCTAGTTTATTTTCACATGCATGGTATATACATGTTGCTATTTGGTTCTTTTTTTGTCGGTGGCATGGTTTTTTTGGTTTTGACAGTGGTTTTCAGCCTTGCCTTTCCATTTCCAGATAGCCATGGTGTGATGGGATTGTTCTCGGTTTTTAGATTTGGAATTGTCGGAAGGTTTCAGAATCCAGGGCGGAGGTGGTCTCAGGAACATTCCCAAAGGCCTAGGAATCCCTTGATCAGTAATGGCGAGATACATGGTAAGGACTGAGGGTGGAGTCTTGGTTAGGTCCTAGTGATTTGTCGTGGATTATGGGAAATCCTAGAGACTTGGAGATGAAAGATTCTTCAAGGATGCTGAAGAAATCTGGAGGCATTCCAAGCTCGGTTTGGTTTTGTGACCTCAGAGCCAGTTTAGGTGAGATCACAATATGGTGAGGGTGGAGGTGGTTTAACATATGGATTCCCTTGGTTGTTTTGTATTGGTTTATCCCATGAGATTCCACATTCATGCTTGGAATATGGCACAAGGGTGATTGGATGAAAGAAAGATTTGTTTCAGCCATGTCTATGGTCGGGTGGTACGTGGAAGTCCTGAACCTGGTTGGCTCTTGCCTATGTTTAATTAAAGCTAAGTTATATTACCTTTTATTGGTAAAAGTACTTGTTATTATGTGGATTTAATGGTTGTTATCTTATGTTTATTCATATGTTTATATGTTGGTTATAAGCAAGGATATATGACTGGTTTTAGTCATGGCTATTTTCATGTTTTTATTTGTAACTGAAATAATAATGGATGCAAGACCTAGTTGATGTTAAGAAAACTAATAGAAGAGGGGGGGTGATCCTTATTTTTAAGTCTCATATGAGTTTTTAGTTATTTATGCTCAGACTTGCATTCATGGCCTATATATTGCTTTTCTACCAAGTGTTTGGCGGAATGTTAGTCCCGGTTGGGGATGGTCAGGTCTAGTCCTGGTTTCAGTTTTGAGTTTATAATCATTGTAGTCTTGTATTTTATGAGTTTTGAAAGTTATATGGATTTTTGGTCAGAGGCTTAGCCCCAGCCCTAGAAATCAAACTTAAATTTCATAGTCGCTGGCACAACACTGGGCATAAAAGGCCACAGTCGCACTGATGCAGGCCTATGGGAGCGACTGGATGTTTCTAGTCGCATGGAGAGCTTGGAAAGGGAGTGACTGAGGCTCTAGCTTAGGGAAAAGTAAGTTGGCTCAGCTGATGGACACCTAGAGGGGTTGGGTTACTCCTATAGGGTCCCGAGGCACCAGAGGAAAGTCAGTAAGGTATGTCTTATCGATTCCATTTCCTTAAGGTCACCTAGGAGGCTGAGTCTCGTCATAACAACCCCTCATCTCATGTTTACCCTGGGTAAGTTTGTGAAAGTGGGTAGATGTGAGGGGAGAGTTATGTTACAGGTGGTATCACAACAAGTTTTGCTCTCTTTGGGTCATATTTGATGTCAAAGCAGGTTGCGCTCTCTTCAGGAAAAGTATGATGTTGTGAAGGTTGTGGTTGTCATGCATGGGGTTATGGTATACCGTTGGTATGGTCATGCATGATGGTGTATATTGATATGCTGTTATATGGATATGTTTATGATTATACATGTACATGCTAATGTGGACTGAGTACACCTCCCCTTAACGTCAATGAGGTATGGATTTGATTTTGTATCTATTTGGTTTATCTGGCATGATATATTTGCAGGAAGAAGAGAATCAAGAACGATGAGAAAAATGATAGAATATAGTTCCAGTGACTCTCCCTACAAATCAGTTGGGCAACAAGGAGATGAGAATTATCCTAGTGTAGTAGATACATTGAGGAGCTTGAGGGAAGAGATCAGAAGTTGTAAGGTAGATAATGATAGGTTGGTTGAGGCTCAGGAAAGATTTGCAAGGGTTCAGGGAAAGCAGATAGAGGTCAATGCAGCAATTCTTCAGAGCTTGTCAAAGTTGCAGAAACACGGATAAATGAGGATCATCCAAGAGCAGGAGGAAAAAAATAATGGAGCCTATGGTAGCAGGTATCGGTCCAAATATAGGCTGGATAGAGGGGACACAGTTAGAGGTGGCAGATCATTGGACACACGAGACAGGAGGACTGGTATGTATGGGCATTATTCTAGTTTCTCTTCCAGGAGACATCATCATAGTCTTCACTGTCATCATCCTTATGGGAGGGGTGAGTATTTTATAGAGGATTTCAAGAAAGTCAAGCCTCCTACATTCAATGGAGAGATGAAGAAGTCAGAATATGCAGAGGCATGGTTGCTTGGAATGAAGAAATTCTTCAAATTGCATAGCTATACAGAGAACATGAAAGCCAAGATTGCCACTTTCAGTCTTAAAGGGAAAGAAAATATATGGTGGGAGGATGTGAATAATGTTAAAGGTATTCAAGAGGATGACTTGACTTGGGATGAGTTTGAGTGGCTCTTCAAGAAGAAGTACCTGTTGGAGAGGTACTATGATGCCAAAGCTAAGGAGTTTTATTTGTTTCAGATGGGTTCCATGACAAATGATGAGTATACTAGCAGGTTCCTGGGGTTGTTGAGATATGTGCCGTACCTCAAGGAGAGGAAGGCCAAGATTTAGAGATTCATCAGTGTGATTCTAGTAGCATAAAAAGACCAAATTGAGTTTGATGAGCCGAGATAGTTAGAATAATCCATTCAGAATCTGAAGCATTTTTATGAGCAATAAAAGAGCAAAGTTGAGCCTAAGCACAACTTGAAAGGAAATGAGAGAACTAAAGGAAGATGGCCACCAAAGCAGGGAAGACCTCAAGATGCAGGTGAGAAAGAAAATGTTGTTCCTTACAAGAAGTTCAATATAGTTGAGAAGATACATGGATTGAAACCTGGACAAAAGTAGACTAGAGGTGATGGTAGAGCATCGTTTCAGTGTTGGATATGTGGCAAAGATAATTACAAGAGAGATTATACGTAGTATCAGGGTGGTAGAACCCAAATCTATAGTGCATAAGAGGTGTAAAAAAATGGGAATATTGGTCATAACATTCCTTGGATTTATGTAGCTATGGATAACAGGCAAGAAAATCACCAGGCATGTATCATTGAGATGGATGGTAAGCTTTGTGACCAATTTATAACCATTTTGATTGATTCTAGATCTAATTATGGTTATGTTAATCATGACCTGGTGGATAAGTGAGGGTTTGAGAAAAGAAGTGCAACTACAGGTACTAAGAAGAGAGTTCACCATTGGCTAAGAGCTTCTGTATTTGAGTTAAATGGTATGCCTACAACAACACATTTGAATGTACTTCCATTGGGATCGTATAGCATGCTTTTGGGTACGGATTGGTTGTAACTGCATAGGAGCAAAGTGGATTGTTATGACAAGGCCATTGAGTGACTGGATGATAATGGAGAAAAGAGATTTCTGCAGGGAAAGAAGAAGCCTACATGAGTGAGGATGGTAAATTCTATGTAGGCTAAGCACAGTTGCATAAAATATTGTGTGATGTTTGCAGTGCATATTTCTAGTGCCAAGGGTAAGGATGTTGAGGATGCAGAAATATTCCAAAGGTATCCTGTAATGCAGTAGTTTCAGGATGTATTTCCAACCGAAATTCCAGAGTTACCTCTTCACAGGGAAGTGGAATTTTAGATTGAGTTGGTACCAGGAGCAATACCAACATCAAAGGCACCTTACATGATGAGCACACCAGAGTTAGTAGAGTTGAATTTGCAACTGAAGGAAATGATTGACAAGGCATAAATTAGGCCGAGTGTATCACCTTGAGGTGCACCAGTGTTGTTTGTAAAGAATAAGGATGGTACTCTAAGGTTGTGTATTGATTATAGGCAATTGAAAAAGGTGAAAATTAAGAACAAGTACCCATTGCCGAGGATTGATGATTTGTTTGATCAATTGAAGGGAGCAACAATGTTCTCAAAGATCGATTTGAGATCGGATAACATCAGGTACGCATAAAAGAAGAGGACATCTACAAGACTGCCTTCAGGACCATGTATGGGCATTATGAGTTTGTATAGTTCCATTTGGTTTGACTAATGCCCCAACTACATTTATGTGTTTGATGAATATTGTGTTGCGTCATTATCTGGACAAGTTTGTTATTGTATTCATTGATGACATCATGGTATATTATAAGAATGAAGAAGAGCATGCAGAGCATTTAGCAACAGTATTGAAATTTCTAAGAGAGCATCAATTATATGCTAGGCTTAGCAAGTGGAGTTTATTTCAGACATAGGTACACTACTTGGGACATGTTGTTTCCAAGGAAGGCATGCAGTAGACCCAGAAAAGATAAAGGACATCATGGAGTGGGTAGCTCCTAAGAATATGGAGGAAATCAGATTAGTTATGGGATTAGCATTTTATTACCAGAGGTTCATCAGGAACTTCTCATGCATTGCATAGCCTATTACATCTTTGCAGAGAAAAGGTAAGAATTTTGAGTGGGCAGAAGAATGTACTGCTAGTTTTAAGTAGCTGAAGCAGTTGTTGACCAATTCTAAAGTTCTTAAGATCAAAGATCTAGATAAAGAGGTTGTAGTGTGTACATATTCTTGTTAAATAGGACTTGGTGGAGTCCTTATGCAGTAGGAGTAGGTGGTATACTATGAGTCCAGGAAACTGAATGAGCATGAGAAGAACTACGTGACTCATGATCTTGAGTTGGAAACTATTATTCATGCTTTGAAATGTGGAGACATTATCTTCTTAGCAGGATATTTGTACTGAATCAACGATCACAGTGGTTTGAGGTATCTATTTGACCAACCGAATTTGAACTCCAGGAAAGCTAGATGTTTGGCCACCCTTAGTGAGTTTGTCTTTGAGATCAGATACATTAAGGGAAAGGAGAACGGGGTTGCAGATGCTCTCAATAGGAAATTACAGGTGAATCATATAGTAGCTATGAGTTTCTATGGGACAAACTTATAGGATCAAACTTTACAGGAAGGACAGTAGGATGATAGGTATATGGAGCTCAGACATAGGTTAAAACATAGTACAGGTATAGGTACAAGTGTAGGTATAGGTGCAAGTATAGGTATAGGTATAGGTACAAGTACAAGTGCAGGTATAGGTACAGGTGCAGGTGATCGGGATGTAGATTATCATCTCACCATAGATGGTTTGGTAAGATTCAAGAACAAGATCTATGTGTCGAATAATAGTGAGCTCAATAAGCTTATCTTGAGGGAGTTTCATGTCAATCCATACTTGGGTCACCTAGGACATCAGAAGACATTGATGACGATGAAGAAGTCCTACTATTGGCTGAATAGGATGAAGGAAGTGACATAGTTTGTGGCTAGATGTTTGGATCGTCAGCAGGTGAAGGCAGAGTGTAGGCATCCAGGTGGAATGTTATAGCCTACTCCGATTCCAGAATGGAAATGGGATGTCATTTCCATGGATTTTATTATAGGTATTTATAGGATAGTGAGACAACATGATTCCATCATGGTTGTGGTCAACAAGTTGAGCAAGGTGGCTCACTTCATTCCAGTGAAGACTACATATTCAACTAGTGAGGTGGCATAGGTCTTCATCAGAGAGATTGTGAGATTACATGATGTTCCAAATAATATTGTGTCAGACATGGATGCTAAGTTCACTTCCAAGTTTTGGAAGGAGATGTTTGCAGGTTTGGGGACAAATTTGGCCTTCAATACAACTTATCATCCATAGACAGAGAGGGTCAACATGATACAGTAGGATATGTTGAGGATGAATGTGATGCATCAGCAAAGGATATGGGAGGAGTACCTTACATTGGTTGAGTTTGCATAAAAAAATGATTATCAGGAGTTTCTAAGGATGAGTCCTTTTGAGGCACTGTATGGGCGGAGTTGTAATTCTCCCATATGATGGAGTCATCTAGTGAATATGGTACTTATTGGACTGGACATGTTAGTAGGCATGGAATAGGAAATGTAGGTTATAAGGAAGAATCTAAAGGTAGCAGAAGACAAATAAAAGAGTTATGTAGACTAGCATAGGGAATTTAAGGAGTTTCAGGTTGGGGAGCATGTGTATTTGCGCATCAAGCCCAAGAATAGCTCCTTGAGGATTGGATCATGTGCCAAGTTGGCACCACGGTATTGCGAGCCTTTTGAGACCCTTGAGAGGATTGGACCAGTGGCCTATCGACTTGCACTGCTTCCAAAAGTGAAATTCCATGATGTTTTTCATGTTTCATTTCTTAACAGGTATATAAGGGATGTTGATCATGTTATTGATTGGTTTGTATTACAGGTGGATCAATAATAAGAATTCCAACCGGAACCTCAGTTCATATTTCAACGGAAACAACTCATGCTCCGGAACAAATTCATCGAGCAAGTTAAAGTGCAGTGGAAGCACTTTGGGCTCGAAGAAACTACATGGGAGATGGCGCATCAGATGCGGGTTATGTATCCTTCATTATTTTCTGATTGAGGAAAAGAAATTTTGGTATTTGTACATATTTATGTATGGTTTCTATTTTAAATACTGCCATGATCTAAGTTATAAAGTTCCAACAAGCGGTATGGTTGATATATTGTCATGTTTTCATGATCGTTTTTCTTTTTAGTAGGTCATTCATTGTAAATACTACATCGAGCTAATTTATAAAGCTCCATGGGCAATATGTTTGCTTTTTAACGGTTTTGCTAAGGTATAGGTGTGGTTTAACACCGAGGACAGTGTTCCCCAAGGGGAAAGGTTCTGTAACATACCCAGGCTAAAATTTCATGTAATAAAAGTTAATAAAGGCAAAAATAAGACCATGGTTAAGGGACCCTTATTACAAACTGAATGTTGGGCAAGATACCCTAGTGGGAATCACTTGATGTGTTTATGGCTAAGGGGAAATTGGCAAAGGCAATGGATAAGGCTTTGAAAAGGAAAAAAATATTTTTGGCACATTTGTTTATGAAAATAAAGGAAATTAGGAGAAAAGGAAGGTGAAAGGTCACAAGTTGCATGTGAGGAGGAAAATGAAGAAAAATAATGGAAAATGAAGAAAATATAAGCCACATTAATAAAAAGGCTTCTGAGGATCAGTTCATGGCTTTTGGTCAGTTCCGTTTTGGAGTTCTCTCTCTATTATCTCTCTCTCACACTCTTGGAAAATTAGAGGTTTCTTAGAGCATTTCAACTTTAGATCAAGAAAGGCAAAGAAGGACAAGGAAAGAAAAGATCAAGCAAGGAAGGGAAAGGAAAGAAAAAATCAAGCAAGGAAAGGTTGGAACAAGCAAGCTTCAACAAGAATACTTGCAGGTAACCGATTGCATGTATGATTTCCTAAATGGTTTTGACATGCATGGTATGTGAATGTTGGTATTTGGTTCTTTTGATATCGGTGGCATCTTTTTGTTAGGTTTTGATAGTGGTTTTTAGCCTTGCCTTACCATTTTCGGATAACCATGGTGTGATGGGATTGTTGTCAGTTTTGATTTTTGGAATTGCCGGAAGGTTTTGGAATCTGGGGTGGAGGTGGTCTTAGGAACATTCCCAAAGGCCTAGGAATCCCTTAACCGGTAATGAAGGGATACACGGTAAATCCTGAGGGTGGAGTCTTTGTTAGGGCCTAGTTATCCAGCGTGGATTGCGGTAAAGCCTAGAGACTTAGAGAAGGAAAATTCCTCAAGGATGGTGAAATAATCCGGAGGCATTCCAAGCTCGGTTTGGTTTTGTGATCTCAGAGCTGGTTTAGGTGATATCATGGTATGGTGAGGGTGGAGGTGGTTTAACCTCTGGATTCCCCTGGTTGTTTTGGACTGGTTTATCCCATGAGGTCCCACATTAATGGTTGGAATATGGCACCGGGGTGACTGTCTAAAAGAAAGATTTGGTTCAACCATGTCTATGGTTGGGTGGCACATGGAAGTCCCAAATCTGGTTGCCTCTTGCCTATGTTTAATGAAAGCTAAGTTATCTTGCCTTTTATTGGTAAAATTACTTGCTATTATGTGGCTTTAATGGCTGTTATCTTATGGTTATTTATATGTTTATATGTTGTCTATAAACATGGATATATGATTGGTTTTAGTCATGCTCTTTTCATGTTTTAACTTGTAAGTAAAATAATAATGGATGTAAGACCTAATTGATGTTAAGACAAATAATGGAAGATGTGGGTGATCCTTCTTGTTAAGTCTCATATGAGTTTTCAGTCCTTTATGCTCAGACTTGCATTCATGACCTGTATATTTCTTTTCTACCAAGTGTTTGATAGAATGTTAGTCTCGATTGGGGATGGTTAGGTCTAGTCCTGGTTTTAGTTTTGAGTTTATAATCATTGCAGTCATGTATTTTATGAGTTTTGAAATTTATATGGATTTTTGGGCAGAGGTTTAGCCCCAACCCTGAAAATCTACCTTAAATTCTGTAGTCGTTGGCACAACACTAGGCAGAAAAGGCCATAGTCGCATTGATGCAAGCCTATGGGAGAAACTGGAGGTTTCTAGTCACATGGATATATTATAAAGGGAGCGATTGGGGCTCTAGATCAGAGAAAAGTAAATTGGCTCAGGGAGTGGACACCTGGAGGGGTTGGGTTACTCTTGGAGGGCCCTGAGGCACCTAAGGGAAGTCAATAAGGTTTGTCTTGTCAACTCCATTTCCTTAAGGTTACCTAGGAGGTTGAGTCTCGTCATAACAACCCCTCATCTCAGGTTTACCCTGAGTAAGCCTGTGAAAGTGGGTAGATGTGAGGGGAGAGGTATGTTACACCTATACTTGTAGATGGATCTTCCTAATCTTATCAAAAAAAATTTCTGGCCCCCAGTCATCCCTTGGAAGATCCTCCCTCACTCCTCCTTGCTACCCATATGCAATATCCAAAGGTGAAGGTAGAAAAATATCCAAAACAAGTTTTAAATGGGACTTACCAATAGACGTGTGGATTTATCTATTATAAGAGTTTTTGTATATATACGATATTTTAACCCTAGGTATTTGGATGCTTTTGATTGTAAGCGCTCAAAGCTGCACCAAAGTTTTGCTGACTACTTATGTTTTCCCATCTATATATGGATGGAATGTTGTAGAACTCTTCAACTTTGTGTCCATATTCTACCATAATGTAGTCCAAAACACATTGAGAAATATTGTATCCCTATTTGAAATGATGCTCCTTGGTATCCCAAAGTGCACCCAAACCTGTTCAAATAACAAGTTCAATGCTTCTTTCCTATTGATGATATTTTTATAGGGAGTTATAACACAAATCTTGTTGAACCTTTCAAATACCACAAACAATTATTCATGTACCTTATTATTTGTTGGTGAAAATCCCACAAATTCCATGAAAATGATTTCCAAAGTATGAGTGGGAAAAAGTAAAGGATGATGTAGACCATGTTTCCTGTTACTAGGTTTGTTGGTACAACAAAGCATGCATTCTCTTATGAACATGGGTACTTGTTCTCACATCTTGAGCAAATAGACATAACTCTGCAAGTTTTCCACTATCTTCCCTACACCAAAGTGCCCAATAAACTTGGAGGTGTGAGCCTCTCTAATTAGTTGTAGTCACTCACATTTAGAAACACATAACTTACCCAACCTATAGAGTAAACCATCTTAGATATGGTAGTCAATTGTGCTGTCACCATCATGCACATGAATCTAACTATGTAACTATTGAAACACCTCCTTGAGTTCCTAATCCTTTGAATATGCCTTTATGTATGCATCACGGGGGAATGGATCCATGTGAATTAGAGTTCCCAAAGTAGTGATCTTTGATGTGGGTGGCCTTGAAAGCATGTTGGCCAAATTGTTTGTGTTGCACTTCTTATACTTGATCACTAAATTAATTTGTTGTAAAAACCCCATCCACTTTTAATTCTTGGTCTATTGTAGCTTACTCTGGGTCTACGGGTATTGTAATAGCTGGTGATCTATATGTATTATTGTATCTTTCCCATTAGGTAGTGTTTCCATTTCTTCATAGCTTGTGCCAGGGCATATAAATCCTTCTCGTAGGTAGGGTAGTTGAGAACTACCCCATGAAATACCTTTGAATGGTAGCATATAGTCCTTCCCCCCTACGCAAAGACTGATCCCATACGATACCCACTTATATATTTCTCCACTTCAAAGGGATGTTGCAAGTTTGATAATGCTAAGACAATAGCAAGTAATATTTTTAACACAACTACTTGACCCTCTATTGACACTTTTACCAAATTCTTGCCACTCATTGTTATGGTGTGGAGTGGAGCTATACTATTGAAAATGAGAATATGAATTTCCTTAGATATTGTGCTGCCCCAACAAAACTCTTAACCTCAGAAACATTGCTAGGCACTAGCCACTTCATGATGTCATCCATCTTGGTAGGAACTATCTTTAGCTTTGCTCCACCTACTAAAGAATAGTGTGCAAACTCACACTTCTTGGGATTTTCCAACAACTTGTGCTTCATTATTGTCTATAACACTTACATCATATGTGATATTTGTTGCTCCCAAGTAGCATTGCGCACCAATATATCATCCAAATATAAAATAATAAATAAATTTGTAAAATGGCGCAATATATCATTCATTAACATCATAAATGTAGTTGCTTCATTGCATAGGCCAAAAGCCATGACTAACCACTCATACAAGCGTTGCCTGGTTTTGAAGGTGGTCTTTAGGTGTCCTCTTATCTGACTCAAACTTAGTGATATGTAGACTTTAATTCTAGCTTGGTGAAGTACTTGGCTTTGTTGCAATTGATCTAGCATATCATTTATCCTTCAATGATACAAAATTTCCTCAATACTTCCCTTTTCTTATGTTCTTAGTCAAGACAAACTATTCAAAAAATTCTCTTTTCCCTTTGACTTAGGTTGAAGTCTTTCACACTATTTTTTTTATCCAATTTAAGTAAGATCACAAATTCTAGATAGTTTTTTTGAGACTTAAAGGGTTCTCTCACTCCCTTGACTAAACACTTTTAGCCCTAATTTGGTTTTTCTTTTTCCTCACAGGTCCCACTAGTTCACAAGCATGCATTCTCTAGTTTTCTCATGCACATTAGCATTTGAGAAAACTAATGTGCATGATAATTAGTGTATTTTCAATTCAAAAGGCTCTAAATGATTTGTTGCTTATACATTTGGGACAATTCTACACCACCTCCCCTTCTTTTCTCATAATTGTTGGAAGTTGGTGGTCCAACTACCAAATTTGAAGTTCTTAGAGAAAGGGGAAAAATAGGAAATAAAATTTAGGGTAAAAAAACCTAAATCCCCCTTACAACTCCTTTCAAGCATGGATATCTATGTTGGATACTCTCTTCTTTATTATTTTACAATATAGTAAATAAAATGTATAGATTTACATCAAATATTTTTTGAAAAAATATCCATGATGGTCATTCCAACATTATCAGTCTTAATTTGTGCATTGCATAAATTGAATATTAAAAGAGGCATTATATTACACAAGCTTGCTCAAGGGAAGGATTCCTCACTTTGTCTTTATCGTCCAACCTCATGTATGGATTTCTAGAATTTATAAAGAAGATTAAGTAATCTTAGTATTCCCAAAAAATCTAGAAATGTAGATATGAAATTATTCATCATGAAATGGATTCTCCTCTAAAAATTAGTAGGATCTCTCAGCTTTTATAACTCTAATTCAAAGGATTAAATGACTATTGATGAAGCTAATACTTATGGAATGTAGAGGTATAAGAGAGAAAGAATGACAAGGAATACCTGACTCCTTCCTCATTCATGTTATCTCCTTGTTTGTTTGATAACATTATACTAAGGGGGAGTGTGCTTATTACTTTTTCTCATCCACAACTTTGATATTCTTGGGAGTAATGCACTATCCTTCATCTTCACTAGAACTTCACATATCCTTATTTAACATAAAACTCTAACCAAACTTTGACACAAGTTGATTGCCATAATTTTTTCTTTATGATTGGCATGAAAGATGAGATTTATGGCCTTCCACATCATTAATCATTTGGAACAAAGCTACCAACTTGACGAGAAATTTGACTTTAAAATGAGAACTTTAGCCCTAAAACACATATTTTTGTGTAAAAAACATGAAAAAAGACCCCTAAATTAAAAAGTGGTGCTACCTGTAGAACCCCGTTATTTAAGGTTAAATTTCCAACATTTTTCAACCATGGCATTAAAAACCAATAGAATATCAACATCATTGCCATGAAAAACCTTAAAATCAACATCTAAATCAAAGAGTGGTTCTACCAAGTGCATTTGTTTTAAAAGTTAAAATTATAGCTCATTTGAAATCTCAGCCTAAGATAACTTGTACCATTGCAACCAAAAGTTAAAAAATTAACCATCAAATTGAAATGTAATGCTAGTCATGTAAAATTAGTAGCACCCCCTTTTTAATGGGGAACTAAAATTTCAATTATTATTTTTAACTATGGCCTAGAAAATCATCGCTAGTGTATAAAAACATAAAATCAACTCTAAAATGTTCACTCTCTTAGAGTTTTTTTTTATCACTCCAAGCACATGATAATACATAATGCCATGGAAATATCTCCATATATTTTTAAAATTCAATAGTAATTCCAAACAATTTTTTTACTTTTAATCAAAGGCTCAATATTAATTACATTGAATGAAACATAAATTATTTCCTAAAGTTATTATTGCATTTCCTATGTGTAGAATAAATGAATTCTTCATATTTAAAACATATAATCCAATAAACATAGAAATAACTGATAACTTCATGTAAGATCATATGCAAGTTAAAACATTCCTTTTGAGTTACCATGCAAACTTCATATTGATAAAAAATACTTAAAATGTTCTATAGAATTATTCAAAATGACTCATATATTTTGGCACACTACTATAATCTGCATAATCTTCATATGAATGGCTAGATGAATATGTAGATCACCCATTCAACAAGTGCACCATTTGAGTCTACATGTATGCCAAACATTTCTAATGTCAACAACCTTCTATATCAATGGCTAGGTTTAGAAAACTACCATCCTGCCACTCCCTTTTGTGGTCTTGATAATATACATGGCCCCAAATAAAAAGTCCCTCTCTTTGTTAAATTTAATTCATAAATATGTCAACATCCTCTAATTTTAAGAGGTTGGCGTCGTGATTATTTATATTTGGACCATTTTTTTTCTCTTTATATTGATTTGTTTCATAACTACAATATCTAGCTTGTATACACCATTGAATGGGTGTGAATTTGTCGCATATCTATGTGCTTCAACTACTTTATCATCTATGGTTTATTTAATTACATTTATAAACTCGGAAACCATAATGGATAACCATGTGAATCTCCATCTGCTAACACTGCAATCATGCAACCCTCAACCCTTGCAAATGTCTTCCATATCTTTCATGTTGTGCATGTGATATTTTATAACTAGTATGCATTTTTATTTCCTCTACCCATAAAGACTCAACAATGTTGGCATTATAACTAGTTTGATGGCATTGATGTCAACCCGGATCGTGGTCTTATCACACTCTTGATGATTGGAAACAAAATTGCAGGAGTATGCAGACGTTGGCTTGAACAGGTTCATGATGATTTGATGTTTGCAGAGGAGTTACATGAGGGTGCAGAGGTTTGATAAGATTTGGAGGTGTCTAGAAAAGTGATGAAGCATTATGGTAAAGTTCTGGGAAGAGAATCTAGGATTTTTATCAAGTTAGATAATTTTCGTTGGGAAGAGAACTAACACAGAGCGATGATTCAACATCTTTGTAGGGTGCTCATTTTGTCCATACGATGATGATGCCTATAGGTGAATAAAAATTAAAACCAAGGGACAAACCATCGAATTTCCCAGGGAATTCATACAAGCGAGGGTGTTAAATGTCCAATCAATTTGGCCAACAATACCATAAACAAGTCTATGGTTTTTTACCAAGGTAATTAGAGGATGGATATCATATAAATTCAAAAATCAATTAGATAATGGGTGTGCTCTGTGGATCGATTTGGATTGTATTCTTTTATTTCTCTCTCTGTTCTAGCATAGGTTTGAAGGAGGATATGGTGGAAATCTGCAAGTGTGTGTGGAAAAAATAGACCCTAGCTAATGGTGCTAAGATTTGATCTCATGGGTAAGTAGAGAGTATGGTTTGGTATATAGTTGGTCAGAATCATTGAGTGCATGTTTGTTACCAATATTTGACTATGTTGACGTATATGGCGGAGCCAGGGTTTGATGTTCTATTGAGTAGATTCAATTGTTGATCCAAGATTTATTGTAGAGAGATTTTTTTTATGCTGTTGAGAATAATGTTATATGTGGGTCTAGTTTGAAAATTGGATGAAACATGGCCTACAAGATTTGAATTTGTTACAAAAGAGGACTAAGGGTTGGAGCCTTCAGTAAGGGAGTGGTATATTCCTTCCGGTGGTGGTTGGAGAACTTGATCAGGGAGTGGTGGCTTCCTTCTAGTGGTAGATGGAGAAACAATACAAGGTGGAAGCCACCAATAGGTAGGAGCCTGCACACTAGTAAAATCTTGTGCTTGTGCAAGATGTAAAAGATGATTTTATGAATATTAATAAAATAAGATGAAGATAGTAGTAGTGGTGGTTTTTCCCAGTTTGGTTTTCCACCTAATATTTGATGTCTCTATGTGATGATGGTGATGCTGACTTCTTGATGTGTTGTGCTATTATGTTTCACTTTCATATATGGCTTACATGTGTTACTTACTTATGCATATATATGCTATAATTCAATTAACATTATAAAGAAAAATAAAAATTGTGTAAAAGTTGAATATCATGGAATACTGCTTTACCCCCCTTTCTAATAATTGGTATCAGAGTCGTTCCTTCAGGAATCAATTTAAAAATTGGAAGGATATATAAGGGATTATGGCAAGGAAGCACAAGAAGAAGGCAACTCAAAGGAAGAAGTCAATTAAGGAGAATTATGATAGTTCAAGTGAGGTATCACATGCAGTGAAAATATCAACAATTATTGATCAAGAATGATCAATAGCGGAACAAGTCATGTTCAAAACTATGGATAATCAAGGTATGCTTCTAATCAACGATGAAAATTATTAGACATGGAAAGAAAGAATGAAGTCTAGATTAATATAATTTGGATATGATATTTGACATTTAGTATGTAATGGATATAGTAAAACTCCTCCATCAAGCCAAGAATTTCATATGAATCATCAGACAATAAATGCAATTTACTGTAGCATACCTGATTTAGAACTTGAGAAAGTTATGCTCTATGAATCTGCAAAGGAGGTATGGGATAATTTGCAGGCCATCCATGAATTTCAAAGCAATATAGTTAAGAAAAAGGTTTATTCATCATGTAAATTGACAGGTAATCTTGCCTTTGAAACATTCAATGTATCTGAAAAAGAAACTTGTATCCTATCAAAAGATGAGTGTGGCCATGAAACAACTTCCATCATATCATATGTAATTATAGATTTAGAAGAAGAAAGGTTATGTTGGCCTTTGAATGCACAAGCAGAAGTTATTATGGCATGCAGAGCCAAGAGTGGGGCAAGGGAGAAGCAAAGCAGTAGAGGGAGATGCAAGCAGTCAAGGAGGTAGGTCACTGACCGCGCAACCCACGACAAAGCATCGCATAGTGACCGTGCAGTTGAAAAGAGGGTGGCGCAGCTCAGAAGACTGCGCTATACAAGTTTCATTGGCAGTCAGGCCGAATGGAGAAGACAGAGCCGACCCGCCAGAATAGATGACGTCAGCGAGCAGGTTGGCCAATCAGAGGAGCTCCAAGGGCTGAAGTCCTAATCCGCTGTGGGATTTTTGACCCGCCGAAAGGCCAGTGGGGACCACCCATCTCGTAGTGCAGCGCGAAGGTAAATATGGTAAGGTAATAGTCAGGGTATGAAGCCAGTAACACGTGTTGGGCATGTGGCCTCTCAACTACCCGATCGTCGTTGGCCAATATCCTTGCACCACGTGTCCTCCTGTTGACGTCCTCATGACGTCAGCCCTCCAATTGTCATCCCCTTCCTCGCCTTAAAAGGACCTTTTCCCCTCCGTGTTTTAGGCTTGACCATTGTCTTTTTTACCATTTACATTTGTTACCAAGCTAAGCAATTGGGTAAAAAATCATAGTCTGTGTAGGCTTTTCCTCATGTTGCTCCCGTCGCCTCAGGTATTTGGTATGTCCCATGTTGTTTTATTTTACTATGTTTGTCTAATTATGGTTGAAAAATGAAGAAGAATACTCCCGAAACCCCACAAGCCCGAGAGGCCAGGACCACCTCCGGTCCTGAACCACTCATGGACTCCCAAGCCCAGCTCTGCGACCCCATTTACCCTTTAAATTTGGCCAACATGCAGTCTGAGCTTATGTGATACAAATGGTGGGGTGAGGACCTGTTTAGGGTTGTTGACTTAGGGAATTATTACCAAATCTCCCCATCTGTTCATCACTTTCCTGAGTTTATAGCCTGGCTGGCCAAAGCTTATATCGAGTAGAAGGGTTTCTTTCTTTCCGCACAGGGAACTAAGATACTCGAAATCAACCTTCAGATGATTAGGAAAGCCTTGTGCTATCCCCCTTCTCACGACTGCGTCGAATTCATTGAGGTAACCCTCATGTGCCACTTCTCGAACCTTCCCATCGAGAAGTAGAATTCCCTCCTAGAGCTAATTACCCCGTCTCATGTGTTTGTTCTCCCACCCACTGAGAAATTCCCTCTTTCTCTCTTCCTCAAGACCATCCAACCTATCCTAGTAATAATTTCGGGTATGTTGGGGGTGGATAATGTAGGTTGGGTAACTAACGCTTGTCTAGGGTTCCTAGACCTCATGATGGAGCCTGAGGTTATGCTTAACATTCCTACCTTTCTAGCCTCTGTCATTCAGGCTCATTTCCATTCAAGTTGTTTTAGGTATTATTATTTGGTGTTCTATTTGTTCCTATTCATGCATGAAAACATGTTCGAGGGCTTAGGCTTGGACAAGTTCTATAAGCAAGGGTCAGAGAAAAAATATATATTTTAGTGGACCCTCTTAGTTCACCAACACCCCATAGGAAGTAGATACACGAAATTCATCACAGATTTCATGTCCAGGGCCTATGAAATTATACATGGTAGCCCTCTACCCAAGATTTTTCTTGAACAGAAGGAGCTACTCCAGTTTAGTGAGGCAAAATGTGTAGGGGACTGGTATTTGTTCAAGAATCACACCGAAATTAGAGTTTATGGTTATGCAATTCCTCCTTTCCATCTGCCAGCTTTCATGCCCATGAGAATTTTCACCCTCGAGTTCATCAGGCAAGTCCTAAGCATAGGCAAAATTAATTTTGTGCCTGTGAAGAAGGGTTATATTTTAAATCTCTCAAGTGTATTAGGGCCATTTACCATCAACTCAAGGCATGCAATACCTCTAGCCGAGGGGCTACTTTAGAAGATGAAATTCATAAAAGGAGATGTATGGAACTATGACCCTAAGGGAGTCATTGCACACAAAAGGAAGAATATTAAGTCTTCGACATATGAACATGAGCCTAGACCTCAAGTCGAATGGAAAGATAACTCTAATTCATGGCCTTTGGATACAGAGATGGAGGCCGACTCCCTAATTTCCAAAGGAAGCTCCAGAGGAGATAGTGCGCAAAACTAGGAGGAGGCTCAAGACCAAGAAAGTTACAGGATGGTATAGGATTTGATGGAAGTGGAAGAGGAGGGCCACGTCAGCAAAAAACAAAGAACCGAAGGACCTAAAGGATAGGTCATAGAGTACCCTCATGAGGTGGTCCCTGAGTATATTGACTGAGGTAAAGGTAATTAGGGGTTCCATGTTTCTTTAGACACTACATCCTCATAGGCGTTTTCAAAGTATTCACAGATAGTCACCCTCGGGGAGGTTCCTTCGGAAAGGGATACTAGATCAAGAATGGACTGGCCTCTAGGGGAAAATATTGAAGAAAAGAATCAGTCAGCCAGGGAAAGGTTGAAGGCCGAGTTCGCTCAGTATGTAGATAAGCACCATACCAGGGTTTTGGCGGCTCTCAACGTAGAAAATGACCAACTTGTGGCCGTAGTGCAACACTCAACTTCTCACCCCTTACCTCCAGATTCCAAGTATAAGGCTCTGGAAATGATACTCGACCTGGCTTCCATTCCATTACCTGACAAGTTAAATATACATAAATCTATTGGAGAAATGTTGCACAATGAGGTATTAAAGCACACTCTTCCTTTGGATAAAGCTCAGAATTGGTTGGATAAGAAAGTGGCTACCTTGAAGAGGGAAAGGGAGAATTCTAAGGCCCTTTCCAAGCAGTTGGATGAATACAAGTTGATGATAAAGGGTAAGGGCTCGGACTAGGATACAACCGTGCAAACTCTGCTACAAAAAACAGAGCTGGAGGTGAAAGAGTTGCGACATAAGATTAATATTCCTGGATCAAAGCATATTCATACAACAAATCTAGCTCAGGTTGAAAAGGAGAAAGAATCCCTCTCAGAGATACTCATCCAGAAGGGTGATGAGATAATAGAGCTGAAAAGAAGAATGGCCGAGCTACTGAAGGCTCAAGACAGTCATGTCTGTCTGATCCTGGTACCTAAGGACCCAAAAAACCCTTCAGAGCACTTGACAAAGGTCTTGGCAGAGTTGAAGGTCTTAGAAGATGAAACCCAGACCGTGCACAGATTATTAGAGGAAGCAAAGGCTTCCCTGACTGATAAAGAAAATCTGATCTCGTCCCTACAGAAGGAGATGGACACTGATCGTAGAGAATCCCAGGATCTAAACAAATCAGTAAAAGACTTAAAGGCCCAAATTAAGGGTAATATCTCCTTAGTAGAGGCAAGACAGATGATCTGGAGTGAAATTATCAAGGAAGTAAAATATCACTGGGAATACATCACATTGGTTATTGAAAAAAATAATGATGTCTGTGATTTCAAGTTGCACTTGGATGCAGGTCGTAGAGAGGGAAATGAGAACATGTTGATCACACGAGGATACATTCAGTTCATCAACAAACTTTCCACTAAGGAATTGGGCATGCGCAGAGTGGTCGAACATTTTAGAACGTTGACATAAATCATGAGAATGATACAAAAAGAGCATGCTCTAGCAAAAGCAGTTGGTTGTTTGGGGATAATTGCCAGAGGAGTAGAAGCATTTGATAGCGAATGAAATAAAGTCGTGGAGGTATGATTTCCAGCCTATTGGGATTTGTTAGGCGTGCTACTCCCGTGGGAAACATATGAGCAGAGGATGGTCGAGATTAAGTCCAGAGCTGACTCAACTCAAGAGAAGACCTCCCATCTTAAGGTCGAGACCTTGGTGGCGTTTATTCGTAACGAATTTTCGTTACTAGCCAAGGTTAAACAATTCTTCTCTGCCAACCTTGATTATTCAGAATTAACTTAGCTTCGGGCATTGTTTGAACTCTTCAGCGCTACACCATTACCTTCAGATATTATGTGTCAGAGGTGTTACATGCATGTGCATCCACCAGTGGCATCCACTTCACAACTGAGGGTGCCTTCATCATCCCATCATTCTAGTTCTTCTTCCACTCCGATGCGGCTGTGCACCTTAGGACCTTCTGCTACCCCGTGACGTCCTAGATGAAGATTTCGAGATTCGGCCCACGTGGCTTATAGTTGTTTTGTTTTATTTACTTTTCAGTTATGATGCTTAATCAGTGAAATTATAATTTCACCTTTGTCATTGTTATTTTCTGTTACAGGAGTGCTTCTCATGGAACACTCCACCTTTTGATCATATCATTTTTTGATCATGATGTATGTACGGGCCTATCAAGAAAGAATATCCGGCTAAGAGCCGGTAGAAGAAACTCCATATGTAGGAAATTCACAGAAAGAAAGGGTTCTGGATTTTGTGGAAGCTTTTGGGTTCATACTATGTAATCTGTCATGTACAAGCTATTTTTGAGCTCTGAAATGCATATTCTGGAGAGCTATTTTTGAAGGCTAATATAAAATGACTTTGTCTACGACTGGATTCCAATTGAATTAATAAGCAGTATGTATGTGTTTATCTTCTGTTTGTTTAAGAATTATCATATCACAATTTTCTCTTCAAATGAATCATGTGTGAAAGACCCTTGGTGTAAATTGTTTAACTCATGAATTTCTATATGTTCTCGCTGAGAAAGGATGACACTCATGTGTTAAGCTAGTATACATCCTTGATATTGCGCTCCATGAGACTCTGTAATCACTGATCTCTTGCTTGCCGCATTTCCTCCAAATTATCAGAGGGTTGGATTCTTATCACAAATAAGATCATCTGTTAGGAATTTCTTTGCCTAATTCTTCTAAGCCATCACTGCATTATATTTAAATATTTTTTCATTGGTTCCTCACTTGGACCATTTGAAGCATCCTAGATGCATACGGCCTCCCGAGCCCATTTCGAGTGCATATTTTCTTGCATGAGCTAAGTACCAAGAGTCCTCATCATTCCCGAACCACAGTCCTATAAATTATCAGTGAAGGTACCTTCAGAGGAGCCCCTAAGAAAACGAATTCAAATCCTCTGATTTCAAGATTCCGTAGGCACTGGTCCTTAGCAACTCAGGGCTATCTCTAAGAGTTACAATAGGTTAGATAATGAATTCAAAATTAGAAGAATTTTTTTTTCTACATTAAAAAACACTGACAATTTCAAGGAAGAGTTGAAGGTATATGAAAACAAGGATCATGATGGGGATAAAACATAAGATGATGCAATGATAACTGAATAACTTAATGAAAGAAGAATACATTGTGAAAAACTTGAAGTTGGGATTATATCTCTGAAGCATAATCTAGAAAAGTCAAATGAATGTAATAAGGAGCTATTTAGAGTATTTGAAGAACAATAAAATGGACTTAAAGAAGAAATTATTGAGTTAAGAACCCAATTGGAAGAGACAAGAAAAGTTGAAGAAGCTAAAAGAAATCAACTAAAAGAAAAAGAGAATGAGGTAATTTCATTAAAAGGTAAAATAGCTAAAAAGGACAAACAATTGATATTTCAAGACAATACCAAGATGTTGGACAATCTTCTTAGTAGTAAAATGTATCCCTCCATTAAAATAGGGCTCATAAAGTGAAAGGAGAATCCAACTCATAGGCTTGTGCAAACAATTTTAGAGATAAAAAATCAAATTTTGAAAACTCTAGAAAAGAATCAATTAGGAAAAAAAACCAACAACCAGGGAAAGTGAATCTTCAAAGAAAATCATTTTCTCCCAGGAATGAGTATGGAAGAAATACAAACATCCAAAGAAGGAACAATAATTCATTCTCTCCCTTGATTGATGATATTGAGTGTTTTATCTATCACAACTTTGGACACATTGCATCTGATTGCAGAAGCAAATTATTCATACCTCAAGCAAAGAATCTCTCCTCAATAAGATCATCAGTTCCCATGTATTCAAGTTTCTTTGAAGGTTATTAATTTACTTACAATTTTTTTGGTCATAAGAAAATTGATTTCATATTATATATAAATGAGAGAAACATGATATAGAAGTACTATGATTCTTTCCCCCCCTTCTCTGGTCACATAAGCTATTATACATGCAATAAATTCAGACATGTAGAAAAATAATGTAGGACCAATTCAATCAATTCATTTAGACATTTCAGACAAGTAGAACCTACCTAAGACAAGAAACTGGACAAGAATTCATTTATTGAAATACCTAAAGAATATGCGTCCATCAATATCCATAATATAAAGAAAATGGAAGTACAATAAGTGAAGTGTGACCTTGCTCTGTATGCACTGAAATAAGAAAATCACTGGCACATAGACATCATATGCTCTCATCACATGTATGGATATAAGAGAAAAGTATCTCTCTCAAGAAAACCAAGGGTGGTGACATTATTCTTGGAAACAATCCACCAACGAAGGTGCTAGGAAAAGGTAGAGTAGATATTGATGTTAAAAATAAAAAAAGTGGATAATGTATTCTTTGTTGAAAAGCTAAAGAAAAACATCCTAAGTGTAGGTGAGATGAACGATAGAGGACATGTAGTTGTATTTACCTTAAGAGGATGCAAAATTATAAAGAATACATTGGAAAGGTAATAGAAAAATAGGTTAGAAATGCAGATAAGTTATATGCATTGAAGTAACATCTTGGCATAAATAAGAGATTGAAGTCAATCTCCTCCACTTCAGATTTATACTAGTCGAAGTAAGCTCCCACTACAGTATATTGATAGTGGATGCATATTCATTAATGAAAACATAGGAGCTATGGGAGGTGTATAGCCTCAGGGGGAGCACATAGCATTATCATATAAGCTTGATCAATTTTGTAGGATCTGCATGAGCTCAAGGGGAACTTTGCATGCAAAAAAAGGTTTGTAGGATGGATAAGTTGTTTTGTTGAAACCTTAATGATAAATTAATGATAGGGAAACCATGTATATGATCCATTGTGCATGTTCACAATTATTATTTTATTAATCTTGATGCAGTTAAATGATGAATGCACCTAGGATTTCGATCTATTGCATTACCAAAGTTTGTGATACCTATTATTTTGATGTTGATTAAATCTTATTAATGTTGCATATATTGAAGCTTTTGATAATGATGCCAAGATGTGGAGATGATTAAAATATGGCACATGTCCAGGGGGAGCATCTCATATGCTTCCAGAGTTTCAACTATTCATTGTTGGCATTATGATTACAGAAAAAGGAAAAGGCACAACTAGAGAATTTTGTCATGCCTTGCCATGTATTATCTAACATTGTCTTATTTTAGGTGTAAGATAATATCTATGGTGTTGTAGGTTGTACAATTAGGGCTTGCATGAGTTTGTTTGGCTAAGCTAGAGAGATCACATCTATGTCACATATTTTCATGTACATGTATGCTGCGGTCAAATTGATGGCTATGTCAGGGTTTGATCACACTATATGAAGCATGTAGTATGTTGACCTTCACAACATGATTTTGATGAGATTATGAGCTACTAACATATGCTATTGTTTGTTGAAATCCATCTAATGTTTTTATACTGTAAGTACCATAAAAGAACATACTATGCCTGGATGGATGTATGAGGCTACCTAATGTACTCAAGGGGATCTATGTATGCATCTAGAGAGATCACAAGTCGTCAAATCAGACTTTCATTTAATGTTTCATAGCGAGTCTTCATGTAAAGAACTTATGTGTGCCCTACATACATCCATGTACATTGATGTTTGCTTATTTTATGTCTAGATTGCATAGGTTGTATGGGTCTCTTGTCTAAGAAGATGTGTATGGGAGCAGGCAATTCATGATATCTGTAGCCCCAATTTTCAAGATGAGCATGTTTAGATTGCAAAAAATGGATGGATATTCATTATTTTTGTGCACATATTGATATTTTATTTGGTGTATTAAGTGGTGACATTATGGAATTTTAGCCCATCTTTGTCATTTATTTCAAAGGGGGAGAGAAGGACTGGATGACTTGGTGTTTTACAGGATGTTGACATCAATGCCAAAGGGGGATATTGTTGGCATTATGGATAGTTTTTTTTCTTTGGTGTCAAGTTGGATTGTGGTATTATCACACTATTGGTGATTGGCACCATAATTGTAGGAGTATTCAAAGGTTTTCTTGAACAAATTCATGACGATTTAATGTGTGAAAAGGAGTTGCAGGAGGATGTTAAGGTTTGACAAGCTCTAGAGGTGTCTAGAAAAGTGATGAAGTAGTATGGTTAGATCATCTAGGATTTTTCTTAAGTTAGACAACCTTTTATGGGAAGAGAACTAGCACATAGCAATGATTCAACATCTTTGCAGCGTGCTCATTTTGTCTGTAAGATGATCTTCCCTAGGATACATTATTATCCTTGCGATGATACCTATAGGTGAAGAAAATTTAAAACCAAGGGCCAAACCATAAAATTTCCCAAGGAATTCATGCAAGCGAGGGTGTTCAATGTCCAATCAATTTGGTCAACAATACAGCAAAAAATTATATGGTTTTTTCCCAAGGTAATTGAATGATGGAGAGTCTATAAATTCACACAATTATTAGACAATGGGTGTGCTCTGTGTGGATCTATCTGGTTTGTCTTATTTTATTTGTCTCTCCATTCTCGCACAAGTTTAAATGAGGATATGGTGGAAATATGAAAGTGTGTGGCAGAACCAGACCCTAGCTAATGCAGACAAGAAGAATGATTGATCTACATAAGTCTTAGGTGATATGATATTATCCAAAGGGTACACCTCACAAGGGCGCAAACACTCTAAATCTAATGATTACGTGTGAAACTTATTGTTGTGGTTTTTTAGATCAATACTAGTGTAAGGGGGTGAATCTTCGAAACTATTATTTATCAATTAGTCATGTTCACAAAGATATGGTTGAAGGTGTGAATATATAATGATTTTATTTATATGCACATAAAAAAATAGTGCATATAGTTAAATATGAAGGATGAAATGGTGCATATATTCTCTATGTGTAGTGTTGATATAGGTTCGATGATAGAGATTTTTCACGGGTACTATGTCACATGGATAATGGTTCAATTTGCAGAGACTATTGATGACTGATTTTGTTACAAAGACAAATCTTTATTGGTTTGAGAGTGATTGATGCTAGAGTGCTGGTAATTTGCCGCTATGTCCTTGTTTAATGAATTCAAGTTGATTTACTGCTTTTAGTCATTAGTCAGGTTAAAATATGCTATTGTGTGCACGTCATTTGTTGTTATACTTTCTGCTATGCAATGAACTTTCTCTAGATCTATCTAGTGCGATTGCATGAAGCTAAAACATCAGGTGGAGATCAATTTTCATATATGTATGATAGAGGTTGATATGATTTACATATTGTTTTAAAGAGATTGTCATTTCTTTTAGGGACAATATTGTTGCAGAGATATATCTACATGCTTATATATTGAGTGGTTGATGCTAGGGTGTCTATGATTAGTTTGTATGATCTTATCTTTTACTATAACATCTTAATGATTTGATGATCCTAGTTAATTTTTTGTGGCTATATTTGAGAAATGATTGATAGATATTGCAAAGTTTGCATACTAATGTGCTTGTTGTAGGGGTTTGAGAGCCATTAGCAAAGCAAGACGGTGAATGCACATTGGTATAGGGGCAATCATTATTGATTAAAGATTATTTAAGTGAACATAGTTCAATACCAGAGTTTGGGAAAAGGGTCAATGTTTGATATTACATTTTTTTTGGTTGCTTGATTCTTTTAAGGAGATATCTATATTGTTGTATCACTATTGCACACACAATTGGAAGCCTATGATTATTCGGGCTTGAGTTAGTTGCCACTTGTCATCAATGTGTTCATATTATGCAGAGATATGTATGCCAACATTATGAGAGGACTTTGGAGTATGCAAAGATTGTATTTTTTGAAAAGAGAGAGACATGTTTATGTTGTGTGGAGTGATAAGTCATGATGGTTGTTTGTTTTCATTGAGTATGGTTTGATGTTGAGAGAGGTTTTGTCATAGTTGCTACTGCTTATTAATGTTAATGAGAAAATTGGTCTTGTGAGGCGTGATTATTGATGTATCTTAGATGCTAACTTAATAAGCACTGTTGATATTAGATTTTGTGCTGAGAATTCAATGTTATTGGGGCTTATGACATATTTGATCATGTCCATAAGGGTTTTTTTATTGATGAGTATTCTGCCGAGGTTTGGTTTCATGGGTAAGAAAAGAGTATGGTTTGGTATGTTTTTGGTTAGATTCATTGAGTGCATGTTTGTTGCCAATATGAATGTATATGGCATAGCTAGGGTTTGATGTTCTATTGAGCAGATTAAATTGTTGATCAAATATTTATTGTAGAGAGGTTTTGGTATCTTGTTGAGCATAATGTTATATATGGGTCTAGTTTGAAAATTGGATGAAACATGGCCTACAAAATTTGAATTTTTTGCTGTTGGATCCAGAGTGAAATATTCTGAAATGAGGTACATAAGAGGATTGGGGGTTGGAGCCTTTAGTAAGGGAGTGGTAGATTCCTTCTAGTGGTGGTCGAATAACTTGATCAAGGAGTGGTGGATTCCTTCCACTGGTAGCTGGTGAAATGATAAGAGGTGGTAGTCTCCAGCAGGTAGGATATTGCACATTAGTAAAAGCCCGCACTAGTGCAATATGTAAAAGTTGTTTTTCTAAATATTAATAAAAGAAGATGAATACAATAATAGCAGTGGATTTTCCCAGTTGGTTTTTCCACCTAATATCCTGTGTCTATGTGATGATGATGATGTTGAATTGTTGATGTGTTATTATCTTATGTTTCACTTGCATTCATGTCTTGCACATGTTACTCACTTATGCATAGATATACTATCATTCATTTTACATTATAAAGAAAAATAAAAATTAGGTAAAATTCGAATATCATGAAATATTGATTCACCTCCCCCTCTCATTATTTCTAACAATAGGTATCAAAGCCAGTTCATCAGGAATAAATTTAACAGTTGGAAGGAGATATAAGGGATTGTGTCAAGGAAACACAAGAAGAAGACACTCAAAGGAAGAAGTCAATTCAAGAGAACTTTTACAGTGAAATAAAGGTATCACATGCAGTCACAACATCAAAAATTATTTATCAAGGATGATCAGTAACAGAACAAGTCATGTTTGGAACTATGGATACTCAAGGTATGCTTCCGCTCAATGATGCAAACTTCTAGACATGGAAAGATAGAATTAAGTCTAGATTATTATCACTTGGATATGATTTTTAGCATTTAGTATGTAATGGTTATAGTAAAACTCCTCCATCAAGAAAAGAATTGTAGATGAATCATTATGTAATAAATGTAATTTATTGTAGCATACCTGATTTAGAACTTGAGAAAGTCATGCACTATGAATCCACAAAGGAGGTATGGGATAATTTATAGGCCATCCATGAAGGTGAAAGCAATATAGTTAAGAAATAATTTTTTTCATTAGGTAAAATGATGGGTAATCTTGCCTTTGAAACATTCAATGTATTTGAAGAAGAAAATTGTATACTATCAGAAGATGAGTGTGGCCATGAAACAACTTCCATAATATCATATGGAATTATAGATTCATAAGAAGAAAGGTTAGATAATGAATCCAAACTTAGAAGAAAACTTGTTTATGGATTGAAAGTGACTAACAATCTCAAGGAAGGGTTGCAGGTATATGAAAACATGGATCATGATGGGGATAAATCAGGAGACACTGTAGTAACTAAACAACTTAATGAAAGGAGAAGACATTGTGAAAAAATGAAGCTGAGATTATCTCTCTGAAGTATGATCTAGAAAAGTCAAATGATGAAATAAGGAGTTACTTCAAGTATTTGAAAAACAAGAAAATGGAATCAAATAAATTATCGAGTTACGAACATAGTTGGAAGAGGTAAGAAACATTGAAGAAGCTAAAAGAAAAAGGGAATGAGGTAATCTCATTAAGAAGTACATTAGTAGAAAAGGACAAACTGTTGAGATTTCAAGACAACACCAAGTTGTTGGACAATATTCTTAGCAGTCAAAGGTCTCCCTCCATTAAATCAGGCCTTGGTTTCCATGAAAAAATGAAAGGAGAATATAGTTCACAGGATTGTGCAAGCAATCTCAGAGACAATAAAGAAAATTTTGAAAACCCTGGCAGAGAATCAATTAGGCAACAAAACCAACAACCACGAAAAGTGACTCTTCAAAGAAAATCATTTTCTCTCTGGAATGAGTATGGAAGAAATGCAAACATCCAAAGAAGGAAAAACAATTCATTATCTCCCTTGATTGATGATATTGAGTGTTTTATGTGTCACAAATTTGGACACATTGAAACCTATTGTAAAAGCAGATTATTTAGACCTCAGGAAAATAGTCTCTCCTCAAGAAGTCATTGGTTACCAAGTATTAAAGTTTCTTTGAAGGTTATTGTTTTACATGCAATTCATTTGGTCATAATTATATTGAAAAAATATCATGTATAAATAAAATAAACATGAAGAAAAAGTAATATGATGCTCCCTCCCCCCCTTCTCTGCTCACAAAAGGTTATATACACACAATAAATTCAGACATGTGGAAAAAGAATGTAGGACCAAGTGAATCAATTCGTTTAGAAATTTTAGACAACAAGTAGAAGCTATCCAAGACAAGAAATTGGACAAGAATTAAGTTATCGAAAGACCTAAAGAAGATGTGTCCATTAGCATTCATCATATCAAGAAAAGGGAAGAGAAATAAGTGAAGTGTGGCCTTGCTTTGTGCACGCTAGAAGAAGAAAATCACTGGTACATAGAAGGGATGGTCTCATCACATGTATTGAGATAATAGAAAATTTATCTCTCTCAAGAAAACCAAGGGTGGTGACATTATTCTTGGAAACAATGCACCAATGAAGGTTCTAGGAAAACATAGAGCAAATCTTGATGTTTATAATACAAAAGCAGATATTGTATTATTGATTGAATGTTTGACACATAACATCCTGAGTGTGGGTAAAATGGCTGATAGAGGACATGTATTTGTTTTTACCTCAAGAGGATGCAAAACTATAGAATAAGACACTGGAAAGGTAATAACAAAAGGGGTAAAAAATGCAGATAAGGTATATGTGTTGGATAAAATTCCAAGCATAAATAAGAGATCAAAGTCAATCTCCTCCACTTCAGATTTAGAGTAGCAAAATTAATTTACCATTGTAGTTTATTGATATTGGATGCATATTTATTAATGATTGCAGAAGAGATATGAGAGGTGCATAGCCTCAGGGGGAGCACATAGCAATAACATAGAAGCTTGATCAATTCTACAAGCTCTGCATGAGCTGAAGGGGAATATTCATGGAAAAGAAGGTTTTCATGTTGGATAAGTTGTTTTGTTGAAACTATAATGGAAGCTTAGATATATGAAAACCAGGCATATGATCCCTTGTGCATCTTCATGATTATGATTTGATTGCTCTTGATGTGGTTAAATGATGAATGCACATAGGGTTGTGATCTATTACATTACCAAACATTATGATACCTATTATTTTGATGTTGGTTACATGTTACTAATGTTGCATCTACTGAAAAGATGGCACATGTTTAGGGGAATCATCTCATATGCTTCTAGTGTTTCAAATATTCATTGTTGGATTTATGATTGAAGAAAAAGGAAAAGGCACAATTGGAGAATTTTGTCATGCCTTACCATGTATTATTGACATTGTCTTATTTCATGTGTATGATAAGATCTGTGATGTTCTAGGTTGTATATTCAGGGTTTGCATTAGTTCATTTGGAAAGGGTAGAGAGATCACATTATGTCACATATTTTCATGTACATGTATGTTGCAATCATATTAATGGATATGTTGGGGTTTGATCACACTGTACAAAGCATGCAATATGTTTACCTTGATAGCATGATTGTGATGAGATTATGACCTAGTAACAGATGCTACTATTTTTTGAAATCCATCTAGGGCTTCTATACTGTTGATACCATAAACTAAAATATTATGCCCAAATGTATATATGAGGCTTCCTAATGTACTAAGGGGGAGATATGTATGCATCTAGAGAGCTCACAAGTAGTAAAATCAACATTTAATTTAATATTTCATAGTGAGTCATCATGTAAAGCACTTATGTGTGCCCTACATAAAACCCCGTCCATTGATGTTTGCTTATTTATCTTCTAGACTACATAGGCTATATGGATCTCTTGTTTAAGAATATGTGTATGGAAGTAGAAGTTTCATGATATTTGTAATCCCAATGTTAAGGGGGAGCATGTTTAGCATGCAAATATCAGATGGATATTCATAATTTTTGTGCACATATTGATAATTGATTTGGTGTATTCAATGGTGATAGTATGGAATTCTAGCCAACCTTAGTCATTACTGTCAAAGGGGGAGAGAAGGACTGGATGAATTGGTGTTTTGCAGGAGGTTGACATCAACACCAAAGGGGGATATTGTTTGCATTATGGCTATTTTTTTGGCTTTTATGTCAACTTAGATCATGGTGTTATCACACTCTTGGTGTTTTGCGGTAGAATTGTAAGAGTATGCAGAGGTTGGATTAAACAAGTTCATGATGATTTTATGTTTTCAGAGGAGTTAAAAAAAGATGTAGAGGTTTGAAAAGTTATGGAGGTTCTTGGAAAAGTGAGGAAATAGTATGGTAGAGTTTCAAGAAAATCATCTAGGAGTTTTCCATAGTTAGACAATATTTGCTGAGAAGAGAACTAGCACATAGTGATGATTCAACATCTTCATAGGGTGCTTACTTTGTCCATGCAATAATCTTCCTTGTGATGATGCCTGTAGGTGAAGAAAATTAAAAACCAAGGGCCAAACCATTCAATTTCCCAAGGAATTCATGTGAGCGAGGGTGTTCAATGTCCAATCGATCTAGTCAACAATACCATCAACAAGTCTATGGTTTTTTCCCTAGGTAATTGAAGGATGGAGAGCTTATAAATTCACAAGGTGATTAGACAATGGTTGTGCTCTCTACAAATCGACTTGGATTGTCTTCTTTTATTTTTCTCTCTATTCTGGCATAGGTTTAAATGAGGATATGGTGGACATATGCAAGTGTGTTTGGCAGAACCAGACCCTAGCTAATGCGCACAAGAAAAATGATTGACCTACATAAGTCCTGGGTGATCTGATCTTATCGAAAGGGTGTAACTCACCAGGGCACAAGCACTCTAAATCTAATGATTATGTGTGAAACTTAATGTTGTTTCTTTTCATATCTACACTAGTGAAAGGGGGTGAATCTCTACAAATTTTATTTACCAATTATACATGTTCACAAATATATAGTTGAATGTGTGATTGTATATTGATTTGATTTATATGCACAGAAAAATAGTGTGCATAGTTAAATGAGAAGGATGTAATGGCACATATATTCTCCATGTGTAGTGTTTACAGAGGTTCAATGATAATGATTTTTCACAAGCACTATGTCACATGGTTGATGTTTCAATTTGTAGAGAATGTCATATGAGTTTTTACAGAGACTAGTGATGATTGATTTTTTTGTAGATACTGATCTTCATTGGTTTGAGATTGATTGATGTTAGAGCGTTGGTGATTTGACTCTACATCATTGTTTGAAAAATTCAAGTTTATTTACTTCTTTGTATTCATTAATGAGGTTCAAATCTGCTAGTTTGTGCACACCATTTGTTGCTATACTTTCTGCTACACAATGAATTTTCTCTAGATCTATCTAGTGCAATTGTAGGAAGCCAAAACATTAGGTGGAGATAAATGTTCATATATGGATGATAGAGGTTGATAAGATTTACATATGTTTTTGTAGAGACTACCATTTCTTCGAGGGATTAGAGAATATTATTACAAAGATAGATCTCCATGTTTTTATATTGAGTGGTTAATTCTAGGGTGTCAGTGATCATTTCTATGATCTGGCCCGTTACCATAAAAACTTGTTGTTTTAATGAGTCTAGTTGATTTTTCGTGGTTGTAGTTGAGAAAGGATTGATAGAGATGTTACAAAGTTTGAATACCAATGTGCTTGTTGTAGGGGTTTGAGATCCATTAATGAAGCAAGACAGTGAATTCACATTGTACAAGGGCAATCATTATTGATTAAATATTATTGCAGTGAACAAAGTTCAAAACCAGAGTTTGGGAAAAGGGTTAATGTTTGATATGAAATAATTTTTGGTTGTTTGATTGTTTTGTAGGAGATATCTATATTGTTGTAGCACTAATGCACGTAAACTTGGATGCCTATGATTATTCAATCTTGAGCTAGATGTTGCTTGTCATCAATGTGTTCATATTATGGAGAGATATGTATGGAAGCTTAATGAGAGGATTGTTGCATATGAAAATATTGTATTTTTTGAAAAGAGAGAGTCTTTTTTATGTTGTGTGGAGTGATGATTCATTATCGATGTTTGTTTTCATTGAGTATTGTTTAATGTTGAGAGAGTTTTTCTCATAGTTGTTGCTGGTTATTAATGTTGATGAGAATATTGGTCTTACAAGGCTTGATTATTGATGTATCTTAGATGCTAACTTGATGAGAAATGTTGAGATTGGATTATGGGAAGACAATTCAATGCTACTAGGGTTTATGAAAAATTTGATCCTGTCCATAAGGGTTTGTTATTGATGAGTATGCTACAAGGGTTTGATCTCATGGGTAAATAGAGAGTATTGTTTGGTATATTGTTGGTCATAGAAATTGAGTGAATTTTTGTTGCCATTATTTGACAATATTAATGTATATGGCAGAGTTAGGGTTTGATGTTCTATTGAGCATATTCAAATTTTTATCAGAGCTTTATTGCAGAGAGGTTTTGGAATCCTGTTGAGCATAATGTTGTATGTGGGTCCAATTTGAAAATTTGATGAAACATGCCCTACAAGATTCAAATTTGTTGTCGGTGGATCCAATGTAAAATATTATGAAATGAGGTTGAGAAGAGGATTGGGGGTTGGAGCCTTCAGTAAGAGAGGGATAGCTTCCTTCCAGTGTTGGCCAGATAAATTTATCAAGGAGTGGTAACTTCCTTCTAGTGGAAGTTAGAGAAATAATAGCAGGTGGTAGCCTCCAACATGTAGGATCCTGCACACTGGTAAAATCCTGTGCCAATGTAAGATGTAAAATACACTTTTCTGAATATTAATAAAACAATACGAAGACAACATCAACGGTGGTTTTTCCTAGTTGGGTTTCCACTTAATATTTGGTGTCTCTATGTGATGATGATGATGCTAACTTATTTATGTGTTGTGATCTTTTGTTTCACTTTCATTTATGGCTTACATGTGTTACTTATGAATATATTTTCTATCATTAAGTTAACATTATAAAGAAAAATAAAAACTAGGTAAAATTTGAATATCATGAAATACCGTTTCACCTGCCCTTTTCATTATTTCTAACAAACAATATGTCAATATTTTTGTTGTTCAATAATTTTTCTTTTCTCATATTCATTTGGCATATTTTATGGCCAAACAGACGGAGTATTCTTAAATCTACCTCTATTTCTTAAGCTTGAAATTATTTCACTTTGATCATTGGAAAATGGCACCCACAAAACAGAATCAACAACATCAAAGTAGTCTTCTATCTATCTATCTATCTATCTATCTATATATATATATATATATATATATATATATATATAAACATATTTTTTAATTTCTTTGAAGAATTCGTAATAATGTACATCTCTATCATGCATTCATGTATTATGGATTTGATCAATTTATTGCAATAACAATAACTTTGATGCAAATATTGGATGATATAGAATGAAATTCAGAAATGCTAAACTTAATGAAGGTCTTGATTCCATAATATTTGAATACTTCTTAACCCATATAAGAGTTTTCCCATCAATTTTTCTGATACAAAATTGATATTGTAAGATAATGTCATCAAATTGTTCAATGGAATTTTTTTCACTTGTGAGCCTATAATAAATCTTCCTATGTCAATAGGTTTTTCCAATATATGAAAAATATGGTTTGGAATGTATGATTTCTTAATACATTCAATTAATGGTTGCAATCTTTCAACATTTTTCCTCTTCAATGTTATTTAAAAACACTTTATTATTTTATTAATATGGTCATGAGTGTTGCCTAATAAGAAGGAAACCAAATTTTACCTTTCGGAATTTTCCCAAACCCATAAGCATGTTTAGATATCCAAATACAATTTGATTTTTGTTTTCATGACTAATTTTGTATAATTATAGATACAAAACTTGAGGAATATTACTAGAACTATTTGGAACCATGAAGTAAACCCTTGGACACATTTTTCCATTAAAACTATACATCCAACAAAGTGAAATTGAATAAAATTCTCCTCTTATAATTTTTTTGGTGTGTGGACAGGATGTGATAGAAGTGTTTTGTTTTGTTCCATGCCATCATTGATCAAACCTAAATATTTATTTGGAATATCATAACACTTTTTCAATTCTTCTACAACATTTTCATTTCACTTAATTGTTGATTCCAATGCTTTTGAGTGCTTTGACAATTGAATCTACACATAACATAAAAATAAAATAATTATAAAAAATTTTCATAATTTATACTATCCAATTTCAACAAATAATATTGTAAATGCATACCTCTTTCGGCCCCTTAGAGTTATCCCTTTTTTATTTAAGGAAAGCACAAGTACTGTAAACCCCCATCTTGTACGTCTTGGGAATAAAGACATTGTTGATTTTTTTCTTCCATATCTTTTTCATATAGGTATATGTAATAATATTATCATTTCCTTCATCTCCTTTAGTATGTTTTTGTATAAATTGTATATTTCTCATCTCGAAAATTTATCTGAAATATGTATTATGTCTATATTTGGCATACACTCTTGATGTTTGGAAAGAAGTCTTGAATCCATAACAATTTAATATGTTAATGTCCCAATATCTCATCTATGATATCCTTTTGAATGAAATGTAGGATCTTTTTCAATATTGTTTAGGTTTTTGATAGATGAATATTACCAATTTAGTGAATTTTTAAAAAATCCTTTCTATAGAGTAAAATATTCCTAATGAGATAATCATAACTTATCCTTATAGATATCATGCACCCCACTAAATATGAATTTTTCATGCTTTTATTCATTGAAAAATATATCTTCCCTTTCTCCAAGGCATACATAGAGTCTATACCTTTCAATCAACTTTTTGACAACATTCACTTGAAATCAAATTAGTAATGGAACTTGATTTCATGAGAAAGTATTTCTTAGAAATTGTGTAACTGGACTGGTTTGGATTGATAAAAAACCTTTTAGTCCTAGTCCTATTTACAATATTTTTTTGCAATGTCTCCATCATTTCATCATCCCCACTATAAGGAATTTCCTCGCCACTAGGAGGAATATTATCCTCACTATAATCATACTCAACATTGTTAGGAACCTCAACAAGAGAATGTTGACTATTGATGCCATTCAATTGTTCTATGTGAGAAATGTCTTGGTCATCAACAACATTATGGATGTATTTTAAATCCTCACTTGAAGAAAATCATTACCATCTCCACTAGTGACTTTATATTCCCCACAAACAAGAAATTCTCAACCCTCATCATAATAATCTCTAGTAATTTTAAAATCAACTTCACCATTCTCATTAGTACCATCAAAATCTTCTATTGGAGAAAAATGTTCATCATCTTCATGAGTGCCTTTAAAATTACCACTTGGAGGAAATGCTTCATAATCCTCATCACTGCCTTAAAATCCTCACTTGGGAGAAATTCTTCATCATCCTCATTAGTGCCTTTAAAACCCTAAACTAGGAGAAATTATTGAATATCATCCTCTTAAGTGCCTCTAAGAAATTATTGAAGGAAATTATTTTTAAAAATATAATAAGAATACTTTTAGTTATTATATACTTTTAATTTTTCATCTAGAGAAATGACATCAAGGATGATATCTATCAATATATTTGGATAAAGACCTACAATCATGGCATTCGAAACTATAGTTGGAGTCTCCATGAATCCTAACCAACAAAAGGCTACAAATTTTGGTCAAGTTCCATCAACTAACCTCTTAAAAGGAACAAAGAATGTTAGAGAATGTAAATCGACAGTAGAGGAAAGAAAAATGGAGCATTCATGGTATGTCAAAGATAAATGAAGAAAAAATATAAAACAAATATATTTGTCCTATGCCGAGTTTGAGCATGTGTGGAAAATTATCAAGTGCTTGGCATGGTATAATATATATGTTTGGTGCTAGATGCAAAGATTATTTAGGCTCATATAAAACAAGGTAATACATATAACAAGATTAAATATTATTTCAGAAAGAGAAATTATAACGTGCAAGAAGGTTTTACATAAATATGTGCATCTATCATGCAAGAAATTTAGGAAGGAAATGTAATGTTTTTTATTCTTATTATGTGTTATGTATTATTGTAAGTATCATGACACGTTTTTAAAACTTATGTATCATTGAGATGTTATGTTTTATTTTTACAAGATTTTCCTATTCAACTTCGAAATATGTTGGAGGGGATTTATTCTAATGAGAAGGATATCATGGAAGTCATAAATACCTTTAATATTGATAAGGAACAAGAAGAAATAAAAAAGAAATGAAGAGAAACATAAGTTGAGGTTACAAGAGTAGATACACATAATCAAGAAAGGGGAAATACAAATCATCAATTTAATAAGGTTGGAAAGGTAACATTTCAACATGTGAAAACCCAAAATGAGGACAATGTTTCCATTGGTGACAACAAGGTTACGTTTCTTGTTCAAAAGAAGAAGAAACATTAGAAATACAAAAGAAATATGCCCAAGAATGATTCCATTCCTGATGATTGTGAATAAATTATTGATTTAGATGAAACTCCTTTAACTTATAAAAGGGAAAATTTGATGATATTGAGCATGATGAAGAAACTATAGTTAAATATAAATATCATAGTGAATTTTGTAAATGTAGTAGGGAAATTATAACATCAGGTGTTGATATAGAGAATGGTATTATTAACATAACACAAAATTCCATTTGAAATTGATTGAGGAAAAACAACATGGTTGGAGGGAGCATTCATTTCAATTGAATGTGAAACTACTTTATAGATCTATAGAAGAGCAAGATAAACATAAAAGTAGAAATCCACACCACAAACATATCCATAAATTGAAAATATTGATTAGGTACATTCCATATGCACTTTTGGTTGACAACGTGGTTCTTGTTGACCCAATGAAGGTTTCCATTAAGGATGCATTTGGTAGATCAAAATGTTTTGACTATAAATGTTATGTGATTGGAGGAAACATTTCTGCAGAGGTTAGAAGAGAATCGATGTAGGGGTATCACAAGAAAAGCTTATTTGAAATAATGTAATATATCAATTATGCTAATTTAACATATGTGGAAGCAAAGCCATTGGCACATGACCATAACACATATAATGAGTATAGGATGTCTATGAATTTCATTTAAAGGGTCAAATTTATTCATAATGAGTTTGAATAATTATGTGGTGGGAACATATCAAAGGTTGATGAAAATTTTCAAAACCAATGATATGGAAATGGACTTCCCAATTGATGAGGAAAATGAGAAAGGAAATAATCACAAACTAAGCAATGCATTTATAATCGTGGATAACTTTTTTCAATTGGGATTCAGATGTGGGGATATATGAGATTTGATTGATACAATGTCCAATATGTGGGAGTCAGTATAAAACATTAAAATGTTAAAATATCAAAACCTTTAGCATGTAACACTAGTAATACAGGTCCTAAAATCAAGCATATGCTAGAAGATATAACTATCACACCTTGGAGAACAATGCAAGGAGTGAGATTGTTGAGTTATTTTTATTTATGTTAGGATTGCAAAACTTATTTTTTTTTATAATTTTAACATATTGTTGTTGTAAGTAATCGATTATGTATATCATTATAAAATTCTTTATTATATTTATGTATTGACAAGGTTTATATGGTAATACAAGAGAAAATAGTTAAAACATTTAAAATGTTTGACAAAAAGAGTTCGGATGATGTTAGATAAAACTATCTAGATTCAAGCTCTACAACAACACTCAAACAATTTTTTGTTGCATTCAAAATGATATGTTGATTTATATATTCATCACTATTCATTTTTAGACTATTTTTATTTTATTACATATAGATATATTTGTCTATTGCTTTAAATATGCAAAAAAATAAAAGTATAGCAATAAAAAAGATCGAGGAATGGGCATTTACAATGAGGAATTGCGATATATCGCATAATGAATTGGAGTAGGCATTACAAATGATACACCTATATTACTTTTGCAATGGCGGGGAAGAGATAGGTGATGTGGCAGATTGGTTGGACCTACTATAGACTTTATTATTATCAGAAGCTTTTTCCTTTAAGGGTTTTCAAAGTCTTTCATGTATTTTCTTTATGAGTCGGGCGACATTGCATTGCAATTTTTTATAATGGGGCATTTTGGTTTATCCTTGCAACACGCGATATGCGTTATGCGACAAAGATTTCAATAAGCTTTGTTTAAAGTCCTCCAGCCAATAGAATTAGAGCTTGAGTTCAGATAGAAATTTTTTTTGTCCCTTTAAATAAATTGACTTGTTTTATTATTCTAGATAAAAATTTAAAAGGGTCCCCATTTGACGCAACAAAATTGAATTCAGACTCCTCTAAGGAGAGGTGGTCAGTGTAGCCGTGGTCCTGTCAGCGTTTTCCTTGTCAAACCCCGTTCTTTGACTCCACGTGGTCTACTTATATTTTCCTCGGAAATTTATTTATCAAATTCGTGGAATTTGATAAATGAACGTTATCCACAACCTTTGCAATTTTATTTATATCTCCGAACCTTATAACAAATGGTTAACTCTTTCAAACTTTATATTAATAATCCACGCCTTTTAAACAAACGACTTATAATAAATCGTGGCTCCGGGCCCCACCTCTACGATCGATGGCCCAATCAGATGCACGCTCCGTACCAGTTATCTTCCGCGTATCTTTATCCAACGACCACCGTCCGATGGCCCTTTCCCAAATCAACAGCTCTCGGAAATGTCACTCGGCTCCCCTGGTCGAACGATAACGTGCGATGGCACGCTTTGAATGGTGGTTTTCTGGGGGTCCACCTCTCCACGTGTCGCTTACCCTATGGAATCGGTCGCGTTCAGGAAATACCGCTTACTTCGCAAAAGCAGTGCGATATGGGAAATTCGGGGTTGCGAATCCACTAGTGGTTTTGTACAGTGATTTACCAAGGTTTGTCCGGGGTTGCACTATCCCTTGAATTCAGTTAACTCCAGCCTAGCCATGGTTCAGGACTCAATAAACAGCGGGACAATTCCTCTTCTTATTAGGCAGGGTTTTTATCAATTTAGCTTACTATTATCATTAAACAGAGCTCCACGACCATGGTTTCACACTATCTCTTCGTCTGTGGTTGGGGTTTCCAATTATTCAACGATCACAGAGATACAACAATTGTACAATGACTCAATCCAACAAGACAGTGTCCAATCGCCTCACAACTTAAACAAATTCCTCTCGAATAACAATTTAAGACAGATGGATAGCCGACGGAAAACGAAATTCACTTAATTGGAAGCGATTGTTCAATACACAGATTTTATTGCAGAATCTCTTTCTCTTTTTCTTCCTTCTCCTCTGCTCCCCTATATACATCCGAGGGATTACATTTATATACATGAACATTTTTTTGTTCGGTTCCTCTGTGAGGACCGTTTTAGAAAATCAATAGCCTAATTAAAATAATTCAACTAACTGAAATATGACAGACACACTAACTGAACTATTCGACTTCTACGACTCTAACTGATCTAAATGATACAGTCAGCTGAGGTATTGACACCTAGCTGTTACAATTCAAATATTTTCGACCCCTACTAGCCACAACATGTGGACAAACCTCCTACATTGCTGGCTAGTGTCTAATGCCCCTGCATCAGGCTCCCGAGGGCAATATTTTTCATGGGCTCCTGTCCATGAGATCTTCCACTGATCTGCCTATCTTCTGCAACATTCCTTCAGTCATCCAAGTGGCATCTTCCTCTGGTTTGTCCTTCCATTTGATTAAGTACTGAAAGTAATCTTGTCCTCTGGTCCTTTTGAACACTCTCTTGTCCAATATCTTCTTTGGTTGCAATGGTTGTGCTGGAGGTAGCTGCTCTTTCCACTCAATCTGTCCCTTGTCTGCTACTCTTTCTTCTGCACCATCATCTTCATACTTGTACAAATCTGCAACATTAAAAATGGGAGATATTCCAACATCAGGAGGTAATTAAATCTCATAAGCATTTGCAGAAAACTTTCTAAGTATCTTGCATGGCCCAATCTTTTTGAACTTCAGTTTGTTATACTGCTTCTTCAGGAACCTCTCCTTTCTCAGATGTGCCAAAACCAAATCTCCCACTTCAAAATGAACTTCTTTTCTGCTCAAGTCTGCTCTGCTCTTGTATCTGATGCTACTGCCTTGTAGTTGCTGTTTCACTTGTTCATGTATGGCTTGGATCTCTGAAGCAAATTCCTCACCATCTGCACTCCTTAGCTCTGCCTTTCCCAGATTTCTTAACTCTGATATTCCTCTAGGGTGCATTCCATAAACAATGTGGAATGGACTCTTCCCTGTGCTTCTATTTGGTGATTCATTATATGCATATTCTGCCTGGGGCAAAATATGATCCCATTGCTTGGGATGCTCTCCTGCAAGACTTCTCAACAAATTTCCCAGACTCCTATTCACTACCTCGGTTTTTCCATCAGTCTAAGGATGATAAGTTGAGCTGAAACTCAGTTTGGTACCAAGTTTCTTCCACAGTGTCCTCCAAAAATGACTTACAAATCTGGTGTCTTTGTCTGAAACAATACTCTTGGGCAACCCATGCAATCTAACAACTTCTTTGAAAAACAAGTTAGCAACATGGGTGGCATCACTAGTTTTATAGCATGGAATAAAATGTGCCATTTTGGAGAATCTATCCACTACAACAAAGACTGCATCATTCCCTCTCTGAGTCTTGGGAAATCCTAGAACAAAATCCATACTCACCATGTCCCAAGGCCTGTCTGGAATAGGCAAGGGAGTGTACAATCCTGCATTCTAGCTCCTTCCTTTAGAATAGTGATAGATTTTGCAATTCTTCACAAACTTGTCCACTTCTGCTCTCATCTTGGGCTAGTAATAGAAGTGACTCAGCTGCTCATAAGTCTTATCAGTACCAAAGTTTCCAAAAGGTCCACCACTATGCTTCTCTTTGATCAAATTTTCTCTCATGGAACATTTTGGTACACACAGTTGGCTTCTTCTAAATAACAAGTCCTCCTGCAGGAAATAATCCATCCACTGGATTCTATCTGTTAAAACAGGGTTACTACATGCCTCAAATGCTTCTTTAAAATCTGGATCTGTCTTATACAATTCTTTGAGAAAATCAAATCCTACAAATTCAAAATTTGTTTCTTGAATAAGCATGTGCCTCCTACTCAAAGCATCAGCTACTTTATTGGCTAGGCCACTTATATGTTTCAAAACAAAATTAAAACCTTGGAGATACTCAACCCATTTAGCATGCTTATGTTTCAACTTGGGCTGTTGTACAATATACCTCAAAGCATGATTGTCAAAATATAATACAAATTCCCTGGACATCAAATAATGTCGCCACTTTTTCAGTGCCTGAACAATTGCATAGAATTCATTCTCATAAGAGGAATACTTTCTCCTGGTGTCATTCATCTTCTCACTGAAATATGCTACAGGTCTATCATCCTGACTCAACACAGCTCCAATGGCCTCCCCACTGGCATCACATTTTACTTGAAATGGTTTAGTAACATCAGGCAAAATCAAAATAGGCTTCTCCGTTATCTTTTTCTTCAAAACTTTAAAGTTACTTTATGCTTCAGCAGTCCACTTAAATGGTTGTTTTCTCTTCTTTATTGCCTCAATTATGGGTGCATTGATCTTACTGAAGTTCCTTATAAACTTTCTGTAAAAGCTGGCAAGTCCATGGAAACTTCTTACCTCAAAAACATTCCTGGGTGAAGGCCACTCCACAATTGCCTTAACCTTTCCTAGGTCCATCTTCAATCCTTCTACAGAAACAAAAAAACCAAAATACACCAACTCTTCTTTCATGAATGATCATTTCTTCAAATTTATCAGTAGTTTCTCTTGGTGAAGCTTCTTGAAGACATGATTAAGATGCCTTAAATGTTTTTCTTTAGTTCTGCTGAAAACTAATATATCATCCAAATATACTATCACAAATTTCCCAATGAATTCTTTCAATACTTCATTCATAAGTCTCATAAAAGTTATAGGTGCATTTGACAACCCAAAAGGCATTACCATCCATTCATACAGTCCTTCATTTGTCTTAAGGTAGTTTTCCACTCATCACCCTCTCTTATTCTAATCTGTGGTATCCACTCTTTAAATCTATCTTTGAGAAATATTTAGCACCACTCAAACAGTCCATTAAGTCCTCCACTCTGGGCAAAGGGAATCTGTACCTGATTGTGATCTTATTGATTGCTCTAGAATCAGTACACATCCTCCAGCCTCCATCTTTCTTTGGGCTCAATACTGCTGGTACTGCACATGGACTCAAACTTTCTCTGATCAACCCCTTGTCCACCAATTCCTGTACTTGTCTCCTGATTTCCTCATTTTACTTGGGAGTCATTTTGTAGGCTACCTTGTTTGGCAGATTTGAACCAGGGATAAAATCTATATGATGGCTGATCTTTCTCACAGGTGGTAGCTCATCAGGTAAATCGTCCACAACAATGTCACAGTAATTGTCTAACATCTCTTGTATTTCTACTGGCAAATCAGAAATTTTTGTAGAAGTAAGAACTACTTTAGGTTTTCAAACCAAAGCAAAGCTTACCTCTTCTTCTTCTATCTGCTGTAGATATTCCTTCCCGCTCAGCAACAAGGTCTTCAGATCAATCACTCTGCTGGATGGCTCTCCTTCTTCCATGGGTATCAATGTATGATGTACCCCATATTTGAAGAACTTGTAAGTGTTCTTCTTGCCATCATGCACTGCTGCTCTATCAAACTGCCAAGGTCTCCCTAGCAGTATATGACACACATCCATGGGCATTACATCACACAGGACCTTATCTTTATATTTTCCCATTTGCAGCTCTATCTCACACTGTTCTTTTACAACCAGCTGGTGCCCTTTGTGCAGCCAGGACACCCTGTAGGGAGTGGGATGCTCCCTTGTCTTCAACTTCAACTTATTTATCACCTCAGTGGAAACCAGATTTTCTGTGTTGCCACTATCAATGACTAGCTGGTAGCACTTCCCTTGGACCTTGCATATGCTCCTAAACAAAGTCTTCCTTTGTGTAGGCTCAGTGACTTCTTTGGCTTGCTTCAACAAGACCTTATTAACCACCCAGGACTCTCCCCTCTCTGGAAGAATTTCTTCTTCAATTTCTGCCTCTTCTCCAGCCTGGGAAACAACAGCATTTCTCGGACCAGCACCCACATTCTTTGGACACTCATAGTGCTTATGTCCCACTTGCTGACATCTATAACACCTCAACTCTCTACCTTTGCCTCTGTCTCTGCCTCCTCTTCCTTTTCCTCTGTAAGAACCCCTTCTGCCCCTTGCATCATCCTATGTAGATGCATTCTGAGGTGAGCTACTATTAGCTCCATCCCTGGGTGTAGTATGCTTTCCTCTACCACCCTGACTTCCCTTCCCATGGAAAGTACCTCTCTTCTTGGCAGACTGTTTTCTCAGAAGTTTTTCCTCTGCTTTCAAGGCCATCTGATAGGCCTCTTCCACTGTCTTAGGAGACCGAAGACCTATCTCATCTTGGATCTCCAGCTTGAGACCATTCACATATCTGGCAGTCTTCTCTGGCGTGTCTTGGAATTTCCCAACCTTTATGCTTCTCTGTAGAATTCCTCTGTGTATTCTTTTATTGTCAGCAACCTCTGTCTCAGGTTTTGCATTTTCTTATACGATGTCAGCTGATAATCACTAGGAAAGAATTTACCTTTTAATTTAGCCATCATTCTGGTCCAGCTCTTGATAGGTTGCTTGCCAACTCTCCTCCTTTCTGCCTGCACTCCATCCCACCAAAGTGCAGCATGTCCTTTCAGCTTTGTCACCGCAAACTTGACCTTTTTATATTCACTTATTTCTTCATAATCGAAGCACTTATTCATTTCGTTTATCCAGTCCATCAGTTCCTCTGGATTCAACCCCCCTGCATAACTCGACACTTCAATTCTGGGCTTAACTACAGACCCCAGAACAGTTCTAAGGAGTCTCATGTTAGGAGGAATTTCAACATTCTCTTCAGCTTCTTCTGTTTCAGGTTCACTGATGTCTTCAGGATCTCTGGGCTGTCTTCGCTCCATGGCATCCATTCTAGCTTCAACCCTATACAACATCCCCAACACCTTTGCGTTGGCAACGAGTCTCCTTCTGCCAGCACCTCTACCAACTCGGATTGCCATGTCAGCTTTCTGCAAAAAAAACCTTAAAACAATGGCTCTGATACCACAAATGACGCAAAAAAACTGAATTCGGACTCCTCTAAGGAGAGGTGGTCACTGTAGCCGTGGTCCTGTCAGTGTTATCCTTGTCAAACCCCGTTCTTTGACTCCACGTGGTCTACTTATATTTTCCTCGGAAATTTATTTATCAAATTAGTGGAATTTGATAAATGAACGTTATCCAAAACCTTTGCAATTTTATTTATATCTCCAAACCTTATAACAAATGGTTAGCTCTTTCAAACTTTATATTAATAATCCATGCCTTTTAAACAAACGGCTTATAATAAATCATGGCTCCGGGCCCCACCTCTACGATCGATGGCCCAATCAGACGCACGCCCCGTACCAGTTATCTTTCATGTATCTTTATCCAATGACCACCATTTGAGGGCCCCTTCCCAAATCAACGGCTCTCGGCAATATCGCTCGGCTCCCCTGGTCGAATGATAATGTGCGATGGCGCGCTTTGAACGGTGGTTTTCTGGGGGTCCACCTCTCCACGTGTCGCTTACCCTATGGAATCAGTCACGTTCAGGAAATACCGCTTACTCCGCAAAAGCAGTGCGATATGGGCAATCCGGGATTGCGAATCCACTAGTGGTTTTGTACAGTGATTTACCAAGGTTTGTCCAGGGTTGCGTTATCCCTTGAATTCAGTTAACTCAGGCCTAGCCATGGTTCAGGACTCAATCAACAGCGGGACAGTTCCTCTTCTTATTAGGTGGGGTTTTTATCAATTCGGCTTACTATTATCATTAAACAGAGCTCCACGACCACGGTTTCACACTCGCTCTTCGTATGTGGTTGGGGTTTCCAATTATTCAATGATCACAGAGATACAACAATTGTACAATGACTCAATCCAACAAGACAATGTCCAATCGCCTCACAACTTAAACAAATTCCTCTCGAATAACAATTTAAGACAGATGGATAGCTGATGGAAAACGAAATTCACTTAACTGGAAGCGATTGTTCAATACACAGATTTTATTGCAGAATCTCTTTCTCTTTTTCTTCCTTCTCCTCTTCTCCCCTATTTACATCCAAGGGATTACATTTATATACATGAAAATTTGTCTGTTCGGTTCCTCTGTGAGGACCGTTTTAGAAAATCGACAGCCTAATTAAAATAATTCAACTAACTGAAATATGACAGACACACTAACTGAACTATTCGACTTCTACGACTCTAACTGATCTAAATGATACAGTCAGCTGAGGTATTGACACCTAGCTGTTACAATTCAAATATTTTCGACCCCTACTAGCCACAACATGTGGACAAACCTCCTACATTGCTGGCTAGTGTCTAATGCCCCTGCATCACCATTACAAGCTAACTATCTAATTATAATGGGGTGTTGTTGAGTAGCACAACATAGTGCAAAAGAAATATTTTCCCAATTGGAAAAGCCATGAAATGAGAAATATCCTTCTAATAGATTCAACCATATATCTATGTCGTCTACATATATTTGGCCCTTAGATATGGGAATGTCAAAGTTTACTTGTACTTTAAAAGGAGTGGCACCTCCAGAGTGGCTGCTAGACGAAGTTCAATAGCCGGAGGGTAGTTGTTGAAGGATCTGGGAAAATTTATCCATCAGAAAGTTCCTTTGTTTCTCGAGGGCCTCCTCGAGAAATATTTTGAGAGGATCTCCTTCTCCCTCGTCTTTATTTTATTCCACCATGGGAGGTCATTGGGGTTTGTGAGGCTGATCTTGCAAAGGCTCAACCAGATCGAGCCCTAACTCCTTATATCTTGACCTCGTTGGGGACATGCAAAGAAAGATCAAGAAAGAGCAGACCGCTCTGATACCACTGATCCAGAATTATGCAGGAACACAATAAAATACATAAATAAATATAAACATAGAGATGCAATAGGATTAACACTTCATTTCATTAATATCAAATACTGAAAAATGCTTACAGACAATATGGTAAATAAACTAGCTTGGACGATGGTAGCTTATCTTTGAGAAGAGATGTGGCGGCTACATGCCTCTGAACTATATTACAATGAGGCTCAAGGGCCTTTTTATTATTGAACAACTTGGGAAAACCATAAACAACCAAAATCATAACCCTGGGAGTTGGAACGAAAAGAGTTTGTGGGCCCCGTTGGGGTTAGTTCGACAGCTAACTTCCCGGGGTCGTAACTTGGTCATATTATCTCCGTTTGGTGAGTATGATATATCGTCAGAAATATCTCTTCGAGTACTACAATTTTCTCCACCCCTTGCCTATGGCTATGGCCATGCCGTGGACCTAAAAAAACACCGTTTAGGGGGTCAGATCTTCTCTGGAAGTTTAGGACCTGAAAAACTACTAAAAATAGTAAATGCTGTTATAAATAAGGAAACTGATGAAACCGATTAGAGGTCTAGGTGGAATAGGTGGGTGGCCACCAATATCCACCTGGATCAATCACATGTGTAAAAAATGTCAAAGGAACTTGGGCATTCATTATATGAATTGTTTGGAAATAAGCATATGGGGGGACTTGTGGACATCAAATATCTAATGGAAGAGAAAAATGAAGAAAGGTAAGTGTAGAATACCATGAAATAAGATGATGATGAGGTGCTTGAGGACGATGAATATAACTTATATGATGTTGATTAATTTTAAGTTATGCTTTAGGGTTCGAAAGAGGGGGATGGATGCTCTATGTCCCTGAGGAAGTTAAATTTGTTGAGTATTCATGGGGCTTAGGATGCATGAAAAACAATCAAGTTGAAGCTTATGCCCTCTACCAAGGTTTTCAGTTGGACAAAGAAAAATAGGTAAATTCTCTCACTGTTTTGGGAGACTCTCTTTTTCTGATTCAAAATTTGGTGAAGGGCTTCTCTTCGAGGGACAAAACATTAGAAAGTATTATGAAAAGAATTAGGAAAGTAGAAAAGGGTTCTCTTCAATAGCATATTTCCATGTTCTTTGTGACCTCAATAAATATGCAGACTTATGTGCTAATGAAGGGTGTAAATTAAAATTGGGAGATCTTTAAAAATCAATGGCCAAATCAAGCCTTTTCCTATTCCTTAGAGCTAAATGGGCGGCAATACATTGTTATGAAGGATTTCATTATCAATTAGTTATAGTATGACATGTAAATTTTATTTTTTGGTGGGTCAATTTTGGAAGGTATATACCTACAAAATCTTGTTTTTTGTTGTGCAGTTTGGAGTCTCTCTGGAAAAAAATGTATTTTACTGGATAAGAGGGCTGAGGAGATTTTTTTAAGTTATAGTTATATAAAGCTTGATGTATTTTCTGTGATCCAGTTTTTTATTCTGGTTAAAAAAATAAATAATAAGCCGTGCTTCAAAAACAAGCCCAAATTTGCAAATTGTTAATAAGTTATACTTGCAATGTTTTAATTTTGAGATTATTATAAGAATAAATATAATTTTGTTATTGTTTTATGATGGATATTTTTATTATGCTATTTTCTTTTAGTTTTTCTCTAAATCATTACTCTATATATTTTTCTTTAAAATATTATTATCTTTAAACATGAAATATATAAAAATCATAAAAAAATGTTTTTTTTTTCTTTAAATTATCTCCATTAAAAACATTTATTTGACATGTCATTTTAAGCAATTTTTCTTTTTCAAAAAATATATATTTTTATTATATCTAACTTTGAAATTTGTTTTTTTTGTTAAATGTTTAAAAGAAATGTTTTTTTAGCCTTGTATACATGTTTGTGTATTAAAGTAAAGATAAGGAAGTGTTAAAAATGATATTTTACAATATATTTAAAATATACAACACTGTACATACATACATACATACATACATACATACATACATACATACATACATACATACATACATACATACATACATACATACATACATACATATATATATATATATATATATATATATATATATATATATTTTACACTATATTTAAAATATACAACACTGTACATACGTACATACACACACACACACAGATATATATATATATATATATATATATATATATATATATATATATATATATATATATATAATGTTATGAAAATATTGAAAATTTTATGACAAAAAATTGAAAAAATTAATTAGAGAAACTTGAAAACCACTTTAAAATCCAACATTTGAAAAAATTTCAATACTTTGTAGATAAGAATATTTAGAATATCAAAAAATTGCTCCCCCTAAAAGAGGGGTGTTACCAGTGGCACCACTTTTCAAAATAGGGGTAAAAATCACTACTAAATGTGATATCTTCGGTGTAGTGCCTTGTTTTATGTAAACATTCATGACAAGCATTATGACTATTGTATTATTACTTGAGGACATTAGGTATTGTTGATCCAATTATTTTTCACTTTGTTACGATGACACTTGATCTGCATATTATTGATGAGAAAGATATATGCTATTGATGATTACGTTATTAAATGATGATTAGTCATTTAAGATTTTGTAAAATCCTCTCTTTTTAGACAAACAACTCAACCAATATACTAAAAAAAAAATATCATAGCAAATAATATCAACCAATATAACAAATCTATTTATTAATGTCATTGTAAAATCCCTTCTCGCTGAACAAATAACTCAACCGTCATACAATAAGCAAAAATACCACAACAAACAAACTTAACCAATAAATTATGATCTGCTTTATTAATATGACTTGGAATTACATGCTAAAGAATCATTTTGAGTTACAAAATAGATTTCTATAAGCCCATAAATAGTGATGGCTAATGGCACAATTTACTGGGAAAATAGGAGATGACAACACATGAATGTCCCCTTACACAAATATTAATTACTATAATGGATCATATTTGATGGCTGGTTTGACCCTCCCTTTTGATGCCACAACCCAACAAATGATAACTCAAAATACTAAGAAAAAATGGCACTAGATAGGGTAACACAAATCTAGGTTGAAATTACTCCTAAAAAAATACCCTTCACTTGCTCATAATAATTGGTAAGACCTCCTCAAGTGATCCCATGGTCTAGAAACAAGTGAATTGACTTCCCTTTGCCCACACAAACTATATATGGAAAATACGACCTCCCAAATATTCCACAATATATAACTGTATAGACGACTTGGCAACGAGATGATTTTTTAGCAATAAATACCCGTGAAAGATCTGAGTGGTTTTTATTTCTAATTAGCCAGGGTGAATTTGTTTCACCATCAAAACTAATTCACTCAACGACTTCACCCTTAGCACTCCATAGCCACAAGATCTCTCCAAATCAATATGAGGAAATGACTATTCATGCTCAAATAGTGAGATCTAACCTCTCTTTTATCATCAAAATACCATGGGTCATTAGAAGACCATGGGTGTCTCTTTTATAACTTTTTTTTGAGTGATCATTCAAAGAGGGACATTAAAAATTTGATATGCTAATGGTTCTTTGAGTGTAATAGGGAAATATGGTGGTGCATGGGTGTGAGGTTGATTAAAATATTATGGTTGAATCATGAGCAATGCTATTTTGAAAATTACTTGTCATTGATAAATATGTTTAAAAGACATTGATGAATTAAACAACGAATGTAGGAAAACAATTCATGCTTGTCAAATGACTCACATATGGGTAATGGATATATAGAAATAAATTTAGACATTGACATGGAGGGGTGGAAAAACATCCCTAATCCCCCCCCGCTAGAAATAAAGTCGTGACTTAGGTTGAAAAGTATGAGGAAATTTAAACTTGAAGGTGTACGATGTTGTGAGGGTTGGACTGTAGACTCGATCATTCATGATGTATGACCGACGGGAACACAGTAAGGCAGAGACAATCCTCAGTTGCCAATAGTATCTTAACAAGGGAAACCCTGGAGTTAATTATTGTCTATTTTATTGCATCAGTGTTCTCCTCAACTAATCACAGGTACTTGAAAGGAAAACATTGTCGAACCCTTGAAATTAAGTGTGGTAACTCCTAAAAGGCACAATCGACTTGGAACCCTTGGTATCAAGAAATGGAAAGGTAAAATAAACTTAAATAAAATGGATAAAAGCCTTAGAAATTATTGTGTAAAAGTGAAAGTAATTTCTACTTAGTAAATCAAATATCTTAATAAAAATTTTAAAAGGACTAAGGAAAAGAACTATTGTAATATATAATACTAAATTTAAGAGAAATTAAATTAATGGTATATATATATATATATATATATATAGGACATCTTATTTAAATTAGAATTAAATATTACAAATGAAACAAAGAAATTAAATTAAGATGTTAACAGTTAAGAGGAGTTTGTATAAAATTAATATAAATTATTTATTTAATTGGACATATCATTTTCATGACAACTCTCATGAATCTCAACCAAAAATTGAAATTTAAAGAAATAGAAGTGGGAAATTAGAGATATAAATTGAGATCTAGATATTTAATTGAAATTGAATTGAATTAACTAATGAAAATTAAATTATGAAAATTGAAAAAGATCAAGAGACAATGACAAATTTCATTTTAGGAAAAATGTAATGGGTGAGGGAACTTAGATTTTCTAAATAAAATAAGAAAATGGATAAAAAAATTGACAGATGAGATGAATAATAAGGAATTTTGAATTTAAGAACTTATTAATTTTGCATGGAAAGATAAATGACACTAATTAAAATTACTGTAAAAAGATGACTATTCTAAGAGAAAAGGCTGAATGCACCCCAATGTTGGACGATTTCCATAATGCTAAAATTTTATTTTGAGTGATTTGCACAAGTATTTTTGAGGGTTTGGAAAGTAGAGATTGATTTAAGTGTGAGAACCTCTTGAGAGCTCTTCTTTATATTAAAAGATTTTATCTATTTCTTTCTACAACCACATTGCAATTCGAGGGTCTATGGGGAAGGAGAGTTCTTAAGGAGTAGACAAGGTGGATTCAAGTGGGTGACGTTCAGATAAGTTGTGGAAAACAAAAGAAAGATGAAAACCTTTCTAATATTGACGTAGAACAGGCTTGGATCTACAAAGCCATAATAGTCAATAATTGTATTCCATTGTTATTGTAAATATAATGTAGTTGATTTTATATTATTATTGAGACTATAATTCAATATTGTTATATCATGATTTGATAATCTGTATATTGATATACACTAGTATGTTATTATATAGAAATTTGAATTATACATTCCATGTATCTAGTTGAAAGCAATACTATTAAACATTTATTATTATCAAATTATGTACCATACATATAATGCATTTGAATGGAAATAACTATTAGAGTCTCAATTTTACTATTGATCATGTTGATCTAGTTTACAAGTAGACAAGTTATATGGAAGATTGATATTACAATATTTTATGGATATTGTAGGTGGTGAAATAATTATGATCTTAAATCCTTTATAATGTTGATTCTAAGCCTACATTATTAATGGCATATTTTATTACAGATATTTGAATTATATATATATATATATATGAACATGACTTAACTCTAATAATAAATGGTAAATTTTGAATAAATATAAATAAATAAATAAACAAATCCACCTCATTTTTTCTTTAACAGTAATTTCTTACTTGTGCAAAATTAAATCACATAAAATTAACTATAAATTAAAAAAAATGAATTAAATTCATCAACTATGATAAAATAAGTGGAAAGATTTAGAGGAGAAACATTCTAATTTTCAATTTCGTTCACAAACTTCTATTGTAGGATGTTCTATTATTTGTATCGTATCAACAATGGATAGATGTGACAAATGTTCTTTATATGATAGATGAACCCTCGATTGCATTATACCTAGATGATGGTATTACCTATGTTACCGAGTTATGATGGCTCAATTTTTTTTTCTCAACTATGTGAGACTTAATTTAATCCCCTTTTAAATAAATTAGATCCCTATTGTTGTATATTTGAAATAATATTTTTGAACATGGGATGTGGTGCTATACTCTGTATTACATGATGAAATGCATAGAGAAACTCCCGAATAATCTTGTTTTAGTATACTGTCAACCATTCACAATTTTGTAGTTATTATAAGTTAAGTATGGTCATATTAAATTTGACCATATCTTTGTTACATATAGTATAAAATTTATGATGTTTAATATTGATTATATGCTTAGGAATTACAGCGTTTAGGTTGTATACCTATAAAGCTATTTCATTTTGGCACATACTAAATAAATCACATCTTTTTTTTTTCATGCAAACTGCAACAATATCTTTCTATTCATATGAAATCAAAGATACATGCAAAAACATGGCTCTACCATATGAAGGAAACTGCAGAGGGTCCAACTAAAACAATTGTTCATATTTACATGACTCAAAACTGATAAGAGAGCCACTGAGAAACTAGCAAAAGAATTGACTAATCATTCATACATTGACAATCCATAAAAAAATACCCATAGATGCTTCTAGCCATAATCGGTGAATTAACATAAAACATAGATAAATAAATTATTTTTACAACATTGATACTCAGAATCAACAAATGATTCATTCAAAGAGTTATAACTAGATGTAGATACAAAAAGAAAAAATAATTTGATCATAACCGACTAAAGGCTCAAAAGAGTTGAAAAAAACCAGTGAAGAGGCATTCTCCTATGATCCATTCTTTAAGGTGGATTGATCGAGTCTGTAGATGGAGTACTTTCTTTGAGAGATCAGAAACATACTTGTTGAACTCCCTGTGGATATGAAAGAAGGATAAGTATTAGAAATCCTGCAATAACTTATTTATCTTTGATTTCTAATAACATAAATTTAAAACATGTAGGTCATATTTATTGCATAGTGAGTCAAAAATACATTTAGAGTATCCCCTAGTCATAAGCTTAGGAATGTTTAATGAATTTTCCATAAGCAAGAGAGCCTAAACAACTAAGAGTTCAACTTTAATATTGGTTCCTTGACCGATACCAATACAAGATTTCAGGTAATGATTCTGAGGTAGCAAGATGATAAAGCCTCCACCACACACACTAGACTGAGAAGCACCATAAAAAAAAGTTTGCGGGACTATCAAAATTTAGAGTGGGAAATAAAAACAATCTATTCTAAAATGATTTTTCATTAGGAGGATATTCTCGCAAAGAAGCCACCACTTCAGAAGTAGCCTGCACTAGATTTGGGGGAATATTTTAGTGATATTTTAAAATATTCTTTTGTTTCTTAGATCCCACAGACTCCATGCGATGAAAATTGGAAGGGTTAGTGCCATTTTCATATTTCTATGCTAGAAAAGAAGGCACCCTTCAAAGTACCCGAAATAAATTAGAACAATGATCCTGGTCACTAAAATAAAATTTGACCAAAGTTCTTTTGAAATCTCACAATTGAGAAACAAATGGGTTATGTTCTCCCCATATTCTCGACATAAAAAACAGTAAATGGGACCTTATATTCCCCTTTTTTGCAGGTTGTCCCAAGTCAAAATTTTATTTCTCAGGACCAACCATAAGAAATTTTTGAGCTTAGTGGGGGGATTCCATTTCTATATTTAGCAGAACACCAATGAGATGCCAAAGAACATAAATATGTGAATATGGCCATGTAGAACGATTTGGTTTCCACAACGACAAACACATTATTCCAAGCACAAGCTAAGTTATCATCCTCATTTGTGAGATACACTCCACTTTGAGAAATCAATGAAGCTTTCCCATTCTAAATTGACGTTACCTTCTAATTGAAGATCGTAAGAGGTAAGCCATTGACCCTTGGAAAAATTAAAAGGAAAGAAAATGTATACTTGGGAAAGCAGATAAATGCCTTTAAAATTGAGAAAATTAATCAGAGGCTTTGAAAGTAAACAATGAGAAGAACCACCCAGAAAAGGGTCTTTACCCAAGCAAAATTGGCATCCATTCCCAAACTTCTAGATAAACCTTTTGAAGAGAACCATAAAATGAAGAAAAAAAGGCATCATTACGAATCCAGTCAATCAAGGAATATATTTTAAGATATTTTTCCTTGATCACTTCACTCCAAAGCCGATTTCTAGACAAAGACCCCCAAAGGTTATTTAAGGTTAAAGATTTTCCAAACCATGAAAGGTTTTTTAATCCCCAAAAGGCTGGGATGCTTTCGAGGATAATTTTAACAAGCACCAAATATCCTCCAAGGGACAACCACCTATATCACTAACACCCAATTTTCATTTCCAACTTCCTTACCATCCAAGCCCAGTCCTCTTTCTTCTAATTATTTGGATTTAACCAAAAGCCAAAATATTTGAAACCCTTGTTTAGCTCATCCATTTTGTAGGGCCAATATTCCTTAATCATAGGAAAGACTGGGGCCTTAATCTCATATTTAAGGAAGCTGAATTTGTTTAGATTAAATTCCATTCCCGAGGCCATACAGAAAGAGGAAATAATTTCTTTCTATGCTAGCCGTCCCTCCACCGAGCCTTCTCCCAAAATAAGCACATCATCAATGAAAAGTGACTGAGTAATAATTTGAGCAACATAAATCTATATACCTTTGATCCTTACAACCCTTTTTTCATGCAGGATCAAAAGACTCAGGCCTTCTATAACCAAAATAAAGAGCATAGGGGACAAGGGGCATCCCTGTTAGATACCTCTATAATTGTGAAATAACTTAGTTAAGGAACCATTGATCAAGGCTGCAAATTTTTTTGAGGTGACACAAGCCATAACCCAACCGGTAACTAAATTTCCCAAACCAATATGTATCAGAAGCATCTTGAGGAAGTCCCAATTAAGCTTATCATATGCTTTCTTCAAATCCAATTTGAAAATTAAAGCCCTGATATTTTTCACCTTTATAGAATGTAAGCACTCTTGAGCTATGCCAATAGCCTCATGGATCTACCTTCTAGGGAGGAAGCCAAATTGTTCCATTGATATTTCCATAACTAACTTGTCCTTCAACCTATTAGAAATAGTTTTGTATACAATTTTGTATACATAATTACAAAGGGAAATGGGCCGATATTAGAAAAAAACCATTGCTTTGGAAGACTTAGAAATAAAAGTAATGTAAGTGGCATTAAAAAATTTATTGACTCTGCCTTTGAGCCTTGATTACTCAATAGCCTTTAGAAGGTATTCACCAAGAAGGTTAAATAAGTGAATACAAAATTCAACTGACCAACCGTCCAGACCTAGAATTTTTGCTTTAGCACAACTTTTTAATGAGTTTTCAACTTCCCCCATAGTGACCTGTCTACCAATATAGGTGGCCTCCTCCTCAAAGAAAAAGTGAGGGAACTTATGAATTACCTACAATTGTTCCAATAAATTATTGACATAAGTCTACTCGAAAAGGGAAGAAAAATGAGAAACCACAACACTTTTTAGATCTTCTTGTGATGATATCACATTCCCATCAGATCCCTTCAATTTCCAAATGACATTGCTCACTTTCCTAAAGGTGGAATATTTGTGAATTTTTTGTGTGTTGCCACCCCTATGAGATATCTAATTTTCTCTACTTTAGATCCTCTAGGATTTCTCATTTAGCTGTAAAATGTGTAGTTTTATTGTCTAAATATTGCACAAATAACTTTTGACTTCCTATGGGAACAAATCTTCATAGAAGGAGTGACTGAAAAATTTGTATTCTTGTTCAATAGAAACAAGTTCAACATTAAATGATTTCTTCCTTTCCTTCTCCCATCTAATCACTACTTTCTTTAGCATATTTAACTTGTAGGAGAGGGAGTCCATATCATAAGCAAAATTTGGTACTTCTAGCTTAGGCCAGTAGCCTCTAACAAGATTATTAAAAGAAAAATCCTTGAGCCAGATATGGTTGAATTTGAAGGGAATGGACGTGATCTAAATTTGAATGTTATTTTTGTTGTGCTAATTTCATCTTCAGATTTAAAATCATTTTTTTAATCTTATGCTTTATGTGCATAGGTTTCCTTGGTGTTTATGAGTGTCAAATAGGTAAATGAAATGATTTTTTAAGTCAAATTCAAGAGCATAAAGCATGAAAAACAAATGATGAACAACACCAATAACAAGTACAATGAACCATCACGATTGATCCATTAACACAGTGTTTTGATGAAGGAGTTCACCCCTCTTGGGCTACATATTCTTGGTCAAGCTTCCATGGCTTGGGCCTCTGTATTAGCTTAAAAGTGAAAAAATTTAAATTTAAATTCACCTATACCTCCTAAAACCTACTTCAATGAGTCCAGAATGTCCAAATTATTTAGAAATGACTCTTATTGCACTCAATTTGGTCGAAAATTGCAAAATATATGGCCAAAACAAATTTTCCTAGTAAACTGCCTCCAAAAGTGGAGAAGACTCCAGTTAGGACCACCAAAGTTGGGGGAAGCTCTGAAATTAGGGGTACCGCCAAAAATTCCACTAGTTTAATATTTGGTTAATTAATATAAAGAGAGGGATTAACTGTGGATAAGCTTGTGATTATGGCACATTAAGCGTGTTTAGTGGAGCGCTTAGATAAGGTTATGTGGTAAGGACATATGGGGAGGGGGCTAGCCCCCTCCTTTCCATTTGTCGAAGTACCCAATACAAGTCATAAAATTGTTTTTGGCCACCGTTTAGCAAGCCCTGTTCATGGCCTAATGGTATGGAGTTTAGTTGTGTTGGGGGAGGTCACGGGTTCGACCCGACCTCCGCCCCTCCATAACATATATTTTGCCAACAAATTTTTACCATAAGGTTTAAAACCTTAATATATATATTCTGCCACTGTATTATAATCTGCCACTTTACATGTTATTTTAGACTTGCCAATTATAAATTTCTACCATATAATATATGGTTCGAACCTTTGGTTTGTATAAAAAATGTGCCACCCATATATTTCATGTAATATATATTCGGACTTTGACCCATAAAAAATTCAATTCGACCATGTTAAAACCTTCCAAAATTGAAATGCGGGCTTTGGATAGGGTCCACTAGAGGGGGCACGTGGCGGCCCCTGGCTACACCACGTGTCAGCGTCTGGTTGGCTTGTCCATCTATATAAAAAAAATTTGAACTTCAATCTTAGGAGAAAATATAAAAAAAATTTCACCTTCAAACCAAGCTTGTGAATCCTGTAGTGACAGTTGTCACAGTGTCATTTGGAGAAACTGAATAATATTCCAAGAATATACCTTGTATGCTGACTGGGCTGCCATGTCATCATTCTGTCTTGTTCTGCAAATTTTTTAACTATTTGGGAAAATGAACAATAGGCTCTATCTCCTTCATCCGGACTCCGTTTTCGACGAAACGAATTGTGTCGGATTTGTGGAGATGAGCTCTTCGCCTTCGTTCAGTTTCCATTCAATTTTGATCACTCTAATGTTTGAGTTTTTAAACTGAGCACCTGATCAGGACGATTTTGGATTCTGATAGCCTATCTCTAGGAAGATTGGCATATAATCATAAATACTATAAGAGACTATCCAAGATCTCTATTTTCTAATGAAAGAGGCCAAATTTTCACCCATAAGGAAGGATCCAGCATTTTAGCAACAACATCGCCACCTACCTGACTGTTTCTCTAAGTGGGGGAAGTAGAGGATGGACAAATGTCAATCAAATTCACACTTTAGAACAAATTTATGAAATAAGGGGCTAAAGGGTCCATCCTATCTCTACTACCCCAAACTTCATTGGCCTACATGGTTAAGTTAAGTTCTCCATCCAAAATCAACTTGTTGCAGTAGAGGAGGCCAGTGAGATAGAAAGAGTCCCATAAAATAATTCTATCCTCATATAGTCCATAAAAATTAACAATAGTCATAGTACTTGAAATACCTCTAAAATTCCCTTCGAGTATAATGCCCACATTTGATTGTAATCCTTTGAGACATACCTGAGAAGGATCCCAAACAATGGCTAAATCCATAGACTGACCATCTGCATCTGACGCACATACACACCACCCAAGATACTTTTTTGAAAATATATTCATGGATTTAGCCCTAGACATCATAGATTACTGAAACAATATCAACGAGGGACAATAAGAATCTACTAATCTCCTGAGGGAAAGGAATTTGGAGATTCCCATGACTCCCCTAATATTCAGAGAGATAATAATCATTCTCGATCCCTAATTTAGGGCTCATGCGCTCTAAGGGCCCGAGAAGAAGAAGCAACAAAGGAGGTATTCAAGGACAAAGAGGATCCCTGAGAGGAACCATCCCTAGCCATTAAATTTTTATTGGAATTTTTTTCTTGACAATAATATTAGCATCGGAAAATATTGGAATATGCGCAAGGGATCTGGCTAGGGAGGTGGAGTTGAGAATAAAAAAAGGGGAGGTTTTCAGAATGTCATTATAAGAAAAAATGGAAGACAAGGGGATTATAGAGGAGGGATCAGAGCCATGAAGAACAAGTGGAGTAGCCAAGGGGATCATAGGGGGAAAAGGATTGGTGTCCAAAGAATGCATAAACTGAGACTGACCCCTAGAGGATGAGATGAATGAGGGATAGAGAACCAACGGGCCAAGGGAATAAGAGGATGGAAGGGATAAGAGAGGAATAAGAGGGGTCAGGGCCAAGGTGTGGGAGGGGGGCGTGAAGAGGGAAACTAACCGGATCAGGAATAGGAGTTGAGAATCCATTATTAGCTAGATTTAGCCCTAATACAAATAGTGGTTTTTTAAACAAAAAAATATCTGAAGAAGAAGGGAAACCATTGTTAACATAAGATCAATTGAGATCATCCAACATAAATAGATCTTCAGGATATAAAACCGTGATTAAGGAGTCTTGGAAGGGGGCTATATGAAGTGAGAAAGCATATGAGGAAATCATCTCCTACTGAGAGCCACTGAGAGGAGTGCCCGAGTCTGACAACAACTCAGTGGGCTCATATTTTTGTGAGGAAGGAACTAGAACACTCAAATTGATATCAACAGACCTAGATGGACATGAATGATAAGAAGTCATAGTTACATTTTTTGAGGACCAAGGAGAGACCCCATCATGCATGTATGAGGTTGAAGGACCAACATAAGTTTATAAAAAATATTCCATATTAGGGGAATTTTTGACCTTAGATTAAGAAACCCTACCCTGGTGCAACTTCCAACAGTCCTTCCTCAAATAAAAAAATTGATGAAAATTGAGGTAGTGAAAGGGGACTTTCCACTAATCCAAGGGCTAGACATAAAGACAAATTCCACAAGAAATAACCAGTTCATTAGGGAGATGCTCCTCATAGTCCATCTCAACAATAATCAAAGAAACTCTTTTTTCAAACTCCACTAGAGATTTATTGTCAAAAATTATAAATTTCCCTAGAGCATTAGCGACATTGATAAAAATTTAGCTTTTCCACAATTCAAGAGAAAAACCAAACAACTTACCCCATAATTATTTGAGCCAAGGTTTATCACTATAGGGGTCAAATATGGTGTGCCATCTTTGGGTCCCAAGGAAACCTTTACCAAACACCCACAACTTTGCCGAAACCTTGATCAAATCTTCCTCCTGGAGAAAGTGAAACACAAGCTAGTCATTAAAGAGAAGGCTAATCTTTGATGTGTAACCAATAAATGGTTTCAATTCTGACTCAACCCACTTCTAGATACTATCCATGGAGAAATAAATGTACAATATCTTGCCTACCAATGTTTGTTGCAAAATACTAGAAACCCTATTCAAATTGACATTCACCCTGAGAGTCAACGAGGGTTTATTCTCACCTGCTTTAAGAGATTTCCATTGGCGCTGGTCCCTTGCCACTTCGCCACGAAAACCCAAATGAAATGACCTAGGAGCCGAAATTGAGAAAGACTCGTGTAGGGGGTAAGGCTCCAACCTAAAAACCACTAGACTAGAAACAATGGGGGAGGGAACATAAGTACTGACCTCCAGGGGAGAGGAAAACTTTAATGGGGGCTAGGAACCCTAATTATCCTTTTCAATGCCTGAATAATTAAAACCATCATACTCCTAACCCCCGAAAACAATCCCTGGCTCCATAGAAAAATTCAGACCAGAATTATCTTCACCTTTGAGCTAAGGAACGACAACCTCAAAAATCGAAAAATTGAAACCAGAACCCTGAAAAGTGATAAGTCGAGGCACACCAAGTTGTGGAGGATAAGATACCTTCAATGGTGACCTAAAAACTCAGGAGACCCTTTATGAGACAGGGATGTTAATATCCCCAACCACTAAACCCGTAGACACAGACAGGGACAACACACATAATCTAGGGGGGAAGGGTGGGGCCAAAAGACCAGAAGGTATGAAAAATTACGTAACTAAGGGGGAGTGGATGATAAAGGAAAATTCACGCATGAAACTGAACTTAGAGGATGAGCATAAAATTGGAGGAGCCTCTTTCAACTCTCCCTAGACACTGATATTGATAATGTCCTAAATAAATTACAATCCTATCAAATCTGGAAGTGTAGAAAATCCACATAGATTCAAATAATCTTGTAATATGCTAAAGAAAATACTTCAATCTATTCTACAAATTGCGGAAACCAATTATGATCACAAAATCACATGAACAAGAAAGAGAAAGAATTTCAATCACATAACAAAAATATTTTTCTGGGGAAATCCTCAACTAAAATACCCGCTATATGCATATTGCATTAAGTCAAGAATATGCAAAAATACAATGCTATTTACATTCCTGAGAAACCTCTGCACTATCTCTGACTGTCTCACTATGATCCCAACAAATATGGTTCGATACTTAACCAATTTACCTCCTTTGGGTTACTCAGCCTTGCTTATGTATTCCCAAGGGAATTGAGCCCCTATTAATTATGAAATTCCCAAGAATTATTGCGCAATTCATCTAAGGCATCTTGTAGACCTCATGCATGACATCTACAATTTTCTAATAGTACAAATGATAGTCTACTTCCCTTTAACTCCAATATCAACTAGGTCACTCTTAAAACTGGAATGCAACAAATATTTATAGTGAATTATCAATTATCTGATTGATCAATGCATGTGAATTGAATCAGATTTAATACACTAGACCTCTCACTAGCTCATCCATCCGTTAGAACTAGTTAAAATTATTTTAACTCAAATAATTAAGTTAAAAATTTACAACTCAAAATAAACTACAACTGGACCCTATAAAACTTAGAGTGAACTCTACATGCCTCTAGTTTGACCCCCAACTCAAATTGACAGAGATAAATAAGTCTTCCCAACTCAATTAACTCGTACAAGCTGTCATGTGATGTGGAATTACAATTTCCTTCTAATTTAATTAAGGGAAAATTAAATTAGAAGCCTATTCTTGTTGCCAATTTTAACACTCCCTATCAACAGGAAAGGGATTGTCTGCTACCACGATCCTGCATCTATGGAACTCGAATTTTCCTCTTGACAATGCCTTCGTCAAGATGTATACATCCTTCTCCTCCATGGGAATGTACTCTAATGACATAATCCACCTCTGCACACAATATTTGAGATGGTGATACTAGATATCAATATGCTTGGACCTATCATGAAAAACTGGATTAACCAAGAGTTTTATGCAACTATGGTTATCACAATAAATCATCATTGGATCCATCATTCGACCAAACAAACCAACAAGTATATTCCTCATCTAGATGACCTCACATGATGCTTGACTAGATGCCATGAAATCTGCCTCTACAGAAATGAGTGCAATTGATCTCTGTTTCCTTTTGTACCAGGAAACTGCTGTTGATCCAATGCTGAAGATGCCCATTGATGTGCTCTTCCTGTTGGATGGAATCCCTGCCCAATCTGCATCTGTGAAGCCTTGAATCTTCACTCCCTCTGTCCATCTGTACCATAGCCAAAACTCTCATTAGTGCCTCTGAGGTATCTCAACACATGATTGCCTGCCTTCCAAAAGAGATTGGTAGGCTTAAAGATAGCTTGACTAAGCTGGTTAACCACATATAATATCCCTGGTTGTGTGTTCACCAAATAGATGAGTGAACCCACAAGATTCCCGTAGATGGTAGCATCTACTACTTCACGTGAAGTAGCATTCTCCGTCCTCCAGTTTCCTGCTAGAGGAATGCCCATGGTTTTGCTGCCCTCCATGTGTAACTTCCTCAAAATATCATTGGGATACTTGCCCTTAGATACAAATAGCTCCCCATCTCTTTGCCAAATTTTAAATCATAGGAAATAGTGCAAGAGCACCATGTCCTTCATCTCAAATTCTCTTACAATATCCTTTTTGCAAGACTTGATGAGCTGCTCATCACCTGTCAGTATAAAATCATCAACATAAAGTACAATGATCAAAATTTTACATTCTACTACAATATGGTAAAGGTTCACATTTTCTTCACTCTTGGTGAAGCCCAACTCAGTGAAGTAGATGTCGATCATGGTGTACCAAGAACGAGGTGTTTGCTTCAGCCCATACAATTATCTCTTGAGTTTTCACACATGCGACTCTCTGTCGAAGATCTCAAAACCTTCCAGTTGCTCAATGTACACCTCTTCCTTAATCACCCCATTAAGGAAGGATATCTTTACAGCCATATGATGTATTTTCCATCCCATCTGCGCTGAAAGTTCAAGGATGGATCTGATTGATGATTGCCTTGCGACTGGTGCAAAGGTATCATCGTAATCAATCCCCTCCACCTGAGAGAACCCTTTGGCCACAAAACTGGCCTTGTGATTTTCCATACTCTCATATTCTTCTTGCTTCACATTGTAGATCCTCCTAGATCCTACAACTGACTTCCCCTCTGGTCTTGGGACATCTTCCCATGCACTATTTGTGATAATGGAGTCATACGCCTCAACCATGGCATCAACCCAAATTGGTTGCTACACTGCTTTGTCGGAAGAGTATGGCTCTATCTCTACACCTTCGCTCACAAGAGCCATGTCGCCAGTGTACCACTCTGGGGACCTTCTCTGCCTGCGCTATGATGTGGGTTCTCCCAAATTCTCTCTAGCATCAAGCACCAACCTGTCAGACTCTTTGGTGTGCCTCCTTCCATCTTGGGATGTCTTTGCATGAGTGGGTGTTTCCAATCTCTGCACCTCTTCTTGTGGCTGCTCCACATCTTGGGGTTCTTCTTTTGGAGCTAAAATATCCTCAATTTCATACAACTAAAGCTCCCTCGCAAGGGAAATTCGCATGGCCTTATATTCATTGAATTTCACATCTCTTCTGACCACTGTCATCCTGTATGATGGAAAGTACACCTGATAGTTGTGAGATCTATCAGTGTACCCCACAAATATCCCCAACTTAGCTGTTAGCTCTAGCTTCTTCCTGACATATTTGGTCACATGGCAATAAATTGATGAACCAAAAAGTTTAAATTATGACACATCTAGTCTCTTACCTGAAAAAACTTCCTCTAGTGTACTCATCCCAAGTATTTGATGAGGACTTCTGTTATGCAAAAATAGTGCTGTGCTACATGCTTCCTCCCACAGATGCAACGATAGGCCTTGATCATGCAATATCGCTCGTGCTTCTCCCACAATAGTTATGTTCTACCTTTCTACAACCCCATTCTGCTGTGGGTTATGAGGTGCTATCAATTCCTTTTGAATTCCTTCTGAAGCACATAAGTTCTTGAATTCATTAGAGACATATTATCCACCATGGTCGTTTCTGAGAGCCTTCACCTTCTTCCATGTATCTTTCTAGATAAGTGCTTTGAGCTCACAAAACTTTTAGATTGTATGATATTTCTTCTGCATGAATAAAATCCAATGCTTGCGTGAAAAATCATCTACAAAAATAACATAATATCCGTGTTTTACTATGGAGGCTGTCGAGAATGGTCCACACACATCTGAGTGAACTCTCTCAGGGATCGCCTTTGCTCGAATTTACATGACTTTGGTATAGTTCCCCAATGTACACCCTTTTCATGTATCTTGTTGCTCAAGTGCACTCTTTGGAAATCTTGTAGAAATCTGCTGCATGATCTTCAAAGCGCCATGGTGTAGATGGCCAAATCTTGTGTGCCATAACTCACCGATGTCTCAACTCTCCACCTTCTATGCTTTCATGCTCAAGGAAACACAATCTTCTACATCCAATTTGTAGAGTTTCTTTACTCTAATCCCAATATTCTTCACCTATCCTGTGGCTTTGTGATGAAGGAACACCTTTTCTTTGCTAAATATTACATCATAGCCACGATCTTCCAACATAGCAATAAAAACCAAATTCTTTTTTAAACCAGGAACATACATTACATATTTTAATGTGATAGGAGTACCTAACTCCTTATGAAAGGTAATTGTACCTATGCCAGTAGCGCTATACCTCCCATCATCTCCCATATCGATGTGCATCTAGAGATCCTTCTCCTCCAAGTTACTGAATAATTCTTTGTTGCTGGTCATATGGAATGAAGCTCCACTATCCAAGTACCACACATAACCCATCACTGATGACACCATGCATGCGATGAGGGTGAAATACAACTCAAGCTATAAAGAAAGTGCTTAACCTGCCTCTCCTCCTAAGGGCTTCTTGCCGGTCTTCTTATGCAGACACTTTGTAGCATAATGTCCAAACTCAGGACAGTGAAATTTTCTTACATTTTACAAGTTTCGCTTCTTGCCTGCCTAACCAGAATCCAATTTGGAATGGGGCTCCTTCCCTTTCCCTTTCTTCACCTTTCCATCTGAGGCACAATTATCCTCATCATCAGTCTTTGATGAGGATCCATCTCTAGTGTTCTGTCGAATATCTTTTTGTACCAAGTCAGACCACAATCGCTCCAACCCTGCTGGCTTCTCCCAACCATTCACTGAGTCCTGGTAATTTTTCTAGCTCTCAGGAATGCCTAGTAGTTCTAGGCTCACCAAATCATTGTCAGAAACTCTCACACCAACACTTCCAAGCTCATCTCGACGTTGAGTGAACTTCGTCAAGTATTTTGGTATCGTGTCTCCCTTCTTCATCTTGATCTTTCTAAGCTTGTCCTTCAGTGCCAACTTCCTATGGTCGTTGCTATTCTGAAACATATATGTTAAGGCCTTCCACATAGCATATGGAGTTTCCTTTCCATGGATTTTTGAGACAACATGATCTCGAACTCCTTCTAACAAAATCCTTCTCACCTTTGCTACATTCTTCTTCCATGCATCGAGATTTTGAGCATCTGCTGCTGCAGGATTGGGAATATCATTATTTATGAATTCCTCCAATCCATTGTCCTCGAACGATACCTCCATATTTTCCTTCCATGCTATGTAATTGGAACTACCCTCAAGGGAACATTCGAGTTTCAATCCACAGAAAGACATCCTGATTTGCTGCTGGTCTTGAAGAATAAATCTTCAAATTTGATTCACCTATTCAAAATAAACTTCGGTTATTATCTTCTATAGTGATTCCTACTCTGATACCATGTATAAAATCCACATAGATTCAACTCATATTGTAATATGATAAAAAAAAATTACTTAAATCTATTCTACGAATTGCGGAAACCAATTACGATTGCACAATCACATGAATAAGAAAGAGAAATAACTTCAATCGCAAAACACAAATATTTATCTGGGGAAAGCCTTAGCTAAAACCCTGCTATTTGTATATTGCATTAAGTCAATAATATGAAACAATACAATGTTATTTCCATTCTTGAGAAACCTCTACACTATCTCTGATTGTCTCACTCTGATACCAACTAGTATGGTACGATACTTAACCAATTTCCTATCTCTCGGTTGCTCATCCAGCTTTCTTACGCATTCCTAAGGGAATTGATCCTCTATTAATTAGGAAATTCCCAAGAATTTATCACACAATTCATCTAAGGTGTCCTATAGACCTCATGCATGACCTGTACAATTTTCTAATAGTACAACTAATAGTCTAGTTCCCTTTAACTCCAATCTCAATTGGGTCAGTCTTAGAACTGACATGAAACAACTATTTATAGCAAATTATCAGTTATTTGATTGATCACTGCATGTGAATTAAATTAGATTTAATTCACTGGACCTCTCACTAGCTCATCCATCAATTAGAACTAGTTAAATTGATTTAAACCCAAATAATTAAGTTAAACAATTACAACTCAAAATAAACTGCAATTGGACCCTCTAAAACTTAGAGTGAACTCTATATGCCTCCAGTTTTACCCCAAAATCGAATTGACTGAGCTAAATAAGTATTCCCAACTCAATTAACTCGTACAAGTTGTCATGTGATGTGGAATTACAATTTTTTTATAATTTAAGTAAGGTAAAATTAAATTAGAAATCTCTTCTTGTGGCCAATTTCAACAGGAAGTTACAATTGGAGCATCTATTTTACTATACCTTTTAACCCTTCTATTCAATATTTCCATGTATTATGTTGTTAATTCCTCTTGCATAAAATTTATGTCATTCTAGTGAGCTACAATGCACGGATTATAAATTAAGGTTACATACCATTTTATGCATGAATTTATATGCTTGATCTATGGAAAAGTAGGTTAATACCACATGGTCTCTAGTGTCACAAGTTATACTTTATACTCTACTCAAATTTATTAAAGAATATAACTAAATTACCTGCCCATGCTTTCATGAGTCATTGCATAATGCTTAAACGCTCCATAATTTTGACAAGTCACAGATTAAAATCAAGTAATAAGCCATATATTTAAAATGATACATAAATATATATCTTATTATCAAAACGAAATTAAATCATATCCAAAATTTCAACTATTATAACACATACATATCTATCTTATTATCAAAACCAAACTGAATCATATCCAAAAGTTCAACTGTTATAGGTAAGGAAATTAAACTATCACAACCAAAAGTTATTTAGATGGTATTATTGATATAACCTAGTTAATGCCATAACCATTGTTAGGAGTGAATATGAGTGTATATCTTGTGATTTTTATGATTTAAGATGGAGTGTATATCTTATGAATGGATCTATTATATAATGTATACAAAAGTTCCTTGTTAAACTTTTTCATTAACGTGTTAATAATATTTTCAAAATCATAGTGACGAGATCAACTTGAGTTATATTATATAAAGAATATCCTTATATCATAATGAATGATTGATACACAATGATTGATAAATATTAAATCTTGATTAGGTTCAACGTGTCATATAATATTATTAGATAAAAATTTTTATAGAAAGAAAATGGATGAATGGTTCATTCCAAGTACTATTAAATAAACACATACTTAATTCTGTTACACTTGGATGAATGCATATTAAATTGTAAGATTAAATTCTAAATTTTGTTTAGGGATAATTCCAATGTGAACTATTCTCTTGAATTATTACAAGTAAAAATATACTTTTCCAATTATTATGGTTGTATTAATCTTTTCAAAACGAGGGCGACGAGATCGACTCGAGTTATATTATATAAAAATAATATCCTGATATCACAATGAATGATTGATAAACATTAAATATTTATTAGGTTCAACATGGTAGAAAATATTATTAGATATAAACTCTTATAGAAAGAAAATGGGTGAATTTGTCATTCTAAGTACTACTTGTAGTATATAATTGTGAGTGCTACATAAATACATACTTAATTCTATTATACTTGGATGAATGTATAGTTAATTGTATTACGTTTGTTGCATTGAATTGTTCCACAAAATTGATAATGTCAATGATTTGTCCCCCACAAAAGGAGGAAAGACGAGGGAAAGACACTACTCCAATTCACAATGAAGGGAATTTCAGTTAGTTTGTTAGACATTACATTGGGACCTTTCGAAAAAAAGAGAAATCGATAATGTTCTTATCAAGTTGATAACTTTGTTTTGGACTCTTTCATATTTTTAAGTAGGCTTATAGTTAAATAAAACTTTATCTATATATGAGAGATATTGATAAGCTTGAGCTTAAGTCTATATTCCTGGCTATTTAATTAGTTAAGGATAAGTTGGAATTTCCTTGAATTCATTCTTTTTATCTTAGAAATAGGCCTCATTTAGGACATGAAATTATGGTGAATTCTAGGTTATGACAACCCTCCAACAAGTCTCATATGACCTTGGAATTGAGTAATGTAAAAAAAATAACATTTGACATTTCTCCTTAGTAACTTGTAGTCCTTATATTAGCCATAAATCCAATATCTTACTACCTTTTGATGCATAGCATTACCTAAGCTCAAAGGATAGTGGTGGGTGATGACAATCTATTGAGAGGTCTAAGTGATTTTGGTCTTCAAAGAGCACTTACAATAAGAATGAAAAATTGTGCTACATATCTCATATCCATTGAACATTGAGGTTGAAATGATAGACCTAGATATCAACATATTTAGTATATGTATTAATATTAAAGCCTCATAATTTGGTTGGACATTGGAATTAGTTGAGTAAGGCTGACCTCATAATCGGGTTAGACCTTTGGAATCATTTCTAAAACTATAAACCTTGGCTTGCAACGCAAATTGCCTTATCCAATTACGAAAGACAATTCAATGAGGAAGGACTTAAAGCCATTCCTCATTGAATTGTCTTCCATAATTGGATAAGTCAATTTTCTTTGTAAACAAGGTTTATAGTTGTAGAACTCATTTCTTAGGATTATATGTCTCAATAAATTAGATCATGGCTAGAAAATAGTGAAGTTGGAGAATTGTTATTGTTGGGTGGAATAATTTACAGACAAATACTCAACATTAATTTTCAATCTAAGATCATACACTTAGATACACTACATTGTTGTGTAGAGATAGAAACACTGGGGATCTAACTCACTGCTAGAAGAAAGTCTCACACAAGGAAAATCATCAAAAATTTGCATTACCCTAGGCTTCTATTATAGAGTCCTCACATGGACCAATCTCCAACTTCACTAGACATCAAACATGAGGCTTAAAGAAATTAGAATACCTTTAGTGGTAGAATAAATCACATGACTCAATCAAGAAACCTATCTAAGGGATCACTGAGTTCTTGAAACTAGGCCTTTCTGGAATGATTGACAAAAATGTTCCCTCAAGTCTCAGGCATTCACGAAGCTCAAGAACTCATCGTGGGTTCAAAACCAATCTACATGAAAGGAAATAAAGGCATTGGAAATGACAACATATATCAATTATATAGCACTACTAATAACATAGTTGAAGAAGCTTCATGAGTATATTAAGCCTAAATTCCCTTGGGGTATACAAATGATATCTACTCATCTTGTTATTTAAATGCAAGGTACATGAAATCAAATGTGAGGTATATAATCATGAAATCAAATATGGTTTTAAAATACTAAGAATAATGATCATATCTGCATGTTATTAGTCGTTAAACAATATATACATATTAATATTTAATAATAGAGACAAAGCACTATTAGTATTTCCAGTTTAAATCTTGGAGCCAATCAAAATCACAACCTGTAAACACCACATAATCTCTATTAATCAGATACATGCATAAAACAAGAGAAGATTTAGTGTGCACAGTTGAGTGATATCTTAGAAAAATGAATCCTCTGCATATATATTTGCAAGGCATAAATAGTAAATATGAATTAAGCATTATAAAACTATTAGTGTTGATCTGCATATATAAGACAAAGTTATGATTTATAAATGAAAGTGCATAGTGACAAAAAAAAAACTTAAGATACAACCCTGCAACCAATCACAGAGATAGTACACTCACAAAACCAACAACCCACAGATCAAATTGTAAAGGAAAAAGGACCAAACTTAATGCATGATATTTAGTATCAAATATGAGGAAATAACTTATATGTATACCAGATTCAAATTGAGAACATTCAACCAAACATCGATCTGTTGATTTCCATCTAAACAAAGCAACTTATATACAAATAGTTCATGCATTAATCAATAAGCCACATGTTTTGTTCTCTAAATGAATGGATCTACTAAAACATAGCATCACTACAATATCCCAACCTCACAATGAATGTAAGACCTAATTTCGGAAATTTTAACCAGGTAAATTAACATTTTAATTTAAGTAGATAAAGATGCTTTCAGATTAATCACATCATTAGGATTAGGTCGACGTTTCAAACCAACTAATGTGGTTCATCCTCAGGACAAGGTGGAGAGACTAATCGATCTTAATGAATAAATAGAGGAGTTGCATCATTACCTAGAAATAACCGTTGAGAACTAGCCGTTAAGACTAGCTGTTAAGAACTAGCCGTTAGAAAATTTGTTAGTTAGTTAGTTAGTTAAAAATAAATAAATAAATAAAATAAAATTTTATAAATAAAATTTATTAAAAAGGGTTTATAAATTATTCTATAATTAAAATATGACAGGTAATAGGGATGGGTAAATTTTTTAATTTAACAAAAAATAAAGTCCAATTTTGAAATTATACTCAAAAAATCTAAAAACAAAAAATAAAGTGCAATTTTGAAATTATACTCAAAAAATCACTGGAATTTTAAAGAGTAGCTTAGATTTTAGGATAATACCTGGTAATTGACTGTTTGTGTTGTTGATAATCCCGTTATCATAGTTAACCAATCCGATCTTACCTCCCAGCCTATCTGGGGTCTACCTGTATGGTCCCCAGATCCAGAAGACAAACCTTCTGGCCCCCGTGCCTAAAATTCCAAGAATAATCAAGGCTTCTCCATGTTCATGGCTCTCTCTTTTGTAAAATAATTTCTACAGTTCTCAATTTTCCTCCCCATTCCCTTTGTCACCTCCTCTCGTCTTATACACCAATCATTCCACCACCTTCCTTTCCATTGTCTCAGGATCCCGATTAATAAAATGTTTTGTTGGTTCTCTGTCGGTCACAGGTGGAGCGAATTTCAGCTCCCACCTTGCTCTTTCATTTTGTAGAGGAGGTCATGTTCAAGGGTAATGGACTGAAGTATTTTATTTATTTAATTCATGTTGTATTGATAGTTTACTTTATAACTTCTCGTGACTTTATTTTATGCTCCTTTTAATTGCATAATATATATAATGAATTCTTTTAAGTTTGCATATTATGTTGGACATTGGATAAACCAACACTCCCCGTGTGTTTCTTGACATGGACTAACCGCCTCTCGTGGATCTTTATCTCTGGCGATGCGATCGTTAACTAACACCTGCGGGTTTTGGTCTAACGGCAATCGTGATTCCCAACAAGTGGTATCAGAGCGTAGGTCACGAGTTCGATACACACCCGGCTCGCGTTGGGGGGGATATTGTTGGACATTGGATAAACCAACACTCCCCGTGTGTTTCTTGACATGGACTAACCGCCTCTCGTGGATCTTTATCTCTGGCGATGCGATCGTTAACTAACACCTGCGGGTTTTGGTCTAACGGCAATCGTGATTCCCAACATATTATAATTTCCCCTTTTAGTTATATAACAATTAATATATATTATAATTTCTTTGTATATTTTGTATTGCATTTCCCTTGTTATTTTATATATAAATGTATTATATTCAATTTATTTTCGTACCATTTATTATATTCCCTTTTTAATGTGTAAAATATATTATATTTCCCCATTGTATAGTTATATATTATGGTGGAAATACATACATTAAGTACCTCACCCAATATATTTAATATTTTTGTGAATTAGGTATTTAATTAGAAATTTCAATACTTAATTCGTTTATATTTTAGTGGGAAATTTTCATAATAAGTTAATATGTATACTAGCACTATGCATCCAATGCATGCATATGTAGCTATCATATGCATGCCTCGTATGCATGCTAATATTCTTATGCTCCCTTTAGTTCGAGATGGGTCATTACAATGAACTAATATTAAATCAAATAGAATTGAAGGGGAAATGTGCTGGTTTGGTGGGCCTAGGCCAACTAGCAATGTTTCCTCCTAAAAAAACTAAATCACAATGAGACTAAATGCAATGGACAAAACCTGAGCATCATCAATCTTTCTCATTGATAAGCCACCATTTACATGAATAAAAATGTATAGGAGCTTGATCCCTAGTGGGCACCACATGCGATCATCCCACATACATAAAAATAATGACAAAACCCCCTTTCTGCAACCCCAATACCTAATTTTTACTCATACATTTATATAAGAAAGAGAAGGGAAAAATTTAAACTAATTTCCCATAAAATGACCTGTCAAATTATGATCATCTTAAAAAAGATTGTCTTTGATCCATTCTTGGTTGAATATATGATTATACAAGATTGATTTATCATGAAATCAACTAAGAATAACTTGATCTGGTTTGTTTTTCTAACTAGTTTCTTAGTTTGGGACATAGCTAGATAATGGCCATAACCAGAATTATACCCTTAAAATAATTGTGCATATCTCTTGTTACATGATTTTTTTGGAGGAAATTCTCTCAAGTAACCTAATTGGAGATTTTTTGAACAAAACCCATGCTTTGGATTTTCCAATTTTGGATTTGTTTGTCTGGAAATTGTGCCCGAAGTTAGTCGCTCGATTCTGCTTGACACAAGCTATTCAGACTGTTGGCCATGACCTGGAGGTTTCTAGAATTGACCTGGGTGAAAAACCATATCACCAATGCTAGGAACAAAATCAATGTTCCAAAATTTTCCTCAGAGCCGCGTAGATATGCCAACCTTAGAGGCTATTTACCAGTCCTGCATAGGAGTTACAAGAACCAGGCATAATTGTCATTAGTAAAATCAAGAATTATCCTTTCTAATTCATTAAAATTAAAGGAAATGACAATAATTAACTACTTAGCATTCTTAGGCTCATTACGCCAGATTCATGGGAAAACCTTGTAAAAAGAGCAATGAATGGGTGATAATATGTAGTGAGATGAGCAAGAAAAGCTATTTTAAATGGCGGGAAAAGTGACAATAAGCGACCCAACAATTATGCTCTTTAGGCTCCATGGAAGGAGGCCATCCAAATATATATTAAAGGATACATGTAAATTATTGTAATTCATCAATATTATAGATTTAGAAGTTATTTTGAATAGTGAAATAGTGTTAAATGAGGGATGAGGGTTTTCTATACTAGGGGCCAAATACTAGTCTAGTATTTTTGTACCTACATGCTCCATTTATGCATGAATTTAGCAATGGTTTAAACATAGAAATAACCCTTATTATAGGATTTTCATTAGCCATTAGAATTTTGTAACTTTTAATACCCTTTATGTTGAGATGGGGCTTGAAAGCCTTAGAATTTAGGTTGTGTGTGTGTGTGTGTGGCTTTTTAATAAACAAGTGTAGGTTGGTATTACTTGTGATCCTTTTAGCTTTGAAATAGGTTTTTCTCAAACCCAACCCTTATAATATGGAGTTTAATCATATGAGGCCCCCTTAGAATTAATTGATTGGGCCTTTAAATGCCTCCAATCATTGTCAACCCAACCATCACATCGAACTCTTCACACTATAATGGATAGTTTTTAGACTAGATTTTTGTTAGCTCATAAGATATATAGGGTTTCCTTAAACTAGAGATGAATTTATTTGCTTTTTCAGTTCATTATTGATTCAAGGTTTAGTTGAGTCAATGCTGTATCACTTAGATTTGTCAATTCAGAAAAGATATATGATTTCCTTGAGGTAGCAATGTATCACTTGGCTTTGTCAATTCACATCACTTTTTCAATTCATGAGAAATTCAAGATTTCCTTGAGCTAGTGATGTAATTCTTGGTTTTTTCAATTTATAAGTAATACACAATTCCCTTGAGTTGTCAGTGTACCACATTTCTTCATCAATTCATAAGAGATACATGTTTTCCTTGAGCTAGTGATGTATCACATACCTTTATCAATTCATATGTTATACATGATTTCCTTAAGGTAGTGATGTATCAATTGGCTTTTCCAAATTTTCCATGAAATTTTTTCTCTAATCCTATGATATGCCACATAAGATGTAACTAGTCATATAAGAGAGGGATTGAGCTAGGATGGGAATTCCATGTAGAAGTGTGGATAATCATGACAAGGGTACTGTTTTCTAAGAAGTGATAGGGGGATCCATCCCCATTATAAGTTGTTGGATGATATGAAGCACATATAAATATTACTCATAGGTGATACATCACATGATGATAATATTCTTGGATGAAATACATGCATACATTCCACAATATCCCTAATGATGTGATAGGGTTAAGGTGATAACATCAATAACTAAACTAGAGCTCGAAGTAACGAGGTTTAAATCCATGCAAATAAAGGAGTGTATAAGCCATAAGTCTAATAACTATGGGAACACATACGGTATGCATTGATGGATGTGCCCAACACTCGATGATAGGGAAGGGCACAATGTCGATCCTTGTCACTAGAAAGTTATTAACTAGTAGAATATGAATACAAGATCATAATAGACCCCTGATAGGCTATATAGATAAAAAAAAATTGTGATGCCATGTACATAAGGGAGTTTATGGGTTGAGTTTTTTACAAGTAGTATCAGAGAAAATATCTAACATTGGATGATTATGGACAAAAAAATTCTTAGAAAAATTAAATAAGTTATCAATGCATTATATTGATTTGCAACTAATAATTCACTTGCTTGTTTCAACATTCATGAGAAGATAAGGGTAAAGTGTTAGAGTGAATGAAGATCTAGAATACTTAAAACATGGTGCATTTCCATCTGGATGAAACTTTGCACATCTAATATGAAGATTTATATGAGAGGAGGAACACAAAAACTCCTCTAGAATTGGCAGAAATCATTTTTAAAGGTAGGGATTTAGAACTATAGGTTAGACAATAAAAGGATCATTAGGACACTATAAAATTAGATAGAATTAAATGAAGTGTTATTACAAAGTCTGTTGAAAATTCAGAAACACTTATAATGGGGAATAACTACCAACAATACAGAGAGAAATTCCAAGAAGGTGCAAATCCCATCAAAGATTCAAAAGCATATTCTAGCAACTAGTAATGCAGGGAAGGGTTCTTCTAAGAAGAGGTAGTGAAGTACCAAAATAAGCACATCTAGTGAGGATTATTCCATAGTTTCCTCTAATGAAGGGATGACCACTTCAGATGAGATTTAAGGTAATGGTTCTAAGAATTATTCTCATAAGAAAAGGAAGAAGAAATATTCTACAAAACCACTACATGAAGAATTAAAGAAGTAAAAGACACCTACTTTTAATAGTGAAATTAAGAAAGGTGAAGAAGTATAGGCACAATTATTTAGACTAAAGAAGTACTTTCGGGTACACAACTACTTGGGAAATATGGAATTGATATGAATGGTAGGGTTTACCTATTGTGGGAATACCTCAAATATGTTAAGGTGATAAGTGAAATGAAGCATACATGGAATACTTTGAAAAATATTGCTAAATGAAGTAATTGTTAGAAAGGTTTTATTATTGTAAGATTAAAAATTTCCATGAGATGAGTCTAATATAACTAACCATGGATGACCATGTTAATAAGTTTATGGAGCTATTAGGCGATGTATTTCGTATCAAGGATGATAAAGTGAAAATTTAGTGCTTTCTCATTGGGTTGCCCCACTACTATTACAAAAGGATAAATTTTGATGAGCCTAAGACTCTTGAAAATACTAGAAAAAAAGAAAAGTGTTGACAAACCAAGATAAATATAGACTTTCAAAAATATTGAAAGGAAAAGAATAAATATAGAGAGAGTTGAAGAAGAAAAGGTTAAGTCAAAATAATATAATAATCGGGGAAATAATTCCAAACCAAATCATCCTACTAAAAATATGCACCAAAAAAATTATCCTACCCAAAGTGGAAATAAACCAATAAAAGTAGCCAAGGAAAGAATAAGAGATCAAAAGAAAGGGCCACTAAGGTGTTTTTGCTTGTGGAGAAAAGCATCTCCACAAGTATAATAAAAATAAGAGGGTCTATAATGTGCAAGAAGATACTATCATCAACAATGTAGCAAGGGGAATACCCCAAATCCACGTAGTTGTGGAGAATTGACAAGAAAAACATCAAGCATTATTGGTTGAAGTAGAAGGTATAATTTCTCAATAACCCATTTCTATTTTAATTGAACCAAGAGATAACTGAGTTATATTGCACCCTATATTGTTGACACTTATGCTCTTTAGAAAAGTAAGCATAAGAAGTTATTGTTGGTTTATCTAACTACAAGGACGAAAGTGACCAAGCGGGTGGACACATGCATGTTTTGGGATTAATGGGCTACATAAATCGTCCATGTTGAACATATTTCCTCTAGGATCATTTGATGTACTGATTTGAATGTATTGGATAGAAGCACATAGGGTTGGGATATATTCTTATACACAGAAACTAAATTATGTGGATGATTATGGGAATCATAGAACTATAAGAGGCATTTCGAAGCCTATATTAGTGAGGAAAATTTCTGAAGTGTGACTGAAAAAGTGTTATACGAAATATTTATTTATATGATATATATGCAGTAGAATTACAAAGAACAAGGAAATGAAAATTGAGAATTACTTGATACTTCAAGAGTTTAGAGATGTATTTCAAAGGAGATACTGGGAGCGCCTACTAATAGAGAGATTGATTTCTTGATAGAGCTCATTCCAGGAGTAGTTCCCATGTATCAAGTTCCTTATAAGAATGATGCCCTTTAGTTAGTGGATTTGAAGTTGCAACTAGAGGAAATGTTTGACGAAGGATACATCAATCCAAGTGTGTCTCCCTGGGGAGCATCAACATTGTTTATGAAGAATAAATATGGCACTCTCAGAATGTGCATCAAATATTGGTATTTTAAGAAGGTGACTGTTAAGAGCAATATCCATTTCCATGAATTGATGAATTATTTGACTAATTGAGAGGATCTATTAGCTTGGTAATTGTAACATATTTTTCTCTTTCTCCCCTTTTCTCCCTAATTTCATTTCAAGTTTGACATATTATTGGATCAAATGTTGTCACAATGCCCTCTCCTTCAAAATTAAATATTTTATATCTTTACATGAAAATGGAAATATAAATATGTTTAATTCCTCCATGATGATTTAGATTCTTGGATAAATATATTACTCATTATTATAGGGAATGCATAAAATATCTAGTGTAGCAAAAAAATCCTCTTTTAAAGCCTCCAATAATCCTAAGTACTAAAAATTAATTAATAATGTAGAAATTGAATTCTACTTGTTAATTTTGCACAAAATAATCATTGATTTAAGTGAAAAATTTTAATCACATGCTGCTATGTTCAGGCTCTCAAGTGAAGGCACATTCATGCTAGATAAAAAAAACCATCACTCATTGAGGAGAGTGTGAGCAATGTGAAATATCCATGACATGATATTCATGGGAGCTAAGTAAATGGATGGCCGTTTTCCTTGGGTAATTCATTGAGATTGTAGTTAAAACTTGAGTTCTCAATTAGAATAATGTTGACATGAATATCGATTATTATGAGCTACAACAAATATTCATATTTCACTAACTAGCTCATGCATATATCTTCCCTGTGGTTTCATGTGATGATTCCAAATATCCACAAACAAACAAAATGATGAGTGTGTTCATAATGTTACGTCCCTAGCATATATGAAACAATGGACATTGATGTATGGTACTCCATTCTTTAAACCATTTATTCTCTAGTAATTTGTGCATTCATATCTTGGAAATGGGAATAGCATCTAAATGATATTTTCAACATAATATTATGATTATCTAAATTAAAAATATTGTTTACTATTTGCAATCTTCAAATGAAAAAAATTTGAAATATGTCTTCACCCACCCCATGAAGGTCACCATAGAAAATGGCATCAACATTGGCATCAACATCAAACATAAATATTATTCATCTCTTGCTAGTGCGACTAGCTCTCATCTATAGCCACACCTTTTTATGGTATAAAGAGTTCATGTAAGTCTACCATAGATATTCCAAGGATCATGAAGCAAGATTATTATACTAAATTTACTTAGTCATTACAAGGTAGCTGCATCACATTAATAAAGTACGACATAATTATGTCTGTTGGAGGAAAAACTAAATGTGTGGGCTGAGATCAATATATAATAAAACTAAAATGGCATATATTTTATGTTGATTATAAATATATAACAAGGGTGGTTGCAAGGCAGCTAGTCCCTGCCTTGAGCCAGGAGTATGATGTGAACTAGATAGGGTCACTGAGATAGGGTCACTGAGGACCTGTATATAAGTGGCCATAGCAAATAGCATTCAGTAAATAGCATTTTGGATTTTGGACTACAAAATTGTGATTACAGCAAAGCTGGAGAACCCTGCCAAAGTTGGCTGCCATGTGGATTTTGGACTACAAAATTGTGATTACGGCAAAGCTGGAGAACCCTGCCAAAGTTGGCTGCCATGTGAAAATCCATAGATAATTTAAGGAATTCACTCAGCTTTCTGCATCTTTGGATCATCATTCCCCTCTTGTTCTCTAGATTGATCATTTTGGCGTCGGCATCTGTCAGCAGACGTCAGATAATCCTCATGGAGTTGAGTCTTAAGATCATATTAAAAACTAATCTAAATAAATGTGAGTTTCTATCTTTTAAATTTTTGTGAGTTTCTATTTTTTTAAATTTTGGTAAACATAGTGTTTTAGTAAAAAATTAAACTGACCATTATATTTAAAAATATTGAACAACCTTAAAAATATTAATATAATAAATAAATAAAATCATTGTTTGGTTCAAATTGCGAAGAAAGTGTGGAAATTCCAACCGTGGGGCACTCACCACACAACTTTCAAATGGGAAAAATCGGCACTCATGTCATTTATATGTCTTCATGAAAAATACCACCTAAATGTGCCCATCATGACATTGTTTGGCATGCCATTTTCATGGTTATACACACAACAATCATCGAATTCAGCTTTGAGAAACATTTTTCTATTGCTTAGCCACACTATTTCTATGTGTAAGCAAGCTATCACAGTTTGTACAAATAATGCTGCCTTCTTGTTTGCTTAGATGGGAAAAACTGATGACTTATATTCAATTATATGCTTGCACCCAAAAATAAGTATTCATAGTTTGTAAGTACTCACTAAAAAAGAGGTCTAGGTATTTCCTAAGGGATGACCACGATAATTTTGAAGTGGTTTGTGACAGAGGTGGAGATAAATGATCATGTGGCCGTCCCCTTCACAGTTTCTTTTGCAAGTGTTCCTAGACCTGTGTGGAAAGTTCACGTATTGAATGCAAGATCAAAAGAGGCAGCAACCAGCCCTGTATTCAAAATCCATCACCCTCTACCAGATTGCATGTGTCTGACGTTGTCTCTTCTTGTCAACTCCACATTTATACCGACCATTCCAGAGCAGAACAAGTCCAGAATCAAAGACCCATCAAAGCACTCTTCTGACTGTGTACGGTTGGAAAACAAGATTCACAAGGCTTCTCCTTTGCATACATATTACCAGGTCTCTAGACTAATCTGTTTAAGACAGGAAGAATCTAATTTGGACAATGTTTATGTATATAAGCTTGTGTCAAAACATAAAATATTTATGACCTGCACAAATAGACGGAACACAGGTTCCCACCTGGAATGGATGGAAGGAATGACGATGCTTACTTATGTTGAGACTAGCTAGGTGAAGAGAGAATAGCTAAAGACCTATGGGAAGTCCAGAGTATAATTGGAACCAACTAGGTGACTAGAGAGCAGGTTGCAGCACATGCCAAAGAAAAGTTTGCGCCAAGATTCTTGTCAGGTTAAAACCTACTCTGGGAATATCTTCGTTATTTTCAGTTGTGTAATAGTGTTTGGTTTGTCCCTTGCTGTTGCAGGGACAACACAATTTTTTAAAAATAAAACACGATTTAAAAAAAATAAAATACGATGCAAATTATTCTCAAACTCTATTGCTGATTTATGTTTGGTGATAACTCATTTTTTACCCCCTTCATGGAACTCTGCCAGGAATAAATGTCATCAGAAATTCAAACACTGGAAGGAAATGATGAGTTGTTGACATAGCATTGTACCATCCTTAAAATGGGGGACCTTAGACACAAGATGAGAAAGAGGGAGTTGTATTTTTTATAGATGAAAATAAGAAGTGATATTGCAGTAATATTAAAAAGTTTTACTGGGAATAAACGTTGCACAGGATATAGAAAACAAACGTGTAATGGAAGACAGAGGCCAAGAAAGGGGCTGCATGGCATGAAAATAAGATATTTTTGTTGGAAGGCCATATGCCAAGCACATAAGCTTATATTTTCGTTGGAAGGAAAAATTCCAAGCATACAAGCTTAGTTAATAATCAGTAAGGAAAAACACAAAATCTATGTTATGGTGCACTACCAAAGATAATCTAGTAAGAACGTTGCCAAAACCAGCCCTAGTCCTCATTAATCTACCAACAACAGTAGCTTCTGAATCAACACCATTACTAGTACCACGTCGAGATCATCCCGAGCATGAGAAGCAAGTAGCCTAGTTGGTCAAAGCATAGATTTCAGATCCATATGCGGATTCAGTTTACCAAATGACTTAACAACCACTTTGACTAGCAAAAATTCTACAGCTTAGACTATTTCTGGTTTCTATTCTTTGGCTCTCAAACCTTTACCTCTATACCTCTATGGCCTTTACTCCATCCATAGAAAAAGAAGTATATTTCCATGTCCTTCGAGGCTGGCCCTTGAACAGGATATGGAAATGGATTTGAAACAAGTCTACCTACCCTTACTTTTGTTTCCATTACTCAGTCAATTGAATCCATGTCTTTGTCTAGCTCTCTGTATCTTTGATTTTTTGTATGAACTCTTAAATAGAAGGAACTTGAACCAGATCTACTCATTAAGCAAGAGCTGTAACTTAGTCAACAATACATAGAGTTAGAGGCTATCAATCTGGAACTGCATATGTGAGGCACTCTATAATCGCTGGATCAAACACAAATGCGACTATATAATCTATACCTAATTAATTCAGTAGTTTCAGTTTCATTCCTTATCAATGATCCAATATATAAGCACAAGCCATCACTTACTTAGAATCAGTGAATGACCCAGTAGTAAAAGCAAAGGCCCCAGGAGTTTATCCAGCATCCAAGCTAGCATCCTTTCCTATTTGAGTTTCTCCATCAATATAAGCATCATAGGAATAGAGAAAGGTAGAAAGGCAGGCTCTTACCTGAGCTCTTAGGCCATGCTATCTCCACCTCTCAAGGAAAGTTATCAAATCCCAAGATCTACACCAATCTAGCTATCTAAACTAAGTAAGCTCTCTCTGGGTCTAGCTATAAAACCTAAGCTTATAAGAGCTTCCAAGATAAGCTCTCTCATTCAACAATCCTAGTTAAGCTCTCTCTAGCTCTACACTAGGTCTAGCTATCTCACTATCACTCTAGCTAGCCACACAAGCTCTATTCCCAGTCTCAAGCTTACTTTTTACTTTTGAACCAGGAAGGACTTAGGAGACAGGATCTACACTCTCCTATCTACTCTCCCTCTCCTACCTATGCTCTTGGTGGTGTTCCTACTGCTGCTTTATATGCTACTTTTTATTAAACTACTGGACAGTAAACCGGGTTAATAGAATCACTTACTAGTTCAAGGTGAGCTTGGTAAACTATTTATTCTTTTGGATTAATTGTTTTAACTGCTACTTTTACTGACTTTGCTTGGAGGGCAGTTATCAGAGTGAAAATACAAGTAAAAATTACCAAAACTAGCATAGCATACCTCCTCTTGGGCTAGTCTGCCCGTCAACCAAGAAAAGAAGAGAAATTAGCATAAGATTATTTCCTCGATAACAGATAAATAGTCACATGTTTCTACCATCAAAAGTTTTTTGCTAAAAATATTCACATAATAACATAAATAAATCTAATTTTACAGCGTCGATAGTTTTGTTTTTATTATTTTTAAAGCAGAATGCCAATTTTACAGGGTGGATAGTTTGTTTATTTTAAAACTAGAATGTACTGCAAAACTATTGTTGAATTTTAACTTCAACTGCAGCAACGCAAAGAAGAACAAACGCTACAGGAATTTGTCTTTTGCACGCAACTGAAAATTAAAATCTGCATTTAATTAAACCTACAAGTTTTTGGTTAAAGGCTCTGCAACAACCATTTCGCATTGAATAAATTGTGGTTCCAAACCACGCAACGTCAGAGTCTTGAAAGAACAATCCTCTTGGGCCTTAAAGCCCTCACCAAACACCGGAGGAGTTTACCGCCAGTTTTTTGTTTGTTTGAAAGGGCCACGTGGAGCATTAATATTGGATCGCATGAATTTGAAGGGAATCTAAAAACCTTAAAACCGGACCCGAAAGTTCATAAACTAAATTGCATAAGAGTTTTCGTATAACACTCTGGGCCTACGTCAGCATCCAGATTTGTTATGCGATAATTTCATAAATTCCGACTCATTATTTTTTGAAGTCCGAGTTCGATAGTCAATGAAGCTTTGATTTAAGTTTCGTTTTATATTAAGGTTTGAAAAAAAACTTTAATGTATCACACTATTATGTTTCATTTGAGGGGCCACGATGAAAGTTTTTTTTTTGGGCATATATATTCAAACGACCAATATATATATTATAAACTTTTTAATAAAAAGTTTATAATATGTATTTTAAAATAGTTTTGTTTATTTTTTTTTGTTTTGTTGTTTTTTAATTTTATGCTACGACATATAAAAGAGCCCGTAGGCCATTGTATTAAAAAAAACAAGTGAATGCATAGTAGTGCGAAAGTGAAAAACACAGCAGTGCGAAAGTGAAAAACACAATAGAGTGTTTTAGAGACAGAGTGTGTTTGTTTTGCACAGACAATGAGTTGGTTTTATGCACTGCGTTTTGTAGCAGTCATAATTTTGTAATCCCTCTCAGTGAGGAAGAAGTGTAATAGTTTTTTTTGAAGTTATTGAATGAAATAGAAGTTTGTTTTCCAAAGTATTGAAACTCTGTCTCCTGTCAAAGAAATCTTTAATTTTCTCTTTGTTAGAGGAAGGGAGTTTTATTCTCCATTCATTATTCTGGAATTTTCAAATATTCCAACATGGTATCAGAGCTAGTCCAGGCTCTTTGAAGATCAAAGAAGCTGAAGGAAAGGAGTTCTTTGTTACAGCAGCTTCTCCAGCAGTGTGAAGACTCAGCGAAAAAGAATTCAAGGTATTTCTCTATACATTTTATTGTGTTACTGTTGCAGAATAGTCAGTTATTTTAAATACACAGTCAAGTGTTGTTTGAATCATAATTAAGAGTGCAGGATGGCTGGAGCCAACACTAGCATGGGTATGGGAAATATCCACCTCCCACTATTTAATGGGAAAAATTATGACTACTGGTCAATAACTATGAGAGCTTTATTTGTCTCCCAAGATTTATGGGAATTTGTTGAGGATGGCTTTGAAGAGCCAGCAGATGAAGAAGAGTTTGAAGATCTAACTCAGGCAGAAAAAGAGTTGTTGAAGAGAAATAGAAAGAAAGACTTCAAAGCTCTCTTCTTATTGTATCAAGCAGTGCATGAGAGTGTGTTTCCGATGATAGCAGCAACCAAGAGATCCAAAGAAGCATGGGAAACTCTCAAGACAACTTATCAAGGCATGGAAAAATTGAAGATAGCAAAACTTCAGTTGCTGAGGTGAGACTTTGAGACTCTCTGTATGAAAGAGTCAGATACTATTGACTCATTCTTCACTCATGTGATTGGAATGGTCACACAGATAAGATCTCATGGAGAGACTCTTGAAGATAAGAGTATTGTGGAAAAATTCTTGAGAAGTCTACCCTTAAGATTCGATGTGATTGTCACCACCATAGAGGAGACTAAGGATTTCTCAAAGTTCACAGTGGATGAGCTACATGCATCACTAATGACTCATGAGCAGAGATTGGGTAGAAGTGAGAACTCATCTCTGGAACATGCTTTTAAGACCTAGATGTCTTTTGAAAGAGGAAGAGGGCAAGGCAGAGGAAACAAGAGAGAAAGAGGTAGAAGCCAGAACAGTGGTGGAAGAAATAGTCAGTAGAATTCCCAAGGAAGAGGCACCAATCCAGATCAGCATCAAGGCAAAGGCAGTAGTCAGTAGAGTGGTCAGCAGAATGCATAAGGACAAAGGTATGATAAGTCCAATGTCTAATTTCGCTTTTGTAAAAAATATGGACATTATGGTAATGACTGTAGAAAAAAACAACATGATATGAATAATAGAAATAGTGCAAATTTCACTAGAGAAAATATAATTAAGACAATTTGTTTTTAGCTTGTAACATGGTTGAAGAAAAGAATGAAAGTTTATGGTTTCTAGCCTCCACAGTTGTAGTAACCATGTAACAGAAACTTGAAAGTAATGTTTTTTGTATGCTAGATGAGAGTGTGAAGTCACAAGTCACACACAAGGCCCCGATATGAGACTACATCATGGGAAAATGAAATCTTAATGTTTTAACAAGAAGGTGCAAAGGAATCCATAGCGGATGTCTGTGTTCCGGGGGAATGGAGAATGTAACCTCGCAAGTATTGGACAACGTTTCAAGGGGTGCAATATATTTTTTGAGGATGATGTTTGTACCATACATGGACAAACCCTTGACAAACAATATATTCTTTGAAGTGAATGACAGGAACGGGATCATTCTGCCAGAATGAGGAGTAGACTTGAGATGGAGAGTAGAGAAGAAACGGGAAATTAGCTGAAACATTACAAAGCGAACCAAAAGATGAAAATTGGTTGTGGCACTTGAGATTTGGACATCTCAACTTTGGAGGTCTTAAATTGTTGAACATAAAAGGAATGGTAAGAGGTTTACCATTGATAGAGAAACCAGACAGCCTTTGTGAAGGTTGTATCTTGGGGAAACAACAAAGAGAAAGTTTTCGTTCCGGGAAAAGCATAAGGGTGAAAGCACCCTTAGAGATTTTCCACTCAGATTTGTGTGGACCGATGAAAAATCCATCGCTTGCTAGCAGCCACTACATGTTAACATTCATAGATGATTTTACAACAAAAACTTGGGTTTAATTTTTGAAAAAAAAAAGTGAAGTGTTCGAAAGATTTTGCAATTTCAAAGCACTTATGGAAGACCAAAGTGGCTGCACATCAAAGTACTAAGGACTAACAAAGGAGGTGAGTATATATCTAAATATTTTATACGTTTTTGTAGAGAAAATGTTATTCATAAGCAGTTTACAACTAGATATACTCTGCAGCAAAATGGAGTAGTCAAAAGGAAGAATAGATCCATAATGGACATGGTAAGGAGTATGTTAAAGACAAAGCATTTGACTAATTATTATTGGGCTGAAGTTTTATATTGTGCAGCATACATTTTGAATAGGTGCCCTACAAAAGTAGTTATGAACAAAGTGCCGAAAGAGGCATGGAGTGGCACAAAGCAAGGTGTCACAGACATGAATGTTTTTGGATGTGCTTCTTATGCACATTCCCCGGATCAACTAAGGAAAGGATTGGACAACAGGGGGAATGTATTTTCATTGAATCTGGGTACAAGGCAGAGCTTTACGGGTTATATTACTAGTTTGAAGAATTTTATTGTGAGCAGAGATGTTCAGTTTATTGAGGAGGAAGCTTGGGATGGAAGCATAAAGAAAACAGTGAATGTTAAACACTGTTTATCTCATGATGAAAATGATGATGAATTGGCTGAAATACATCCCCAAACAGTAGCACCAACACAAGAGCAGAAAAGCACACCCTTGAGAAGAGATGAAAGTGCTTCTCCAAGCACACCACAAGGAGGAAATTCAAGTGCTTCTTCAAGCATTTGTACACCTAATGAAAGAGGTAAGAAGTTCAGAAATTTGAATGACATTTATGCACAAGAGGCGGCAAATGAAGGTATCAATTCTTTGTTTGCTTTATATTGTCATGTTTATGACCCTATCCACTTTGAAGAATCTATTAAGGATAAGAAATGTATAGAAGCTATGGATGAGGAGATTAATGCCATAGAAAGAAACACGACTTGGGATTTAGTTGAACTCCTAAAAGGTAAAGATGTCATTGGAGTTAAATGGGTCTACAAGACCAAGAGTAATGCTGAAGGCAAAATAGAGAGACACAAGGCCAGACTTGATGTCAAGGGATATAAGCATAAGCATGGGATAGATTATGAGGAAACTTTCACACTGGTTGCTAGAATGGAAACCATGAGAGCAATGCTGTCCATAGCAGCACAAAACAAGTGGAAAGTTTACCAAATGGACGTGAAGTTAGAATTCCTAAATGGAGTGTTAATGGAAGAGGTTTACATTGAACAACCTCTCAGCTATGAAAAGAAAGTCCAAGAGCACAAAGTGTGCAAGTTGAAGAAAGCTCTTTATGGGCTGAAGCAAGCACCAAGAGCATGGTACAGTAGGATAGACTCCTATCTACTAGAAAATGGATTTGAAAAGTGTGAAGGAGAGCCCACACTTTACATCAAAGAAAAGGATGGTAAAATGTTGATAGTAGTTTTATATGTTGATGATGTTATTTTCACAGGTAATGATGATTACCTTATTGAAAATTTTAAAACAATCATGAAAGAAGAATTTGAAATGACTGACATGGGTTTGTTGAGATACTTCTTAGGAATAGAAGTAGAACAAGATGAAAATGGGATTTTTATCTCACAGGAAAAATATGTTAATGAAGTGCTGGAAAGATTTAATATGCAGGAGAGAAAAGTAGCAATCACTCCCACAGTGATGGGATTAAAACTCAGCAGAGAGGACAACAGCACGGATTTTGATCCTAGCCTGTACAAGAGCATAGTTGGCAGCCTCATGTATTTGACTGCAACTAGGCCGGACATAATGCATGCTGTTAGTTTGATTTCCAGATTCATGGAGAAGCCAAAGGATGCACATTGGCAGGCAGCAAAGAGAATTCTGAGGTATGTTAAAGGTACTAAAAGGTATGGCATTTTATATACTGCTTCAGAAAATTCAGATTTAGTTGGATACACTGACAATGATTGGGTTAGAAGTGTAGATGATCGGAAGAGCACTTCCGGTTATGTTTTTCACATGGGTTCAGGAGCCATTTCATGGGCTTCTAAGAAACAACCAATTGTGGCATTATCTACAACAGAGGTAGAGTATGTGGCAGCTAAAACAGTAGCATGTCAAGCGGTTTGGATGAGGAGAATGTTGAGAAGTCTATGCCAAGAACAGGTAAAAGGCACAGTGATTTATTGTGACAATAGCTCAACTATTGCATTATCTAAGAATTCTGTGTTTCACAAGAGAACGAAACACATTGACACAAAATTTCATTACATCAGAGAATTGGTAAACAATGGAGAGATTGTTTTGGAACATTGCAGAACTCAGGAGCAATTTGCAGACATTCTGACCAAGCCATTGGGACAGAAGAGTTTTGAATATTTGAGGAAGTGCATGGGTATGACAGATAATCCAGCAGTTGAATTTAAGGGGGAGTGTTGAATTTTAAATTCAACTGCAGCAATGCAAAGAAGGACAAACGCTACAAGAATTTGTCTTTTGCACGCAACTGAAAATTAAAATCTGCATTTAATTAAACCTACAAGTTTTTGGTTAAAGGCTCTGCAACAACCGTTTCGCATTGAATAAATTGTGGTTCCAAACCACGCAACATCAGAGTCTTGAAAGAACAATCCTCTCGGGCCTTAAAGCCCTCACCAAACACCGGAGGAGTTTACCGCCAGTTTTTTGTTTGTTTGAAAGGGCCACGTGGAGCATTAATATTGGATCGCATGAATTTGAAGGGAATCTGAAAACCTGAAAACCGGACCCGAAAGTTCATAAACTAAATTGCATAAGAGTTTTCGCATAACACTTTGGGCCTACGTCGGCATCCAAATTTGTTATGCGATAATGTCATAAATTTCGACTCATTATTTTTTGAAGTCCGAGTTCGATAGTTAATGAAGCTTTGATTTAAGTTTCGTTTTATATTAAGGTTTGAAAAAAAAACTTTAATGTATCACACTATTATGTTTTATTTGAGGGGCCACGATGAAAGTTTTTTTTGGGCATATATATTCAAACGACCAATATATATATTATAAAATTTTTAATAAAAAGTTTATAATATGTATTTTAAAATAGTTTGGTTTTTTTTTTTTGTTTTGTTGTTTTTTAATTTTATGCTACGACATATAAAAGAGCCCATAGGCCATTGTATTAAAAAATAGAGTGAGTTGAAAAGTTTTTATGCACAACAGTGCGAAAGTGAAAAACACAGCAGAGTGTTTTAGAGACAGAGTGTGTTTGTTTTGCATAGATAGTGAGTTGGTTTTATGCACTGCGTTTTGTAGCAGTCATAATTTTGTAATCCTTCTCAGTGACGAAGAACTGTAATAGTTTTTTTTGAGTTAATGAATGAAATAAAAGTTTGTTTTTCAAAGTATTGAAACTCTGTCTCCTGTCAAAGAAATCTTTAATTTTCTCTGTGTTAGAGGAAGTGAGTTTTATTCTCCATTCATTATTCTGGAATTTTCAAATATTCCAACAACTATGACCATGCAAAAACAACTTTCGATAAAATAGTGTTATTCTGTTGGGTTTTATACTAAGTATCAAACTATTGCAAAAGTAAACAGGAAACTATAAGTTTCAAATTCTTGCAAAGACTAGAGTTCTAGGTGGAATTATGATAAAAATTGACAAAATGCGTAGAATAGCATGGATTCATCTAAAAAATACAGACATGTATAAATTCGTTAAAAGAAATAGATTTGACTTGCAATATTTTTACGTAAGATTATTAAGCTGCCACGCTAAGGACAAATTGAAACTTCCAGAATACAGAAAGTCCTATAAAGGCTATATCGAGGACGAAATGACTTAAGTTCACAAGTTCTGCTTTGCTCTGCAAAGATATCACAAATATCATCCCATGGCTTCAAGAGTGCTCATGACAAATGTTAAAACATTTATATAGGAAATCGACATATTTTCTAAGAGCCTATGGAAGGAAATATGTGCCAAGACAAAATTTTTAGCACAAGGCAAGCAGATCCATTCGCATATACTTAAAACAGGAATTAATGTAACAACCTTCATTGAAAACCATCTCGTCAATTTCTATGCCAAGTGTAGAACTGTGGGAGATGAATGCAAAGCTAAAATGCCCAGGAGAAATACATTTTCATGGAATAACATGATTGGAGGTTATGTTGGTTGTGGGGACATGGAAAATGCAGATCATCTTTTTAGTGAGATGGCTGAGCGAAATACGGTGTCATGGAATACTATGATCACAGGATATGCCAAATGGGGGAGTGCAGAAGATGCACGCCATCTGTTTGACAGAATACCTGTAAGGAATTTCATTTCATGGACTACAATGATCTCGGCATATGCACAGCCAAGGCAGTGCAAGCGGGCATTTGAAATTTATTGTGAAATGCAGCGAGCAGGCATGAAGTCAGACCAGTTCACGTTCGGAAGTATTCTTAGTGCGTGTGCTAGCATAGAAGCTCTGGAAGAGGGTAAACAAGTCCACACTGGCATAATAAAAAATGGATTCGAGTCAGATTTTTTTGTGGGGAGTGCCCTTGTTGACATGTATGCTAAATGCAGGGGTATGGATCATGCGCACAAGGTGTTTGATAAATTGTCTACACAAGATGTTTATATATGGACAACGTTAATGGCAAGACACACAAGATGCGGGAAATGAGTTACTGTGCCAAATTTTTGATAAAATTCCGAATTAAAGAATGTGGTCTCTTCAAATACAATGATATTAGGATATATTCAATATGGTTTGCTAAGAAGGGTTTTAGACTCTTTTCCCAAATGCGTAATGAGGAGGAATATGAAGCGGACAGTTACATTTACTCAAGTGCTTTGAGTGCATGTGATAATATAGCTGCTCTGGGTTATGGCAAGCATATCCATTCCCACATTATCAAAAATGGATTCGAGTCATATATGTCCACAAACAATGCCCTTGTTACAATTTATTTCAAATATGTGAAAATGCCCAAGATTCACAAGGCTTCTCCTTTGCAGCCTTGAATGTTTGAAGCAACTCTTCCAGTGCTCGGGTGGGATTCAAACGGTATTTCACGAGGATTTCGCTAACATCTGCAGGTGTCATCCGGGCATCTTTAGTAACCTGCTCCAGTTATGGAAACAGTCGGTGTTTGTCGATCCCCAGATAGTTTTTCACCAAGATTTTCAAGGCGGGGAATGTGCAGAATGACATGAAAATGTGCATGTCCATCCTTCCTGATCCCAACAGTGCAGGATCAAGTTTCTCTACATGATTGGTAGTGAAAACAAAGATTCTCTCACTAGCATAGCATGACCGAAGCCCATCTGTGAAATTAAGCAAGCCAGATAGGGTAACTGAATTGTTGTTCTCATCACGCCGATGCATTGGAGATCCTGCATAAATGTATCCACCAAGTGGTTAAGAAACAATACCATCATTATAGGTGCTTGAATGAGAGAAACCTAATATAAAAGCTTAAGATAATAATAATTTAATACAAAATTAGACAGGTAAAGTAAAATCAAAATAAATGAAAAAACTTGTTCTTTGGAGCTTGCATGCATTTTACGTGTGTCTGTTAAGTGCTCCAAACCAATTTGTGTCCCCTCTCCTGTTTTCAAAGGTTGAGTAGTAGGGAAACTGGCGAATGGGATCTGGGGAATGAACAGATGCCACGGGCTTTGCTGCCATATTTTACTCCCTATGATGCTATATGGACAGGGACCCTGACTAGTAATTAGAGAGTGGTATGAGAGGTGGCGTGGTCGATCTAAACACCTAGGAGATAATATACTGAAAGGGAAGGAAGCTAGGGACACCCCCGATCATAAAGTGCCATGGGTGAAGGTCGATCATTGAAAACATATGCAGAGTGCTGGGAATAACTGAGCCTTGGATCTTGTATGTATCTCCCTGCCCTGGCGAGGTAGGTTGTAGCTCCTATCACTTTGGCTTTAAGAGATGATCGCTTGGGATAAGGACAAACAAAGAAAACAAACAGATCGAAAGCCAGTAGATCCTGTAGACTATGCAAGTGATTCTTTTGATCCAGTATCTTCTATGGATCCAACACCAGTACCATTGGCCTTTTCATTTACTATCTTCCACCAGCACTGGGCTTTGGATTTCGGGATCGGTATCTGCTAGCCAGGAAGCTACTTTCTCTGTATAAATGTTCAACTGGTCAATCTACTTATGAATCTTCACCTGCACTTGGAACTGGATCTGCCCCTGCTTCTCTCGTCTTTAGTGCCTCTGGATATGGATCCAAATGAAGGGATGGCTCTCAAAATGAGATGGCGAGGATCCGAACTACTGGTGCTAGTGGATCTGCATCTTGACCTGGAGAATATGAAAATGGCATTATTCCCGGTGAGCGGTAAATGGATTACTTGCCTTTTCCAGGAAGAGTCAAAGGACTAGCCAGGTGCCGCAGTACAGGTAAGAGCGCTCCGCGTTTATCTGCAAATTAGTGTATTCCTTCCCCGATGCTTATAGCGGGGATTCTCACAAAGCGAAAGCCAGAATGAATCACAGTTTCAAAATTCCAGCAAAATACGAATTGGGAATTGAATCGTTTTAGTTGATGCTTAGTCCATAGAAATTTCAATATAAAAAAATGATTAACTAAAACATTCTCAGTTCATATACAGGAATTCGAAATAAATCTTTATACAGGAAACCTAAGTAAAATGAATCACAGTTTCAAAATTCCAGCAAAATACGAATTGGGAATTGAATTGAATCATTTTAGTTGATGCTTAGTCCATGGGAATTTCACTATAAAAAAAATGATTAACTAAAACATACTCAGTTCATATATAGGAATTCGAAATAAATATTTATACAGGAAACCTAAGTAAAATCACAGAAGTAGCATCTCTTGGAAACAGACACCCTGATTTTAGACTCACAATGCACTGTTTTTTTGTTTCGCCTGGATAGAGAGAGGGGGAAAAATTGATACTAGAACAGAAGAGATGAGCCTTTGGAGGTAAGGCATGAAGGGTGAAGATGTTCTTCCTCTGCCGACTGATACCGGAAACCGAACCTTCCTCCACACTACAGATCCATGTACCCTCCTCGCTGTCGACCGATGTACCCTCCTCGCTACATGGGTAGATCCCTCCAGGGAATGGCTCGGCTCTGAGAAGATGGCTAGTTCATTAACGCATGACATCTGGAACATGCAAATATGGCCTTTAAACATTGCTGAGCTCTGTGTAAATCCTCCAAAACACAAAATTTTTTCTAACTAATGTTAGCATTAGTCAATAGAAACAGAAAAAATTGGAATCAATTAACACTTACTGTAAGTTTTGATACGTTTGCCCTCGATATGAGTCCAAATAAGACCTCCAAATTTCTTATTGGCTATTACATCAACCTTACATGAACATTACTGGCAGATGCGAAATGTGATTTTTAAAGCTTTATAATAAATTGAATTGGTCCATCTCGTTCTCGTGTACAAACTAATGCAACTCCAAAAAACGATTACAATAGTCCCTGCCATGCCGCAGGCGACACGAACTATATGTATGCTGTCAATATTGTCAACATCTATCATGTCACTTCCGGAATTTGAACTTAGGTGGGGAAGATTCCATTCTTTCCTCCAGACCACCTGGGATAACCCAAATTATGATTTATTACAAGTTTATTTTTTTCAAATGGTGATGTTAACAACTTTCCCTATAGATGTACATTAGTTTTAGTGAACACCTTGAGGTTTATAGAGATATCTCTTTCCTAAACAACAATTCTTCTTTCTTTTGGCTCATAAAAATATAAAACTTAGCGACCCAATATGAATTAAGAAGTCCTTTCTTTGCTTTTGCTTAATTTGTAATCATATGCCCTATAATCTAGATGATAATGACATAATATGCTTCTTTAATAGGAAGTACAGGAAATTTTCTCCCCGCTTTGGCTCGTCAGTAATTTGATTCTAATATAGATCAAACTACCTTAGAACAATGTTGACATAAAAAATTCCTTGAAATCAATGGGTATCTCTTCAATCTAATGGCTATCTAGTTGACTCACTGTATTTAATACATAAATACACACCATGTTTATCATAGAGATATGTTCCTAGATGCTAGGATTACCATTTTACTAAGATAAACCATTAGCTATTGTTCTTAAACAACATGACCAACTACTTCATAATGTAAGTAGATCGTAAGTGGGTTATTTACCACATGCTACATAGGAGGCATAGAGGGGCAAGTATTGCATCTATTCACCCCAAGCAGTCTAAATGGTCTCAAGAATCCTAGCATGAAAAAAATAAAAGAAGTGCAAATGCAACCTTGACATTTTGTTAGTTGTAAAATATTATGCAGAAGGTATGTGCCTTAACTAGTGATTCTATTTTATGAATGAGTTTATTAAGGCCATTAATGAGGCCTACACCAAGAACCCACCCTTAAACTATGGTGATTTTTGTATTTCCTTTGTGATATTCCATTGGGAGTCACCAAAGGAGCGCAAGCTACTCAATGAAAAGAATACCTTGACCTCAACAACATTCAACATTGTGAGAAAGTTCACAATAGCTTTGTGGGTCTTTTTGTCATTCCATAAGATGATTTGAAATGATCCCAATCCCTTGTAAGATGATCACTAGAATCCATCCTACCATAGGAATACCTTTAATGAACATAGTGAATGCCTTCTCCCGAGTTTCTTTCCTCTGCAAATCCAAAATTCGACAGAGGGAGTGGTGGAGAACCACACCTAACCAAGGACAACAAATGAAACACTAACCTTTACATAATAGCATATGGCAACTTGGGAACAAGGACAAAGAAAGGGTTATAACTTTAGTTTATGTATAATATGTACTTCATTAAACATGTTAAGGAAGTAACACTACCATTATTTCACCAAGGAAAAAATGTTGATAAAATGTGTGCTATATAGCTGAAATCCTACATATATCCTAAGTTTAATGAGGGAAAACATAAGTTGATATGGCTTGGTGCCTTGAGAAGATGCCAAATAAGGCTTGAAACCTGAAACTTTAGTTAAAAGCATGAAAACCTTGTAAAATAATTATATGAATAAAAGTTTGGTTTAAAATCTAGAATTTATTTTTGGTTTCCATGTACAACTAACACATGACTAAAAATCAATTACTATAATCCATATAGCCTAAAGGGAAAGTATTGAAATAAAATATTTTGAAATAATGACTTAGATTTTGATTAAATTTCACAAAACCCAAAGAATACTTGAATTAATTAAAAGAATAAAGACTTTGTAAATAATTATATGAGAATTTGATTTTGTACACAACTAATATACTAATACAGGAAGGACTAAAAATTAATTACTATAATCCTTGCATTATGAAGCACAAATACTAGTTTTTTCTTGTTTTTGGAAATTAGAGTTTTTTTGTAAAATGAGTCGACTTTTTTTTATTCTTCTTGAATTAAAAAAAATATCATTTACAATTTTTAATTTTAAATTGAAAAAGAAGGACAAATACTAATAAAGACTCAAAATATTATATCTCTCTTGAAACTCGAAATTTAAAATAACATATTTTGGAATAATGACTTGATTTTGGTTGAATCTCACAAAACTTCAATGAACAACCTATGTTATTCGAGATATTCTTTCATTAAAGGGTTTGAATTCACAGTGAATTTTGTACACATTATATTCTAATTGTGTGATACATATTTATACTAGCAATTGTTTCTAAAGGTGCAAAGGCACATCAAAGGAATAGAAGATTTGGGAACATCTTGCCAAGAACATAGCCCATTGCTGAATGCATGCACATAAAGTCTGCCAAACTTATGCATTAGATCAAAGTGTTGACAAACCTTGCCCTAAGTGTGTCACACCTATTTATTTGTCTTTTCTGGGTCACATGGAGAAGCTTATCTATTTATTTGTCTTTTCTCCGTCACATGGTGAAGCTTATCCCAGATTTCTGTATTGTCATGTGTTATGAAGAAGACCTTTGACTTGGCCTCCAAATGGATTTTTTCCATCCCCTTGGTTGAATCTTTTCCTATAGCTTTGAGAAAAACTAAAGAAGCACAGAGAACAAAAATTAACATAGTAATCTACAACTTAATAGTCAGATAGATAAAGGCACATAAAATTGAAGTAAAATCCTAAAAAAATGCATGATATCTTTTCGCTTCTCGGCTATTGCATCTAAAATTGAAACCAGAAGTAGAAAAAGCACTGCCTCGTCTCGCTTTAGAACCCGTGGCAGTGTTATTCCTAGGAATAATTAAGGATCTCAAGTGAATTTATTCTGAAAATTATACAGAACAAAATTACAATATTGATAAAGAAAACATGTAACACCAAAATGAAATACTTGTTAAACTAAATTGGTCTATTATTTCATGTTCCTGTAAATTAATCACATGCCAGTCAAAAGATACGATGAGGTAGCTGAACCAATATCTTCATACTCCTCCTCCATTTCATCTTGCTTGAGAGGTTTCTCATTTTGGATATTGGATTAAAAAAAAATGATTAATAAGTTTTCCTCATGCTTAGAAGAATTCAACTTTAAAGAATAACTACATTTTTTAAGCCAGGGAAATTTTCAGCTCTGAGAAATATTAACTGTGTTCTTAGATAAATATCACCGCTAATAACAAAGATATTAATGAATGACTTACTTCATGCTATTATAGTGTGAAAACTTTGTATCTTCTCCTATTGAGGTAGATTTCGTGGCCACCTCCTCAAGTAAGGAGTATCAAAAACCAACTTTCCGTTGACATCACAAAATAGTAAATAGTAAAGACATGAGGGTACTCGTTTGCATTTTTAGAACTCAAATAGTGAATATCATCCAGGCCACCTACACTTAAATAGCTATAAAAACCAGGAGCTCAAGGGAGCTAATATATTTCACAACCTTACCTATTTCTTTTTGGTAGTTGAGGAGGATGTGGCACTAGTTGCACTCATGCATCTAATCGCATTACCATCACAAGTTTGCATTCCAGTGGAAGCTCTCTTATTGGCTGCAAGGGAAAAGGGCTGCTGAACAAATCAATTTGACCAAGCAGTCACAATGTTAGCTGATAAAGGAAGTGAACCATTTGAAGCAGGAGATGTGACTTCCATTCCCTCAAACTGGGAACCTTGATTGCGGTTATTCTTCTGCTTTCCAATCATATCCATGCCATTTTTTGTTGCAACCTTTGAGACTCCCTTTGAAGAAGTAATTAAGTCCCGAGAAAGCATAGGCTTTTGATCCTGAGAAGATGCACGTGGGACTTTTGCAAGTGTACTTGTGGCAAATTTCTGTGATTTTGATCGGGTTAAGTGAGCATTTCCCTATAATATAACCACAATGAATTGACACTGTAATTTCACCATGGTTAAGGACTTCAAAATAATTGCAATATGCATACATATTATTCCTGAAGCATTGATGATTGAATGTATATACCTTAGCCGTTTGTTACATTCTTCTGATCTGGAACTTGTTCTGATTGGTACCATATTTTAGTAGCTAAACCAAGATTTTGTTCACAATATGGATTTAAACTGTCTTTCCCTTCACCAATGCTAAACTGTTCAACTTCACTTTTTCTTTGTGATGCCACAAATGGCTCATTTTGATCTGCTACAACTGTAAGTTCCTGGAACTCATCCTTATTTCTAATTCCTTTACCATTATTTCCATCATCCACCTCCCTTAAAAGTTAAGTTTCCCACATCCGTACTCTCGAAAGAGAGATGAGAGCACAAATCACGTGATATGGTGGAATTTTCATAGAAGTCCTTCTCTCCATCCATTGTAGTCTGAAAATAATATCCTAGAGCACTTGCAATTTCAAAATTTATTCCAATTCATCCACCTCTTAAATTCTAAATCCACAAGACAATACCATTTTATTGAGGGCTGCATCAAATATGAATAATGAATAAGTGCACCAAGAAAAAGGTCATTGAATAGACTCAAATTGATCATCTCTATCATAGGGTGTGCATATTCATAGGCATGTAAAAAAAAAAATTCCATTATTGGGAAAATACCAAAGTTCTTGAGCTATAAGGAGAGTAAGCTTCTGATGCATGGAGGGTAAGAACTGAGAACTTCTCTGTTACACTATCTCATTTTTACAAATTATATATTATCAAAGATTGGAGAATAAGAACTGAGAATGTTACACGATCTAATTTTTACAAATTATATATTATCAAAGATTTGGGTAAAATTTCCTGATCAAATTTGACACGTTGAACCAGAAAGGGAATATTTATTAAGCACATTAACATAGAACAAGTTGAAGTTACAACTATTAAAACCAAGATCAATAGCCTCAAACTACACGAAATGTTTCTTGGAAGAAATGTATCAGAGAATAGGTTAAAGTCCCAACGACCTTGATGGTCCATAGAGGTAGGAAACTAAATTGTAAAGCGCCTCTGTTTGCAGACACTCTTTGCGAAAGGTTCGAGTGAAGAAAAAAAAAGCGAAACAACACAATATGTGTTGATCGAAATTGTATAGGAGGGCTGGCCGGAAAGGATGCAGGGAGATCGGCCATGCCATGGATGAATTCAGGGGCTGAATTTAAATTACATGCAATGGATGCACTTTAAGAGGAATATTTTTTATTGTACATTCCATCACTCCAGCAAAGGCAAAGGCAAAGGGATCAATTATCTAAATGATGGCTAAGAGCATATTCTTCTGTTCAAACATTTATTTAGCCACATTTAAAGTCGAAGCCTCGAATCATAGGCGTTTTTATCATTGAATTATAGTAGGATGGCGTTTGTTTTCCAAAACCAGATTCAATTTCCACCAGGCGCGTGTAAGTATTACTGGATCCTAAATTACCATGATGCAAGGAATTCAGTCAACAATCATTCAACTCAATCAAATGAAACGTGCCTTGCACGCTAGAGCTAAAACTCAACCAAATGAAACGTGCTTTCCACGCTAGTGGATACTGGATAATAAGTAGCGTAACATCTTCTCCTTGCTATTATTAGTGGACCCCCATCACCTATAGTTTTCACACCTACAGATCTTTTTCCGCAGTTTTCAATATCTACAACTGATGTCGTGATAATTTGATTTTTCTCCCATTAATATAACGCCAACGCCACAATTTTTCAATCAAGTAATGTTTTTATATCACTATCAACCTAACTCCTGTTATATCACTCGTACTTTGCTCGAATGAATCACAACAACCTTGCCATCACAACTATAGCATCAATTTTCATCACAAATAATTAGGCATAGTTGAATTTAAAATAGCCAAATGATATAATCATCATTTCTTTCTTTCTTTTCTCGAATAGAGATAATTCCATCTCTAAATCTTCTAATTCAACTCTTGCCCAGTCATTACTTTGAACTCTTTAGAGTACTCGTTGAAGTGTGAGAATGCTACAGGTTAATATATTTTTCAAAAATGCTAGAGGTTTATGTGAGGTGATGACGACATGTTAATATATTTTTCAAAAATGCTAGAGGTTTATGTGAGGTGATGACTACATGTTTATATGATAATTCGATGTGTTTATGTGAGAAGATGATGACATCTAATAATTAATGTCATCTTTAATCTTATGCTACAAATTTCATAAAATATTTTTAATTTATTGGCCTTGCCTTTCGAGTATTAATAAATTTAAATCTGGTTTGTATTGAATATTTTATATAAAAATTTCACATTAACTATTATTATTATCATATTTTTGAGTGAGTTTAATTTTTTTATAAAATTATTTAAAAATAAAAAATATTTGTATTATTATTTTTGAGTGAGTTTAAATTTTGTATGAAATTATTAAAAAAATAATTATAATTTTATTGGAATTTATTTATTTTAAATTAATTGCTTCAAAAGTATTATTAAATTTTATTAAATTATAAAATTTTATAAAATGATGTATTAAATTTTTAAATATTATAATGTGAGTAGTTTATTTAATTAAACTAGTCTAGATTTATCTTACTTTGGATCTACCAAGTGTCTAGAGAGATAAATTTGTTTAAATGAAAACCTCTTTTAGAGTGAAAAAAAGATTGGATCTCTTTAGGCACTTGGTAGATCAAGAGCTAAGATGAAACTAGGTTGGTTTATTAGTAGTGCTCTAATAAATAATATTAAAATGATTAATAGGAATTGAATGGAATCTCCTAGTCACAAAATCAAGTGGTTGACACAATGGGATATGGAATTTCCTAGTCAAAAAATCAAGTGATTGACACAATGGGATTCAAGAGCCCAAATAAGTATATAATTTATTATTATTTTGTGAAACGTGTACAACTTTTGAACTACATTATCCAAAATATGAGTTCTTTATTTGCAAAAACAAATCATATAAATCTACAACTTACCAATAAATTATAAAATTATAACTTAGTTAAAATTTATGAAAATATTTATATTGATAACTAAATTTATTTAAAAAAAATTTATACTATATTAAATTTATATATTAAATATGCCATCTTATAATTTAAATGTTATTAAATCTAGCTTACAAATTCATAAATAACCAGAGATGGTTCTTGTCGACCTTCATGGATTGCAAATACAAAGTGTTTACCAAATAGAATCACTAAGACAAAGTTCAACCTTCATGAATTGCAGATACAAAGTGTTTACCAAATAGAATCACTAAGACAAAGTTCAACCTTCATGAATTGCAGATACAAAGTGTTTACCGAATAGAATGACTAAAACAAAGTTCAAACATCGAAATAATGTTTGCAAAACTATTATTAATAATTTAATCTGAGTTGAAGTAGTCATTGAATTGATATAAAATAGATGAAGAAGAGTTTTTATTGAAAAAAAATTGCATTTGTTGACTTTTTCTATCTTAGTAGTAATTTTTTTTTTCAATTTTTCATTGTATTCAAGTTTGTATATAATTTTTCTTGATTCAATATATAAATAAATTCAATATATGGAGAAGTTGATCACAAAACAAGGCTTTTAGAGTTGTAACAAAATGATTATGAATAATTATAGTTGACTAGTCATTAAATTGACATAAAATAAATGTTGGAAAACTTTTTATTGAAACAAATTTGAGTTTGTTGGCATTTTCTGTCTTAGTTATGAATTTTTCCATTTTTTGGCATATTAGAGTTTGTATATTAATTTTATTGATTTAATATATAAATAACTTTAATATATGGAGGAGATGACCATGAAATGAGGATTTTAGAGTTATCTCAAAATTAATATCAATAATTTAATTTAAGTTGACGTAGTCTTTGAATTAATATAACATAGATGTGGGAATAATTTTTATTGAAAATAAATTGCATTTGTTGACTTTTTAAATTTTAATTGTGAGTTTTCCCAAATTTTCACTGTATTTGAGTTTGTATATTATTATTAATTTTCTTGATTTAGTATACACATAAAGTTGATATATGGAGTAGATGACCACAAAACACAGTTTTTAGAGTTATCACAAATTTATTATTAATAATGTAACACCCATCTCGCATTTACCCATTTTAACTGGCCCACGGGGGTAAACATGAGCTGAGGGCTACTATGACATGACCTAACCTCCTAAATAAAATTAAGGAAGTGGAGTTGGCAAACTGGAACTTTACTGATCTTCCTCAGGAGTTATAAGAAACCCATGAGCTAGACAACCACTTTAAGTGCCCAAACCCTAAGCTGGATTGCCTTTTTAGTGACTTGGCCCCAACCACATGCATGACAAGGCCTCCATGTGGTTATAGACCTCAAAGCACATGATAAGTATGTAAGGGTGTGGTTATAGCCCAAAATTTCCATTTTAGAGGGTGTGGTCCCAGATTCTAAGCCACCATTCAGGCTAACCTCCAGACCACTGCCTAGAAATCAATGAGACTTTTTAGAATGATAAATAACATCAGGAAAAATACATTCATACAAAACTTGATGAAGGATTTGACCTAACCAGGCCTAACCATGACAGTCATTTTGTCAAACATATGATGAACATGTACTCTACAAGTCATGAATGCATATCTGAACACAAGAGTTTGAAAATTATATGGGAATCACCAAGAAAGTTTAATTCCATCTCATAATAGATGCAATAACATTTTTCAGCTCATGCACTCATTAACCATTCATCAAATAATCAAAACATATCAAGATCCATAGCTATAACATGTTATGGAACCATGCTTACAACCAACATATAACCAAAATAATAACCATGATAGAACAACCATCAAAGCCACATAATAACAAGTACAAGTACTCATAGAATACAATAGGAAAATAAATCTTATTAACATATGAAAAATCCAACCAAGTTAAGTACCTCTATGTACCACTCCACCATAGATGAGCTAAACCAAATATTTCTTTCAGCTAATCACCCCCGTGCCATATTACAAGCATGAATGTGGGGCTTAAGACATAAGCAACCAAGGCTTCCTGAAGATCAAACCACTTGCACCCTCATGCTCCTGTGATTTTTTCAAAACAGTTCAAGAGATTAGATAAGAAAACCAATACATAAACAACCAGGGATTTCCTGAGATTAAACCACCTCCACCCTTAGGCTACTGCGATCTTGCCAAAACTGGTCAAGAGATCACTAAGCCCAAAACAAGCTTGGATGCCTCAGAATTTCTTCACCAATACCTTGAGGAATTTTCCTGTCTCCACCCACCTGTAGAGGGATTCTTGGAGATTAAATAACCTCCATCCCCAACCCTTGGGAATTTTACTGAGACCACTTCACCTGGTTCCAAAACCTTCTGGCAATCCAAAGCTCAACCAAATGAAAGAACCCCATCAGACCATGGCTATCTGGAAATGGAAAGGCAAGGTTGAAACCACTGTCACCCGACAAAACCCATGCCACTAAAAAAAAAAGAACCAAACATACAAATGCATGTACCATGCATTCACAAACCAAATAAGAAATCACACATGAAACTGGTTACTTGCAAGTATTCCTGTTGAAGCTGCTTGATCCAACCTTCCTTGCTTTCCTTGTCCTTCCTTTTCCTTCCTTTTTCTTTCTTTCTTTCTTTCTCCTCTCACTACAAGGAAAAGATCTTCTAGCGGATGTTTTTGAGGAAGCCCTTATATAAATAGCCCAGATACCCGTTTATATCGGAGGTCACTAGAGGAGGTTGGTGGGTGGAGGTTTTTGCAGATGTTTTTTTTTTCGGTGTGCTTCTAATCATAACAAAAACCGGTGCGTTTTATATAAAGCACAACTATGTGTACCATCAAATGGCACACCAAGACACTGTGCTCTCCGTACAAATCGGCCTGGTGCTTCTCAGTAATCCAGCACACTGGTGCGTACTATCAAATGGCACACCGAGACACTATGCTCTCCGTACAAATCGGCCTGACGTGTATTAGTAATATAACGCACCGTAAAGAAGTGCAGTGCGCCATTGATACAACCACCTGGTGTGTCTCATAATTAAGCTCACTGAAAAAGGATTAATTTAAAAAAAATTACCGGCTATAAAAAACTTCATTTTTACTTGTTATAAAGCTCTAGAGCTCTCAAGCACCAGTGTGAGTTTTTATTCTCTGAGGAACCCTGCCATCAGTGCTCCCATTTCCCGCATTGCTACTGTCCATTGCTCACTGTGTGGAGTTCAAATTTTGCAACACTCTGGGAAAATTTGTTTTTTAGTATTCCATTGCAAAGATGCCTCCTCGACGCACAAATGTCCAGGTAATCTACTTGATTCTCACCAAATTAAGCTTTTAGCAGATTAATTTCTTAGATTGACTTAAATTCTATGATATATATATATATATATATATATATATATATATATATATATATATATATATATATATATATATATATATATATATATATATATATATATATATATATATATATATATATATTGCGCGCGCGGTGCGTTCGATCTGTTCGCGGTGCTCCTTGTAAATTTGCAAGTCGCACTGCAAATGATGTAAATGGAAACTGCACCAGGTTGTCCGGTGCGGTACCGAGAAAAGCGTACCAAGAATAATAAAATAGTGCGGTGCCTGTCGGTTTTTGGCTGCACCGACAATTTAAATTTTTTAAAAATAACACTATGTGCAATAGTTTGGTCATTTACCGGAATGCACCGACCATTATATACGGTGATGTGTGCGTTTAAACAACTACCCCAGGGCGAATAGTTTGGGCAACGCACTGCAGAAAAATATTTTCTATTTTGTAGTGCGTGAAGTTTTTTCATGCACACCGTGGGTGGTGCATGATAGATAGGTACACACTGGTGGTGGTACATGACTATTTTTTTGGGCGCACTGAATGATTTTTTTCTTTGATAAAAGTTATATTTATATATTTGTAAAATAAATTTGTCATTTAATAAAAAAAATTAGGTTTTATGTATGAGGGAGGCTGATGTATTTAATATGTGAATAATTCAACGACGTCAACAGAGAGAGGAAAGGAAAAAACAAGAGCAGAGGGAGGAAAATTATAACATGATACATCAGTGGGAGGAACGAGAGAGGGAGAGACTTTTGTACCCTCGCCCTATTATGGCACCCACCCAATTTCTCTTAAGGGAGGTAGGCCTCCTTAATTTCTACGAGGAGGCCACATCTATGAAGGGGCACAATGGGTTATTAGGACAATTGATCTACAAGTGGGGTGCCCAATGACAGGCTTTTCGGGTTGGTCCTGACTAGTGGCATCGGCCCACTGAGGAGGACATGTATTTTATTACTGGCCTATCTAGGAGAGGGCTGGATTTCCCTAGTTCCTAGATGTCCCTATTGGTTATGCAGTAGGGAGTTAGTTGGCATACTCCCAAAGATACATTAGGGACGATATAATTTCAAGTCCATATTTTCAGGTGTCTGGTGGTCAGTTACACATTTCTTCATTTGGTCCAGAGGAGGTGAGGTGCCTCTCACTACTACTGATGACCATTGCACAATATACTAGTGACGGACGACACATTAGTTTCCCTCTTTTATTTTATGTTGATTCTTTATTCCAGACGCCATGACTTGTGAGATGGTTTGCCATTTTTTTGCGGTAGTTTTGTATAGAATTAGTTAGATTTAGTTCTTAGGCATGTGGGAGGTTGACCTTCCCTTTTGCTTAAGAGTTATTTTGTTTATTTTTTTAGAGGTTTCCGAAGATGAGGCCTACTTTTGTCTGCCAACCTTGTAGGCCAATGTTACATGTATCAATGTAGATTTGGGGCGAGATGATGCCCAAGAGGGGCCTATCCGATTATCCGGCCAGGATGTCTAGTGATGCATTGGAGATACTAGCCAGTGTCGATGATCACATGTTTGTGATGGTGCCATGTCCTTATGTGAGTTTGGATTGGCGAGGGTGTACCAACATCCTCTTCACACAGGATGAGCCACTGCATGCTAGAGGTAATATTAGTGCTTTATTTAAATTAATATAGTTTCACTTTATTTTCTTAATTAATTAGAATAAAATTTATCCTATTAAGTTCTTTAACTAGTTTTATTAAATTGTTTAATGAAATTTTTCTAATTATTGTTATGTACTATATACTTTGTAGATACTGGCACATTCGTTGGGGACATGATTCACCCCCACCGGATGATCCTGTAGATCATGACGAGGAGATGGCGGAGGCTGCAGATCAGGGTGACATACCTCCTTGGGTGCAGATACTCGCAGGCATGTGGCGTTGGGTAGACATCTGATTCAGGATGGAGTTGGGCGACTGACTGTGTAGACTCCTTGTTGAAGAGGGAGTTCGCCTTGCGATGACTAGAGAGATCCAGGCTGATCGTACGCTCACAGAGCTCTGGATGGACATGCCCCGCGATATGATGAGCCTTATGCATCATATCGTTGGAGCTTCCAGGCTAATGGTGGCTAGGAGGGATAGGCGCCATGGAGATATGCGACAAAGCATCTCATCAGATGATCATGATCACGAGGGTAGTGATCATTCTAGTACTCCACGTCGTGCTGAAGATGAGAAGCCAACATCTAGTCCTGAGTAGACACCATCTCAGCAGGTACCTAGTCTTGAGCAGACACCATTGACTGAGTAGGCACGTCCATTTGAGCAGGCACCATCTGATCAACATGCACCTCCTGAGTAGGCATGTCCATCTGATCACCAGGCACGATCGATTGAGCAGGCATCTCCGATTGAGTAGGCACATCCATCTGAGCATGAGGCACCATTGACTGAGTAAGCCTCGAGTACTAGTTATAGTATTGATGTAGTACCACCATATATTTGACATTTATATGCAATTCTATTACAATTGTATATATTTTGACATTATACATGCACACACACACACACACACACACACACACACACACACACACATATATATATATATAGTGCATGTATTTTATGTTCATGTTGATGTACATAATTTACATGTTGGTGTTCATCGTGATGTGTATATTGTTAGGTCATGTTAGATATGTTCATTTAGTGTGCTTGCATATAGATATGTATGTGATAGCAGTTTTTTGACATGAGATGTATATTTGATGTTTGTGTTGTGATGATGTTATACAATGCTTGTGTTTTGTTAGATGATCATGCTCACAATGATTAGATGATGTTAGCGAATTTGAATGTGTATTTTAGAATATGATGTTTGTACGATGGTTATCATGATAGTGATGTTTATTTTTAGTATTAAATCATGATATTTATTAAATATTATGTATTGGTAATTGTAAAATTGTGTAGTTGTAATTGTATGTAAAATTGTAAAATTGTTATTGTAATTATATGTAAAATTATAATTGTAATTGTTTGCATTGTCATGATTCAATTTTATTAAAATTGTAAAATTTATAAATTTGTAAAATTGTAATTGTAATTGTATGTATCGTGGTTGTAATTGTAATTTTATGTAAAATTGTAAATTAATTGTCAATTTTTAACCATAACTAACATAAGTAAAATGTATACCATATTGTTAAATTACCATAATTGTAAAATTGTAAATTTGTATGAATATAAATAATTGTAGAATAATACATCTAGAATAATATGAATTTTTGTAACATAATAAAGTTTAGAAAATAATGCAAATAAATTCATGTTTATAATTTTCATTATTTTATTATGATCTTACATACAAAAAACAATAGTATACATTAATACAATTTAATTTTTTTTGAAGATATCATTCACACACACACACTTACACACATATAATAGGGTGAATTTATTTAAGTAATGATAGAGTGAAAAACCATTTAAAGCAATCAAGTAATTGTATTATTTTAGGAATTGACATTAAAAAAAACTTGATACAGTGCATTTCTTTCGAGATCAACATAATTGCAAATTATCAAGTGAAATGATTTTAACATTAACACAATGCAAACCAATTAATTCAAAATACATATTACAATGTTTGGAAAAAAGAGTCTTAGTTATAAGGTTAAGTCCTCTTCTTTATAAAAACCCATCTTAAATAGTATAAATGATGAAATAACACATGTACCATATCACTCCCTGTTCTCATGATCACCCTCATTATCTTCTAGCTTGCTTGGCATGATACGAACCACCAATCCCTATCCAACACATCTAGGTAAAAAACCTGGTTGCGGTGTTTGGGGAAAAACATAAGGCTCCTTAGCTTCATCCCACATATTTCTAGAGTTGATACATATCAGCCTACTCTCAATAACACATTGGAAAGAAGAGAAGTCCACTTCAATGATCTCTTGTATCTTTCCGACGTAACCTAACGTCCCTTGTACTAGGTTTTGATCATGGTGGCTAGATTGACTAGACTGATCGAACTCGACTTCCACTCCATAGTCTTGTGTCATGTGTTCATCATCGACATTTTTTTTGTGAAAATGGTGTCCATATGCCCACATAGATGGGAACAAATGCACCTATAAAAAAGTTAATAAATCACAGTGTCATGTGTCTAATAACCCAACTTTTAAATTATAAAATATAGATGTTACATTTCAAAAGTGCATTATTATGTTTAAAGTGTACATAAATAGAATATTACTGAGTTGCTGCACCCAATCCCCACGTTTAACACATCCTCTTCAGCACGCGAGTAATGACCGGTTGCACCGTATTTATCTCTGAATTGGTCATCAACCAAAATGTTGGGGCATATAATTGGCATATTTTCTTTTAAATTATCGGTATAACACACACTTCTACCATTCAACCGTCTAAATTATTTCCTTTCACTATCCCATTTTATCCTGTTTTGTTCGTACAATGCGACCTATGGTTGTGTAACTTCGGAATTGTAAAGAACTCATTTGTTGATTGTTTAATTCCTGAATTCACTGATGAAATCAAATCGACATATAGTACCTATGAGATAAAAATATACATTATATCGAAGTTCAACGTGAATATTTAATTTGTCTAAATTTGACAAATTATAAGTCACTTACTCTTTATCAAGTTCCTTTTTCCATTCGTTTGGAGAAGATCCCCTTCTCTTTTGTATTCATCCATTTCATTGTCCTAAATCATCACACTTGTTGTGTTTTCGGTATGCTTGATGTACTCACTGGCATAATAGAAAGACTTATACGATACATACCCCTATGCCATAGACCCCTCGGGTTTTTCCCTTTGTCGAAGAAAACCTTTAAATTTCTTGATGTACATCTCTAAGAAGAACATCCAACAAAAAGAAACCACCCCAACTAATTCAACCTCATCTACTAGGTGGATTAGAAGATGAACCTGCAAGTCAATGAAACTCATCGACAGTTCCTTCTCAAACATACAAACAATCTCAACTATCTTTGGATGCCATCGTGGAATGCTAGCCACATGAATCTCCTTTGACATGATCCAATGTGCAAATGCAGATAATTTAGATATGGCACATCCTAGGTCTTGGGGGAAGTCATGTTTCACACACCCATGCACGAAAAAAAGATAATGACACTGCAAAGTTATAAACACATGAAATAATATACAAAATTAGTTATGTTTTATGATCCCATGGGATAAAATTTATTTATATAACAAATAATTAATCATGCTTTTGAACTTATACATACTCTTATAATATTCAAATGGTCATGTGATTTCAACCCCGACAAATGGTCTTCCACAACGAAGCAGTTCCGTAGTGAAGAGCCATATGAAGATGGCACCCTCACACCCATTATAACTTCCTTTGCCAAAGAAAGATAATATTTTTTTAAAATCCATGGGACATCACCTTCCTTGAAATACTAATTAGAGGGACCAACCTCTGATCCCGTACTTTCTATTTGTCTTGGCCAATGTTTATTTTTAGTTTTAGAAGTAATAAGATCTTTCTTAACAACCAACGCGTCACTTTTTTTCGATGATATTTACCTCCATAAAGAAGATGAAACATTTTTAAATATATGCATGGGATCTAATAAGTGGGTAATCTTAAGATGCTCCCAATATGGGATGTTATAAAAGATAGATTTCCTTTTCATCCCAATGGGAAATTTCTCAACATAGGTCTCGAAAAATTATGGATCATCAAACATAGGCTCCCCATTTGAATCGAACATTTCTATGAACTCCTTCTCCTTCTCTCTCTCATATGCTCTAAGCCATTCAATTAGTGTCATTATTGCAGGCCTTTGGGTTCTCTCTCGTTTATCATTGAAAGCGGATGTTTCTCTTCCGTAAGGTTTTTCTTCTGGGAGGAATACCTTGGAGCAATCATACACTGGCTTTCGTAGGTCATTGTACCATCTAGATTTCGGAGAAGGTCCACAAAATTTACATCCATAATTCCCTTTTGTTACAAGAACTGCGAAATTATTGTATACAATATGCATGGCACGTTAAAAAATATCATGAAGATCAGAACCATTATAACGAATTAAATTAATATGTGAAAGAATATTGTTATGTATATAAACAAATCAATAAACATGTAATTTACCAGAGGAAACTCCTAAGCCTGGATAATCATGTGTTGTGTAAGAACATATGCCATATAATGTAAAACTCCTCTCTGTTGTGATTGGTCTTGATACATCATATACATTTATCCCATCCCATAAATCCTTCAATTCATCTACCAGTGGTTTTAAGTAGACATCCATATTCTTAACTTGTCTTCTACCAGGGACTATGAGAGCCAACATAAGATGTTCATTCTTCACGGACAACCATGGGGGGATATTGTTATTGATCTCTACTACTAACCAAACATAATAGTTGGTGTTCTGGAGGGCATATGGGTTGACACCATCCATGGCTATGCTGAGTTGTAGAATTCGTACTTCATCCTTGATTTTTTTGGGCCATGTATCCTCTATATGCTTCATGGATATTGAATCTATTGGGATTCACATAACTCCAAAATCACTTCTGTGTGAGGCATGCCATCCCTGCAACATAGCTAATTATTTGCAATGAAAGAGCCTTTGAATCCTTGGGATTATAGGCATGTGCCTCAATATCTTAAAAGGAGGACCACATGATTTACCATTAGTTTTTGATTTATCATACCTGTCATGCCCAAATTTTAGATATATCTCTTTGTATGCATATTCTCTTATATATAGAATACAATCATTTGGAAATGCATGATATGATACGTACTCAACACCCAACATTTTCAACAATTTCTTTTCCTCTTCGCAGCTACCGGGAAAGACATGAGTCACTCGGAAGAACCTTATCTTTGAATAACCTATAGTTGGTCATGGAAAATATTAAATGTACAATGCCAATAATTATTAATGTTCATAAAATTGACCATTTGTAATGTTGATTGTGTGACAATATTTCTCAAAATATAAGGCATTGATGATCAATTACCTCAAAATTTCTGAGAAACATGCATTTGACAAGCCAAAATTTGCTTTCAAGTTGTACAATAACATCATTGTCCCCAAATGGGTAGACTTTAATTGACTGCTAGGTCCAAAGAGAGGGGTGGTGGAAGCAAATTTAAGGCTTTTGAAAAAGGTATCAACGATATGAGCATCATCCCCTAGCCGATCATCATTCTGGAATGCATATGACAACATTGTCTCCATGGAAGTCATATCCTTTAAGTAATCATCCATACCAACCTTTATTTGATTGCCTCCATTTCCAGCTTGTGAAGAACTAATATTGCTGTAGTCATTCCTAATTGGTGAATTTGGACGTAGTGGGAATTGAATAAGTGGTTGATTCAGCGATTCTTGGTATCATTCCTCTCCGATTTTTTCTATTAATTCAACTTGTTGGACACCTAATCCTCTATGGGTAGGTGTGGAAGTCGAACAATCAAAGAGGAGTCCAAGTGACCTTGGTATGTGGAATCCAAGAGTCACATCAATGTATTATAAATACACATCTATGGTTAATGGAAAAACAACTCATGCCTATTTTCCCTATTCTTGTGTGTTTACCATGCGTGTGTTTAACATGGTATCAGACCTGCGGGTGAGGTCCTGGAATTTTCAGATTTTGTCAGCTCCATTTTTAGCGGCTCTGCTTATTTTTGAGGAAATAACACCTCTTCACCTTGAATGTGTTTGAATGCATTTAAATGATTGTTTTTAAAATTTGAATACCTCTCAATTCCCCAGTTCAATAAAACATCTTCTCTTGCCTACTCGAAGAACTTGCTCTCTGCTTGGTATGACATCCAACTCTTAAAATAGTTTTTATGTTGTAGCGCATGTCAGTTTTCTGCCATATTCCATCTCTGCCAGAATTTAGAGCCTTGGAGAAACGTTGAACATCATCATCGAGTGCTGGATCATTTCCTTTGTTGTGCGTCACAAGCGTAGAGTAAGACCACTTGTAAGCATTGTTGTCTATACGTTGAAGAGTTTTTTAAAAGACTGAGTTTGAAGACCGTGCTTTGTAAATGTCAATTATTATGGCTTGAAATTCGTGTGGGATTGTTTTTTTCAAATGTTGGTGGTGGTGTTGCATTCAATTAAGTGTGGTATTAGTTTGCGGTCGGCGTGGTTGTCGCTGCTTCTGTTGGGTCTGCTACAAATAGACTGCACGAATTATAACGAGGGAGTAATCAGTAAGTACTTGACATATGTAGTGAATTTTTGTATGGTATTCTATCTATGTTGAAGTTCCAATCCTTTAAAGGTGGAGAACAGTAGGCTGAAGAACATGGCGACATCTGTGTTGATAACTGCTCAGATGAGGATAGGAGTTGGTAAGTGTTGGTGCCATACTCGACTCCTGCCCCTCGGTCCTCCATCTTATAGTGCGACCCTCCATTGCATTCAGCATTGTAATATACCACTCCTTCCACTTCTGGTATATCCTCTCTGCTCCATATACCGTGGAACTCAACTCATTACATAGTCGCAGGCCATACCATAGTCAAACTCGACCTCGGTGTTCGGCCCTCCACCTTGGCCTCACAGTCCCTGCGTAGCGACAACCCATACATTTTAACTATATTAACATGCATATCTTATTATCATCGCTTCTCATTTGAATATCTTCGTAGCACCGCTCCTCCCATCTGTGGCGGGCCTCCATTTGCCTCAGCTTCTCCACGATCTGGCCCATACTCCTGCACAGTCTGCCCATACTCCCCTCATGCTACTCCCTCACCCCTCCCCTCTGCTCCCTGCAGCCTCGTGTTGCTTCCCCTCCCCCCGACGTCCTTTCACCTACCCTCCTCCTACTTCCGCTCCCCACAACTCCCTCCGCTACCCTCCTCGCAATCCCCCTCCCTCCACCCTCCCTCGACACTTGTTTTCCCGCTACCTCCTCCCCACCGTGGCATCACACCTCCCCACCCGACTGCACTACGCTCCATACACCCGATTGCACTACTAACTAGTGAATATATTCTGAATCACCATGTATTTCCGTGTCAATTTGAGAACATAGCGACTTGGCACTGCGACATTTTGTAAGGAGACAACTGGTGGATAATAAATTAAGGGTGCCCATAGAATTGGTATTCCCTCCACAACATAAAACTGGCCAAAATTCACAGATTCAATATCCAACAAACCCATTTGTGGATTTCCATCCCCACCTCCTTGCATTGCGAGAGAAATTGTTAGCCTAAGTATATTTTTTGTGTTGGAGGAAGGGGTTCTTCAAAGATTATGTACAGCCAGAGAAAGCAAGGTGATGACTTTTAGAAGATGATTTTAGTGCCATTCAACTTTATTGTGAGAAAGCAAGGCTGGAGCAAGACATGTTTGAGCATCTTAAATTTTTTTTTCTCATGGGAATTGATTGAGTTATATATAATAATTTGGCATTGATGACATTGTTCTTATATCTATGAAATCATGTAATTTGAACTATGTTGAAGTTTGTCCATGGTACTCTCCATAAGGTTTATTAGCTCTTTATATATTGAATGTTGGTATCATTGATGAGTGCTGTAGATTGAGGATCATGCACATAGATGGTTCATGATATATGGTTTCAAAAAGTTGTTGTTAGTGTATTCTCTGCACTTCATATAAAAATTGTCTTTTGAGGAGGAGAGAAATCATTAGGGCTATTGCACACTAATTTTTTGTTGCACATTTATAAGAATATTGCAGTGACATTGAACTATGAGTGAGTGTTGCATCTTCATCATATTTGTGATCAGAAAATGGCCAAATTTCATGAAGCATTAGAGTTACCAAATACTTTGATACATTCCACTATTAATGGGATGGTTAAAATCAACAAAGCCTCTCTTTTTGACATTAAGTCCTATCTGCAAAATGCACATGAGAGGATCGAATTTTTGTAGCTTGAGTCAGAGCTACAACAAGAAGAATTAAAACAAAAGAGTTGTCATTCTGAACCTGTTTTTGTTCAGAACATTGAGATAAACTCACATCAGCAACAAGAAATTGCAGAGGTAGTACCCATTTTAGGAGCAGATGTGCATAAAGATGCAGAAATGCAACATGCACCTCCCAAGACCATCATCAGAACTTGGGAAGAGCTTGTCCATAACAAGCAAAGAACAGGTCTTGGATATGACAATGAGTTTTCCTTTCATATTCCAGACTAATCCAAGCCCATCAAATTTCAGAGTGCCGTATTTCTTTATGACATTTCACCTTCAGCTGTTTGAGATCCTTCTCCTCTTCCATAGTAGCAACAACAACATATTTTAAAATTCCAACACTATGATCATGTTGGCCATATGAAATATCATTGTTTCGATATTCACCCATGCAAGCACTATGGTTGGCACACCCATTCTTCACACATATGCTTCAGAAACAAGCCTCCTGCAAGAACAAAGATTCATCTTGGATGGATCGCTTCTTCGCAATGGGCATCAATAGCCAAGAAGATGTTTAAGTCATATGTCAGAACTTGTTCTAGAATATTGAACAATCTTGCAGTTGAGTTTTCGCCATCACCTCACCTCGTACTTGATAGGGGGAAAATGGTGGTCATCTAAAAGCTTCAAAGCCACTTAAAGCAAGCCTGAGCCACAACCTGTCATTCTATCTTGAGAGTTGTAGCCAGAGATACAACAGTTCAAGCGAGCTTGAGCCACAATCTCTCATTCTAGATTTAGAGTTGTAGCCAGAGACACGGATGCCCATGAGCATGCCTTTGGTTGGTGGTCAGCCTTAACTCATCTGTGCGAGGTTGAGTTTCTCCCTATTTAAAGAATTCAAGACACTTCCTCTAGTAGAAGACTTCAGCTTCTTGCCAGTTTTGGAAGAGTTCAAGGAAATGCATTAAGCATTTCAGAGTTGGTGGTCATCCTTAAACCATCACAAGTTGTAGACCTCCCTTCTTCTAGGTTGAAGGTCTCCCTTTTCAAATACAAGGGACACTTCGTCTAGGAGAAGACCTCAGCTTCTTTCCAGATTTGGAAGAGTTTCGGCAACTGCACTAAGCGTTCTAGTGTTGGTGGTCATCCTTAAACAAACTCTTTATGCCAACATTTCAGAGAGCTCATTCAACCTAATTTCTATCATGCATACTTTGCAGATTTGTATTACAACTCTCTTCTTGGACTCACACATACCCCTTCGGATTAAGGGGGGGAATGTTGGACACCTAATCCTCTATGGGTAGGTGTGGAAGCCGAACAGCCAAAGAAGAATCCAAGTGACCTTGGAATGTGGAATCAAAGAGTCACATCAATGTATTATAAATACACATCTATGGTTAAGGGAAAAGTAACTCACGCTTATTTTCTCTATTCTTGTGTGTTTACCATGCGTGTGTTTAACACAACCTTCTCTCGATTTTAGATTGTCGTGGGGTGCAACGGAAGATAATAGGTAGGTCACTCATCATCACTAGAATCCTAATAAGTTCAAAAAATATATTTGAACATGATTAGTACAAAATCGATGATATCAATTAGTAAGCACGTTAATGCATGATTAATTTGTTTTTCATTGAAATAATTACATTATAATAAACAATTATTACCATCATTGTCCCAGGATTGTGGCTAGAATATGGCATGTTACAATTGGCAGGGTGAAGCGGCTGTCCATTTTCATCTACCAATTGTGCCTTGTGGTATGCTACTCTTGATAAGAGCTTCTGACGTTTTGGAACTGTTTGAATATTTTGTGCATCTGAACTCGATTATGAATCTGCATGAACCTGCAAATTTGTATACATTATTTTTATTGAGTTGATTGACATGGATACAAAAATTAAATTCAATTAGATAATGAAAATATAAATAAAATCTGAAGTAATTACATCTGGACATGGATAGGGAGAGCTCTGCAATGGAATTTGAGAAATATTATGGAACGAGCTGGAATCTGAAGAATTGTCCATTTGATATAATTATGATATTTTCTCTATGCATTTGAAAAAAAATCAACAATAAATTTTGGTGTACATACCCAAAATTAATTGCGGTGCCTTAAAAAAGGATTTATTGTTATCGATGCTAATGTATTGTTAATCGCACCGGTTTTGTTAATTAAGAAACACGCCGAATATCGGGAAAAAAAAGCGCAACTTTATCTTTTGAAGTGAAAAAAAGTGGTAAACTGAAAAATGACTGGCAAATGATTTTCGGAAATCTATTTTAATAAAAAAGTTCTTTAAATAGTAAAAGCTATTCACTATTTCATTATTTTTTGCAAAATTTTTAAGGGAGGGATTTCCACGAGAGACATACCTAGAGAAAGAGAGCACGAGAGAACTATGGAGCAACAAAATAATTTCGAACAATAACACTATTCAAAGAATCAAAATTTGAAACATCTGGTGATTTACACAAAAACCCTGTAGTATAGTAAAATTGTTAAATTTTACTGTAATGTTTTTTTTTTTACAATTTCTGTTAGATTTAATACATGCATAGTAAAAAATTTAAATTTTACTGTGCATTTTACTAATAGAATCATTTACAATCTCTATTCCTATTTACATTTAATTAAAATTCAAAAAAAATAAAAATCCATTTTTACGTTAAACCCTTGCTTCTTCTTGTTTACGTGACTTCATAATTAGGGATTTTCATTTTAGATTTATAGGGTTTGTATATATATATATATATATATATATAGGTGTATGCCATCTAACCCTCGAGACCACTTGCAGAGTCGGATCCCAATCCCTGTCGGCCCTTGTACGATTTAAAAATAAATAAATTTTGTTAATCGGCGCACACTGTTTAAAATAGTGCACCTGTGCACAATTGTAGTATAGCACACCGAACACGTATTGAAAAAAAACACTGTTTGATAAAAATGATTTTTTATTAATTTTTATTTGTGTTAATTGGTGCTCTGATATTAATATAATGCACTAGGTCTCTTATTGAAAAATAACACCGTACAATGTTTCTATGGTATTGAAGGTGCATTTATAAGAACCTACCACCCTGTTTTCGATGCGTAAGTTGTGGAAGTCACATCGACGTCTAATTTAGATAGACATATAGTTTTCTTGATTTTTTTTTTTTACTGAATAGTATGTGATTTATTTATAAAATATATTAATGAATGGTACATGTTTTATATTGATAAATAAATGGTTGAAAAGAGTTCAAGTAACAAAAATAGTGATAAAACATCCAGAAAAGAAAAAAAGGCAAGTTTTTGGTAAATTATTTACAAATAATTATTTTTGAACTATATGTAAGTTTAACTAATATGTATTGTTTAATGTGTATCATGCAGAGCCACAAAATTACGAAGCTTGATAATATTCTTTCTGATCTAAGAACATAAGAGCATAACGACTTAATTGAAAAATTTCATAAGAATGAACTAGGTGAATAAAACAATACTATCAATCCAATATGAGTTTCTTTTTTGAATTTTCATTAATAATATACTTAAAAATATTAAATAACATGTTTCAAACAATCTATTAATTCAGATATGTTTAATGTTCTATAGGGACCAACAACAAAGAAAATGAATGTTGTTCTAAGAAAAGAAGAAAAAAATAGGACATGCAAATGAAAATGAATTGCTTCTTAGCTCATCTAGAGTGGTGTTGGAGGTTAACGAATGGGTGAATTTTTTTTACAAAACTTTGAGGGATCTAGTGGAACGAATGTATAGAATTTCTTTCCACTTAAAATACAAAAATCAATCCAATGATTCCAAGAACCAAATTTTATTTAAACTAGAGGAAGAGTTTCCAGAGAATTGGTCAATGAGACATGTCAAACTTTTAATAGCAAAAACGTACAACAACAAAAAAGAAGAATTGAAAAATTAATATTCCTTTAAATGTTTTTCTAGAATTATATGTATATATTACTGCAAAGTAATAATTTATCAATATCACTTTTTTTATATTTAGTTTTCATATATTAATATAAAAATTAAATAGTTTATTGTCATGTTACATTTTCAAGAAGATTATGAAATTCTCAAAGGATGAATGAGCTGATATCAGAAATATGCCAGTAGGAATGTCCAAAAATATGTACAAGGAGATGGTCAACGAAATAGACATAATTGCATCACATGAGGAGCCATATCAACAAAAATGTGCTTCAAATGTGATATGTAATCATTGAATTTTTCGATTCGGTACAATAAATAAATAATTTAGCATTAAATATTAATTTTCAAGTATTTTCTTGCAGAAAAGAAAAGAAAATGGAACCCATTCAGCACATAAAACAACGTAGAAATTATACAACAAGCATTTATATCTTGGATTCACCCGATCTAACAATTTACTAAATTTAAATATTGAATCACTTCTACAAATCTTTTGCAGAATTAAAAACACAATCACTAATCACATGAACATGAAGAAGAATCAAATTACACACAACACAGATAATTTCCGGGGGAAAGCTTATAGCTAAAAACTCAACTATCTTCTATTGTATATTAAGCATGGATCATGAAAAAAATAGAATATCTTTCTCTTCTCATAGGAGCCTCCAACATTCAGCTATCTGTCTCACACTGTCCTCATAGAAAACTGACCAATACTTCGTCAATTTTCAGACTCCTAACAGCCTGCCTTGCTTGCACAATCCCTGATGGTCAAGATCCCTAAAAGATGGGAATTATAGCCTGCCTTGACTGTGAAAGTATCATGGGCACTCCAATGGGTGGTTGGATGCATGTGTGCAAGCCAATAATGTCACAAATGATAGTCAACTTCCCTTTCACCTAGAACTCAATTGGGTCTCCACTGGATTTGACATGCATGTAAATAATAATAGTAAATCTTCAGTTGCATGTGAGATCAATGCATGTGAATTAATTAATATTTAGTTCACTTGATCTCTCACTACTTGTATCTTCAGTTACAACTAGCACAACTAAATTTAACTCACTTAACTGAGTTAAACGGATTACAACATGCATTAAATAATGCACCGCTGCACTTCGATCTCTATTACAACTAGAATTACTCTGCATGTCCCACCAACTAACCTCTAAATTGAAATCCACTAGCTAACTGAGTTTTCCACTTTCAGTTAACTTATTCAAGTCCACATTGAGAATAGATTACAGTTTAATGTCCATCTAAATTAAGAGATAATAAAAATAGACATGCACCCAAAAATAGCACTGTGGGCCCCATCCTAGTTTGGGTGCTTGATGCAACCACGTGCTTAATGCAGTAGGCGTGGGTGCTGAATATTCTTGTTGAATCTCAACAAATAGGATGACAAGGAATAAAAGGGTTGATATCTATGTTTGTGAGTAATTGTTAATTCCTTATAAAAACTTAACTAGATTTCATTTTTGTATATTTTAAGTTGTTTTACAACAATCATCATTGAATGTCTTAAAACAAGTGCTAACATACAAAGAAAAACCATCAGAAGAATTGATTGACATTGGGTTAAATATGGGTTGTCAATATATGTTGGAATATCAAAAATTAATTGTGAAATTTGTAAGTATCTATCTTGTTTTACTTAGCTCTATCTATAATTAATAGAACAAAAAAATATTTTATATTAAATCTATGATTTGTTATGGGGTACAAAAATTGCAGGAAACAAAGTATGGAACTGCGCCAACAAATGAATTGTTGAAAGATGACATGAAATTTGGTTTTGAAAGAATGTGTATAGTTCACGAGACAATTCTTACTATGCAACATTTATTTTTGATGTACATTGATGTATATTATTTAATATTTCAATTTTCATTATTCTCACTAATGTATATACACTCATTACACTTTATTTTTATGTTTGTAGATGTAACTTGAAGAAGAAGAAAACAATCAACACAATGAAAAAAACATTCCTCCAAATAACTCGTCAAGGAAGTATCTCGAGCAGTGACAACAATTCCAGCGAAAAATTATGATCAATATGTTTAGATATCAAAGCAACACATTGTATTTTTTGAAATATTTGCCTGTGAAATCAGACATTTTGTTTAATGTAATGGACGTAGTGTCCAAATTGAAAGACAAAGGGATACCAATAACTGCCACATTTTGTATGACAAAGAGTGTCTTATTCATATATATATATATAATAAAATACGTTTTAATTTATTCTATTTCATTCTCCATTGTCGCTGTGAAATGTTACACCACTCGTTAAATATATGGATGATTAAATATTATAATGGAGAGATGCGAAATCTGATGATATGATATAAAATATTCATCCAAACATCATGTTCAAATGCATTAATAAAAATTTAATTGATATGAATACTATTAAAAGATATGTGTCGACTTTTGATGAATAATGAATTTCAAAAAATCACAATAATTTCATTGTCACAGGTCAATGTTTCTAAAAAATAGAAAATGAACATCGATGCATGTGTATGATACTGCGCACCGGTGTGTTTGCATGATACTTCACATCGGTGTGTTTCTATGACCTATGAGCATCGCACCAAATACCAATACCAATTAGAATGCCCAGTGCACTTTATCAATGGCTATGACCTGAGCGGATAGGTGTTGCATGCACCAGTATGGTTTACCTTGAACGTGCCAATGTGTTTTTATTACTCAATGACCCGATGCATTTTTACACCTTAACGACCTGATGCATTTTTATACCTTAACGATGCTGGTGCATGCACATTCTATTGGCCAGATGCGTATTTGTGGGTGACATGCACCACGATGTTGATAAATGCCCCGGGGCTTCCGAAATTTGTTTTCCTTCCTGGTGCTTGGTATGTTTACAGTACAGGTGCGTACAAGTTAAAACACACTTGTGTGTTCACACATGAAGCATGCATCGATAAGAAATACATCCGTGAAAACCTTCGGCCACCCAATTTTTTTAGTTGTGTTGAAGTTCCATTAGAAGCACCGTCAAAACCTCCATTACCAAAAATAATATTTGCTACATTTCCCATTCCATCTTTGCCAACATGCCCGATCCAATCAATACCCTATTAAATAAATCACCCTAGCTGATGGGGGTATTACAACTCTGCCTATAAAGTTCCTCAAATAAAATCATCCTCAGTGACTCCTAATACCCATTGTTGTAAGCAAAATCAACTAGTGGAATATACCCCTCCCACCTCCTCTACTAATGCATAACATACATTCTCATCATGTCCTCCAGAATCCTGTTGACCCTCTCTATCTCTTCGTTTGTCTGTGGATGATAATTTGTTTTGAAGGCCAACTCTATAACCAAACCTGCAAATAAATCCTTCCAAAACCAGGAAGTGAACTTGGAATCTCTTTCATATTCAATATTCTTAGGAATACCATGAAATATAGCTATCTCCCCGAGGAAGACTTGAGCTACCTCACTAGCTGAATTAGTCACTGGAATGAAGTGAGCTACCTTAGTCACCTGTCAACCACAAATATAATTGAATCATGCTGTCTATATGTCCTCAGAAAACCTGTGATGAAATCCATAGAATTACCTCTCATTTCCATTTTGGAATCAAAGTAGACTGCAATAAATCACCTAGATGCTTGCATTTTTCTTTTACCTGTTGATAATCCAAACACCTTGCGACAAGCTTAGCTACTTATTTCTTCAAATTCAGCCAATAGTAGAACTTCTTCACAACTGTTAGAGTGTTATGATATCTCGGATGACCTAAATATGGTTGAACATTAATTTCCCTCAAGATAAAATTCTTAAGTTCACTGTTGTCCGACTCATAGATCTTGTTCCTCAATCTCACCAAAACATATTACGTGAGATGATAATCCACATCCTAATCACCTGTACCCTGCTACTATAACTTGTGCTTAAGTTGTTGATACCTGTCATCTTGCTGTCATGCCTCTAATATTCAATCTTGTAAATATGCCCCATATGAACTCATAGTTGCTATGTGAATAACCTGCACCTTTTTTCTTAGAGCATTTGCAACCCTTTTCGCCTTACCTTTAATGTACCTAATCTCGAAGTCAAACTCACTGAGCGTATCCAACCATATATATTGCCTAGAATTCATATTAGGTTGGTCAAAAAAGTATATTATCCTGCTGTGATAACTCATTAACACAAACCTCATGCCAAGAAGATAGTTCCTCCACATCTTCAATGCATGAATGATCGTTTCCAAATCAAGATCATGATTCACATAGTTCTGCTCGTGCTCATTTAGTTTCCTTGAATCATAACATACCACCTAACCCTCCTTCATTAATATTCCACCAAGTCCCCTCTTACAAGCATCTGTACACACCGCAAATTATTTATCCACATCTGCAATTTTTATAATTGGAGAATTTGTAAGCAATTGCTTCAACTGCTCAAAACTAGATACACATTCCCCTATCCATTCAAATTTATTTCCTTTCCTCTGAAAATATGTAATAGGATAGGAAATTTATGAGAAGTTCTTAATGAACCTCTTGTAGTAACCTGCTAACCCCATGAATGATCTAACCTCATCCACATTCCTAGGAGCTTCCCATTCCATGAAAGCTCTGATTATATAGTCTGGATCCACTGCTATGCCTTCCTTGGAGATGACATGTCCCAAGTAATGTACCTATTGTATCTTAAGAGACAATCCCTTGGCTACGGTAAGGAATCAGTGCTTAAGACATTTTAGAAATATATGTCACAAAACTTATAATATCAAGTGGTCTTTTTTTAATTCCTTAATGCCCTTAATAATATGATATAATGAAAGACTTCACAATGCCATTAACTCTTGATATCTAACTGAAAAGAATAACTGTAGAAGAAACTCAAAATGATATGCTAAAGCACACAATCTATCACTTTAAATTTCAAAAGAACTTTGAGTATAAAGAATAGTTGGAGTGAAGGAAAACATATCAAGGTAATTTAACTCTTACTCACAAATGTAATAAAGAGACTAGAAACTACTTTACTTCACTTCATTCAAAGAAGAATAAACACAAAATGATACCGGAAAGACAAATCACCATCAACAGATGCAGGAAACTTGATCTTATTTTATTAATTTTTCAGAAAAGTAAGTACAAAATTTTCAATCATCCAGAGGTCCAAAACTCAGAACCCTCCTCTTTCTTACTCATTTGTTTAAATACATACAAAAATAGTTTGTAACTGCTGGAACTTATTTTAACTACTCAAACTACCTAAAATTGTGTAAACTACCTATTACATTGCAATTAAGGACTTCATTACAATATCGATCTTTTAACAAGAAAGAAAAATAAAACTAGAAGTATCAATCTATTTGTTGGATCTAGATTTGATTGGTTGTCACTGTGTTTCCCTAATTTGTTGATGTGTTATTCTGAGGTGCTGATGTGTCACCCGGTGAATCAGTCATCCATGCTCTGCACTTTTTCTATATTTCACTGTTGGTTTTAGGAGAATTAACCAATTTGTGATACTCTAACCTGAAAGCAGTAATCCTGTTAAAAGTGGGCCATTCTGTAAAAAGGTTCTTAACCATCCATAACAATTGAAAATGCCTGTGTAAGAGATTGACAACTGTAGCTCCTTTCAAGATTACAATTTTCTCATGGGTATTGTCAATATTTCTCTTTGCTATCACTGAAAAAGGCTCATATGAATCACACGATAGAATATTGCCTTGCAGATCCCAGCATGATGGTAGTCACGCTCTAGTCCTTTGATCAAATACATTGTCAAATCTGTTTATAGCCTGTTTGATTTCTGTCAATTTCTTCTCCGTTGACTTCCTGTAAGCATTTTTCACAATCAACTTATTTATCTCCAGAAGACACAATGTTCTATCTTTAACTTCATGTTCCTCCAGCTCCTTATCTATCTTGGAATTGATAAAATCAATGAATTTCTTTTCCCATAAATACCTGTTAAGGATCTTTTGTTTGTCAGCCAAAACAAGTTCCTGTAAATCTATGACTATGTTTTTTTCCTGTGACACTATAATCAAAGATTCCCAAATTGTTTTTGTTAGGTCATTAACAATCAATTGACCTGTCTGCATATGAAAATTAACTTTTTCAAGTAAAGGGATCTTCTTAACATCAACAGTTAAATTAACATTTTTAAAACTGTTGGATGACCCTACTGTAATTTCATGTGGGTGAGAGAAAGAAAACTTCAATTGATCCTTTTCTAAGTCAATAGCAGTCAACATTATGGTTTGGTTAGGAGTAATCTGATAGTCAGATTGAGCTTCCATACTGGCTTTAATATTCTAATTCTTTTCTGCAATTTTGGAAAATACTTTCTTGATCAAAGGAACTTGATCATGAACAAATTCATGTCTTGATGGTGAAGCTGGTGCATTCTGAGCATCTCCTAATTGAATAAGGAAACCAAGCTTGGTTCTTGGTATCTATTCAATTAACTTAGCTCTTTTCTCAGCTCTCGGTTCTTCATCCTCAGAATCAAAAAAATTTTCTTTGCTCCTTTTTCTTATCCTTTCAGAAATTATTGGAGTCTGAATGCTGGTACTATCAGAGTTTGCAAAACCTTTGTTAGCTAACTTCTCTACTTCGGGCTTACTATCATGAAAAAATGTAAAATAATCATTTTCAACCCTTGTATTAGAGATTACCTTGTGTGGATCATAAGACCATTTTGCACCTAGTAACAAATGCATGATTTCTAACATTTTGTTAGCTTCATTTAATGCTTGCCTCAAATTCACTATGAATGGTCCCACAGACATTGGAAACTTAAATAAATGGCCTTTCTTCATTGGAACAAAATGTATTTGATCTACATTTAGGCCCTGTCTAATAAACTCTAAGGCAAACAATCTCATGGGAACAAAGATAGGTAATCTATAAGGCTCAATCCCGGATCCATGCAGTCTAATTTCTGAATAATCATCATACACAAACCAATCTCCAAATTTACAATTATCACTTAACTGAAGAAACTCTAGGGCCTTTGGCATAGATCTTGGAGGAGTAACTCCATTCAAGATCTTATAGGAAATTGGTATGAAATAAGCAGTAAAATAAAACATCCCTCCCTAATCTGGTTCATTTCTTATTATATCTTTCCAAAATATAACTGATTTTATTTTTCTTATTTTCATCCATAATATTTAACCCTAAATGTATAAATTCATCTACATTTTGGTACAAGAATAAATAAGTGATTAGTGAAGGAAACCTGAAAGACCTGGTGAGGGACATGCTCATAAGATGAGTGTTAATGTTCTCTTGGCAGTAGGAGGGAATATCTAATACCACATTAGGCTTCATCATTAAGGAAAATAACCCAAGCACCGACCTGTCAATTTGGGCAACATCCTCGTTTCCAAGAATATTTGACAAAAATTGTAGTTCCGGTTTGACTTCTACGTCGAAAGTCTCCAAATGGAATTCTTTATCATCTGGTGAAAAACGTCATGCCTCTGGCTTTAGAAAGAAGACAACTTGTGTAAAATCATGCCCTGCAAGACTGTCATATAATGTTTCCAATGATTATTCAGTAATTTGGACATAAGACTCAGACTCTATATAACACAAGGCTTGAAGGATTAATTGAGATGCGACTTGAAGAACATTCTCCTCTAAGAAATTCATAACAAAACATTTTCCAGGATACAAGGCAGATGCTAACCAATACAAAAATTCAGGAAAAAGATGGGTTTTGGGGATACATGCAGACAAAACACTGGATTTGACCATGGTTGAATAAATGTGGGAACTCCTCTCATTTAGTAGGACTTGCTGGTAGAAGGGTAAACACTCAACATTGCAAAAAGTGTCTTTGAGATCTTGTTCAGTGTCCATAAGAGGGATATGGCTAGAAGAGCCAGACAAGGAAGACTATTTAGCCATGAAATATTACAGAGTGGCATTAAATGCAGAGGTAAGAAACTACAGTGACTAAGATGACCTTTTGAACAATTTGGAATGAAAACCAATAAGGGGAAAAGAAGAACTTCAACATCTTATATAGATGGCGCAGAGTTTTGAACATTAATGCTAATTCAATGCTTGACCGAACATGCAACGACAATATGAGGCAACATATGAGTTGTCTCCTAGATGGCTGCATATGTCACTACGGGGGTGCTCTAGGGTACGACGCATCCATCGGGGGTCTACCCCCATAGTGATTGTGAACCGTTGATATCTATCAGTGGGCACTCAGCGGAGTCAACTGCGGAGGCACTACCTCTGCTAACCTGCAGGCTATTTTTGCTCGCGGGTTTCCGCTGATCTTTATTAACTTATTTTTTTTTAATCCCGCCTGACGATTAGCATGGGTGTGAATTCAATAGTAGGTCCCACCTTCACACCTTTTCGAACAACATATTAATTGACCGACAGATAAAAATAAAACTGTTATTCAAAATATGAAAGATCATATTTTTCCCTATTTTCTAAATTATATAATTTTTTTTTGTATTTTGAAAAATATTTCAAAAGTAAATGAAAATGAGCCACAACATCTGGCTCCACCTGGGGATAGTGTTTTTTTCCATGAAACAAAAAGAACTACAAGTTAGTGCCTTCACCTCGGGCATGGAGTCGAAATATTGCTTGGTGAAATATGAACAGTGGAAAGTATGGTATTTACAATGGTGAAATTTTGAAATTTAGTGCTGGAAATAATGCTTCAAATACTGCCCATTTACAGGTTGTTGTACAGATTCTCCATCTAGATCTTCTAAAATGAATGTGTTATTTGACCTTACCTCAGTAATTCTATACAAACCATACCAGAGAGGATAAAACTTACCATGCTTCCCTTTATCTTCTCTTCTGGTGTCCCATCTTAGAACTAAATATCCTTCTTGAAAGAGGATTTATTTTTCTTTCTTGTCAAATATAGATTTCATCTTTGCCTGATAATAAATCAAGTTTTCTGTAACTTTGTTTCTATTTTCACTTGACTCAATCACTTTTTTCATTCTTCTCACCAGAGCATTAGCTTCTTCTTGACCTTCTTGAAGATGAGAAATCACTAGTTTAGCCAACTGAGTAGGAAATAATGCATGAGTTCCATAAACCAATTCATAGGGAGACATACTAGTAGACCTTCTGGTAGTTACTCGAACTGCCCAAAGGGAAAACTTCAACTTTGAATCCCAGTCCTTGTGATTTTCGGTGACTGTATTCTTCAAGATTCTAACCAATGCCTTCAAATTAGGGGAATTTTGAGGTCTAAAATGGGCCTCCTAAGGAAATTATAAAATAATAGTGGAAATAATAAAGTAAGATTTGATGACATCATCAAATTTTAGAGGGAAAAAAGAAACAACTACTTTTTCAACTCGTATTTTCAACTTATCTCCCAAATTTTTTACTCAAATTTCGAGCAGGAGCACTAGTTGGATGCAAAATTTAATTCCTCATCCAAGGAGTACTCATGTTGCATACTTTCGATGGACCTTTCTATACGAAAAATGATAAATACATGAAAAACGTGATTGCAGTCACTTTTTTCATGTATTTCTCATTTTTCGCATAGAAGGGTCCATCAAAATTATGCAACATGGGTACTCCTTGGATGAGGAATTAAATTTTTCATCCAACGAGTAATCCCACTCGAAATTTGAGTAAAAACTTTGGGATATAAGTTGAAAATAAGAGTTGAAAAAGTAGTTTTATTATTTTATTATTTTTTAATCTTTTTACCCTTTTACTTAAAAAATGGTGAATAATCCCCCATGGTTGACATCATCATCTTGAATCCTATTGGTTATTATAAAGTTTATTTTGGTTGTACATTTTTCTTAGGAGGCCCATTTTAGACCTCAAAATTCCCCTAATACGTTTGAAGATTCTACCAATCCATTCCCTTGGGTATGATATGTTGCGGAATGTGATAAAATACATTATATGTTTAATAGAAATTATTGAAACGAGCATAGTTGAATACCTTAGCATTATCAGTTATAATCTTGACTGGACATCTGAATCTGCTGAAAATGTTCTCCTCCAGAAACTTCATTACAACTTGGTCATTTTCCTTTTTAGTGGTATTGCGTCAACCCACTTTGTGAAGTAATCAGTGGCAATTAGAATCCACTTGAACTGTCCACTTGATGGTGGATTGATTTCCCCAATAAAATCTAGCCCCCATTGCCTGAAAGGTTCTTCTATGAATACTGGGATGAGAGGTAATGGAGCAAGTTTTTTCTTTTCAGAAAACAACTGAAATTTCTGACAACTTCTGACCAGTCTATATACATCTGCAAATAGGGTGGGCTAATGGAAACCTGAATTGAGGATTTTATGAGCAGTGACCTTCTAGCTATATTTACCTCCACATGGAATTTCATGATATTCCTTAATGACTTCAATAGATTCACCTTCAGTTAAACACAACAAAAAAATTACAGCATGATCTTTCCAGTATAGCTTTGCTTCTACTATAACATATGGCTGAGATTTTAGCTTGAGAGCTTTGTATTTCGTTCTATTTAGTGAAGTTGGACAATAAAAGAAACACAGGTAATGTACAATATCTTTATACCAATTTGAACACAAAAAATTGTATTGAATACCTGTTTTAGGCTTGTTCTGACCTTCTTCATTGACCGTTCCATCCACTAGTGCCAACATATTTATTCCCAATGCTTGAAAATTTGTTTCTGTTAGCAAATTTGCTAAACCCTATCCTTTGATTAACTTGGTAGGTTTAATGTCCAAATCATACTCTTGGATTTTTTCTATCCATTTCCCTCTTTTTCCTTCAACATCACTTTGAATCAGCACATCCTTAACAACATAATTAGGTACATAAGCGGTTATTTGGGACTGTAACACATAAGTCCCAAAGGCTTTGAGTGCTTTGACCAATGCATATACTTGTTTCTCCAAAATTTTGTATTTGAGTTCAACATCTCTGAGAACTTTGTTGAATATTTCCACTGGTTGCTCCTTACTATCCTCTTTTTTCTGCAATAACACAACAACAATAGTGGTGGGGGAAGCAAATGAAAATATTTGAAATACCTTTTGATAATCAGGACTTATCAGGACAAGAGCTTCCTGAAGTGCTTCTTTTATTCTGGAAAATGCTTCTCTTTCTTCTTTATCCCATTTTACTTCTACATTTTTCTTTAACATGTCAGTTATATTTTTTACAATCTCAACATAATTTGGTACAAACCTTCTCAAAAATTTTATTTTTCCCAAAAATATCTCAATATGTTTCTTGCTTATGGGTAAAGGAATTGTTTGAATTTCTTCCACCCTTGCTGGATCAATCTTCACTCCTTGTTTCGAAACTATGTGACCCAATGATTTACCTTCTTTTAAGGCAAAAAAATATTTATTGGGATTTTGTGACAGACCAAACTTCCTGCATTTTTCAAAAGTTTTTTATAGATGCTCCAGGTGTTCATCATCTGAGCCTGAGAAAACAGTTACATCATCCAAATATATAACCACATACTTGTCTCCTACAAACTATATGTCCATGGCCCTCTGAAAAGTTGCACTTGGATTCATAAGACCAAATGGAATCCTTGCATACATGAAGGTGCCCTAGGGGGTTGTAAAATATGTCTTTTTTCTGGTCTTCATTATTAACTGCCACTTGATTATATCCAGAGAATCCATCAACCATAGACATCCTATAAGCTCCTGTAACCTTCTGTAAACATAATCCATTTTAGGCAAAGGATAATTATCCTTTAGAGATTCTTTGTTCAAATTCCTGAAGTCCACATACAATCTTATCTGAGTTTCACGAAAATCATCTAGGAGTCTTCCATAGTTAGACAATATTTGCTGAGAAGAGAACTAGCACATAGTGATGATTCAACATCTTCATAGGGTGCTTACTTTGTCCATGCAATAATATTCCTTGTGATGATGCCTGTAGGTGAAGAAAATTAAAAACCAAGGGCCAAACCATTCAATTTCCCAAGGAATTCATGTGAGCGAGGGTGTTCAATGTCCAATCGATCTAGTCAACAATACCATCAACAAGTCTATGGTTTTTTCCCTAGGTAATTGAAGGATGGAGAGCTTATAAATTCACAAGGTGATTAGACAATGGTTGTGCTCTCTACAAATCGACTTGGATTGTCTTCTTTTATTTTTCTCTCTATTCTGGCATAGGTTTAAATGAGGATATGGTGGACATATGCAAGTGTGTTTGGCAGAACCAGACCCTAGCTAATGCGCACAAGAAAAATGATTGACCTACATAAGTCCTGGGTGATCTGATCTTATCGAAAGGGTGTAACTCACCAGGGCACAAGCACTCTAAATCTAATGATTATGTGTGAAACTTAATGTTGTTTCTTTTCATATCTACACCAGTGAAAGGGGGTGAATCTCTAAAAATTTTATTTACCAATTATACATGTTCACAAATATATAGTTGAATGTGTGATTGTATATTGATTTGATTTATATGCACAAAAAAATAGTGCACATAGTTAAATGAGAAGGATGTAATGGCGCATATATTCTCCATGTGTAGTGTTTACAGAGGTTCAATGATAGTGATTTTTCACAAGCACTATGTCACATGGTTGATGTTTCAATTTGTAGAGAATGTCATATGAGTTTTTACAGAGACTAGTGATGATTGATTTTTTTGTAGATACTGATCTTCATTGGTTTGAGATTGATTGATGTTAGAGCGTTGGTGATTTGACTCTACATCATTGTTTGAAAAATTCAAGTTTATTTACTTCTTTGTATTCATTAATGAGGTTCAAATCTGCTAGTTTGTGCACACCATTTGTTGCTATACTTTCTGCTACACAATGAATTTTCTCTAGATCTATCTAGTGCAATTGTAGGAAGCCAAAACATTAGGTGGAGATAAATGTTCATATATGGATGATAGAGGTTGATAAGATTTACATATTTTTTTGTAGAGACTACCATTTCTTCGAGGGATTAGAGAATATTATTACAAAGAAAGATCTCCATGTTTTTATATTGAGTGGTTAATTCTAGGGTGTCAGTGATCATTTCTATGATCTGGCCCGTTACCATAAAAACTTGTTGTTTTAATGAGTCTAGTTGATTTGTAATGGTTGTAGTTGAGAAAGGATTGATAGAGATGTTACAAAGTTTGAATACCAATGTGCTTGTTGTAGGGGTTTGAGATCCATTAATGAAGCAAGACAGTGAATTCACATTGTACAAGGGCAATCATTATTGATTAAATATTATTGCAGTGAACAAAGTTCAAAACCAGAGTTTGGGAAAAGGGTTAATGTTTGATATGAAATAATTTTTGGTTGTTTGATTGTTTTGTAGGAGATATCTATATTGTTGTAGCACTAATGCACGTAAACTTGGATGCCTATGATTATTCAATCTTGAGCTAGATGTTGCTTGTCATCAATGTGTTCATATTATGAAGAGATATGTATGGAAGCTTAATGAGAGGAATGTTGCATATGAAAATATTGTATTTTTTGAAAAGAGAGAGTCTTTTTTATGTTGTGTGGAGTGATGATTCATTATCGATGTTTGTTTTCATTGAGTATTGTTTAATGTTGAGAGAGTTTTTCTCATAGTTGTTGCTGGTTATTAATGTTGATGAGAATATTGGTCTTACAAGGCTTGATTATTGATGTATCTTAGATGCTAACTTGATGAGAAATGTTGAGATTGGATTATGGGAAGACAATTCAATGCTACTAGGGTTTATGAAAAATTTGATCATGTCCATAAGGGTTTGTTATTGATGAGTATGCTACAAGGGTTTGATCTCATGGGTAAATAGAGAGTATTGTTTGGTATATTGTTGGTCATAGAAATTGAGTGAATTTTTGTTTCCATTATTTGACAATATTAATGTATATGGCAGAGTTAGGGTTTGATGTTCTATTGAGCATATTAAAATTTTTATCAGAGCTTTATTGCAGAGAGGTTTTGGAATCCTGTTGAGCATTATGTTGTATGTGGGTCCAATTTGAAAATTTGATGAAACATGCCCTACAAGATTCAAATTTGTTGTCGGTGGATCCAATGTAAAATATTATGAAATGAGGTTGAGAAGAGGATTGGGGGTTGGAGCCTTCAGTAAGAGAGGGATAGCTTCCTTCCAGTGTTGGCCAGATAAATTTATCAAGGAGTGGTAACTTCCTTCTAGTGGAAGTTAGAGAAGTAATAGCAGGTGGTAGCCTCCAACATGTAGGATCCTGCACACTGGTAAAATCCTGTGCCAATGTAAGATGTAAAATACACTTTTCTGAATATTAATAAAACAATACGAAGACAACATCAACGGTGGTTTTTCCTAGTTGGGTTTCCACTTAATATTTGGTGTCTCTATGTGATGATGATGATGCTAACTTATTTATGTGTTGTGATATTTTGTTTCACTTTCATTTATGGCTTACATGTGTTACTTATGAATATATTTTCTATCATTAAGTTAACATTATAAAGAAAAATAAAAACTAGGTAAAATTTGAATATCATGAAATATCGTTTCACCTGCCCTTTTCATTATTTCTAACAAACAATATGTCAATATTTTTGTTGTTCAATAATTTTTCTTTTCTCATATTCATTTGGCATATTTTATGGCCAAACAGACGGAGTATTCTTAAATGTACCTCTATTTCTTAAGCTTGAAATTATTTCACTTTGATCATTGGAAAATGGCACCCACCAAACAGAATCAACAACATCAAAGTAGTCTTCTATATATATATATATATTAACATATTTTTTAATTTCTTTGAAGAATTCGTAATAATGTACATCTCTATCATGCATTCATGTATTATGGATTTGATAAATTTATTGCAATAACAATAACTTTGATGCAAATATTGGATGATCTAGAATGAAATTCAGAAATGCTAAACTTAATGAAGGTCTTGATTCCATAATATTTGAATACCTCTTAACCCATATAAGAGTTTTCCCATCAATTTTTCTGATACAAAATTGATATTGTAAGATAATGTCATCAAGTTGTTCAATGGAATTTTTTTCACTTGTGAGCCTATAATAAATCTTCCTATGTCAATAGGTTTTTCCAATATATGAAAAATATGGTTTGGAATGTATGATTTCTTAATACATTCAATTAATGGTTGCAATCTTTCAACATTTTCCCTCTTCAATGTTATTGAAAAACACTTTATTATTTTATTAATATGGTCATGAGTGTTGCCTAACAAGAAGGAAACCAAATTTTACCTTTCGGAATTTTCCCAAACCCATAAGCATGTTTAGATATCCAAATACAATTTGATTTTTGTTTTCATGACTAATTTTGTATAATTATAGATACAAAACTTGAGGAATATTACTAGAACTATTTGGAACCATGAAGTAAACCCTTGGACACATTTTTCCATTAAAAATATACATCCAACAAAGTGAAATTGAATAAAATTCTCCTCTTATAATTTTTTTGGTGTGTGGATAGGATGTGATAGAAGTGCTTTGTTTTGTTCCATGCCATCATTGATCAAACCTAAATATTTATTTGGAATATCATAACACTTTTTCAATTCTTCTACAACATTTTCATTTCACTTAATTGTTGATTCCAATGCTTTTGAGTGCTTTGACAATTGAATCTACACATAACATAAAAATAAAATAATTATAAAAAATTTTCATAATTTATACTATCCAATTTCAACAAATAATATTGTAAATGCATACCTCTTTCGGCCCCTTAGAGTTATCCCTTTTTTATTTAAGGAAAGCACAAGTACTGTAAACCCCCATCTTGTACGTCTTGGGAATAAAGACATTGTTGATTTTTTTCTTCCATATCTTTTTCATATAGGTATATGTAATAATATTATCATTTCCTTCATCTCCTTTAGTATGTTTTTGTATAAATTGTATATTTCTCATCTCGAAAATTTATCTGAAATATGTATTATGTCTATATTTGGCATACACTCTTGATGTTTGGAAAGAAGTCTTGAATCCATAACAATTTAATATGTTAATGCCCCAATATCTCATCTATTATATCCTTTTGAATGAAATGTAGGATTTTTTTCAATATTGTTTAGATTTTTGATAGATGAATATTACCAATTTCGTGAATTTAAAAAAAATCCTTTCTATAGAGTAAAATATTCCTAATGAGATAATCATAACTTATCCTTATAGATATCATGCAACCCACTAAATATGAATTTTGCATGCTTTTATTCATTGAAAAAAATATCTTCCCTTTCTCTAAGGCATACATAAAGTATATACCTTTCAATCAACTTTTTGACAACATTCATTTGAAATCAAATTAGTAATGGAACTTGATTTCATGAGAAAGTATTTCTTAGACATTGTGTAACTAGACTGGTTTGGATTGATAAAAAAACTTCTAGTCCTAGTCCTATTTACAATATTTTTTTGCAACGTCTCCATCATTTCATCATCCCCATTATAAGGAATTTCCTCGTCACTAGGAGGAATATTATCCTCAGTATAATCATACTCAACATTGTTAGGAACCTCAACAAGAGAATGTTGACTATTGATGCCATTCAATTGTTCTATGTGAGAAATGTCTTGGTCATCAACAACATTATGGATGTATTTTAAATCCTCACTTGAAGAAAATCATTACCATATCCACTAGTGACTTTACATTCCCACAGACAAGAAATTCTCAACCCTCATCATAATAATCTCTAGTAATTTTAAAATCAACTTCACCATTCTCATTAGTACGCTCAGAATCTTCTATTAGAGAAAAATGTTCATCATCTTCATTAGTGCTTTTAAAATTACCACTTGGAGGAAATGCTTCATAATCCTCATCACTGCCTTTAAAATCCTCACTTGGGAGAAATTATTCATCATCCTCATTAGTGCCTTTAAAACCCTCAACTAGGGGAAATTATTGAATATGATCCTCATAAGTGCCTCTAAGAAATTATTGAAGGAAAATATTTTTAAGAATATAATAAGAATACTTTTAGTTATTATATACTTTTAATTTTTCATCTAGGGAAATAGCATCAAGGATGATATCTATCAATATATTTGGATAAAGATCTACAATCATGGCATTCAAAACTATAGTTGGAGTCTCCATGAATCCTAACCAACAAAAGGATAACACTTTTGGTCAAGTTCCATCAACTAACCTCTCAAAAGGAACAAATAATGTTAGAGAATGTAAATCGACACCAGAGGAAAGAAAAATGGAGCATTCATGGTATGTCAAAGATAAATGAAGCAAAAATATAAAGCAAATATATTTGTACTATGCCGAGTTTGAGCATGTGTAGAAAATCATCAAGTACTTGGCATGGTATAATATATATTTTTGGTGCTAGATGCAGAGATTATTTAGGCTCATATTAAACAAGGTAATACATATAACAAGATTAAATATTATTTCAGAAAGAGAAATTATAACGCACAAGAAGGTTTTACATAAATATGTGCATATTTTTCAGCAAGAAAAATACTTCACTGGTTTATATAGTGTACCAGGGCACATTGCTTCATAGATCAAAAAAATTTAAAAACATTTCATTTGTTCCTTTAAAAATTGTCTTCTTTGATTAAGCATCTAAGACCACTATTTTAATCTGTTCCACAAAAAACATATTTGCTTCCGTGACTGAGATAAACTTCTCAATGTACAAAAATAAATATGTGCATCTATCATGCAAGAAATTTAGGAAGGAAATGTAAGATTTTTGATTCTTATTATGTATTATGTATTATTGTAAGTATCATGACATGTTTTTAAAACTTATGTATCATTGAGATGTTATGTTTTATTTTTACAAGATTTTCCTATTCAACTTCGAAATATGTTGGAGGGGATTTATTCTAATGAGAAGGATATCATGGAAGCCATAAATACCTTTAATATTGATAAGGAACAAGAAGAAATAAAAAATAAATGAAGAGAAACATAAGTTCAAGCTACCAGAGTAGATACACATAATAAAGAAAGGGGAAATAAAAATCATCAATTTAAAAAGGTTGGAAAGGTAACATTTCAACATGTGAAAACCCAAAATGAGGACAATGTTGCCATTGGTGAGAACTAGGTTACGTTTCTTATTCAAAAGAAGAAGAAACATTAGAAATACAAAAGAAATATTCCCAAGAATGATCCCATTCCTGATGATTGTGAATAAATTATGGATTTAGATGAAACTCCTTTAACTTATAAAAGGGAAAATTTGATGATATTGAGCATGATGAAGAAACTATGGTTAAATATAAATATCATAGTGAATTTTGTAAATGTAGTAGGGAAATAATAACATCAGGTGTTGATATAGAGAATGGTATTATTAACATAACACAAAATTCCATTTGAAATTGGTTGAGGACAAACAATGTGGTTGAAGGGAGCATTCATTTCAATTGAATGTGAACCTACTTTATACATCTATAGAAGAGCAAGATAAATATAAAAGTATAAATCCACACCAAAAACATATTCATAACTTGAAAATATTGATTTGGTACATTCCATATGCACTTTTGGTTGACAACGTGGTTCTTGTTGACCCAATGAAGGTTTCCATCAAGGATACATTTGATAGATCTAAATATGTTGACTATAAATGTTATGTGATTGGAGGAAACTGTTCTGCAGAGGCTAGAAGAGAAGTGAAGTATGGGTATCACAATAAAGGCTTATTTGAAATAATGTAATGTATCAATTATGCTAGTTTAACATATGTGGAAGCAAATCCATTGGCACATGAGCGTAACACATATAATGAGTATAGGATGTCTATGAATTTCATTTAAAGGGTCAAATTTATTCATAATGAGTTTGAAAAATTATGTGGTGGGAATATATCAAAGGTTGATGAAAATTTTCAAAACCAATGGTATGGAAATGGACTTCCCAATTGATGAGGAAAATGAGAAAGGAAAAAATCACAAAGTAAGCGATGCATTTATAATCATGGATAAATTTTTTCAATTGGGATTCAGATATGGGGATATATGAGATTTGATTGATACAATATCCAATATGTGGGAGTTAGTATAAAACATTTAAATGTTAAAATATCAAAATCTTTAGCATGTAACACTAGTAATACAGGCCCTAAAATCAAGCATATGCTAGAAGATATGACTATCGCACCTTGGAGAACAATGTAAGGAGTGAGATTGTTGAGTTATTTTTATTTATGTTAGGATTACAATTTTTTTTGTATTTTATTTATTTATTTATTTTTTAAATTTTAACATATTGTTGTTGTAAGTAATTTATTAGATATATCATTATAAAATTCTTTATTATATTTACGTATTCACAAGGTTTATATGGTAATACAAGAGAAAATAGTTAAAACATTTAAAATGTTTGAAAAAAAGTGTTGGGATGATGTTAGATACAACTATCTAGATTCAAGCTCTACAACAACACTCAATTTTTTTTTTTGTTGCATTCAAAAATATATGTTGATTTATATATTCATCATTATTCATTTTTAGACTATTTTTATTTTATTACATATAGATATATTTGTATATTGCTTTAAATATGAAAAAATATAAAAGTATAGCGATAAAAATGATTGAGGAATGGACGTTTACAATGAGGAATTGCGTTATGGAAATTGCGATATATCGCATCACGAATTGGAGCGGGCATTACCAATGATACACCTATATTACTTTTGCGATGGCGAGGAAGCGATAGGTGATGTGGTAGATTGGTTGGACCTACTGTAGACTTTATTATTATCATAAGCTTTTTCCTTTAAGGATTTTCAAAGTCTTTCATGTATTTTCTTTATGAGTTGGGCGACATCACATCACAATTTTTTATAATGGGGCGTTTTGGTTTATCCTTGCAACACACGATATGCGATATGTGACAAAGCTTTCACTAAGATTTGTTTAAAGTCCTATAGCCAATAGAATTAGAGCTTGAGTTCAAATATAATTTTTTTTTTGTCCCTTTAAATAAATTGACTTGTTTTATTATTCTAGAGAAAAATTCAAAAGGGTCCCCATTATAAGCTAACTATCTAATTATAATGGGGTGCTGTTGAGTAGCACAACATAGTGCAAAAGAAATATTTTCCCGATTGTAAAACCCAGGAACCGAGAAATATCCTTCTAATAGATTCAACCATATATCTATGTTGTCTGCATATATTTGGCCCTTAAATATGGGACTTCCAAAGTTTATTTGTACCTTAAAAGGAGTGGCACCTCCAGAGTGGCTGCTGGATGAAGGTGCACTACTAGTGGGTAGCTGTTGAAGGATATGGGAAAATTTATCCATCAGCAAATTCCTTTGTTTCTCGAGGGCCTCTTTGAGAAATATTTTGATAGGATATCCTTCTCCCTCGTCTTTATTTTATTCCGCCATGGGAGGCCATTGGGGTTTGCGAGGCTGATCTTGCAAAGGCTCAACCAGATTGAGCCCTAACTCCTTATACCCTGACCTCATTGGGGACATGCAAAGAAATATCGAGAAAGAGAAGACCGCTCTAATACCACTGATCCAGACTTATGCAGGAACACAATAAAATACATAAATAAACATAAACACAGAGATGCAGCAGGATTAAAACTTCATTTCATTAATATCAAATACTAAAAAAATGCTTACAGACAATATGGAAAATAAAATATCTTGGACAATGGTAGCTTACCTCTGAGAAGAGATGTGGCGGCTACATGCCTTTGAAATGTGTTACATTGAGGCTCAAGAGCATTTTTATTATTGAACAACTTGGGAAAAACCTAAACAACCAAAATCATAACCCTAGGAGTTGGAACGAAAAGAGTTTGTGGGCCCCGTTGGGGTTAGTTCGGCAACCAACTTCCCAGGGTCATAACTTGGTCATATTATCTCCATTTGTTGCGTATGATATATCGTCGAAAATATCTCTTCGAGTACTAAAATTTTCTCTACCCCTTGCCTATGGCTATGGGAATGCTGTGGACCTAAAAAAAACACCATTTGGGGGGTCAGAACTGCTCCAAAAGTTTAGGACCCGAAAAACTACTAAAAATAATAAATGCTGTTATAAATAAGGAAACTGATGAAACCGACTAGAGGTCTAGGTGGAATAGGTGGGTGGCCACCAATATCCACCTGGGTCAATCACATGTGTAAAAAATTTCAAAGGAACTTGGGCATTAATTATATGAATTGTTTGGAAATAAGCATATGAGGGGACTTGTGGACATCAAATATCTAATGGAAGAGAAAAATGAAGAAAGGTAAGTGTAGAATACCATGAAATAAGATGATGATGAGGTGCTTGAGGATGATGAATATAGCTTATATGATGTTGATTAATTTTAAGTTGTGCTTTATGGTTCGAAAGAGGGGGATGGATGCTCTATGGCCCCAAGGAAGTTAAAGTTGCAGAGTATTCATAGGGCTTAGGATGCATGAAAAATAATCAAGTTGAAGCTTATGCCCTCTACCAAGGGATTCAGTTGGACAAAGAAAAATAGGTAAGTTCTCTCACTATTTTGGGAGACTCTCTCCTTCTGATTCAAAATTTGGTGAAGGGCTCCTCTTCGAGGGACAAAAAATTAGAAAGTATTATGAAAAGAATTAGGAAAGTAGAAAAATGGTTCTCTTCAATAGCATATTTCCATGTTCTCTGTGACCTCAATAAATATGCAGACTTATGTGCTAATGAAGAGTGTAAATTAAAATTGGGAGATTTAAAAATCAATGGCCAAATCAAGCCTTCTCCTATTCCTTAGAGATAAATGGGCGACAATACATTGTTATGAAGGATTTAATTATCAATTAGTTATAGTATGACATGTAATTTTGTTTTTTGGTGGGTCAATTTTGGAAGGTATATACCTACAAAACCTTGTTTTTTGTTATGCAGTTTGGAGTCTCTCTGGAAAAAAATGTATTTTACTAGATAAGAGGGCTGAGGAGATTTTTTAAGTTATAGTTATATAAAGCTTGATGTATTTTTTGTGGTCTAGTTTTTTATCCTGGTTAAAAAATAAATAATAAGTTATGCTTCAAAAACAAGCCCAATTTGCAAGTTGTTAATAAGTTATACTTGCAATGTTTTAATTTTGAGATTATTATAAGAATAAGTATAATTTTTTTATTGTTTTATGATGGATATTTTTATTATGTTATTTTTTCTTTAGTTTTTCTCTAAACCATTACTCTATATATTTTTCTTTAAAATATTATTACCTTTTAATATGAAATCTATAAAAAATCATAAAAAATTGCTATTTTTTTTCTTTAAATTATCTCCATTAAAAACATTTATTTGACATGTCATTTTAAGCAATTTTTATTTTTCAAAAAATATATATTTTTATTATATCTAACTTTGAAATTTGTTTTTTTGTTAAATGTTTAAAAGCAATGTTTTTTTAGCCTTGTATACATGATTGTGTATTAAAGTAAAGATAAGGAAGTGTTAAAAACTATATTTTACACTATATATATATATATATATATATATATATATATATATATATTTTAATGTTATGAAAATATTGAAAATTTTATGACAAAAAAATTGAAAAAAATAATTAGAGAAACTTGAAAACCACTTTAAAAACCAAAATTTGAAAAAATGTCAATACTTTATCGATAAGAATATTTAGAATGTCAAAAAATTGCTCCCCCTAAAAGAGGGGTGTTACCAGTGGCACCAGTTTTCAAAATAGGGGTAAAAATCACTACTAAATGTGATATCTTTGGTGTAGTGCCTTGTTTTATGTAAACATTTGTGACAAGATTTATGACTATTGTATTATTACTTTAGGACATTAGGCATTGTTGATCCAATTATTTGTCGCTTTGTTACGATAACACTTGATATGCATATTATTGATGAGAAAGATATATGCTATTGATGATTACGTTATTGAATGATGATTAGTCATTTAAGATTTTGTAAAATCCTCTCTTTCTAGACAAACAAATCAACCAATATACTCAAAACAATAGCAAATAATATCAACCAATATAAAAAATCTATTTATTAATGTCATTGTAAAATCCCTTCTTGTTGAACAAATAACTCAACCATCATACAACAAGCAAAAATACCACAACAAACAAACTTAACCAATAAAATATGATCTGCTTTATTAATATGACTTGTAATTACACGCTAAAGCATCATTTTGAGTTACAAAAATAGATTTCTAGAAGCCCATAAATAGTGATGGCTAATGGCACAATTTACTGGGAAAATAGGAGATGACAACACATGAATGTCCCCTTACACAAATATTAATTACTATAATGGATAATATTTGATGGCTGGTTTGACCCTCCCTTTTGATGCTACAACCCAACAAATGATGGCTCAAAATACTAAGAAAAGATGGCACTAGATAGGGTAACACAAATCTAGGTTGAAATTACTCCTAAAAAAATACCCTTCACTTGCTCATAATAATTGGTACGACCTCCTCAAGTGATCCCACAGTCCAGAAACAAGTGAATTGGCTTCCCTTTTCCCACACAAACTGTAGATGGAAAATACGACCTCCCAAATATTCCACAATCTATAACTGTACGGATGACCTGGCAACGAGATGATTTTTTAGCAATAAATACCCGTGAAATATCTGAGTGGTTTTTACTTCTAATTAGCCAAGGTGAATTTTTTTCACCATCGAAACTAATTCACTCAACAACTTCAACCTTAACACTCCATAGCCACAAGATATCTCCAAATCAATATGAGGAAATGAGTATTCATGGTCAAATACTGAGATCCAACCTCTCTTTTATCATTGAAATACCATGAGTCTATACCATGGGTCATCAAAATACCATGGGTATCTCTTTTATAACTTTTTTTTGAGTGATCATTCAAAGAGGGTCATTAAAAATTCGATATGCTAATGGTTATTTGAGTGTAATAGGGAAATATGGTGGTGCATGGGTGTGAGGTTGAGTAAAATATTATGGTTGAATCATGAGCAATGCTATTTTGAAAATTATTTGTCATTGATAAATATGTTTATAAGGCATTGATGAATTAAACAACGAATGTAGGAAAATAATTCATGCTTGTCAAATGACTCACATATGGGTAATGGATATGTAGAAATAAATTTAGACATTGACATGGAGGGGTGGAAAAACATCCCTAATTCCCCCCACTAGAAATCAAGTCGTGACTTAGGTTGAAAAGTATGAGGAACTTTAAACTTGAAGGTGTACGATGTTGTGAGGGTTGGACTGTAGACTCGATCATTCACGATGTATGACCGAGGGGAACACAGTGAGGTAGAGACAATCCTCAGTCACCAATAGTATCTCAACAAGGGAAACCCTGGAGTTAATCATTGTCTATTTTATTGCATCAATGTTCTCCTCAACTAATCACAGGTACTTGAAAGGAAAACATTGTTGAACCCTTGAAATTAAGTGTGGTAACTCCTAAAAGGCACAATTGACTTGGAACCCTTGGTATCAAAAAATGGAAAGATAAAATAAACCTAAATTAAATGGATAAAAGCCTTAGAAATTATTGTGTAAAAGTGAAAGTAATTTCTACTTAATAAATAAAATATCTTAATACAAAAATTTAAAAGGACTAAGGAAAAAAACTATTGTAATATATAATAAGAGATTAAATTAATGGTATATATCTATCTATCTCTATATGACATCTCATTTAAATTAGAAATAAATATTACAATTGAAACAAAAAAATTAAATTAAGATTTTAACAATTAAGAGGAGTTTGTATAAAATTAATATAAATTATATATTTAATTGGACATATCATTTTCATGACAACTCTCATGAATCTCAACCAAAAATTGAAATTTAAAGAAATAGAAATGGGAAATTAGAGATATAATTTGAGATCTAGATATCTAATTGAAATTGAATCAACTAATGAGCATTAAATTAGGAAGATTGAAAAAGATCAAGGGACAATGACAAATGTCATTTTAGGAAAAATGTTATGGGGGAGGGAAATTAAATTTTCCAAATAAAATAAGAAAATGGATTTCTTGAGAAAATGGATAAAAAAATTGACAATGAGAGGATGAATAATAAGGAATTTTGAATTTAAAAACTTATTAATTTTGAATGGAAAGACAAATGACATTAATTAAAATTACTATAAAAAGATGACTATTCTAAGAGAAAAGGCTGAATGCACCCCAATGTTGGACAATTTCCATAATGTTAAAATTTTATTTTGAGTGATTTGCACAAGTATTTTTGAGGGTTTGGAAAGTAGAGATTGATTTGGGTGTGAGAACCTCTTGAGAGCTCTTCTTTACATTGCTAGATTTTTTTTTTTTTTTACAACCACATTGCAACTCGAGGGTCTGCGGGGAAGGAGAGTACTTAAGAAGTAGACAAGATGGATTCGAGTGGGTGACGTTCAAACAAGTTGTGGAAATAAAAAAAATGAAAAACTTTCCAATATTGACGTAGAACATGCTTGGATCTACAAAGCCATAATAGTCAATAATTGTATTCCATTGTTATTGTAAATATAATGTAGTTGATTTTCTATTATTATTGAGACTATAATTCAATATTGTTATATCGTGATTTGATATTCTGTATATTGATATACACGAGTATGTTATTATATAGAATTTGAATTATACATTCCATGTATCTAGTTGAAAGCAATACTATTAAACATTTATTATTATCAAATTATGTACAATACATATAATGCATTTGAATGGAAATAACTATTAGAGTCTCAATTTTACTATTGTTCATGTTGATCTAGTTTACAAGTAGAGTTATAAGTAAGATTGATATTATAATATTTTATGGATATTGTAGATGGTGAAATAATTATGATCTTAAATCTTTTATAAAGTTGATTTTAGGCCTACATTGTTAATGGTATATTTTATTATAGATATTTGAATTATATATATATGAACATGATTTAAATCTAATAAGAAATGGTAAATTTTGAATAAATATAAGTAAATAAACAAATCCACCTCATTTATTCTTTAACAATACTTTCTTACTTGTGAAAAATTAAATCACATCAAATTAACTATAAATTTAAAAAATTGAATTAAATTCATCAACTATGATAAAATAAGTGGAAATACTTAGAGGAGAAACATTCTAATTTTCAATTCCGTTCACAAACTTCTATTGTAGGATGTTTTATTATTTGTATCTTATCAACAATGGATAGATGTGACAAATGTTCTTCATATGATAGATGAACCCTTGAGTGCATTATACCTAGATGATGGTATTATCTATGTTACCGAGTTATGATGGCTAAATTTTTTTTTTCTCAACTATGTGAGACTTAATTTAATCCCCTTTTAAATAAATTAGATCCCTATTGTTGTATATTTGAAATAATATTTGTGAACATGGGATGTGGTGCTATACTCTGTATTACATGATGAAATGCATAGAGAAACTCCCGAATAATCTTGTTTTAGTATATTATCAACCATTCACAATTTTGTAGTTATTATAAGTTAAGTATGGTCATATTAAATTTGACCATATCTTTTTTACCTATAGTATAAAATTTATGATGTTTAATATTGATTATATGCTTAGGAATCACAATGTTTAGGTTGTATACCTATCAAGCTATTGCATTTTGGCACATACTAAATAAATTACAACTTTTTTTTTTCATGCAAACTGCAACACTATCTTTCTATTCATATGAAATCAAAGATACATGCAAAAACATGGCTCTACCATATGAAGGAAACTGCAGAGGGTCCAACTAAAACAATTGTTCATATTTAAATGAATCAAAACTGATAAGAGAGCCACTGAAAAACTAGTAAAATAATTAACTAATCATTCATACATTGACAATCCATAAAAAAAGACCCATAGATGCTTCCAGCCATAATCTGTGAATTGTCCAGAACATAAAACATAGATACAAACATTATTTTTACAACATTGATACTCAGAATCAACAAATGATTCATTCAAAGAGTTATAACTAGATGTAGATACAAAAATAAAAAAATAATTTGATCATAACCGACTAAAGGCTCAAAAGAGTTGACAAAAACCAGTGAAGAGGCATTCTCCTCTGATCCATTCTTTAAGGTGGATTGATCGAGTCTGTAGATGGAGTCATTTCTCTGAGAGATCATAAACATACTTGTTGAACTCCCCGTGGATATGAAAGAAGGATAAGTATTGGAAATCCTGCAATAACTTATTTATCTTTGATTTCTAATAACATAAATTTAAAACATGTAGATCAGATTTCTTGCATAGTGAGTCAAAAATACATTTAGAGTATCCCCTAGTCATAAGCTTAGGAATTTTTAATGGATTTTACATAAGCAAGAGAGCCCAAACAACTAAGAGTTCAACTTTAAAATTGGTTCCTTGACCGATACCAATACAATCTTTCAGGTAATGATTCTGAGGTAGCAAGATGATAAAGCCTCCACCACACACACTAGACTGAGAAGCACCATAATTTTTTTTGCGGGACTATCAATGTTTAGAGTGGGAAATACAAACAATCTATTCTAAAATGCTTTTTCCTCAGGAGGATATTCTTGCAAGGAAGCCACCACTTTAGAAGTAGCCTGCACTAGATTTGGGGGAATATTTTAGTGATATTTTAAAATATTCTTTTGTTTCTTAGACCCCACAGACTCCATGCGATGAAAATTGGAAGGGTTAGTGCCATTTTCATACTTCTCAAATTGAATGCACTAATAATAATGTTGAATATGAAGCACTGGTTTAGGGTTTGTATAACACGATAATCCATAATGTAAAATACCTTCAAGTGTTTGGAGACTTTGATATTGTTATAAAATAGGTAAGAAACATATTCCACCATGTCTCTAGTCATTTGAACCATTATCAATATCTCATTCAAACTCTCACTTCAAATTTTCTAGTGTTTAACATCTCTCCCATTCCACCTTCTGCATCATGGGTCTGAAAAGATTTAATGAAAGGCTTGGAGACCTTCAGGATGAAGGTTTCAGAAGAACCAGAGTTGAAACACCAAAATTACAGTGCCAAAAATACTGAACAGACCCAAAAATTAGGGAAGATGGAGGGTTAACCCAAATAAGGATACAATGAAACCACAACCATCCACGTGTAGAGAATCGAGCGAGGGAAATCAACTGGGTAGATGTGAGGTTAAGTCGACTGGCTAGAGCCATGTGATGGCTTTAATGGAAAAGGTACTATTCATAAATGACAAAAATCCCGAAGAGATAAACATAAAAAAACATCAGATTTTAAACCATGCGGATAGTGATTTCAATCCAAATTTCATAAATGCATAGTTAATATGGAACTGTGCCATATTAATACGTAGCGTAGGTGAAGTTCGTGGCAATGTTATGAAGGGCATGAATCATTTCATGTTAACCCCAAAAAGGAGGTATACGTAACAAGCCTGAATGGCGTTATGTCACTTCACGTAAGATGAAAGAACTTAATGTATAAAGTTAAAATATGAATAAGAGGGTTACATATAAAGTGTAATTCTATGCTAGAAAACAAGGCACTCTTCAAAGTACCTGAAATAAATTAGAACAATGATCCTGGTCACTAAAAGAACATTTGACAAAAGTTCTTTTGAAATCTCACAATTGAGAAACAACTAGGTTATTTTCTCCTCATCTTCTCGACATAAAAAACAAGAAATGGGACCTTGTATTCCCTTTTTTTGCAGGTTGTCCCAAGTAAAATTTTTGTTTCTTAGGACCAACCATAAGAAATTTTTGAGCTTAGTGGGGGGATTTCATTTCTATATTTTAGCAGAACACCAATGAGATGCCAAAGAACATAAAGATGTGAATATGGACATGTAGAACGATTTGGTTTCCACACTGAAAAACACATTATTACAAGCGCAAGCTAAGTTATCATCCTAATTTGTGAAATAAACTCCACTATGAGACAAGCAATCAATGAAGCTTTCCCATTCTAAAGCGACGTTACCTTCCAATTGAAGATCGTAAGAGGTAAGCCATTGACCCTTGGAAAAATTAAAAGGAAAGAAAATGTATACTTGGGAAAGTAGATAAATGCCTTTAAAATTGAGAAAATTAATCAGAGGCTCTGAAAGTAAACAATGAGAAAAAACACCCAGAAAAGGGTCTTTACTCAAGAAAAATTGGCATCCATTCCCAACATTCAAGATAAACCATTTGAAGAGAACCATAAAATTAAGAAAAAAAGGCATCATTACGAATCCAGTCAATCAAGGAATATATTTTAAGATATTTTTCCTTGATCACTTCACTCCAAAGCCCATTTCTACACAAAGACCCCCAAAAGTTATTTAAGGTTAAATATTTTCCAAACCATGAGAGGTTTTTTAATCCCCAAAAGACTGGGATGCTTTTGAGGATAATTTTAACAAGCACCAAACATGCTCCAAGGGACAACCACCTATATCACTAACACCCAATTTTTTTTTCCAACTTCCTTACCATCCAAGCCCAGTCCTCTTTCTTATAATTATTTGGATTTAAACAAAAGTCAAAATATTTGAAACCCTTGTCTAGCTCATCCATTTTGTAGGGCCAATATTCCTTAATCATGGGAAACACTGGGGCCTTAATCTCATATTTAAGGAAGCTGAATTTGTTTAGAATAACTTCCATTCCTGAGGCCATACAAAAAGAGGAAATGATTTCTTTATATGCTAGCCATCCCTCCACCTAGCCTTCTCCCAAAATAAGCACATCATCAATGAAAAGTGAATGAGTAATAATTTGAGCAACATAAATCTATATACCTTTGATCCTTACAACCCTTGCATCCATGTCAGATACCTCTAGAATTTTGAAATAACTTAGTCAAGGAACCATTGATCAAGGCTGAAAATTTTTTTGTGGTGACACAAGCCATAACCCAACTGGAATCTGAATTTCCCAAACCAATATGTATCAGAAGCATCCTGAGGAAGTCCCAATTAAGCTTATCATATGCTTTCTTCAAATCCAATTTGAAAATTAGAGCCCTGATATTTTCCACCTTTATAGAATGTAAGCGCTCCTGAGCTATGCCAATAGCCTCATGTATTTTCCTTCTAGGGAGGAAGCCAAATTGTTCCATCGATATTTCCATAACTAACTTCTCCTTTAACCTATTAGAAATAGTTTTATATGCAATTTTGTATACAGAATTGCAAAGGGAAATGGGATGATATTAGTAAAAAGACATTGCTTTGGAAGACTTAGGAATAAAAGCAATGTAAGTGGCATTAAAAAATTTACTGACTCTACCTTTGAACCTTGATTACTTAATAGCCTTCAGAAGGTATTCACCAAGAAGGTTAAATAAGTGAATACAAAATTCAACTGACCAACCATTAGGCCTGGAATTTTGTCTTTAGCACAACTTTTTAGTGAGTTTTCAACTTCCCCCATAGTGACCTATCTACCAATATAAGTGGCCTCCTCCTCAAAGAAGCGAGGGAACTTATGAATTACCTACAATTGTTCCAATAAACTATTGACATAAGGCTACTCGAAAAGAGAAGAAAAATGAGAAACCACAACACTTTTTAGATCTTCTTATGATGATATCACATTCCCATCAGATCCATTCAATTGCCAGATGACATTGCTCACTTTCCCAAAGGTGGCATACTTGTGAATTTTTTATGTGTTTGCACCCCTATGAGATATATCTACTTTAGATCCTCTAGGATTTCTCATTTAGCTGTAAAATGCGTAGTTTTATTGTCTAAGGATTGCACAAATAACTTTTGACTTCCTATGGGAACAAATCTTCATAGAAGGAGCGATTGAAAAATTTGTATTCTTGTTCAATAGAAACAAGTTCAACTTTAAATGATTTCATCCTTTCCTTCTCCCATCTAATCACTACTTTCTTTAGCATATTTAACTTGTAGGAGAGGGAGTCCATATCATAAGCAAAATTTGGTACTTCCAACTTAGGCCAATAGCCTCTAACAAGATTATTAAAAGAAAAATCCTTGAGCCAGATATGGTTGAATTTGAAGGGAATAGGCGTGATCTAAATTTGAATGTTAGTTTTGTTGTGCTAATTTAATTTTCATATTTAAAATTAATTTTTTGATCTTATGCTTTACGTGCATAGGTTTCCTTGGTGTTTATGAGTGTCAAATAGGTAAATGAACTGATTTTTTAAGTCAAATTCAAGAGCATAAAGCATGAAAAAAAAATTATGAACAACATCAATAACAAGTACAACAAACCTTCACAATTGATCCATTAACACAGTGTTTTGATGAAGGAGTTCACCCCTCCTGGGCTACATCTTCTTGGTCAAGCTTCCATGGCTTGGGCCTCTGTATTAGCTCAAAAGTGAAAAAAATTGAATTTAAAATTCACCTATATCTCCTAAAACCCGCTTCAATGAGTCCAGAATGTCCAAATTATTTAGAAATGACTCTTCTTGCACTCAATTTGGTCGAAAATTGCAAAAGATATGGCCAAAGAAAATTTGCCTAGTAAACTGCCTCCAAAATTGGAGAAGACTCCAGTTAGAACCACCAAAGTTGGGGGCAGATCTGAACTTAGGGGTACCGCCGAAAATTCCACTAGTTTAAACTTCGGTTAATTAATATAAAGAGAGGGATTAACTGTGGATAAGCTTGTGACTATGGCGCATTAAGCGTGTTTAGTGGAGCGCTTAGATAAGGTTATGTGGTAAGGACATACATGGAGGGGGATGGCTCGCCGAGTTGGCCCCCTCCTTTCTACTGTCAGAGTACCCAATACAAGTCATAAAAAAATTTGTGGCCACCGTTTAACAAGCCCTGTTCGTGGTCTAATGGTATGGAGTTTTATTATGTTGGGGGAGGTCACGGGTTCGACCCGACCTCCGCCCCTCCATAGCATATATTTTGCCAACATATTTTTACCATAAGGTTTAAAACCTTAATATATATAGTCCACTACTATATTATAATCTGTCACTTTACATGTTATTTCAGACTTGCTAATTATAAATTTCAACCATATAATATATGGTTCGAACCTTTGGTTTGTATAAAAAATGTGGCACCCATATATTTCATGTAATATATATTCGGACTTTGACCCATAAAAAATGAAATTCGACCATGTTAAAACATTTTGAAATTGAAATGTGGGCTTTGGATAGGATCCACCAGAGGGGGCACGTGGTGGCCCCTGGCTGCACCACGTGTTAGCCTCTGGTTGGCCTGTCCATCCACATAAGAAAAAAATTGAACTTCAATGTTAGGAGAAAATATAAAAAAAAATTCACCTTCAAACCAAACTCGTGAATCCTGTAGTGACATTTGTCACAGTGTCATTGGGAGAAACTGAAGAATATTCCTAGAATATACCTTGTATGCTAACTGGGTTGCCATGTCATCATTCTATCTTGTTCTGCAAATTTTTTAGCTATTTGGGAAAATGAACAATAGGATCTATCTCCTTCATCCGGACTCCGTTTTCGATGAAAAAAATTGTGCCATATTTGTGGCAATGAGCTCTTTGTTTTCATTCAATTTTCATTCAATTTTGATCACTTTAATGTTTGAGTTTTTAAACTGAGCACCTGATCAGGAGGATTTTGGATTCTGAAAGTATATATCTAGGAAGATAGGCATATAATCATAAATACTATAAGAGACAATCCAAGATATCTATTTTCTAATGAAATAGGCCAAATTTTCACCCATAAGGAAGGATCCAATATTTTAGCAACAACATCACCACCTACCTGACCATTTCTCTGAGTGGGGGAAGTAGAGGATGGAAAAATGTCAATCAAATTCACACTTTAGAACAAATTTATGAAATAAGGGGCTAAAGGATCCATCCTATCTCTATCACCCCAAACCTCATTGGCCTACATGGTTAAGTTAAGTTCTCCATCCAAATTCAACTTGTTGCAGTAGAGGAGGCCACTGAGATAGAAGGAGTCCCATAAAATAATTCTATCCTCATACAGTCCATAATAATTAACAATAGTCATAGTACTTGAAATACCTCTAAAATTCCCTTCTAGTATAATGCCCACATTTTATTGTAATCCATTGAGATATACCTGGGAAGGATCCCAGACAACAACTAAATCCCTAAACCGACCATCTGCATCCGACGCACATACACACCACCCAAGATATTTTTTTGAAAATAAATTCATGGTTTTAGCCCTAGACATCATAGATTCCTAAAAAAATATCACAAAGGGACGATAAGAATCTACTAATCTCCTAAGGGAAAGGAATTTGGAGATTCCCATGACTCCCCTAATATTTAGAGAGATAATAATCATTATCGATCCCTAATTTAGGGCTCATGCGCTCTAAGGGCCCGAGAAGAGGAAGAAAAAAAGGAGGTATTCAAGGAAAAAGAGGATCCCTGAGAGGAACCATCCCTAGCCATTGAATTTTTATTGGTATTTTTTTTCTTGACAATAATATTAGCATCAAAAAATACTGGAATATGCGCAAGGGATGTGGCTAGGGAGGTGAAGTTGAGAATAAAAAAGGGGAGGGTTTTAGAATGTCATGATAAGAAAAAATGGAAGACAAGGGGATTATATAGGAGGGATTAGAGGCATGAAGAACGAGTGGAGTAGCCAAGGGGATCATAGGGGGAAAAGGATTGGTGTCCAAGGAATGCATAAATTGAGACTGAGCCCCAGAGGATGAGATGAATGACGGATAGAGAACCAATGGGCCAAGGGAATAAGAGGATGGAAGGGATAAGAAAGGAATAAGAGGGGTCGTGGCCTGGGTGTGGAAGGAGGGGGGGGGGGTTGAAGAGGGAAACCAACCGGATCAGGAATAGGGGTTGAGAATCCATTATTAGCTAGATTGAGCCCTAATAAAAATAGTGATTTTTTAAACAAAAAAATATTTGAAGAAGAAGGGAAACCATTGTTAACATAAGAGCAATTGAGATCATCCAACATAAATCGATCTTCAGGAGATAAAACCATGATTAAGGAGTCTTGGAAGGGGGCTATCTGAAGCGAGAAATCATCAGAGGAAATCATCTCCTACTGAGAGCCACTAAGAGGAGTGCCCGAGTCTGAAAACACCTCAGTGGGCTCATATTGTTGTGAGGAAGGAACTAGAACACTTAAACTGATATCAACATACTTGGATGGACATGAATGATAAGAAACCGTAGTTACATTTTCTAAGGACCTAGGAGAGACCCCATCATGCATGTATGAGGTTGAAGGACCAAAATAAGTTTATAAAACATATTCCATATTAGGGGAATTTTTGACCTTAGATTAAGGAACCCTACCCTGGTGCGACTTCCAACATTCCTTCCTCAAATAAAAGAATTGATGAAAATCGAGGTAGTGAAGGGGGACTTTCTAGTAATCCAAGGGCTAGACATAAAACAAATTCCACAAGAAATAACCAGTTCATCAGGGAGATTCTCCTCATAGTCCATCTCAACAATAACCAAAGCAACTCTTTTTTCAAACTCCACTAGAGATTTATTGTCAAAAATGATAAATTTCCCCAGAGCATTAGTGACATTGATAAAAATTTACCTTTTCCACAATTCAAGTGGAAAACTAGACAACTTACCCCATAATTATTTGAGCCAAGGTTGATCACTATAGGGGTTAAATATGGTGTGCTATCTTTGGGTCCCAAGGAAACCTTTACCAAACACCCACAACTTTTCCAAAACCTTGATCAAATCTTCCTCCCAGAGAAAGTGAAACACAAGCCAGTCATTAAAGAGAAGGATAATCTTTGGTGCATAATCGAGAAATGGTTTCAATTCTGACTCAACCCACTTCTAGATACTATCCATGGAGAAAGAAATGTACAATATCTTGCCTACCAATGTTTGTTACAAAACACTCGAAACCTTATTCAAATTCACATTCACCTTGAGAGTCAACGAGGGTTTATTCTCACTTGCTTTGAGAGATTTCCATTGGCGCTGGTCCCTTGCCACTTCGCGACGCAAACCCAAATGAACTGACCTGGGAGCCGAAATTGAGCAAGCCTCGTGTAGGGGGGAGGGCTCCAACTTAAAAACCACTAGACTAGAAACAATGGGGGAGGGAACATAAGTACTGACCTCCAGGGGAGAGGGAAAATTTAATGGGGGCTAGGAACCCTAATTATCCTTTTCAATGCCTGAATAATTAAAACCATCATGCTCATGACCCCCGAAAAAAATCCCTGGCTCCATAGAAACATTCAAACTAGAATTATCTTTACCTTTTATTTGAGGAACGACAACCTCAAAACTCAAAAAATTGAAACCAGAACCCTAAAAATTGATAAGTCGAGGCACACCATGATCTGAATGGAAAATGGCATCAACCCATGGTTTCATCTACCCATGTTATCCATCCACTCATGGAATTTACCCATGGTATTGTAAATGGCATCGACCCATGGTATTCATCCACCCATGATATTTATTCTCCCATGGTATTGTAAGTGACCCATGGTATGTGTCCACCCATGGTATTCATTCACACATGGGATTTACCCATGGTATTGTAAGTGGTATCTACCCATGGTATTGGCCCATGGTATCCACCTATGGTATTCTATCTAAAAAAAAGGCTATAAATAACAAGCCTCACTTTGTAAAAGGACAAATTGTCCACCACAATGTAGCTTCTATAGTTATTCTCTGTTTTTATAAAATAAGTTTCTTTGTGGTTTTATTTTCTTTGTGTTCTCTCTTTTTTCTGGCATTCTAATTTTGCAGATCTTGTCAAATCCATTTAAATTTTTTAGATCTTGGGGCTTTGCCCCAAGATCTGGATCAGTGGTATCAGATTCAGGTTACGCCTCCATAGGAATGAGGGTTTGAAACATATTTCAGTTTCAATGTTTTGCAGCAATCTTCAGCAAAATCCATCAATTTTTTTTGGGCGGTGAGTTTTCAGATCAGATCTGAAACTTTTGGTGAAAAAGTTGCAAAAAAAAAAAAAAGACCAGATCTAGATTCCTTACGAAAAATACTCAAATTCAAAAAAAAAATCAGCCAAATTGGAGTTCGGATGAGGGAGATATCGCTAATTCAAAATCAGCAATGTTGAAGCAATTTTTCTCACGACAATTCATGGATGGCGGCTCTCCTGTCATTTTTCACAGTTTTCAGTGAAAAATTTCCAAGAAATTGATATAGATTTGAGCTCCTCTTGAAAAATCACCCAAGTTCAAAAAAAAATTGGTCGAATCGGAGTCCGCATATGAGAGTTATCGTTGATTTAAAATCAACTATTTTTTCAAAAATTTTGTGACGGTGAGACAGTTCCAGTGCAAATCTAAGAGTCTAGAGTCTCCAGATAGTGGTTTCAAACACATAAGAAGATGCAGAATGATCATTCCATTTCCAAAAATAGGTTATAATAAATATTCTAAGTTATATTGACCGAGTTATGCTCATTTTAAATCTGGAGCAGCATTCGGAGCGGGTTCCCTTTGGAGACGTGCCCTCCCACCCCGCTTTAGTAGGCACCTGCTTCACATTTATCAATTTCAGCATAGCAGCGTTCGGCCTGGGTTATTTGGAGACATGCCCTCCCACCCCAAGCTATGTAGGCACCTGCTATTTCATCAACAATCAACATCACAGTTATGGGTCAACTGCACAAAATCATTTTCATCGAAGTCCATTTGCTAGGCTGCACAGTGTTAGTAACACAGTTGGTCACAAGCATTATAGGGTATCTATATCCTTGGATCTTCATTTTTCATGGTTTTGGTTCATCCACAAACCCACACTTCATCTAAGTCCATTTGCTAGGCCGCACCTTGACAATATCACAGTTGGTCACAAGCATTACAAGGTATCTCTATCCTCGGATCTTCGTTCATCACGGTTATGAGTTAACTACACAAAACCATTCTCTTCAATGGCTCTTCATATTCAACAAAGGCTTCTCAGGAGGGAACTTCACGCAATGGGGACCATTGCTTCTTAAGGAGGGAGGAATGATCCGAATGGAAAATGGCATCAACCCATGGTATTCATCTACCCATGTTATCCATCCACTCATGGAATTTACCGATGGTATTGTAAATGGCATCGACCCATGGTATTCATCCACCCATGATATTTATTCTCCCATGGTATTGTAAGTGACCCATGTTATGTGTCCACCCATGGTATTCATCCACACATGGGATTTACCCATGGTATTGTAAGTGGTATCTACCCATGGTATTGGCCCATGGTATCCACCTATGGTATTGTATCTAAAAAAAAACTATAAATAACAAGCCTCACTTTGTAAAAGGACAGATTGTCCGCCACAATGTAGCTTCTACAGTTATTCTCTGTTTTAATAAAATAAGTTTCTTTGTGGTTTTATTTTCTTTGTGTTCTCTTTTTTTTTCTGGCATTCTAATTTTACAGATCTGGTCATATCTATTTCAACTTTTTAGATCTTGGGGCCTTCCCCCAAGATCTGGATCACACCAAGTTGTGGAGGATAAGATACCTTTAATGGTGACCTAAAACCCTGGGAGACCCTTTATGAGATAGGGATGTTAATATCCACAACCACCAGACCCGTAGACATAGACAGGGACAACATAGAGAAGCTAGGGGGGAAGGGCGAGACCAAAAGACCAGAAGGTATGAAAAATTGTGTAACTAAGGGGGAGTGGATGATAAAGAAAAATTCACGCATCAAACTGAACTCAGAGGATGAGCATAAAATTGGAGGAGCCTCTTTCGACTCTCCCTAAACACTGATATTTAGAATTTCCTAAATAAATTACAATCCTATAAAACGTGGAAGTGTAGAAAATCCACATAGATTCAAATAATCTTGTAATATGCTAAAAAAAAATACTTGAATCTATTCTACAAATTGCGGAAACCAATTATGATCACATAATCACATGAACAAGAAAGAGAGAATTTTAATCACACAACACAAATATTTAATTGGGGAAAGCCTAAAATAAAATACCCACTATATGCGTATTGCATTAAGTCAAGAATATGCAAAAATACTCCCTTTAACTCCTTTTAAGTCAAGAATATGCAAGAATATGCATATTACATTCCTGAGAAACCTATGCACTATCATTATGATCCCAACAAATATGGTTCAATACTTAACCAATTTACCACCTCTGGGTTACTCAGCCTTGCTTATGCATTCCCGAGGGAATTGAGCCCCTATTAATTATGAAATTCCCAAGAATTATTGAGCAATTCATATAAGGCGTCCTGCAGACCTCATGCATGACATCTATAATTTTCTAATAGTACAAATGATAGTCTACTTCCCTTTAACTCCAATATCAACTAGGTCACTCTTAAAAATGGCATGTAACAAATATTTATAGTGAATTATCAATTATCTAATTGATCAATGCATGTGAATTAAATCAGATTTAATTCACTGGACCTCTCACTAGCTCATCCATCTGTTAAAACTAGTTAAAATTATTTTAACTTAAATAATTAAGTTAAACAATTACAACTCAAAATAAACTACAACTAGACCCTATAAAACTTAGAGTGAACTCTACATGCCCCTAGTTTGACCCCCAACTCGAATTGACTAAGATAACTAAGTATTCCCTACTCAATTAACTCGTACAAGCTGTCATGTGATGTGGAATTATAATTTCCTTCTAATTTAATTAAGGGAAAATTAAATTAGAAGCCTATTCTTGTTGCCAATTTCAACATTCCCTATCAACAAGAAAGGGATTTTCTGCTACCACGATCCCGCCTCTATGAAACTCGAATTTTCCTATTGACAATGCCTTCTTCAAGATGTCTGCGTCGTGCTCCTCCGCGGGAATGTAATCTAATGACATAATCCACCTATACACACAATCTTTGAGATGGTGATACCAGATATCAATATGCTTGGACTTGTCATGAAAAATTGGATTAACCGAGAGTTTGATGCAACTATGGTTATCACAATAAATCATCGTTGGATCCATCATTAGACTAAACAAACCAACAAGTGTCTTCCTCATCTAGATGACCTCACATGATGCTTGACTAGACGCCATGCAATCTGCCTCTACAGAACTGAGTGCAATTGATCTCTGTTTCCTGTTGTACCAGGAAACTGTTGCTGATCCAATGCTGAAGATGCTCGTTGATGTGCTCTTCCTATCAGATGGACTCCCTGCCCAATCTGCATCTGTGAAGTCTTGAAACTCCACTTCCTCTGTCTGTGTGTACCATAGCCAAAACTCTCAGTAGTGCCTCTGAGGTATCTCAAAACATGATTTCATACCTTCCAAAAGAGATTGGTAGGCTTAAAAATATCTTGACTAAGCTGGTTAACCACATATCATATGTTTGGTCGTGTGTTCACCAAATACATGAGTGAACCCACAAGATTCTTGTAGATGGTAGCATCTACTATTTCATGTGAAGTAGCATCCTCCTTCCTCTAGTTTCCTGCTAGAGGAGTCTCTATGGTTTTTCTGCCCTCCATGTGTAACTTCCTCGAAATATCATTGAGATACTTGCCCTTAGATACAAATAGCTCCCCATCTCTTTCCCAAATTTTAAATCATAGGAAATAGTGCAAGAGCCCCATGTCCTTCATCTCAAATTCTCTTACAATATCATTTTTGCAAGACTTGATGAGTTGCTCATCACCTGTCAGCATAAAATCATCAACATAAAGTACAATGATCAAAATTTTACCTTCTACCACAATATGGTAAAGGTTCGAATTTGATTCACTCTCAATGAAGCCCAAATCGGTGAAGTAGCTGTCGATCGTGGTGTACCAAGCACAAGGTGCTTGCTTTAGCCCATACAATTCTCTCTTGAGTTTTCACACATGCGACTCTCAATCCAAGATCTCAAAACCTTCCAGTTGTTCAATGTAAACCTCTTCCTCAATCACCCCATTGACGAAGGATATCTTTACATCCATATGATGTATCTGCCATCCCATCTGCGCTGAAAGTGCAAGGATGGATCTGATTGATGATTACCTTGCGACTGGTGCAAAGGTATCATCGTAATAAATCCCCTCCACCTGAGAGAACCCTTTAGCCACAAACCTGGCCTTGTGCTTCTCCACACTCCCATATTCTTCCTGCTTCACATTGTAGATCCACCTAGATCCTACAACTAACTTCCCCTCCGGTCTTGGGACATCTTCCCATGCACTGTTTATGATAATGGAGTCATAATCCTCAACCATCGCATCAACCCAAATTGGTTGTTATACTACTTCTTTGAAAGAGTATGGCTCTATCTCTACACCTTCGCTCATAAGAGCCATGTCACTAGTGTACCGCTCTGGGGACCTTCTCTGCCTGCGCTATGATGTGGGTTCTCCCAAATTCTCTCTAGAATCAAGCACCAACCTGTCAAACTCTCTGGTGTGCTTCCGTTCATCTTGGGATGTCTCTACATGAGTGGGTGCTTCCACTCTCTGCACCTCTTCTTGTGGCTACTCCACATCTTGGGGTTCTTCTTTTGGAGCTAAAATATCCTCAATTGCATACAACTAAAGCTCCCTCTCAAGAGAAATTCGCATGGCCTTCTCTTCATCGAATTTCACATCTCTTCTGACCACTGTCATCCTGTATGATGGAAAGTACACCCGATAGTTGTGAGGTGTATCATTGTACCCCACAAATATCCCCAAATTAGCTGTTAGCTCTAGCTTATTCCTGGCATCTTTGGTCACATGGAAATAAATTGATGAACCAAAAAGTTTAAACTGTGACACATCTGGTCTCTTACTTGAAAAAACTTCCTCTAGTGTACTCATCCCAAGTATCTGATGAGGACTTCTGTTCTGCACAAATACTGCTGTGCTGCATGCTTCCTCCCACAGATGCAATGATAGGCCTTGATCATGCAATATCGCTCGTGCTTCTCCCACAATAGTTATGTTCTACCTTTCTGCAACCCCATTCTGCTGTGGGTTATGAAGTGCTATTAATTCCCTTTGAATTCGTTCTGAAGCACATAAGTTCTTCAATTCATTAGATACATATTATCCACCATTATCGTTTCTGAGAGCCTTCACCTTCTTCCCTGTATCTTTCTAGATAAGTGCTTTTAACTCACAAAACTTTGAGATCATATGATCTTTCTTCTGCATGAATAAAATCCAACACTTAGTGAAAAATCATCTACAAAAATCACTAATATCTGTGTTTTGCTATGGAGGTTGTCGAGAATGGTCCACACACATCTGAGTGAACTCTCTCAAGGACCAACTTTGCTCGGATTTATGTGACTTTGGTATACTTCCCCAATGTACAACCTTTGCATGTATCTTGTTGCTCAAGTGCACCCTTTGGAAACCTTGTAGAAATCTGCTGCATGATCTTCAAAGCGCCATGGTGTAGATGGCCCAATCTTGTGTTCCATAACTCTTCGATGTCTAAACTCTCCACCTTCTATGCTTTCATGCTCAAGGAAACACAATCTTCTACATCCAATTTGTATAGTTTCTTTACTCGAAATCCAATATTCTTCACCTGTCCCGTGGCTTTGTGACGAAGGAACACCTTTCCTTTGCTAAATATTACATCATAACCGCAGACTTCCAACATAGCAATAAAAACCAAATTCTTCTTTAAACTAGGAACATACATTACATATTTTAATGTGATAGGAGTACCTAACTCCCTCTGAAAGGTAACTTTACCTATGCCGGTAGTGCTATACCTCCTGTCATCTCCCATATCGATGTGCATCTAGGGATCCTTCTCCTCCAAGTTACTGAATAATTCTTTGTTGTCGGTCATATGGAATGAAGCTCCACTATCCAAGTACCACACATAACCCATCACAGATGACACCATGCATGCGATGAGGGTGAAATACAACTCGAACTATAAAGCAAGTGCTTAACCTGCCTCTCCTCCTGAGGGCTTCTTGCCAGTCTTCTTATGCAGACACTTTGTAGCATAATGTCCAAGCTCATGACAGTGAAAACATTTTACCTTTTACAAGTTTCACTTCTTTCCTGCCTGACCATAATCCAATTTGGAATGGGGCTCCTTCCCTTTCCCTTTCTTCACCTTTCCATCTGAGGCACAATTATCCTCATCACCATTCTTTTATGAGGATTCATATTTGGTGTTCTACCGAATATATTGTTGTACCAAGTCAGACCACAATCTCTCCCACTCTGGTAGCTTCTCCCAACCATTCACTGAGTCCTGGTAATTTTTCCAGCTCTCGGGAAGGCCTAGAAGTTCTAGGATCACCAAATCATCCTCAGAAACTCTCACACCAACACTTCCAAGCTCATATCGATGTTGAGTGAACTTTGTCAAGTATTTTGGTATCGTGTTTCCCGTTTCCATCTTGATCTTTTTGAGCTTGTCCTGCAATGCCAACTTCCTGTGGTTGCTGCTATTCTAAAACATATATGTTAAGGCCTTCCACACAGCATATGGAGTTTCCTTTCCATGGATTTTTGTGACAATATGATCTCGAACTCCTTCTAACAGAATCCTTGTCACCTTTGCTACATTCTTCTTCCATGCATCAAGATTTTGAGCATCTGCTTATGCAAGATTGGGAATATCATTTTCTATGAATTCCTCCAATCTGTTGTCCTCCAACACTACCTCCATCTTGTCCTCCCATGCTATGTAATTGGAAATACCCTCAAGGGAACATTCGAGTCTCAATCCATAGAAAGACATCCTAATTTGCTATTGGTCCTGAAGAATAAATCTTCAAATTTGATTCACCTGTTCAAAATAAACTTCGGTTATTATATTCTATAGTGATTCGTGCTCTAATACCATGTATACAATCCACATAGATTCAACTCATTTTGTAATATGATAAAACAAAATACGTAAATATATTCTACGAATTGCAGAAACCAATTACGATCATATAATCACATGAATAAGAAAGAGAAAGAACTTCAATTGCACAACACAAATATTTATCTGGGGAAAGCCTTAGCTAAAACCCCGCTACTTGTATATTGCATTAAGTCAAGAATATGAAATAATACAATGTTATTTCCATTCTTGAGAAACATCTACACTATCTTTGACCGTCTCACTCTGATCCCAGTAAGCATGGTACGATAGTTAACCAATTTCCTATCTCTGGGTTGCTCAACCAGATTTCTTACGCATTCTTGAGGGAATTGATCCCCTATTAATTAGGAAATTCCCAAGAATTTATTGCACAATTCATCTAAAGCGTCCTATAGACCTCATGCACGACTTGTACAATTTTCTAATAGTACAACTGAGAGTCTACTGCCCTTTAAGTCCAATATCAACTGGGTCAGTCTTAGAACTGACACGCAAAAACTATTTATAGCGAATTATCAGTTATTTGATTGATCACTACATTCAAATTAAATTAGATTTAATTCACTGGACCTCTCACTAGCTCATCCATCAGTTAGAACTAGTTAAACTGATTTTAACTCAAATAATTAAGTTAAACAATTACAACTCAAAATAAACTACAATTGGACCCTCTAAAACTTAGAGTGAACTCTACATGCCTCTAGTTTTACCCCAAAAACAAATTGACTAAGCTAACTAATGATTCCTATCTCAATTAACTCGTACAAGTTGTCATGTGATGTGGAATTACAATTTTCTTCTAATTTAATTAAGGTAAAATTAAATTAGAAACCTCTTCTTGTTGCCAATTTCAACATGAAGTTACAATTAGAACATATAGTTTACTATACCTTTCAGCCCTTCTATTCAATATTTCCATGTATTATGTTATTAATTCCTCTTACATAAAATTTATGTCATTCTAGTGAGCTATGATGGACGGATTATAAATTAAGGTGACATACCATTTTATGCATGAATTTATATGCTTGATTTATGGAAAAGTAGGTTAATACCACATAATCTCTAGTGTCATAAGTTATACTTTATACTCTACTCAAATTTATTAGAGAATATAACTAAATTACCTGCCCATGCTTCCATGAGTCATTCCATAATTCCTGAACGCTCCATAATTTTGACAAGTCACATATTAAAATCAAGTAATAAGCCATATGTTTAAAATGATACATAAGTATATATCTTATTATCAAAACGAAATTGAATCATATCCAAAAGTTCAACTATTATAACACATACATATCTATCTTATTATCAAAACCAAATTGAATCATATCCAAAAGTTCACTGTTATAGGTGAGGAAATTAAACTATCACAACCAAAAGTTATTTAGATGGTATTATTGATATAACCTAGTTAATGCCATAACAATTGTGAGGAGTGAATATGAGTGTATATCTTGTGATTTTTATGATTTAAGATGGAGTGCATATCTTATGAATGGATCTATTATAATGTATACACAAGTTCCTTGTTAAAATTTTTCATTAACATGTTAATCATCTTTTCAAAATCATAGTGACGAGATCAACTTGAGTTATATTATATAAAGAATATCCTTATATCATAATGAATGATTGATACAAAATGATTGATAAATATTAAATCTTGATTAGGTTCAACATGTCATATAATATTATTAGACAAATTTTTTTATAGAAAGAATGGATGAATGGTTCATTCCAAGTACTATTTGTTGTATATAATTGTGAGCGTTAATAAATACATACTTAATTATGTTACACTAGGATGAATGCATATTAAATTGTAAGATTAAATTCTAAATTTTGTTTAGGGATATTTCCAATGTGAACTATTCTCTTGAGTTATATTGACGAGATCGACTCGAGTTATATTATATAAATAATATCCTGATATCACAATGAATGATTGATAAACATTAAATATTTATTAGGTTCAACATGGTAGATAAGATTATCAGATATAAACTCTCATGAAAAGAAAATGGGTGAATTTGTCATTCTAAGTATTACTTGTAGTATATAATTGTGAGTGCTACATAAATACATACTTAATTCTATTACATTTGGATGAATGCATCGTTAATTGTATTACATTTGTTGCATTTAATTTTAGTTAGTATGTTAGACATTATATTAGGACCTCTCGAAAAAAGGAGAAATCGGTAATTTTCTTATTAAGTTGATAACTTTGTTTTGGACTCTTTCATATTTTTAAGTAGGCTTATAATTAAATAAAACCTTATCTATATATGAGAGATATTGATAAGATCGAGCTTAAGGCTATATTATTGGCCATTTAATTAGTTAAGGATAAGTTGGAATTTCCTTGAATTCATTCATTTTATCCTAGAAATAGGCCTCATTTAGGACATGAACTTATGGTGAATTCTAGGTTATGACAACCCTCTAACAAGTCTCATATGACCTTGGAATTGAGTAATGTAAACAAAATAACATATGACATTTCTCCTTAGTAACTTGTAGTCCTTATATTAGCCACAGATCCAATATCTTACTACCTTTTGGAGCATAGCATTACCTAAGCTCGAAGGATAGTGGTGGGTGATGATAATCTATTGAGAGGCCTAAGTGATTTTGGTCTTCAAAGAGAACTTACAATAAGAATGAAAAATTGTGCTACATATCTCATATCCATTGAGCATTGAGGTTGAAAAGATAGACCTAGATATCAACATATTTGTTGTGTAACCAGCTCCAAAAATAGAAGAAAAGAGATATCAACGCCTTAGAAATGAGCCACTTCGAGGGGGAAACCTCCAATACATTACATAAATGAACAATTCTTGGATGATACAAATGAACAAAACCTCCTTCTATATATAGGAGTCCATGGGGCCACAATATAATCCTAGTGGGGGCACAATGTAATCCTAGCCGACCTAACAATAATAATGTAAGGGCACAATAATAACAATATGGGGGTTACAGGGGTACAATAATAACAATAAGGGGGGCTACACTAACATAATAAGGGGCTACACTATTAATATAGGGACTTAACATGCCCTTCTCCTTCAAAAAAGTGTTGTCCTCAACGCTTGAGTAGCTCTGGGTGCTTCTGTATAAAATTCTCATCCTCCCATGTAGAATCTTCAGTGGGTAAGTTCTTCCACTTGATGAGATACTCTGAAATTGATCGATTCCGTAGTTGTCGAGTTCTTGTTTCCATGACCGCTTCTGGTTCCAATATGATTTTTCCTTCCTCATCAAGTTCTCGCAATATTGTTTGAACTGGAAGATTTTCTCCTATAACCTTCTTTAAGCATGAAACATGGAAAACTGGATGTACTCGCGAAGAAGCAGGAAGCTCCAATTTGTATGCCATAGTGCCAATCTTTTGCAACACCTTGTAAGGACCATAGTACTTTGGCGATAATTTATTATCCTTCTTAGCTTGCTTGAGGGACATTTGTTTATATGGTTGTAGCCGTAAAACTACCCAATCTCCTATATCAAAACTTCTCTCGCTGCGATGTTGATCTGCCTGTTGTTTCATTCGATTTTGTGCCAAATTCAGGTTATCCTTTAAGAGCTGGAGAACTTCTTGCTGATGCTCGACGTGATCTTCCACTGCTTGAACCTTCGAATTTTCCCTTAAAGATGATGTGATCGATGGTGGATGATATCCATAAAGTGACATAAATGGGGTCATTTTTGCTGCAGTATGGAAGGAAGTGTTATACCACCATTCAGCGAGAGGTAACCACTTGACCCATTGTGTTTGTTTATCAGATACAAAACAACGAAGATATCCTTCCAAACATTTATTTACTATCTCAGTTGACCATCAGATTGAGGATGATAAGATGAGCTATGAGCTAATTGAGTACCCAAACAAGAAAATAACTCCGTCCAAAAATTTCCAGTAAAAATGGGATCTCTGTCGCTCACAATAACCCTTGGGCTTCCATGTAGCTTTTGAATTCTATCCATAAATGTAGTAGCAACTGTAGTAGGAATGGAAAGCATTGGACTAGTCAATACATATTCCCCCATGGTTAGCTTGATATTATGGCGTTTTCTAGAGCAATTTATAGTTCCTCCATTTGCAACCATCACTTGACATTCTGGTGCTGGGTATAGGAAACAATTTAATTCCTTGGCTACCTTACAATGAATAAAATTATGGGTGCTACCTGAATCAATCAACACTATTACCTTTTTCTTCTTGATCTGTCTTGCTATCTTGAGAGTTTGAGGAGTGGTAATTCCTGCCAGTGCATTACATGATATGGTCGGATTCATTTCTTCCTCTTCTAGGGCCGGTTCCTGGTGTATATCCTCTTCTTGTTCATTTTCTTCTTCTTCTTCACAATCTATGTAAAATAATTTCTTTTCAACACATTTATGACCTTTAGTGTATTTTCTATCACAACTGTAGCAAAGCCCTTTTGCTCTTTTTTCTTCCAATTTTGTGGTGTCAACCTTGTAGGTTGTGGAAATCTAGGCATAGCAACACTTCCTTCTTTATAGAATTGAGTGGTAGGCTTCCTTGTCGCCATAATTTTACATTAACGTTTCTTGCCAACCTGAATGCCTTCTCCAATGAATCAGGCTCCAAAACACGAACTTCATGTTGGATGTTATCCTTTAGAGTACCTATGAAGAGATCAATCCTGTGTTCCTCTGGAATATCAGTTACCCTTATATTCAATTTTTGGAAGTCCTCAATGTGCTACCCCACTAAACCCTTTTGTTTGAGATTTATCAATTGGCTAAAAAAGGTGTTGCTCTTTGTATCCTCATAATGTGCTATCATTTCCTCCGTAAAAATTGACCAAGTGACAATTTTTTTACGGGAGAAAAGCCATCGATACCATACAAATGTATTTTGTTCTAAATGTAAAGTTGCAATACTTACCTTTTGTGTGTTTTGCACGTTATGGAGATCAAAATATTGCTCCATCTGTAGTATCCATGTTACAGGATCCTTTCCATCAAACTTCCTCATATCCATGTTTGGAATATGGTGGTTCTTCCCGCCAACATTAGAGTTTATGAAATCACAATTAACATTTATTTTGTTCTCATCATGAGGTTCTTCTACTATCTTTTCACCATTAGGAAACCTTTCTTGTATCAGCTTTGTCAAACCTTCCATGTCTTCTTTTAGAAAATTCTTCATGTTTTCCATTTTCTCATCGATCTTAGCTTTCATGTCATCCATTTTAGATTCCAAGCCAGCCTCCATGCCATCCATCTTAGCTTCCATGCCTTTATTCAAAACTTCCATTTCATTTTTTGTTGCTCTTTGCGAGAGTGAAATTTGTTGCACTTGCTCTTGTAATTTTGATAGATCATGTTGCAATTCTTCGTCTTCATGAGTCATAGTAGAGCTTTCCAAAGGCTTAATGGGTGTTGAATTCTTCTTTGGGGCCATTTTATAATCCAATATTGATATCTATTCTACAATATTCCCTTGCAATCAATTCAACTTGATTCTTCAAACAAGACTTATGCAATTCGGAAACAAAATACACACCTTTTACTTGCTTTTGAGGAGCTTGATATTGAAATTGTATTATCTCTGTGATTGTGGCTTTTCTATATCTGAAATTAAGCACTGAAGTAGCCCTCTGAATTCTCTTTTGAATGCCACAGGTCTGACCTGATTTGGATTCTCCAAGACAAAGTTGTGTCCAATCTCCCACAATGACCTAATTATGGACTGGTTCAGTAGAGCAAACTTGTACGACTTTCCACGTGTCACTATTTTGTCCTTTTTCTCTAAAATTGATAGCCAAGAAACTGCAGTTTGTGTACTTGCGACCACTTTTTACAGCACTCCAATCTGATGCCCAGAGAGAGAGTTATTGAACTTTTCCCACGATCACCTCTTTGAGATGAAATTCAGGAGCCTGAAAAAGCACTACCTTCCACAGATCATATCTCCAAAACTATTGCGAACCAAGCTCTGAAATTTTTTGATGAATTTCCTCAGGATTTCAGCTTCGCACCATATGAATTTCAGATTCTGAACCTTCGTAGAAAAAAAATTATAGCGCAAATTCCACGATGACCTGTTTAGGAGCCTGAAAAAATACCTGACTTCCACAGATCATATCTCCGAAATTATTGCGAACCAAACTCTGAAATTTTTATACAAGCTTCCTTAGGATTTTTTCTTCGCACCCTAAAAATTTCAGCTTCTGAAACTTCGTAGAAAAAAATTTATAGCGAAAATTCCACGATGACCTGTTTGGAGCAGCGAAACCCTAGAATCCAAAGCTCTGATACCAAATGTTGTGTAACCAGCTCAAAAATAGAAGAAAAGAGATATCAACGCCTTAGAAATAAGCCACTTCGAGGGGGAAACCTCCAATACATTACATAAATGAACAATTCTTGGATGATACAAATGAACAAAACCTCCTTCTATATATAGGAGTCCATGGGGCCACAATATAATCCTAGTGGGCCACAATGTAATCCTAGCCAACCTAACATTAATAATTTAAGGGAACAATAATAATAAAATGGGGGTTACAAGGGTACAATAATAACAATAAGGGGGTTACACTAACAACAATAAGGGACTATACTAGTAATATAGGGACCTAACAATATTTAATATATGTATTAATATTAAAGCCCCATAATTTGGTTGGACATTGGAATTAGTTGAGTAAGGCTGACCTCATAATTGGGTAGACCTTTGGAATTATTTCTAAAACTATAAACCTTGGCTTGCAATGCAAATTTCCTTATCCAATTATGAAAGACAATTTAATGAGGAATGACTTAAAGCCATTCCTCATTGAATTTTCTTCCATAATTGGATAAGTCAATTTTCTTTGTAACCAAGTTTTATAGTTGTAGAACTCATTTCTTAGGATTGTATCTCTCATTAATTTAGATCATGGCTAGAAAATAGTGAAGTTGGGGAATTGTTATTGTTGGGTGGAATAATTTACAAACAAATACTCAACATTAATTTTCAATCTAAGATCATACACTTAGATACACTATATTTTTGTGCAGAGATAGAAACACTGAGGATCTAACTCACTGCTAGAAGAAAGTATCACACAAGTAAAATCATCAAAAACTTGCATTACCCTAGGCTTCTATTATAGAGTCCTCACATGGACCAATCTCCAACTTCACTAGACATCACACATGACGCTTAAAGCAATTAGAATACCTTTAGTGGTAGAATAAATCACATGACTCAATCAAGATACCTATCTAAGGGATCGTTGAGTTCTTGAAACTAGGCCTTTATGGACCGATTGACAAAAATGTTCCCTCAAGTCTTACGAATTCACGAAACTCAAGAACTCATTGTGGGTTCAAAACCAATCTACATGAAAGGAAATAAAGGCATTGGAAATGACAACATATATCAACTATATAACACTACTAATCACATAGTTGAAGAAGCTTCATGAAGATATTAAGCCTAAATTTTCCTTGCGGTATACAAATGATATCTACTCATCTTGTTATTTAAATGCAAGGTACATGAAATCAAATGTGAGGTATATAATCATGAAATCAAATATGGTTTTAAAATACTAAGAATACTGATCATATCTGCATGTTATTAGTCATTAAACAATATATACATATTAATATTTAATAATAGAGACAAAGCGCTATTAGTATTTCCAGTTTAAATCTTGGAGCCAATCAAACTCTCAACCTGTAAACACCACATAATCTCTGTTAATCAGATACATGCATAAAACAAGAGAAGATTTAGTGTGCACAAGTTGAGTGATATCTTAGAAAAATGAATCCTCTGCATATATATTTGCAAGGCATAAATAGTAAATATGAATTAAGCATTGTAAAACTATTAGTGTTGATTTTCACATATAAGACAAAGTTATGATTTATAAATGAAAGTGCATAGTGACAAAAAAAAAACTTAAGATACAACCCTACAACCAATCATAGAGATAGTACACTCGCAAAACCAACAACCCACAGATCAATTTGTAAAGGAAAAAGGACTAAACTTAATGCATCATATTTAGTATCAAATATGAGGAAATTAATTATATGTATACCAAATCCGAATTGAGAACATTCAACCAAACATCGATTTGTTGATTTTCATCTAAACAAAGCAACTTATATACAAATAGTTCATGCATTAATCAATAAGCCACTTGTTTTGTTCTCTAAATAAATGGATCTACTAAAACATAGAATCACTAAAATATCCCAACCTCACAATGAATGTAAGACCTAAATTCGGAAATTTTAACAAGGTAAATTAACATTTTAATTTAAGTAGATAAAAATGCTTTCAGATTAATCACATCGTAGGATTAGGTCAACGTTTCGAACCAGCTAATGTGGTTCATCCTCAGGACAAGGTGGAGAGACTAATCGATCTCAATGAATAAATAGAGGAGATGCATCATTACCCAGAAATAGTTGTTGAGAACTAGCCATTAAGAGTAGCTGTTAGAAAATTTGTTAGTTAGTTAGTTAGTTAAAAATAAAATTAATTAATTAAATAAAATTTTATAAATAAAATTTATTAAAAAGGGTTTATAAATTATTCTGTAATTAAAATATGATAGGTAATAGGGATGGGTAAAGTTTTTAATTTAGCAAAAAATAAAGTCCAATTTTGAAATTATACTCAGAAAATCACTGGAATTTTAAAGAGCAACTTATATTTTAGGATAATACCTGGTAATTGACTGTTTGTGTTGTTGATAATCCCGTTATCGTAGTTAACCAAACCGATCTTACCTCCAAGCCTATCTGGGGTCTACCTGTACGGTCCCCAGATCTAGAAGACAAACCTTCTGGCCCATGTGCCTAAAATTCCAAGAATAATCAAGGCTTCTCCATGTGCGTGGCTCTCTCTTTTGTAAAATAATTTCTACAGTTCTCAATTTTCCTCCCCATTCCCTTTGTCACCTCCTCTCATCTTATATACCAATCCTTCCACTGCCTTCCTTTCCACCGTCTCAGGATCTCGATTAATAAAATGTTTTATTGGTTCCTATTGGTCACAGGTGGAGCGAATTTCAACTCCCACGTTGCTCTTTCATTTCGTAGAGGCGGTCATGTTCAAGGGTAATGGACTGAAGTATTGTTTTTATTTATTTCATGTTGTATTGATAGTTTGCTTTATAACTTCTCGTGACTTTATTTTATGCTCCTTTTAATTGCATAATATATATAATGAATTCTTTTAGGTTTGTATATTATAATTTCCCCTTTTAGTTATATAAAAATTAATATATATTATAATTTATTTGTATATTTTGTATTGTATTTCCCTTGTTTTTTTTTTTTTTCTAAATTGTGCTAATTCTATTAAGTAATCATAATGTTACAAAACTGCCTCAGTTCAGCTGTGGGAGCCTGAAACCGGGCTTGAAATCCATTCTCTAACAATATTACGAACTGCCCAGAGTGGGAAACCAGTTCTTTTAAAAGCAGTTGCACCGCCCTTGAAAAGGGAAACCGATGAGAGGTCCATTATGTTCAGCATAAGATAACTACAAAATTACATCATTGACATGCAGCTTCTGCTGCTGTAGACAACAAAAACAAAAACACCAGTGTTTCTAGCTAAATAGGTATGAATAGAAGCCATACTGAGCCAAGTCATAGCATAATTAATGAGTGTGAGCCGGAGACGGTGGCTCCTCCTCAATTTGGCACCCATAATGCTCCTCAGAGTCTTCAGCATTTGCACTCGGAGCTTCCGTCTTTATCTGAGTTGGCACCCACTTGCATAGAAAGATGACCCAGGGAGGGCAAGGCTGTAACAGGAATATCGCACAGACCAGTGGGAGGCGTTATAATAGGGTTGGAGCGGGGAGCAAAAGGAGCGGGGGGAGGGTCATGCACCGGGGGAGGGAGAGGAGTTGACTCTTCTCGCAGGGTAATGGTAATGTAAGCGGTGATAGTCAAACGATTGAAGGCACAGTCAAATCTGAGGTCCGCTCTCTGCGAGGTTTGCTACAGATAATGGCTTCCAGAAGGTAGGGGGCAGAGGGAGCAAGTTCCTGAGGTGCGTCAAGGTGAGGAGAGCGAGCCAAGCCTGGAGGGCTATCGAGGTTCCATTGACGGGAAGAATCCTGAACATGCTACGTTTCAGAATGCTCGGGGAGGTGAGCTCCATCTAGGCTGGAAGACGGACGATCGCTTGCAGACCTGCCGCGAGTGGCGCCACGATGGCACCTCATGCATTGCCTAAGCCTCAGAATTTCAATCTCAACAGTTTGAACAGACCGAAGCCAAGGGGAAAGAGCTTGAGCAGGAGCGAGACCATGGAGAGAACCAGGAGAGATTTGCAAGTTGAAATTGGAATAGAAACCACTATGTGAAAAATGATACCCAGGTTTAATTTCTATACAGCTAAGCAGCGAGGTACGACGGCCAGTGTGAGTGCGGGCACTGGGCACTGCAGAGGCCACCGGACATGCACAAAAAATAGGCTTCCAAGAACTGCAATTAGCGCCGGAAGGATCTGGAGAACTTGAAACAGAGTCCATAATATGCCGACTGAGAAGACCAAGGAGGAAGAAGCGCCGACGTCGGGGAGTAAATGAACTGCTCACTTGCGAATTGAAGTCGAATTTAATGGCACTGCTAGGAGCCATATGGCCACCCCATGCGAAATGACTTGGGAGCTGGCCTGGGACGGAGGTCCCATCAGTTCTATTAATCATCCGCATCCGGAATTCCCTTGTTATTTTATATATAATATGTATTATATTCAATTTATTTTTGTACCATTTATTATATTCCCTTTTTAATTTGTAAAATATATTATATTTCCCCTTTACTTCGTATAGTTATATACTATGGTGGAAGTACATACATTAAGTACCTCACCCAATATATTTAATATTTTTGTGAATTGGGTATTTAATTAGAAATTTCAATACTTAATTCGTTTATATTTTACTGGGAAATTTTCATAATAAGTTAATATGTATACTAGCATTGTGCATCCAATGCATGCATATGTAGCTATCATATGCATGCCTTGTATGCATGCTAATATTCTTATGCTCGCTTTAATTCGAGATGGGTCATTACAATGAACTAATATTAAATCACACAGAACTGAAGGGGAAATGCGCTGGTTTGGTGGGCCTAGGCCAACTAGCAATGTTTCCTCCTAAAAAAACTAAATCACAATGAGAATAAATGCCATAGGAAAAACTTGAGCATCATCAATCTTTATCATTGATAAACCACCATTTACATGAATAAAAATGTATAGGAGCTTGATCCCTAGTGGGCATCACATGGGATCATCCTACATACATAAAAATAATGAAAAAACCCCCTTTTTGCAACCCCAATACCTACTTTTTACTCACACATTTATATAAGAAAGAGAAGGGAAAAATTCAAACTAATTTCCCATAAAATGACCTGTCAAATTATGATCATCTTAAAAAAGGTTGTCTTTGATCCATTCTTTTTTTTTTGTGTAAGTTTGGTAGTACCTTTCATTTTTCACTTTTTTTCACTTTTTTATTTTATTTTCACTGCATTTCAATCAACATGTCCAGATACATCACCCCGATCGGGGAAATGAATTGAACCTGTGATGAGTGCTATAGCATTCCGCCTCATCACCGTTTAACCAAGACCCCATAGACGTCTTTGATCCATTCTTGGTTGAATATATTATTATAAAATATTGATTTATCATGAAATCAACTAAGAATAACTTGATCTGGTTTGTTTTTCTAACTAGTTGCTTAGTTTGGGACATAGCTAGATAATGGCCATAACCAGAATTATACCCTTTAAATAATTGTTCATATCTCTTGATACATGATTTTTTGGAGGAAATTCTCTCAAGTAACCTAATCGGAGATGTTTTGAACAAAACCCATGCTTTGGATTTTCCAAGTTTGGATTTGTTTGTCAGGAAATTGTGCCCGAAGTTAGTCGCTTGATTTCGCTTAACACAAGCTATTCAAATTGTTGGCCATGACTTGGAGGTTTCTAGAATTTACCTAGGTGAAAAACCATATCATCAATGCTAGGAAAAAAACCAATGTTCCAAAATTTTCCTCAGAGACACGTAGATATGCCAACCTTAGAGGCTAGTTACAAGTCCTGCATAGGAGTTACAAGAACTAGGCATAATTTTCATTAGTAAAATCAATAATTATCCTTTATAATTTATTAAAAGTAAAGGAAATAACAATAATTAACTACTTAGCATTCTTAGGCTCATTACGCCAGATTCATGGGAAAACCTTGTAAAAAGAACAATGAATGGGTGATAATATGTAGTGAGATGAGTAAGAAAAGCTATTTTAAATGGTGGGAAAAGTGACAATAAACGACCCAACAATTATGCTCTTTAGGCTCCATGGAAGGAGGCCATCCAAATATATATTAAAGGATACATGTACATTCTTGTAATTCATCAATATTATAGATTTAGAAGTTTATTTTGAATAGTGAAATTAGTGTTAAATGAGGGATGAGCGTTTTCTATACTAGGGGCCAAATACTAGTCTAGGATTTTTGTACCTACATGATCCATTTATGCATGAATTTAGCAATGGTTTAAACATACAAGTAACCCTTATTATAGGATTGTCACTGGCCATTAGAATTTTTTAACTTTTGATACCCTTTATGTTGAGATGGGGCTTGAAAGCCTTAGAATTTAGGTTGTGTGTGTGTGTGTGGCTTTTTAATACACAAGTGTAGGTTGGTATTACTTATGATCCTTTTAGCCTTGAAATAGGTTTTTCTCAAACCCAACCCTTATAATATGGAGTTTAATCATATGAGCCCCCCTTAGAATTGATTGATTGGGCCTTTAAATGCCTCCAATCATTGTCAACCCAACCATCACATTGAAATCTTCACACTATAATGAATAGCTCATAAGATATATAGGGTTTCCTTAAACTAGAGATTCATTTATTTGCTTTTTCAATTCATTATTGATTCAATATTTAGTTGATCCAATGCTGTATCACTTAGCTTTGTCAATTTAGAAAATATATATGATTTCCTTGAGGTAACAATGTATCACTTGGCTTTGTCAATTCACATCACTTTGTCAATTCATGAGAAATTCAATATTTCCTTGAGCTAGTGATGTAACTCTTGGTTTTTTCAATTTAGAAGTAATACAAAATTCCCTTGAGCTACAGGTGTACCACATTTCTTCATCAATTCATAAGAGATACATGATTTCCTTGAGCCAGTGATGTATCACATACCTTTATCAATTCATATGTTACACATGATTTCCTTGAGGTAGTGATGTATCACTTGGATTTTCCAAATTTTCTATGCAATTTTTTCTCTAATCCTATGATATGCCACATAAGATGTAGCTAGTCATCTAAGAGAGGGATTGAGATAGGATGGTAATTCCATGTAGAGGTGTGGATAATCATGACAAGGGTACTATTTTCTAAGAAGTGATAGGGGGATCCATCCCCATAACAAGTTGTTGGATGATATGAAGCACATATAAATATTACCCATAGGTGATACATCACATGATGATAATATTCTTGGATGAAATACATGCATATATTCCACAATATCCCTAATGATGTGATAGGGTTAAGGTGATAACATCAATAACTAAACTAGAGCTTGAAGTAATGAGGTTTAAATCCATGCAAATAAAGGAGTGTATAAGCCCTAAGTCTAATAACTATGGGAACACATACGATATGGATTGATGGATGTTCCAAACACTCGATGATAGGGAAGGGTACAATGTCGATCCTTGTCACTAGAAAGTTATTAACTAGTAGAATATGAATAGAAGATTATAATAGACCCCTGATAGGCTATATAGATTAAAAAAAATTGTGACCCCATGTACATAAGGGAATTTATGGGTTGAGTTTTTTACAAGTAGTATCAAAGAAAATATCTGACACTAGATTATTATGGACAAAACAATTCTTAGAAAAATTAAATAAGTTATCAATGCATTATATTGATTTGCAACTAATAATTCACTTGTTTGTTCCAATGTTCATGAGAAGATAAGGGTAAAGTGTTAGAGTGCATGAAGATCTAGAATACTTAAAACATGGTGCATTTCCATCTAGATGAAACTTTGCACATCTAATATGAAGATTTATATGAGAGGAGGAACACAAAAACTCCTCTAGAATTGGCAGAAATAATTTTTAAAGGTAGGGATTTAGAACTATAGGTTAGACAATAAAAGGATCATTAGGACACTATACAAGTAGATAGAATTAAATGAAGAGTTATTACAAAGTCTTTTGAAAATTCAGAAACACTTATAATAGGGAATAACTACCAAAAATACAGAGAGAAATTCCAAGAAGGTGCAAATCCCATCAAAGATTCAAAAGCATATTCTAGCAACTAGCAATGCAGGGAAGGGTTCTTCTAAGAAGAGGTAGTGAAGTACCAAAATAGGCACATCTAGTGAGGATTATTCCATAGTTTCCTCTAATGAAGGGATGACCACTTCAGATGAGCTTTAAGGTAATGGTTCCAAGCATTATTCTCATAAGAAAAAGAAGAAGAAATATTCTACAAAACCACTACATGAGGAATTACAGAAGTAAAAGACACCTACTTTTAATAGTGAAATCAAGAAAGGTGAAGAAGTATAGGCACAATTATTTAGAATAAAGAAGTACTTTCAGGTACACAACTACTTGGGAAATATGGAATTGATATGAATGGTAGGGTTTCCCTATTGTGGGAATACCTCAAATATGTCAAGGTGATCTGTGAAACGAAGCATACATGGAATAATTTGAAAAATATTGCTAAAGGAAGTAATTGTTAGAAAGGTTCTATTATTGTAAGATTAAAAATTTCCATGAGATGAGTTCTAATATAACTAACCATGGATGACCATGTTAATAAGTTTATGGAGCTATTAGGTGATGTATTTCATATCAAGGATGGTAAAGTGAAAATTTAGTGCTTTCTCATTGGGCTGCCCCACTACTATTACAAAAGGATAAAGTTTGATGAGCCTAAGACTCTTGAAAATACTAGAAAAAATAAAAGTGTTGACAAACCAAGATAAATATAGACTTTCAAAAATCTTGAAAGGAAAAGAAGAAATATAGAGAGATTTGAAGAAGAAAAGGTTAAGTCACAATAAAAGAAGAAATATAGAGAGAGTTGAAGAAGAAAAGGTTAAGTCACAATAATAGAATAATCAGGGAAAGAATTCCAATCCAAATCATCCTACTAAAATTATGCACCAACAAAATTATCCTACCCAAAGTGGAAATAAACCAATAAAAGTAGCCAAGGAAAGAATAAGAGATCAAAGGAAAGGGCCACTAAGGTGTTATTGTTGTGGAGAAAAGCATCTACTTTGAGATTGTCTCCACAAGTATAATAAAAATAAGAGGGTCTATAATGTGCAAGAAGATATTATCGTCAACAATGTAGCAAGGGGAATACCCCAAATCCACGTAGTTGTGGAGAATTGACAAGAAAAACATCAAGCATTATTGGTTGAAGTAGAAGGTATAATTGCTCAATAACCCATTTCTGTTTTAATTGAACCAAGAGATAGCTGAGTTATATTGCACCCTATATTGTTGACACTTATGTTCTTTAGAAAAGTAAGCATAAGAAGTTATGGCTGGTTTTATCTAACTACAAGGACAAAGAGGAAAGTGACAAAGCGGGTGGACGTATGCATGTTTTGAGATCAATGGGCTACATACATAGTCCATGTTGAACATATTTCCTCTAGGATCATTTGATGTACTGATTTGAATGTATTAGCTAGAAGCACATAGGGTTGGGATATATTCTTATACAAAGAAACTAAATTCTGTGGATGATTATCGGAACCATAGAACTATAAGAGGTATTTTGAAGCCTATAATAGTGAGGAAAATTTAAGAAATGTGACTAAAGAAGTGTTATACGAAATAGTTATTTATATGATATATATGCAATAGAGTTACAAAGATCAAGGAAATGAAAATTGAGAATTACTTGATACTTCAAGAGTTTAGACATGTATTTCAAAGGAGATACTGGGAGCGCCTACTAATAGAGAGATTGATTTCTTGATAGAGCTCATTCCAGGAGTAGTTTCCACATATCAAGTTCCTTATAAGAAGGATACCCTTTAGTTAGTGGATTTGAAGTTTCAGCTAGAGGAAATGTTTGACGAAGGATACATCAATCCAAGTGTGTCTCCCTGGGGAGCATCAACATTGTTTATGAAGAAGAAATATGACACTCTCAGAATGTGCATCAACTATTGGTATTTTAAGAAGGTGACTATTAAGAACAATATCCATTTCCATGAATTGATGAATTATTTGACTAATTGAGAGGATCTATTAGCTTGGTAATTGTAACATATTTTTCTCTTTCTCCCCTTTTCTTGCTAATTTCATTTCAAGTTTGACATATTATTGGATCAAATGTTGTCACAATGCCCTCTCCTTCAAAATTAAATATTTTATATCTTTACATGAAAATGGAAATATAAATATGTTTAATTCCTCCATGATGATTTAGATTCTTGGATAAATATATTACTTCATTATTATAGGGAATTCATGAATTATCTAGTGTAGCAAAAAATCCTCTTTTAAAGCCTCCAATAATCCTAAGTACTAAAAATTAATTAAATGTAGAAATTGAATTCTACTTGTTACTTTTGCACAAAATAATCATTGATTTAAGTGAAAATTTATAATCACATGCTGCTACGTTCAGGCTCTCAAGTGAAGGCACATTCATGCTAGATAAAAAAAAACCATCACTCATTGAGGAGAGTGTGAGCAATGTGATATATCCATGACATGATATTCATGGGAGCTAAGTAAATGGATGGCCGTTTTCCTTGGCTAATTCATTGAGATTGTAGTTAAAACTTGGTTCTCAATTAGAATAATGTTGACATGAATATCGATTATTATGAGCTACAACAAATATTCATATTTCACTAACTAGCTCATGCATTTATCTTCCTTGTGGTTTCATGTGATGATTCCAAATATCCATAAACAAACAAAATGATGAGTGTGTTCATAATGTTACGTCCCTAGCATTTATGAAACAATGGACATTGATGTATGGTACTCCATTCTTTAAACCATTGATTCTCTAGTAATTTGTGCATTCATTTCTTGGAAATGGGAATAGCATCTAAATGATATTAGCAACATTGATCTATCAAAGGTTCATAAGAATTCATAATATTATGATTATCTAAATTACAAATATTGTTTACTATTTTCAATCTTCAAATGAAAAAAAATTGAAATATGTCTTCACCCACCCCATCAAGGTCACCATAGAAAATGGCATCAACATTGGCATCAACATCAAACATAAATCTTATTCATACCTTGCTAGTGCGACTAGCTCTCATCTATAGCCACACCTTTTTATGGTATAAAGAGTTCATGTAAGTCTACCATAGATATTCCAAGGATCATTTAGCAAGAGTATTATACTAAATATCCTTAGTCATTACAAGGTAGTTGCATCACATTAATAAAGTACGACATAATTACATCTGTTGGAGGAAATACTAAATGTGTGGGCTGAGATCAATCTCTTCTTCGAGTGCAAGTTGTCGAGCTACTAATAAAGTTGTCCATATGCAACTTTCTGAATAATGATTAATAAATTAGTTAATAAAATTAAAAACTGCATATATTTTATGTTGATTATAAATATATAATAAGTTGTAAGTAATTGGAAGCTTAAATGAACTAAGTAACATGAGAAGACAATGTTTTAGGGCTTAGTTTTAGAATATTAATTTATAAAATTTAATATTTTTATTTGGAAAAAAAATAAACATATGATTTTAAAAATGTTAATCCAAATAATATATATATATATATATATATATTCTGTATGAGGATATGATGAATATATGTATGCTGTCAATATTGTCAACATCTATCATGTCACTTTCAGGATTTGAACCTAGGTGGGGAAGATTCCATTTTTTCCTCCAGACCACCTGGGATAACCCAAATTATGATTTATTACAAGTTTATTTTTTTCAAATGGCGATGTTAACAGATTTCCCTATAGATTTACATTAGTTTTGGTGAACACCTTGAGGTTTATAGAGATATCTCCTTCCTAAACAACAATTATTCTTCCTTTTGGCTCATAAAAATATAAAACTTAGCGACCCAATATGAATTAAGAAGTCCTTTCTTTGCTTTTGCTTAATTTGTAATCATATGCCCTATAATCTAGATGATAATGACATAATACACTTCTTTAATACGAAGTATAGGAAATTTTCTCCCCGCTTTGGCTCGTCAGTAATTTGGTTCTTATATAGATCAAAATACCTTAGAACAATGTTGAAAAAAAAAATTCTTTGAATTCAATGGGTATCTCTTCAATCTAATGGCTATCTAGTTGACTCATTGTATTTAATACATAAATACACACCATGTTTATCATAGAGATATGTTCCTGGATGCTTGTTCTTAAACAATATGACCAACTACTTCATAATGTAAGTAGACTGTAAGTGGGTTATTTACCACATGCTACATAGGAGGCATAGAGGGGCAAGTATTGCATCTATTCACCCCAAGTAGTCTAAATGGTCTCAAGAATCCTAGCATGCCATGTCATGAAAAAATAAAAGAAGTGCAAATGCAACCTTGACATTTTGTTAGTTGTAAAATCTTATGCAGAAGGTATGTGCCTTAACTAGTGATTCTATTTTATGAATGAGTTTATTAAGGCCATTAATGAGGCCTACACCAAGAACCCACCCTTAAACTATGGTGATTTTTGTATTTTCTTTGTGATATTCCATTGGGAGTCACCAAAGGATTGCAAGCTACTCAATGAAAAGAATACCTTGACCTCAACAACATTCAACGTTGTGAGAAAGTTCACAATAGCTCCCACATGCATAGTTGGGTCTTTTTGTCATTCCATAAGATGATTTGAAATGATCCCAATCCCTTGTAATATGATCACTAGAATCCATCATACCATAGGAATACCTTTAATGAACATAGTGAATTCCTTCTCCCGAGTTTCTTTCCTCTGCAAATCCAAAATTCGATAATCAGGACCACCATACCCGTAATCACGTAAACCCAATAAAATGAAATCTATGATTACTTTGATTGCATACATATGCATATTGACATTGATTTTATTTTGTCTCCCACACATGATCACACCCTTGTCCCACTTGTACTTGCATGCATGTGTATATATTTAATCAATGTCTGTACCATGAAACGTAATTGCACCTAGAGAACTTAAATGCATGCTTAAAATAATTCCCTAATGTAGATAGTTATGAGGATGCTATCAGGGACAAAAATATAAAAGAAATATTTATAACTTATAGAAATACTGATTATTTATCACGAATGCCTATTTGTCATAAAGTTTCTTTCATAAAACCTTAGTTCTGTGCTTTCTCTCACTTGTTCTTTTTTGGAGTAGACTCTTTGGAGAAAATTTGTATTAAGGGTCTGGAATGGCTTTTGTATCTCTTCAGTAAGCAAAGTTATGACTATGCATGAAGCTTGTTCTGCATCACCACCATAAGCAAGACATGACCAAGTAGGAAGTTGAAGAGCTAGAAGAAGCAATGTGATAGAGGGAGTGGTGGAGAACCACACCTAACCAAGGACAACAAATGAAACACTAACCTTTACATAATAGTAGATGGCAACTTGGGAACAAGGACAAAGAAAGGGTTATAACTTTAGTTTATGTATAATATGTACTTCATTAAACATGTTAAAGAAGTAACACTACCATTACTTCACCAAGAAAAAAATGTTGATAAAATGTGTGCTATATAGCTGAAATCCTACATATATCCTAATTTTAATGAGGGAAAACATAAGTTGATATGGCTTGGTGCCTTGGGAAGAGGCCAAATAAGGTCCGAAACCTGAAACTTTAATTAAAAGCACGAAAACCTTGTAAAATAATCATATGAATGAAAGTTTGGTTTAAAATCTAGAATTTATTTTTGGTTTCCATGTACAACTAACACATGACTAAAAATCAATTACTATAATCCATATAGCCTAAAGGGAAAGTATTGAAATAAAGTATTTTGAAATAATGACTTAGATCTTGATTAAATTTCACAAAACCCAAAAAAGACTTGAACTAATTAAAAGAATAAAGTCTTTGTAAATAATTATATGAGAATTTGATTTTGTACACAACTAATACTAATACATGAAGGACTAAAAACAAATTACTATAATCCTTGCATTATGAAGGAAAAATAGTAGTTTTTTCTTGTTGTTGGAAATTACAGGTTTTTGTAAGATTAGACTACTTTTTTTATTCTCCTTGAATTAAAAAAAATATCATTTACAATTTTTAATTTTAAATTGAAAAAAAAGAACAAATACTAATAAAGATTCAAAATATTACATTTCTCTTGAAACTCGAAATTTAAAATAACATATTTTGGAATAACGATTTAGATTTTGGTTGAATCTCACAAAACTTCAATGAACAACCTATGTCATTTGAGATAGTCTTTCATTAAAGAGTTTGAATTGACAGTGAATTTTGCACACATTATATTCTAATTGTGTGATACATATTTATACTAGCAATTGTCCCTAAAGGTGCAAAGGTATATCAAAGGAATAGAAGATTTGGGAACATCTTGCCAAGAACATAGCCCATTGGTGAATGCATGCACATAAGGTCTACCAAACTCTCCAATGGAAGCGCCACAAGGCTAGATAGCTACTCACAACCTATGCATGAGAACAAAGTGTTTACAAACCTTGCCCTAGATGTGTCACACCTGTTTATTTGTCTTTTCTCCATCAAATGGTGAAGCTTGTCCCAAATTTCTGTACTGTTATGGAGTATACTCATGTGTTATGAAGAAGACCTTTGACTTGGACTGCAAATAGATTTTTTCCATCTCCCTTACCTGAATCTTTTCCTATAGCTTTGAGAAAAACTGAAGAAGTATATAGAATAACCATCAACATAGTAATCTATAACTTAGTAGTCAAATAGATAATTGTTTAAGTGACAATATGGGAAAGGCACATAAAATTGAAGTAAAATCCTAGAAAAATGCATGATATCTTTTCGCTTCTCGGCTCGTTCATTGCATCTAAAATTGAAACCAGAAGTAGAAAAAACACTGCCTCGTCTTGCTTTAGAACCCGTGGCAGTGTTATTCCTAGGAATAATTAAGGATCTCAAGTGAATTTATTCTGAAAATTATACAGAACAAAATTACAATATTGATAAAGAAAACATGTAACACCAAAATGAAATACTTGTTAAACTAAATTGGTCTATTATTTCATGTTCCTGTAAATTAATCACATGCCAGTCAAAAGGTACGATGAGGTAACTGAACCAATATCTTCATACTCTTCCATTTCATCTTGCTTGAGAGGTTTCTCATTTTGGATATTGGATAAAAAAAAAATGATTAATAAGTTTTCCTCATGCTTAGAAGAATTCAACTTTAAAGAATAACTACATTTTTTAAGCCAGGGAAATTTTCAGCTCTGAGAAATATTAACTGTGTTCTTAGATAAATATCACCGCTAATAACAAAGATATTAATGAATGGCTTACTTCATGCTATTATAGTGTGAAAACTTTGTATCTTCTCCTATTGATGTAGATTTCGTGGCCACCTCCTCAAGTAAGGAGTATTAAAAACCAACTTTCCGTTGACATCACAAAATAGTAAATAGTAAAGACATGAGGGTACTCGTTTGCATTTTTAGAACTCAAATAGTGAATATCATCCAGGCCACCTACACTTAAATAGCTATAAAAACCAGGAGCTCAAGGGAGCTAATATATTTCACAACCTTACCTATTTCTTTTTGGTAGTTGAGGAGGATGTGGCACTAGTTGCACTCATGCATCTAATCGCATTACCATCACAAGTTTGCATTCCAGTGGAAGCTCTCTTATTGGCTGCAAGGGAAAAGGGCTGCTGAACAAATCAATTTGACCAAGCAGTCACAATGTTAGCTGATAAAGGAAGTGAACCATTTGAAGCAGGAGATGTGACTTCCATTCCCTCAAACTGGGAACCTTGATTGCGGTTATTCTTCTGCTTTCCATGCCATTTTTTGTTGCAACCTTTGAGACTCCCTTTGAAGAAGTAATTAAGTCCCGAGAAAGCATAGGATTTTGATCCTGAGAAGATGCACGTGGGACTTTTGCAAGTGTACTTGTGGCAAATTTCTGTGATTTTGATCGGGTTAAGTGAGCATTTCCCTATAATATAACCACAATGAATTGACACTGTAATTTCACCATGGTTAAGGACTTCAAAATAATTGCAATATGCATACATGTTATTCCTGAAGCATTGATGATTGAATGTATATACCTTAGCCGTTTTTTACATTCTTCTGATCTGGAACTTGTTCTGTTGGAATTTATTTATTTTAAATTACTTGCTTCAAAAGTATTATTAAATTTTATAAAATAATGTATTAAATTTTTAAATATTATAATGTGAGTAGTTTATTTAATTAAACTAGTATAGATTTATCTTACTTTGGATCTACCAAGTGTCTAGAGAGATTAAATTTGTTTAAATGAAAACCTCTTTTAGAGTGAAAAGAAGATTGGATCTCTTTAGGCACTTGGTAGATCAAGAGCTAAGATGAAACTAGGTTGGTTTATTAGTAGTGCTCTAATAAATAATATTAAAATGATTAATAGGAATTGAATGGAATATCCTAGTCACAAAATCAAGTGGTTGACACAATGGGATATGGAATCTCCTAGTCACAAAATCAAGTGGTTGACACAATGGGATTCAAGAGCCCAAATAAGTATATAATTTATTATTATTTTTTGAAAAGTGTACAACTTTTGAACTACATTATCCCAAATATGAGTTTTTTATTTGCAAAAACAAATCATATAAATCTACAACTTACCAATAAATTATAAAATTATAATTTAGTTAAAATTTATGAAAATATTTATATTGATAACTAAATTTATTTTAAAAAATTTATACTATATTAAATTTATATATTAAATATGCCATATTATAATTTAAATGTTATTAAATCTAGCTTACAAATTCATAAATAACCAAAGATGGTTCTTGTCGACCTTCATGGATTGCAAATACAAAGTGTTTACCAAATAGAATCACTAAGACAAAGTTCAACCTTCATGGATTGCAGATACAAAGTGTTTACCGAATAGAATGACTAAGACAAAGTTCAAACATCGATATAATGTTTGCAAAACTATTATTAATAATTTAATTTGAATTGCATAGTTATTGAATTGATATAAAATAGATGAAGAAGAGTTTTTATTGAAACAAAATTGCATTTGTTGACTTTTTCCATCTTAGTAGTATTTTTTTTTCAAATTTTCATTGTATTCAAGTTTGTATATTATTTTTCTTGATTCAATATATAAATAAATTTAATATATGGAGAAGTTGACCACAAAACAAGGCTTTTAGAGTTGTAACAAAATTATTATGAATAATTATAGTTGACTACTCATTAAATTGACATAAAATAAATGTTGGAATTTTTTTTATTGAAACAAATTTGAGTTTGTTGACATTTTCCATCTTAGTTATGAATTTTTCCATTTTTTGGCATATTAGAGTTTGTATATTAATTTTATTGATTTAATATATAAATAAATTTAATATATGGAGGAGATGATCATGAAATGAGGATTTTAGAGTTATCTCAAAATTAATATCAATAATTTAATTTAAGTTGATGTAGTCTTTGAATTAATATAATATAGATGTGGGAATAATTTTTATTGAAAATAAATTGCATTTGTTGACTTTTTAAATTTTAATTGCGAGTTTTTCCAAATTTTCACTGTATTTGAGTTTGTATATTATTATTAATTTTCTTGATTTAGTATACACATAAAGTTGATATATGGAGTAGATGACCATGAAACAAGGTTTTTAGAGTTATCACAAATTTATTATTAATAATGTAACACCTATCCCGTATTTACCCATTTCAACTAGCCCACGGGGGTACACATGAGCTGAGGGCTACTATGACATGACCCAACCTCCGAAATAAAATTAAGGAAGTGGAGTTGACAAACTGGAACTTTACTGATCTTCCTCAGGAGTTATAAGACACCCATGAGCTAGACAACCACTTTAAGTGCCCAAACCCTAAGCTGGATTGCCTTTTTAGTGACTTGGCCCCAACCACATGCATGACAAGGCCTCCATGTGGTTATAGACCTCGAAGCACATGCATAAGCATGTAAGGGTGTGGTTATAGCCCAAAATTTCCATTTTAGAGGGTGCAGTCCCAGATTCTAAGCCACCATTCAGGCTAACCTCCAGACCACTGCCCATAAATCAATGAGACTTTTTAGAATGATAAATAACATCAGGAAACATAAATTCATACAAAACTTGATGAAGGATTTGACCTAACCAGGCCTAACCATGACAGTCATTTTGTCAAACATATGATGAACATGTACTCTACAAGTCATGAATGCATATCTGAACATAGGAGTTTGAAAATTATATGGGAATCACCATGAAAGTTTAATTCCATCTCATAATAGCTGCAATAACATTTTTTAGCTCATGCATTCATTAACCATTCATCAAATAATCAAAACATATCAAGATCCATAGCTATAACATGTTATGGAACCATGCTTACAACCAACATATAACCAGAATAATAACCATGATAGAACAACCATCAAAGCCACATAATAACAAGTACAAGTACTCATAGAATACAATAGGAAAATAAATATTATTAACATATGAAAAATCCAACCAAGTTAAGGACTTCCATGTACCACTCGACCATAGATGAGCTAAACCAAATATTTCTTTAAGCCAATCACCCCCGTGCCATATTAAAAGCATGAATGTGGGGCTTAAGACATAAGCAACCAAGGCTTCTTGAAGATCAAACCACCTTCACCCTCATGCTCCTGTGATTTTTTCAAAACAGTTCAAGAGATCAGATAAGAAAACCAATACATAAACAACCAGGGATTTCCTGAGATTAAACCACCTCCACCCTTAGGCTACTGCTATCTTGCCAAAACTGGTCAAAAGATCACTAAGCCCAAAACAAGCTTGGATGCCTCAGACTTTCTTCACTAATACCTTGAGGAATTTTCCTGTCTCCACCCATCTGTAGAGGGATTCTTGGAGATTAAACAACCTCCATCCCCAACCCTTGGGAATTTTACTGAGACCACCTCGCCTGGTTCCAAAACCTTTTGGCAATCCAAAGCTCAACCAAATGAAAGAACCCCATCAGACCATGGCTATCCGGAAATGGAAAGGCAAGGTTGAAACCACTGTCACCTGACAAAACCCATGCCACTAAAACCAAAAGAACCAAACATAAAAATTCATGTACCATGCATTCACAACCAAATAAGAAATCACACATGAAACTGGTTACTTGCAAGTATTCCTGTTGAAGCTGCTTGATCCAACCTTCCTTGCTTTCCTTGTCCTTCCTTTTCCTTGCTTTTTCTTTCTTGCTTGCTTTCTCCTCTCACTACAAGGAAAAGACCTTCTGGCGGATGTTTTTTAGGAAGCCCTTATATAAATAACCCAGATACCCGTTTATATCGGAGGTCACTAGAGGAGGTTGGCGGGTGGAGGTTTTTACAGATGTTTTTTTTTCGGTGTGTTTCTAATCATAATGCACATCAGTGCATTTTATATAAAGCGCACCTGTGTGTAATTTCAAATGGCACACCAAGACACTGTGCTCTCCGTACAAATCTGCTTGGTGCATCTCAGTAATCCAGCACACCGGTGTGTACTATCAAATGGCACACTGAGACACTATGCTCTCCATACAAATCAGCTTGGTGTGTCTCAGTAATATAACACACCGTAAAGAAGTGCGGTGCGCCATTGATACAACCACCTGGTGTGTCTCATAATTAAGCTCACCGAAAAAGGATTAATTTTAAAAAAATTACCGATCGTAAAAAACTTCATTTTCACTTGTTATAGTGCTCTAAATCTCTCAAGCACCAGTGTGAGTTTTTATTCTCTGAGGCACCCTGCCATCAGTGCTCCCATTGCCCGCATTGCTACCATCCATTGCTCACTGTGTGGAGTTCGAATTTTGCAAAACTGTGGGAAAATTTGATTTTTAGTATTCCATTGAAAAGATGCCTCCTCGATGCACAAATGTGTAGGTAATCTACTTGATTCTCACCAACTTAAGCTTTTAGCAGATTGATTTCTTAAATTGACTTAAAACTCATATATATATATATATATATATATATATATATATATATATATATATATATATATATATATATATATATATATATATATATATATATATATATATATATATATATATATATATATATATATTGCGCGCGTGGTGCGTTCGATCCGTTCGCGGTGCTCCCTGCAAATTTACAAGCTGCACTGCAAATGATGTTAATGGAAACTGCACCAAGTTGTTTGGTGCGGTACCGAGAAAAGCGTACCAAGAATAATAAAATAGTGCGGTGCGTGTCGGTTTTCGGCCGCACCGACAATTTAAATTTTTTAAAAATAACACTATGTACAACAATTCGGTCATTTTCCGAAACGCACCGACGATTATATACGGCGATGCATGCACTTAAACAACTACCCCATGGCGAATAGTTTGCTCAACGCACCGTAGAAAAAGATTTTCTATTTTGCAGTGCGTGAAGTTTTTTCATGCACACCGTGGGAAGTGCACGATAGATAGGTATGCACCGGTGGCGGTATGTGACTATTTTTTTGGGCACACTAAATTTTTTTTTCTTTGATAAAAGTTATATTTATATATTTGTAAAATAGATTTGTCATTTAATAAAAAAAATTAGGTTTTATGTATGAGGGAGGCTGATGTATTTAATATGTAAATAATTCAACGACGTTAACAGAGAGAGGAAAGGCAACAATAAGAGCAGAGGGAGGAAAGTTATAACATGATACATCAGTGGGAGGAATGAGAGAGGGAGAGACTTTTGTACCCTCGCCCTATTATGGCACCCACCCAATTTATCTTAAGGGAGGTAGGCCTCCTTAATTTCTACGAGGAAGCTACATCCATGAAGGAGCACAATGGGTTATTAGGACAATTGATCTACAAGTGGGATGCCCAATAACAGGCTTTTTGGCTTGGTCTTGAAAAGTGGCATCGACCCACTGAGGAGGACATGTATTTTATTATTGGCCTATCTAGGAGAGGGCAGGATTTTCCCCAGTTCCTAGATGTCCCTATCGGTTATGCAACAGGGAGTTAGTTGGCGTACTCCCAAAGATAAATTAGGGACAATATAATTTCAAGTCTAGATTTTCAGGTGTATGGTGGTCAGTTACACATTGCTTCGTTTGGTCCAGAGGAGGTGAGGTGCCTCTCACTACTACTGACGACCATTGCACACTATACTAGTGACGGGCTACACATTAGTTTCCCTCTTTTATTTTATGTTGATTCTTTATTCCAGACACCATGACTTGTGAGATCGTTTTCCATTTTTTTGCGGTAGTTTTGTATAGAATTAGTTAGATTTAGTTCTTAGGCATGTGGGAGGTTGACCTTCCCTTTTGCTTAAGATTTATTTTGTTTATTTTTTGAGAGGTTTCCGGAGACGAGGCCTACTTTTGTCCGCCAACCTTGTAGGCCACTGTTACATGTACAGATGCAGATGTGGGGCAAGATGATGCCCAAGAGGGGCCTATACGAGTATCTGACCAGGATGTCTAGTGATGCACTAGAGCTGTTAGCCAGTGTTGATGATCACATGTTCGTGATGGTGTCGTGTCCTTACGCGGGTTTGGATTGGCGAGGGTGTACCAACATCCTCACGAGCCACTGCATGCTAGAGGTAATATTAGTGCTTTATTTAAATCAATATAGTTTCATTTTATTGACTTAATTAATTAGAATAAAATTTATCCTAACAAGTGATTTAACTTGTTTTATTAAATTGTTTAATGAAATTGTCTAATTATTGTTATGTGTTATATACTTTGTAGATACTGGCACATTTTTTGGGGACATGATTCCACCCCCACTGGATGATCCTGTAGATCATGACGAGGAGATGGCAGAGGCCGCGGATCAGGGTGACATACCTCCTCGGGTGCAGATACCCACAGGCATGCGGCATTGGGTGGAAATCTGATTCAGGATGGAGTTGAGCGACTGACTGTGTAGACTCCTTGTTGACGAGGGAGTTTCCCTTGCGATGAATAGAGAGATCTAGGCTGATCGTACGCTCAGAAAGCTCTGGATGGACATGCCCCACGATATGATGAGCCTTATGCATCATATCGTCAGAGCTTCCAGGCTAATTGTGGCTAGGAGGGATAGGCGCCATGGAGATATGCGACAAAGTATCTCATCAGATGGTCATGATCACGAGGGTAGTGATCATTCCAGTACTCCACATCTCGCCGGAGATGAGAAACCAACATCTAGTCTCGAGCAGACACCATCTCAGCAGGCACATAGTTCTGAGCAGACACCATCGACTGAGCAGGCATCCGATCCTGAGCAGGCACATCCATCTGAGCAGGCACCTCCTGAGTAGGCATGCCCATCTAATCACCAGGCATGATCGATTGAGTAGGCATCTTCGGTTGAGCATGCACATCCATCTGAGCATGAGGCACCATCGACTAAGTAAGCCTCGAGTACTAGTTATAGTATTGATGTAGTACAACCATATATTTGACATTTATACGCAATTCTATTACAATTGTATATATATATATATATATATATATATATATATATATATATATATATATATATATATATATCTACATATATCTACACACACACACACACACACACACACACACATATATGGTGCATGTATTTTATGTTCCCAAGAGGGGCCTATCCGAGTATCCAGCCAGGATGTCTAGTGATGCACTGGAGCTGCTAGCCAGTGTTGATGATCACATGTTCATGATGGTGCCGTGTCCTTACGTGGGTTTGGATTGGCGAGGGTGTACCGACATCCTCTTCACATAGGATGAGCCACCGCATGCTAGAGGTAATATTAGTGATTTATTTAAATTAATATAGTTTCATTTTATTATCTGAATTAATTAGAATAAAATTTATCCTAACAAGTTCTTTAACTTGTTTTATTAAATTGTTTAATGAAATTGTCTAATTTTTGTTATGTAGTATATACTTTGTAGATATTGGCACATTCGTTGGGGACATGATTCCACCCCCACCGGATGATCCTGTAGATCATGACGAGGAAATGGCAGAGGTCGTGGATCAGGGTGACATACCTCCTCGGGTGCAGATACTTGCAGGCATGTGGCGTTGGGTAGACATCTGATTCAGGATGGAGTTGGGTGACTGACTGTGTAGACTCCTTGTTGAAAAGGGAGTCCGCCTTGTGATGACCAAAGAGATCCAGGCTAATCGTACGCTCACAGAGCTCTGGTTGGACATGCCTCGTGATATGATGAGCCTTATGCATCATATCGTCGGAGCTTCCAGGCTAATGGTGGCCCGGAGGGATAGGTGCCATGGATATATGCGATAAAGCATCTCATCAGATGATCATGATCACGAGAGTAGTGATCATTCTAGTACTCCACCTCGGGTCGGAGATGAGAAGACAACATCTAGTCTTGAGTAGACACCATCTCAGCAGGCACCTAGTCTTGAGCTGACACCATCAACTGAGCAGGCACGTCCATTTGAGCAGGCACCATCTGATCAACAGGCACCTCCTGAGTAGGCACGTCCATCTGATCACCAGGCACGATCGATTGAGCAAGCATCTCCGGTTGAGCAGGCACATCCATCTGAGCATGAGGCACCATCGACTGAGTAAGCCTCGAGTATTAGTTATAGTATTGATGTAGTACCACCATATATTTGACATTTATATGCAATTCTATTACAATTCTATATATTTTGACATTACACACACACACACACACACACACACACACATATATATATAGTGCATGTATTTTATGTTCATGTTGATGTACATAATTTACATGTTGGTGTTCATCATGATGTGTATATTGTTAGGTCATGTTAGATATGTTCATTTAGTGTGCTTGCATATATATATGTATGTGATAGCAGTTTTTTGACATGAGATGTATATTTGATGTTTGTGTTGTGATCATGTTCTACAATGCTTGTGTTTTGTTAGATGATCATGCTCACGATGATTAGATGATGTTAGCGAATTTGAATGTGTATTTTAGAATATGATGTTTGTATGATGGTTATCATGATAGTGATGTTTATTTTTAGTATTAAATCATGATATTTATTAAATATTATGTATTTGTAATTGTAAAATTGTGTAGTTGTAATTGTATGTAAAATTGTAAAATTGTAATTGTAATTATATGTAAAATTGTAAAATTGTAATTGTAATTGTTTGTATTGTCATGATTCAATTTTATTAAAACTGTAAAATTTATAAAATTGTAAAATTGTAATTGTAATTGTATGTATCGTGGTTGTAATTGTACTTTTATGTAAAATTGTAAAATTGTAAATTAATTGTCAATTTTTAACCATAACTAACTTAAGTAAAATGTATAAAATGCATATTGTTAAATTACCATAATTGTAAAATTGTAAATTTGTATGAATATAAATAATTGTAAAATAATAAATCTAGAATAATATGAATTTTTGTAACATAATAAACTTTAGAAAATAATTCAAATAAATTCATGTTTATAATTTTCATTATTTTATTATGATCTTACATACAAAAAACAACAGTATACATTAATGCATTTTTAAAAATTTTGAAGATATCATTCACACATACACATGCACTCACACACACACACACATAACAGGGTGCATTTATTTAAGTAATGATAGAGTGAAAAACCATTTAAAGAAATCAAGTAGTTGTATTATTTTAGGAATTGACATTAAAAAAATAACTTGATACAATGCATTTCTTTCGAGATCAACATAATTGCAAATTATCAAGTGAAATGATTTTAAAATTAACACAATACAAACCAATTAATTCAAAATACATATTACAATGTTTAGAAAAAAGAGTCTTAGTTATAAGGTTAAGTCCTCTTCTTTATAAAAACCCATCTTAAATAGTATAAATTATGAAATAACACATGTACCATATCACTTCCTGTTCTCATGATCACCCTCATTATCTTCCAGCTCGCTTGGCATGATAACACTATTGTTCTCAAAAATATGTTTTGATCTAGGGTCATGTCTCAATACGAACCACCAATCCCTATCCAACACATCTAGGTAAAAAAAACCTGGTTGCAGTGTTTGGGGAAAACATAAGGCTCCTTAGCTTCATCCCACATATTTATAGAGTTGATACATATCAGCCTACTCTCAATAACACATTGGAAAGAAGAGAATTTTACTTCAATAATCTCTTGTATCTTTCCAACGTAACCTAACGTCCCTCGTACTAGGTTTTGATCATAGTGGCTAGATTGACTAGACTGATCGAACTCGAATTCCACTCCACAGTCTTGTGTCACGTGTCCATAATCGACATTTTTTGTGTGAAAATGGCGTCCATATGCCCACATAGATGGGAACAAATGCACCTATAAAAAATTTAAAAAATCACAGTGTCATGTGTTTAATAACCCAACTTTTAAATTATAAAATATAGATGTTACATTTCAAAAGTGCATTATTAAGTTTAAAGTGTACATAAATAGAATATTACCGAGTTGTTGCACCCAATCTCCACGTTTAACACATCTTCTTCAGCACGTGGGTAATGACCGGTTGCACCGTATTTATCTCTAACTTGGTCATCAACCAAACTGTTGGGGCATATAATTAGCATATTTTCTTTTAAATTATCGGTATAAGACACACTTCTACCATTCAATTGTCTGAATTATTTCCTGTCACTATCCCATTTCATCCTATTTTGTTCGTACAATGCGACCCATGGTTGTGTAACTTCAGAATTGTAAATAAATCATTTGTTGATTGTTTAAATTCCTGAATTAACTGATGAAATCAAACCAACATATAGTACATATGAGATAAAAATATACATTATATCGAAGTTCAACGTGAATATTTTCTTTGTGTAAATTTGACAAATTATAAGTCGCTTACTCTTTATCAAGTTCCTTTTTCCATTCGTTTGGAGAAGTTCCCCTTCTCTTTTGTATTCATACATTTCATTGTCCCAAATCATCACACTTGTTGTGTTGTCGATCTGCTTGATGTACTCACTGGCATAATAGAAAGACTCATACGATATGTACCTCTATGCCATAGACCCCTCGGGGTTTTCCCTTTGTCGAACGAAACCTTTAAATTTCTTGATGTACATCTCTAAGAATAACATCCAACAAAAAGAAACCACCCCAACTAATTCAACCTCATCTACTAGGTGGATTAGAAGATGAACCTACAAGTCCATGAAACTCATCGGCGGTTCCTTCTCAAACATACAAACAATCTCAACTATCTCTTGATGCCACCGTGGAATGCTAGCCACATGAATCTCCTTTGACATGATCCAATGTACAAATGTAGATAATTTAGATATGGCACATCCTAGGTCTTGGGGGAAGTCATGTTTCACACACCCATGCACGAAAAAAAGATAATGACGCTGCAAAGTTATAAACACATGAAATAGTATAAAAAATTAGTTATGTTTTATGATCCCATGGGATAAAATTTATTTATATAACAAATAATAAATCATGCTTTTGAACTTATACGTACTCTTATAATATTCAAATGGTCATGTGATTTCAACCCCGAAAAATGGTCTTCCAAAGTGAAGCAGTGCCATAGTGAATACCCATATGAAGATGGCACCCTCACACCCATTATAACTTCCTTTGCCAAAGAAAGATCATATTTTTTAAAAATCTATGGGACATCACCTTCCTTGAAATACTAATTAGAGGGACCAACCTCTGATCCCATACTTTCTATTTGTCTTGGCCAATGTTTATTTTTAGTTTTAGAAGTAACAAGATCTTTCTTAACAACCAACATGTCACTTTTTTTAGATGATATTTACCTCCATAAAGAAGATGAAACATTTTTAAATATATGCATGGGATCTAATAAGTGGGTAATCTTAAGATGCTCCCAATATGGGATGTTATAAAAGATAGATTTCCTTTTCATCCCAATGGGAAATTTCTCAACATAGGTCTCGAAAAATTATGGATCATTGAACATAGGCTTCCCCATTTGAATCGAACATTTCTATGAACTCCTTCTCCTTCTCTCTCTCATATGCTCTAAGCCATTCAATTAGTGTCGTTATTGCAGGCCTTTGGGTTCTCTCTCGTTTATCATTGAAATCGGATGTTTCTCTTCCGTAAGGTTGTTCTTCTGGGAGGAATACCCTGGAGAAATCATACACTGGATTTCGTAGGTCATTGTACCATCTAGATTTCAGAGAATGTCCATAACATTTACATCCATAATCCCCTTTTTTTACAAGAACTCCAAAATTATTGTATACAATATGCATGGCACGTTAAATAATATCATGAAGATCAGAACCATTATAACGAATTAAATTAATATGCGAAAGAATATTGTTATGTATATAAACAAATCAATAAACATTTAATTTACAAGAGCAAACTCCTAAGCCTGGATAATCATGTGTTGTGTAAGCACATATGCCATATAATGTAAAACTCCTCTCTATTGCAATGGGTCTTGATACATCATACACATTTATCCTATCCCATAAATCCTTCAATTCATCTACCAGTGGTTTTAAGTAGACATCCATATTCTTAACTTGTCTTCTACTAGGGACTATGAGAGCCAACATAAGATGTTCATTCTTCACGGACAACCATGGGGGGATATTGTAACTGATCTCTACTACCAACCAAACATAATAGTTGGTGTTCTAGAGGGAATATGGGTTGACACCGTCCAAGGCTATGCTGAGTCGTAGACTTCGTACTTCATCCTTGAATTTTTTGGGCCATGTATCCTCTATATGCTTCATGGCTATTGAATCTATTGGGATTCACATAACTCCCAAATCACTTCTGTGTGAGGCATGCCATCCCTGCAACATAGCTAATTCTTTGCAATGAAAGAGCCTTTGAATCCTTGGGATTATAGGCATGTGCCTCAATATCTTAAAAGGAGGACCACATGATTTACCCTTAGTTTTTGATTTATCATACCTGTCATGCCCAAATTTTGGACATATCTCTTTGTATGCATATTATCTTATATATAGAATACAATCATTTGGACATGCATGATATGATATGTACTCAACACCCAACATTTTCAACAATGTCTTTTCCTCTTCGCAGCTACCGGGAAAGACATGAGTTACTTGGAAGAACCTTATCTTTGAATAACCTGTAGTTGGTCATGGAAAATATTAAATGTACAATGCCAATGATTATTAATGTTCATAAAATTGACCATTTTTAATGTTGATTGTGTGACAAGATTTCTCAAAATATAAGGCATTGATGATCAATTACCTCAAAATTTCTGAGAAACATGCATTCAACAAGCCAAAATTTGCTTTCAATTTGTAAAATAACATCGTTGTCCCCAACTGGGTAGACTTTAATTGACCTCCAGGTTGAAAGAGAGGGGTGGTGGAAGCAAATTTAAGGCTTTCAAAAAAGGTATCAACGATATAAGCATAATCCCCTAGCTGATCATTGTTCTGGAATGCATATAAGAACATTGTCTCCATGGAAGTCATATCCTTTAAGTAATCATCCATACCAACCTTTATTTGATTGCCTCCATTTCTAGCTTGTGAAGAACTACTATTGTTGTAGTCATTCCTAATTGGTGAATCTGGACATAGTGGGAACTGACTAAGTGGTTGATTCAACCATTCTTGGTATCATTCCTCTCTAAGTTTTTCTCTTAATTCAACCTCTTGGACACCTAATCCTCTATGGGTAGGTGTGGAAGTCGAACAATCAAAGAGGAGTCCAGGTGACCTTGGTATGTGGAATTCAAGAGTCACATCAATGTATTATAAATACACATCTATGGTTAATGGAAAATTAACTCACGCCTATTTTCCCTATTCTTGTGTGTTTACCATGCGTGTGTTTAACATGGTATCAGAGCTGCGGGTGAGGTCCTAGCATTTTCAGATTTTGTCAGCTCCATTTTTAGCTGCTCTGCTTATTTTTGAAGAAATAACACCTCTTCACCTTGAATGTGTTTGAATGCATTTAACTGACTGTGTTTAACATTTGAATACCTCTCAATTCCCCAATTCGATAACACATATTCTCTTGCCTACCCGAAGAACTTGCTCTCTGCTTGGTATGACATCCAACTCCTAAAATAGTTTTTATGTTTTAATGCATGTAAGTTTTCTGCCATATTCCATCTATGCCATAACTTAGAGCCTTGGAGCAATGTTGAACATCATCAACGAGTGCTGGATCATTTCCTTTGTTGTGCATTGCAAGCGTAGAGTAAGACCGACTTGTAAGAATTGTTGTCTATGCATTGAACAATTTTTTAAAAGGATGAGTTTGAAGACCGTGCTTTGTAAATGTCAATTATTATGGCTTGAAATTCATGTGGGATGGTTTTTTTCAAATGATGGTGGTGGTGTTGCATTCAATTAAGTGTGGTATTTGTTTGTGGTCGGCGTGGTTGTCGCTGCTTCTGTTGGGACTGCTACAAATAGACTGCATGAATTATAACGGAGTAATCAGTAAGTGCTTGACATATGTAGTGAAGTTTTGTATGGTATTCTATCTATGTTGAAGTTCCAATCCTTTAAAGGCAGAGAATGGTAGGCTGAATAATGTGGCGACATATGTGTTGATAACTGCTCAGATGAGGATAGGAGTTGGTAAGTGTTGGCGCCATACTCGACTCCTACCCCTCGGTCCTCCATCTTACAGTGCGACCCTCCATTTCATTCATGCATTGTAATACACCACTCCTGCCACTTCTAGTATATCCTCTCTGCTCCATATACCGTGGCACTCAACTCATTACATAGTCGCAGGCCATACCACAGTCAAACTTGACCTCGGTGTTCGACTGTCCACCTTGGCCTCACAGTCCCTGCATAGTGACAGTCCAAACGAATGTCATGGTTATTGCCCATACATTTTAACTATATTAACATGCATATGTTATTAGCACTGCTTCTCATTTGACTGTCTTCGTAGCACCGCTCCTCCCATTTGCAGCGGGCCTCCATTTTCCTCAGCTTCTCCACCATCCGGCCCATACTACTGCACAGTTCGCCCATACTCATGCTGCCTCTACTGCTCCTCCCACCTGCATTATCTTGCGGCCTCCCACCGTAGCTTCCCACCTCTCACTTCTCGCCATTTCCTTCATCACACCTTGCTAACACATCGCTCCCTCCTCCCTCTACCTAACGGTCCCTCTGCTCATCCACCACACCCTCCCTACACCCTCGCACTCCTTTGCTTCCCTCACCGCCCCTCCCCCCCGCTCATTCCCTCTCCCACCTCCCGCAATCCCATTTCTCTTTGCACCGTCGTAATCCCTCACTCCCCGTCCCCCTCACCCCTCACCTCCGCTTCTGCAGCCCCTCTCCCTCACCACCTCTCGGCCCCTCACTCTCCATTCCCCTCACATCCCATCCCACTTCCCTCGTGCTGCTCCCTCACCCCTCCCCTCCGCTCCTTGCAGCCTCGGGTTGCTTCCCCTCCCCCCAACGTCCTTTCACCTACCCTCCTCCCACTTCCTCTCCCCACAACTCCCTCCACTACCCTCCTCGCAACCCCCCTCCCTCCACCCTCCCTCAACACCCGTTTTCTCGCTACCTCATCCCCACCGTGGCATTACACCTCCACACCTGACTACACTACGCTCCATATACCTGATTGCACTACTAACTAGTGAATATATTATGAATCACCATGTATTTCTGTGTTAATATGAGAGCGTAGTGACTTGGCACTACGAAATTTTGTAAGGATACAATTGGTGGATAATAAATTAAGGCTTCCCGCAGAATTGGTATTCCCTCCACAACGTAAAACTGGCTGAAATCCATAGATTCAATATCCAACAAACCCATTTGTGGATTTCCATCCCCACCTCCTTGCATTGCGAGAGAAATTGTTAGCCTAAGTAAATTTCTTGTGTTGGAGGAAGGGGTTCTTCACATATGATGTACAGTTAGAGAAAGAAAGGTGATGAATGTTAGAAGATGATTTTGGTGCCATTCAATTTTATTGTGAGAAAGCAAGGCTGGAGCAAGACATGTTTGAGCAGCTTAAGAAAAAATATTTCTCATGGGAATTGATTGAGGTATATATAATAATTTGGCATTGATGACATTGTTCTTATATCTACGAAATCATGTAATTTGAAATATGTTGAAGTTTGTCCATGGCACTCTCCATAAGGTTTATTAGCTCTTTATATATTGAATGTTGGTACCATTGACGAGTGCTGTAGATTGAGGATCATGCGCATAGATGGTTCATGATATATAGTTTCACAAAGTTGTTGTTAGTGTATTATTTTCACTTCATATAAAAATTGTCTTTTGAGGAGGAGAGAAATCATTAGGGCTATTGCACACTAATTTTTTGTTGCACATTTATAAGAATATTGTAGTGACATTGAACTGTGAGTGAGAGTTGCATCTTCATCATATTTGTGATAAAAAAATGGCAAAATTTCATGAAGCATTAGAGTTACTAAATACTTTGATACATTCCACTATTGATGGGATGGTTAAAATCAACAAACCCTCTCTTTTTGACATTAAGTCCTATCTTCAAAATGCACATGGAAGGATTGAATTTTTGCAACTTGAGTCAGATCTACAACAAGAAGAATTAAAACAAAAGAGTTTTCATTCTAAACCTGTTTTTGTTCAGAACATTGAGATAAACTCACATCAGCAACAAGAAATTGCAGAGGCAGTACCAATTTTAGGAGCATATGTGCATAAAGATGCAGAAATGAAACATGCACCTCCCAAGACCATCATCAGACCTTGGGAAGAGCTTGTCCATAACAAGCAAATAATAGGTCTTGGATATGACAATGATTTGTCCTTTCATATTCCAGACTAATCCAAGCCCATCAAATTTCAGAGTGTCGGATTTCTTTATGACAATTCACCTTCAGCTATTTGAGATCCTTCTCCTATTCCACAGCAGCAACAACAGATTTTAAAATGACAACACTATGATCGTGTTGGCCATATGAAAGATCATTGTTTATATCTTCACCCATGCAAGCACTGTGGTTGGCAAACCCATTCTTCACACATATGCTTCAGAAACAAGCCTCCTGCAAGAGAAAATATTCATCTTGGACGGATCGCTTCTTCGCAATGGGCATCAACAACCAAGAAGATGTTTGAGTCATATGTCAAAACTTGTTCTAGAATATTGAACAATCTTGTAGTTGAGTTTTCGCCATCACCTCACCTTGTACCTGATAGGGGGGGAAATGGTGGTCATCTACAAGCTTCAAAGCCACTTCAAGCAAGCCTGAGCCATAATCTCTCATTCCAGATTCAGAGTTGTAGCCAGAGACATGGATGCCCATGAGCATGCCTTTGGTTGGTAGTCAGCATTAAACCATTTGTGCGAGGTTGAGTTTCTCCCTCTTCAAATAATCCAGGACACTTCCTCTGGTAGAAGACTTCAGCTTCTTGCCAGTTTTGGAAGAGTTCGAGGAAATGCACTAAGCATTTTAGAGTTGGTGGTAATCCCTAAACCATCATAGGTTGTAGACTTCCCTTCTTCAAGGTTGAAGGTATCCGTTTTAAAATACGAGGGACACTTCCTCTAGGAGAAGACCTTAGCTTATTTCCAGATTTGGAAGAGTTCCGGGAATTGCACTAAGCGTTCTAGTGTTGGTGGTCATCCTTAAACAAACTCTTTATGCCAATATTTCAGAGAGCTCATTCAGCCTAAGTGCTACCATGCATACTTTGTAGATTTGTATTACAACTCTCTTCTTGGACTCACACATACCCCTTCAGATTAAGGGGGGGAATGTTGGACACCTAATCCTATATGGGTAGGTGTGGAAGCCGAACAACCAAAGAGGAATCCAAGTGACCTTGGAATGTGGAATCAAAGAGTCACATCAATGTATTATAAATACACATCTATGGTTAATGGAAAAGTAACTCACACTTATTTTCCCTATTCTTGTGTGTTTACCATGCATGTGTTTAACACAACCTTCTCTCGATTTTACATTGTCGTGGGGTGCAACGGAAGATAATAGGTAGGTCGCTCATCATCACTAGAATCCTAATAAGTTCAGAAAATATATTTGAACATGATTAGTGCAAAATCGATGATATCAATTAGTAAGCACGTCAATGCATGATTAATTGGTTTTGCGTTGAAATAATTACATTATAATAAACAATTATTAACATCATTGTCCTAGGATTGTGGCTAGAATATGGCATGTTACAATTGGCAGGGTGAAGCGGCTGTCCATTTTCATCTACCAATTGTGCCTTGCGGTATGCTACTCCTGATAAGAGCTTATGAAGTTTTGGAATTGTTTGAATATTTTGTGCATCTGAACTTGATTATGAATCTGCATGAACCTGAAAATTTGTATACATTAATTTTATTGAGTTGATTGACATGGATACAAAAATTAAATTCAATTAGATAATGAAAATATAAATAAAATTTGAAGTAATTACGTCTGGATATGGATAGGGAGAACTCTACAATGGAATTTGAGAAATATTATGGAACGAGCTGGATTTGAAGAATTGTCCATTTGATATAATTATGATATTTTCTCCCTGCATTTGAGAAAAATCAACAATAAATTCTGGTGTACATACCTAAAAGTAATTTCAGTGCCTTAAAAAATGATTTATTGTTATCGATGCTAATGTACTGTTAACCACACCTGTGCTGTTAATTAAGAAACATGTTGAATATTGGGGAAAAAAAGCACAAATTTATCTTTTGAAGTGAAAAAAAGCGGTAAATTGAAAAATGATCGGCAAATGATTTTCAGAAATCTATTTTAATAAAAAAGTTCTTTAAATAGTAAAAACTATTCATTATTTCATTATTTTTTGAAAATTTTTTCAGGGAGGGATTTCCATGAGAGACATACCTTGAGCAAGAAAGCACGAGAGAACTATGGAGCAGCAAAATAATTTCGAACAATAACACTATTCAGAGAATCAAAATTTGAAACATCTGGTGATTTACACAAAAACCCCTATAGTATAGTAAAATTGTTAAATTTTACTGTAATGCTTTTTTTACATTTTTTGTTAGATTTAATACATGCATAGTAAAAAAATTAAATTTTACTGTGCATTTTACTAATAGAATCATTTGCAATCTCTATTCCTATTTACATTTAATTAAAATTAAAAAAAAAGAAAAATCCATTTTTACGTTAAACCCTTGCTTCTTCTTGTTTACGTGACTTCACAATTAGGGATTTTCATTTTAGATTTATAGGGTTTGTATTACTCTATATGTGTGTGTGTGTGTGTGCCATCTAACTCTCGAGACCACTTGTAGAGTCGGATCCCAATCCCTGTCGGCCCTTGTATGATTTTTAAAAAAAATAACTTTTGTTAATTGGTGAGCACTGCTTAAAATAGTGCACCTGTGCATGATTGTAGTATAGCGCACTGAAACGTATTGAAAAAAAAACACTATTTGATAAAAACAATTTTTTATTAATTTTTATTTATGTTAATTGGTGCTCCGGTATTAATATAACGCACTGGGTCTCTTATTGAAAAATAACACCGTACAATGTTTCTATGGTATTGGAGGTGCATTTATAAGAACCTACCACACCGTTTTCAGTGCGTAAGTTGTGAAAGTCACATCGACGTCTAATTTAGATAGACATATAGTTTTCTTGATTTTTTTTATTTTTTATTTACTGAATAGTATGTGATTTATTTATAAATGTATTAATGAATGGTACATGTTTTATATTGATAAAGAAATGGTTGACAAGAGTTCAAGTAACAAAAATACTAATAACACATCCAGAAAAGAAAAAAAGGCAAGTTATTTGTAAATTATTTACAGATAATTATTTTTGAACTATATGTAAGTTTAACTAATATGTATTGTTTAGTGTGTATCATGCAGAGCCACAATATGACGAAGCTTGATACTATTATTTATAATCTAAGAACATAAGAGCATAACAAATTGATAGAAAAATTGCATAAGAATGAATCAGGCGAATAAAAAAATACTATCAATCCAATATGAGTTTCTTTTTTGAATTTTCATTAATAATATACTTAAAAATATTATATAACATGTTTCAAACAATCTATTAATTCAGATATGTTTAATGTTCTATAGGGACCAACAACAAAGAAAATGAATGTTTTTCTAAGAAAAGAAAAAAAAATAGAACATGCAAATGAAAATGAATTGCTTCTTAGCTCATCTGGAGTGGTGTTGGAGGTTAACGAATGGGTGATTTTTTTTTACAAAACTTTGAGGGATCTAGTGGAATGAATGTATAGACGTTCTTTCCACTTAAAATACAAAAATCAATCCAATGGTTCCAAGAACCAAATTTTATTTAAACTACAGGAAGAGTTTCCAGAGAATTGGTCAATGAGACATGTCAAACTTTTAATAGCAAAAACGTACAACAACAAAAAAGAAGGATTGAAAAAGTAATATTCCTTTAAATGTTTTTCTAGAATTATATGTATATATTACTTCAAAGCAATCATTCACTAGAGAATTTGGCGGAAATTCTGACGGCCAATTCGTCGCTATTTCGACACATAGTCGTCGCAAGAGCGACAGTTCGGGGGCGGACAAACCGTGGTTTGTCATGCCGTCGTCGTTCCGACGCATGTAAAAGGTGTCGCACTATCGACACTTCTTCCGTCGTTCCGAACAAGCGTCACTCTTCCGACGTCTCACAAACCGTTGCACCTCCGACGTTTGTAAACTGTCGCACTTCCGATGAAATGTGGTTCGACGTTTGGAATGTCGCTCTTCCGACGCTTGTAAACTATCGCAATTCTGACCCAACGTGGTCCGACGTTTTTGACGTCGCTCTTCCGACGCTTGTAAACCGTCGCAATTCCGACTAAACGTGGTCCGATGTTTTGGACGTCACTCTTCCGACGCTTCTAAACTGTCACAATTCCGACTAAATGTTGTCCGACGTTTTGGACGTCACTCTTCCGACGTCTGGAAGATGTCGCAATGCCGACGATATGTGGTCCGGCGTTTGGAACGTCGCTCTTCCGACATTTTCATACTGTCTCTCTTCCGACGTTTCTGGGTTGTCGCAGTTCCGACGTCTACAAGGCGTCGGTAGACCGACGGAGGGTTCAATTTAAAAAAAAAAATTAAAATTTTAAAAGACGAGAAACGCTGTTTTGAAGATATTATATGAAGTAAAACAGTCCATGAAAGTGAAATAGCAGTATGTAGAATAGTAAAGCAACAGATAGAGTACCGACGTCCATTGTTTCAAATACAAATTAAAGTACCCAAAACCCTACAACAGTGAAGTAAAACAGTCCATGAAAGTGAAATAGCAGTATGTAGAATAGTAAAGCAACAGATAGAGTACCGACGTCCATTGTTCCAAATACAAATTAAAGTACCCAAAACCCTACAAAAGTGAAGTAAAACAGTCCATGAAAGTGAAATAGCAGTATGTAGAATAGTAAAGCAACAGATAGAGTACCGACGTCCATTGTTCCAAATACAAATTGAAGTACCCAAAACCCTACAACAGTGAAGTAAAACAGTCCATGAAAGTGAAATAGCAGTATGTAGAATAGTAAAGCAACAGATAGAGTACCGACGTCCATTGTTCCAAATACAAATTAAAGTACCCAAAACCCTACAACAATGAAGTAAAACAGTCCATGAAAGTGAAATAGCAGTATGTAGAATAGTAAAGCAACAGATAGAGTACCGACGTCCATTGTTCCAAATACAAATTAAAGTACCCAAAACCCCGCAACAGAGAAAAACGCTAATCATGTGAGGAGTGTGATATGTCCAAAATATAAAAAGACCTTCAGACCATATCAGTAAACCAGCAACATAGACCAGCATCGCTAGTTTTGAAGGCAGAGTGATAAAAATTAATCATTTTTTTTTTCACAAGAGAAAAAATGTTGTTTTGAATATATTATATGAAGTAAAACAGTCCATGAAGTCATTACATTTTCACATCCGAAGATTGGAACCCAAATATCCATCCAGAAAAGTGGAAGTCCCACCCCAGACAATGATAGAAAAATACCCCATGTCACATACAGGGACATGATATAAAACCCAGTAACGGTCCACATGGAGATTATCGACAAATCTGAGAAAGAATCCAAATATGCCCGAGGCATCTATAAGAAAGTGAAATAGCAGTATGTAGAATAGTAAAGAAACAGATAGAGTACCGACGTCCATTGTTCCAAATACAAATTAAAGTACCCAAAATCCCGCAACAGAGAAAAACGCTAATCATGTGAGGAGTGTGATATGTCCAAAATATAAAAAGACCATCAGACCATATCAATAAACCAGCAACATAGACCAGCATCGCTAGTTTTGAAGACAGGTGATAAACATTAATCATTTTTTTTTCACAAGAGAAAAAACGTTGTTTTGAATATATTATATGAAGTAAAACAGTCCATGAAGTCATTACATTTTCACATCTGAAGATTGGAACCCAAACATCCATCCAGAAAAGTGGAAGTCCCACCCCAGACAATGATAGAAAAATACCCCATGTCACATACAGGGACATGATATAAAACCCAGTAACGGTCCACATGGAGATTATCTACAAATCCGAGAAAGCATCCAAATATGCCCGAGGCATCTATAAGAAAGTGAAATAGCAGTATGTAGAATAGTAAAGCAACAGATAGAGTACCGACGTCCATTGTTCCAAATACAAATTAAAGTACCCAAAATCCTCGAATAGAGAAAAACGCTAATCATGTGAGGAGTGTGATATGTCCAAAATATAAAAAGACCATCAGACCATATCAATAAACCAGCAACATAGACCAGCATCGCTAGTTTTGAAGGCAGAGTGATAAATATTAATCATTTTTTTTTCACAAGAGAAAAAACGTTGTTTTGAATATATTATATGAAGTAAAACAGTCCATGAAGTCATTACATTTTCACATCTGAAGATTGGAACCTAAATATCCATCCAGAAAAGTGGAAGTCCCACCCCAGACAATGATAGAAAAATACCCCATGTCACATACAAGGACATGATATAAAACCCAGTAACGGTCCACATGGAGATTATCGACAATCTGAGAAAGCATCCAAATATGCCTGAGGCATCTATAAGAAAGTGAAATAGCAGTATGTAGAATAGTAAAGCAACAGATAGAGTACCGACGTCCATTATTCCAAATACAAATTAAAGTACCCAAAATCCTTGAACAGATCAAGAAAAACGCTAATCATGTGAGAATTCAAAGTAAAGTTAATCTATTAACATTGCGAATAAAATTACATCGAAGTCAAAAACATTGCCTGGCCATACTCATGGAAAATTTGTCATCAAAAAATAAAAAAATTAAGAAGACTGCCCTCATACGGGGAAACCAGTCTTGAACGTTTAATTTACAGAATTCAAAAATATTACTTAAAGGTCCAGCACAGTAAAATAAACTAAAAGCAGCCCAATTAACTGGGCCTACTAAGCAAGAAAAACAAATTAACCAAACTACTCCTCCGCTGGTTCCTCCACGATTCGGCACCATCCTTCGGAAGGTCCAAGATCGCTAGGTGCTACCTCCACATGCATGCCACGGCTCCCCTCCTTAAGGCCCGAATGCTGGCTGGCTTTTTCCGAGCTCAGACCCGCCGGACGGGTGCATTCTTCCTCCATTTGGGCCTCCTTGCGGAAGACCACAGTGACTACAGTTGTGATTCGCGGGCGGTTGAGAGAGCAATCAAAGGAAAATTGCGCAGTGCGCGTCGTGGGAGAAGGTGAACTAGCGGTGGGGAAGCCAGGAGCAGGGGAATCCATACGGTGGCCAGATGCTACAAGCCGACCCCGCCCACTCCTAGTATTTGGATATCGACCTAAGTAATAATCATTGGACTGGATGGAAGTCATCTCTGTTGAGGTGCTGGAGGGAGCGCGCCGGGATTGACCTCTAGTGCTCCCCCTGCGGCAACGCATCCTATGACGTACGCGAGGCATGGGTGAAATCTCAGGCGCAATGGGCACAAGAGATGAAGAAGCAGAATTCCAATTAACAGAGGAAGACAAACAGAGACAGAACCAAGAGAAATGGAAATATGCAGCAAAGTCTAGGCAGAAGTTCCGTTGGCCACTTCTCCTTATCGTCATAGTTACCAGGCAGTGTAATCCAGCAACCGGCTTGTCTGAAAAACCATGGCTAAACGCCATTTTGTATGTCGACCCGTCTGCAATGCAATCAAAGGACGCCCATCATAATGAATCTCTGATCATTAATAATGAGAGCCGAAGGCCGGATCAAATTGGAGCGTGCGGAATCGCTCAGAGGAGTGGAGGTCCGATCTTGAACAGTGTTAAAAATTAATTAATGCAGGTTTGATGTGAAAACTTAATTGAACAACGTTAAATGTTAATGCGATTAATATGAAATCACCATATCCATGTCCCATCACCTTAAACGCCATCGAATGCACCCGCAGCCGGGAGCAGGGCAAGTTTTTATTGAGGACACGTGGCAGAAATTGATTGGAGCGGATCTTTGTTTGGGCCGCTCGCGCAGTGGAAATCTAGACCCGTAAAATATTAGGGCGAATTTGATAAGAAATTCGCATCACAAAATTGGCCGACGTCAGCAGGCTATTTTGGAACGCGAATTTGGTTTGAATTATGGTTTATCGCCGTTTGAAGTCCGGCGGGTTCGACTTAAGAACAATTTTCTTATAAAATTTGTGTTGGTTTTCTTTGATAATACACATATTAAAATCCCGCTTAATAAAGAGACAAAATTGTTGTGCTTTCGGAACCTGACCCGAGGATTGGACATGAGTTAACAAACAAAAGGATAGCGAAACCAGACATGCACCCGTGGTCAAGCCCTCTACCAAAACCACGAGCGGAATCACAAAAGCGGGTTGCCCATATCGCACCGCTTTTGCGGAGTAGGCGGTATTTCCTATTCACGAGCGATTCCATAGGGAATGCGACACGTGGCGAAGTGACCCCCGGAAAACCACCGTTTAACCCGCGCCATCGCACGTTAAAGCTCGACGTTGGAAGCCGAGCGAAATTGCCAAGAGTCGTTGATTTGGAGAAGGGCCATCGGACGGTGGTCGCACGTTGAACTTGCCTGGAGGTTAACTAAGGTGTGCGGAGGATAGCCATGTACGATACGAGTGTTTGATTGGTTATTGATATATATAGGTGGGGCCGGAGTATAATGAAATTGTTTAATTAAACGATTGGCGGATAATTAGCATAAGTCTGGAGCGTGATTGTTGTAAGGCCGGGTGGTGAAATATAGAGCCGAAAGTTCATTACAAGTTATTTATTTAAAAAGAAACGTGGAGTATAAATACAAAGTGTTGAAAGTTAAACATTGGTTATAAGGCTTGGAGATAATATAAAGTCGAGAATATAAATTAAAGTCCAACCATTGTGGATAGTATTTATTTATCAAATTCTACGAATTTCTATGAATTTGATAAATAAACCCGAAGAAAGAAGAAGTCAATTAAGACTCAGGCTGGAGGAAAAGAATGGGGTAAACCAAGGGAAAATGCTGACAGAGCGATTGTAGACACACCAGCTCTCCTTAGGGGTCCAATTTCAGCTTTGTTGCGTCACACGATGATCTCTCTTCTCTGGCATTTACTTGTATTGAAGATCACTATTCTAGGAATAAGGAGTTATTTTCTCCAAAAATAACCCTAGCCAAACATTGAAAATGCATCAATGATATCTTTCTATGCTTCATAAGTACATATGTTCTACTTCTAAATCATGTCTTGGAAGTGGTTGTTTTGCTGGAAATTATTCACCAATTGGTTTCATACCAAAGTCTTTTTCACATTTTCAGCATCCAATACATGAAAAAGATAATGGTTTAAAACAACATAAATATTTGAAATTTTGCAAGAATTGTCCGGCACACTTTGAATATGAATTTTGAAGTCAAGTGCATGATGCTGTATAGGATCAAGTGTCATTTTGAATACCAAATGTTTCACAAGAAACTTCTCAACATGCTACCCCGCAGTAAGGATTAAATGACAATATTGCATCAACTATTTCCATAATAAAAGTGCACCTCGGCCATAAGACTAAACAACTACAAATGTTGTAGATCTAACAAGACCACACAATCAAATGTATTCCACAAGGCCAATACTCTATGAAAAATGAAAAGGAGTTTGCAACCAAAAATACCTTAGGCAACTAATTCAATTAGATACACCAAACCATCAGCAAAAAGGAAAACCAGCCTACTCAAAAGGCAAGCGTTTACCTCCTTTGACAAAATTTTGAGTTCCAAAACAAGGGCCTTTATTGTCTTGTCAATGCCCCTAGTAATTTGAACGGGGTTTGCACCTGCTACAACAACCTAAAAAAAAAGGTTTCATTTCAAATTATTTTCCACAAATTTAAGATACAACCATTTTCAGTTTTGTATTTCCTAACAAGCTCATAAATTTTGACAAAAGAACCAAAATTTTTTAATACCCGATAGCAATTTTTTCACTCAAAAACTATCTTAGACTCAATAAGCCCAACCCAAAACTAAAAAACCAAACACCATAAGACCCTACAAAAATGAATAGATGATCTTAATCCAGTACTATCGACAAAAAGTTACCTTTACACCCTCACTTATTAAACCCCGTGCTGTTGAATTTTAACTTCAACTGCTGCAGCAGAAGGACGGATGCAGCAGCAACATTTTTTTTTGGAGGTTGCTTGCATGCCATCCAGAAATTTAATTCAGCATTTAAAATTCCTGCAAGTTTTTTTTGTAGACGGCCACAACCATATTTCTGTACAGGATTGTATTTAAACACAACAGCCAGCATTAACGCAATTCACCAACCAAAAATTAAACAAACAGAAATTTACCCGACAGTTTTGTAAATTCAAAAGGAGGACACGTGGAGCATTAATATTGGATCGCATGAAATTGAAGGGAATCTGAAAACCTGAAAACCGGACCCGAATTTTTTATAGGGCACATTGGATTGAGAATTCGAGTTAAAATTAGGCAGACGTCAGCGTCCCATTTTGGAACGCAAATTTGGTTTGAAATTCAATCTATTCAGACTTTTGAAGTCCGACGAAAAGGGTTCTTTAATGTTTTGATAGTTTAATATATACATATGTTTTAAACATATGTTATATATATATCATATGCGAAATGAAAGGTGGGCCATAGAATTTAGTTTTAATTTTATTTTTTTTAAAAGAGGGTTTATTATAATATATTTTATATGTTACGGCATATAAAAATAAAAAGGACAAAAAAGCTTGGTAGTTTTTTTTATAGACAGTACGTAAATTTTTTATTACACAACAGTGTGTAAAAAGTGAAAGACTGAGTGTAACTTTTTAAGTGTGTATGCACAGCAGTGCGAAAGGGAAAAACACAACAGAGTGTTTTAGAGACAGAGTATGTTTGTTTTGAACAGACAATGAGTTGGTTTTATGCACTGCGTTTTGTAGCAGTCATAATTTTGTAATCCCTCTCAGTGAGGAAGTAGTGTAATAGTTTTTTTTTGAGTTATTGAAGGGAATATAAGTTTGTTTTCAAAGTATTGAAACTCTGTCTCCTGTCAAAGAAATTTTTATTTTCTGTGTGTTAGAGGAAGGGAGATTTATGGGTGGTTCTTATGAATCAACCAAACATTCAGAACATGCTCATCAATCCAAACCATAAGTATTATGTGACAATATTCAAGCAGGCACTGAATCGGATTTCTGAAGCTATGTTAGAGAAACCCTAAACTCTCACTAAAAATAGGTGAAATGTGGCACCACTCAGAGATTGACATGTGCCAATTGGTACAATTGGTAGACAATTGGCATGCTCAAACAACGAGGTGATGCAGGAATGACATGAGGGAGAAAATATCAGAAAAGCCCCAAATCTGGAGAACTAAAGCTCATCACCAACCTGAGATCGACAACTTTACATGATGTAACCTATGAAATCGTAAATGGAGAAATCATAGTAACAATAAAGTAACCTATGTAACAATAAAGTCGGATTCATCCTGGGAGTGGTAATGGGAGAAATCATAGTGAACAACAGAAAACATGCAGAGTTGCTTACAATCAAATAGATGAAAAAACACATACAAAAAACCTAGATAATAATCATGAACAAGCTTAATATTGAATTATGAACCGTAAAGGAACTTACAAAATGTGACATTACGAACCTGGTCAAGCGCACAAGAAAAAATATCCTGGACATGACCCTGGTTGACAAGTTGTATTGCTCATGATGCAAGAGGATTTGTACCTGGACTGCCAAGTCAATCAAAATCCATCATTATCTATACAATAAATACAAGTAATTGATGTAGTATTTTTTACTCTAAGATGCATTCTTATGATAATGTTAGAACATATGTTGAAAATGTCAAAACATACCTGAATAAGCTCCTCTTCATTTCAAGAACAATTTATTGGAGTCGCATGAACTTGGAACAAGCCTCCCACGATCCGAAAGAGTAGAAACTAAGTCAACAGTGACTTTTTTGTTGCTACACTGGATCGAGGGAGGTTTGCTCCAAGATTAAATCGCTCCAATAAATTATTCTCTACTAAATAGGGCCAACCACGTGAAGGTGGAAGCTCTTATGGCCCTTCCCCCCCCCCTCACATCACTCTCAATTCCCCAATACCCAATCTATATTTCATTTTTTTACTTTCATGAGCATAAAAAAAAAATTCAATAACTAATAAAAAAACAATTCAACAAAAAGTACGCAAGGAAACATTGCAATTAATGCTTGACATAAAAATAGTATGATAAATGAGTTTTTTATATAACGCAAAAAAACGTTCCAAGTATGGTAACGTTTGTCTTATAATAATACAATATTTTACATTTTCAAATTTTCTTTTTCTTCTTCCTATTTTTAAAGCTCCTAATTACATCATCAATATCATCGTGCTCTGCTCCTGTTTCGTGCCTTTCGACCCGCACTGCTGACCTAGTTGCATATTCACGATGTCTGGGCTCATCCAGTGATGGGGCATCGCCTACAAAAACAGATAATATTAAATTTTAATTGTCAGTTTTTAAATATCATTGAACTAGTTCGGTAATATTAATAAAAAATTGCAATGAGATTATTTACCTGGTGCACCAGTTGTCGCCGCTGACCTAGTTGCGTTGTCACGATGTCTGGTCTCATCCAGTGACGGGGCATCGCCTACAAAAACAGATAATATTAAATTTTAATTGTCAGTTTTTAAATATCATTGAACTAGTTCGGTAATATTAATAAAAAAAATTGCAATGAGATTATTTACCCGGTGCACCAGTTGTCGCCGTTGGGACTGTTGCCCTGTCTTCCTCTCTGGTGGTAAGATCCTCAAGGGAAACATTCTCTGTCATTTAAACAAAAAATGTTATAAGGAAAACCATCAAGGTATAATTAGAAAAAATTATAAGTGGAAATTAATTACCGTCACGGCCCTCACTGATAGCAGCATTGTCGGCCTGGTCCCCACTACAATGATCAGGTTGCACGAGAGGATCATCTACATTTGGCTCTAAAACTGGGTTATTTACCTCGTCGGTAGTGTTGCTCCCCTGATTTAAACAAAGTTGTTAGACATTAAATTTATGGACGAAAACAAAAATATTGAAAGGTTAATGTTTTACCTTATCGGGCATTGTAGATCTTGGGACCTGCCCCAAGCTTCTGCGACGTTCAACTACAGCTTGATAGCCAAAACGGAAAGCAATATTTTTATCTTCCTCTGTAGTTATTGTTCCAAAGTCACCACCCTACATTATATATGATTGTGTATTTTTAATCATATCTGATAGGATTACAAAAACGTTGGAAGGCGATACAATTAATTATAAGATGTTTAGCTACTTAATTACAATTCTTGCAGCTAATTTCAAGTAGCCACCCTGGCCGAGCTTGTGATGGCCCTTTTTCTCAATCCTAGATTTGGTTGCCTTTGAGGTGTCAGGCAACCTAGCATCAAAAGATTGAAGTCATATATGACGTAGCACACTTTTATTTTAGACATAAAGAAAATTAAAGCTATTGAATTAAAATTGTAATTTACCTTGTGGGTCCAGTTGGCATTTTTCCTTCTTTCTTTGCCCTTTTCTCTTTCCGTCATGGATGAGTGCTCTCCACTCACTCTCTGGAACTGTGAGAGGACGCTCGTATCTAGGGTTAAATTTCAATTGCGTCCTATAGGTGTCCCTGGTATATTTCAAATATTTATTTTGGCCACCCGAGCTACTATTCTATTAAATGTGCCTACCCCAAAAAGGGCCCCCCCCCCATAATCGTGCTCAAGCTCCATGGAATTATGGGAATTCCACCCTGTACGTATGGTTGGGCCAAAAATTACCAACGCATGGCTCTCCAAAATCCTGTAGAACTCATTGTTTCCTACACAGAATAAAACCAAAAGAAAAAGAAGATTTGTAGAAATTTTTCGGTAGTAATCACATGCAAAAATTACCAACGCATGGCTCTCCAAAATCCTGTAGAACTCATTGTTTCCTCGTTCTTTTGCATGTGATTACTACCGAAAAATTTCTACAAATTTACATTATGGATCACAGAAGCTTAGATTCCAATAATTCAGAAAAAGAAGATATTATCATTAATTTAAAAATAAAAATCATGATAAATATGTTTTAGATAAAGTACATGAAATAGTTAAAATATTAAAATTTACCTGGGAGTTGTACATGATTTATAGGGACACCCTCATCGTTCACCAACAACGTGCCATTAATGGTCCCTGTGGAGCTGACACGTGTAGCTCCAGGAAACACAATAATGTAGTTGGCCATATCAGCCTCATCATTTCCAACACGTTCAGCAGTTGGCTGGGTGTCAGCTTGGGCAGGGTGTGTTTCTTGGCTAGCACCTAAAGGAGTAGAAGGTGTACGAGAGGGTTGTTGGGCAATCTCTTGCCCTTGTGTCCCACTACCACCAACACCGGGTTCAGCAAATGCCAGAAGACGCTACATAAAAAAGAACTTTTTGTTAGTTTAGTCAATGTAAAAATTAAAAATCAAACTATCACAATTCATCTCATGCAGAACAAAAAAAATATCCTTTTGACTTTTTATTATTACCTGATATCTATTTAGCTGCCTCATAAGATGTTGTATCCTCTCTTCCGTTTTAGGTGTTTGAGGCACATCTATCAAAGCATTAAATTCCGACCTTGCATCTCGTGCCTTTTTTTGCAACAACAACACTGGAGATAGGGATGAAGAAAGCTCTTCCTCAAAGAGGGAATCATCAGGCGTACCATGGCTAGGTGTCTGCATATTTGAACAAAATTAATATTATTTCAATTATGTAAATAACTAAAATACCTAAAGATAGAGTAATGCTGGCACTTTACATGTTCTTCCGCTGGCCTCTTTCCGCGATCATCCCGTCTCGGGGTTGTTCCTGCACTGCTCTGATCAGTCTGCCACATTGCAATAAAATTATAAATGTAAAAACTTGAAAACAATATCTAACTTGAAAACACAAAATGAAAACTGAAATAATTTCTAATAAGACACCTGAAGACAGAGTTAGAGTTTCAAATATGCCTTGCATTGAATTTAGTCCTGGAAACATGTCATTGCACATTAAGGCACCCAAACATTCAATCCACGAATGATATATTTAAGTAGGCTTCTCCTATTCGGGAAAACACCATACCTATAATGCATTCACTTGCATGTATAAAGGGAAAGGAAAACATGTTTTCATACAACGGTGACAAAGGCATCTTGGGGAAAGGTATCTTCACTTTTTATTTATGTTGTTCACCCACACCACTCTCGTGTTTTCACTAATCCCGTTTTGTCATTTTTGGATTCAAATTAAGTTAAGGTCTTAAGTATTTTTTGACCTTTCGGTGTAGTTTTTATAAGTGGCATGTATGGATTTTCCATTAATTCTGCACTTTTTCTCTTCATGCGCATGTTTCCCTCGAAATCAAATGCATGATTTAGTCCCATACATTTAACAAGTTGTTGGATCAACTCCATAGGAAATATCATGTTTCCTATTCAATCAAAATTTATCTCAGTTAGGGTAGGTAGGAAGGTTTTCCCTTTGTATTAATAGGGAACTTCTAGCTTGCATTTTTATTATATCTTTCAAATTTAGTGTTGTTTCAATTAGGGCATGAATTTTTGCAACTTTTAAGGTGAGAATGAACAAAGACAAATTTTTGTGATGGATGACTGTATATGACTCCATGGCCAGAGGAAAAGGCACTAATCTACTTCTTCAAATATCTATAGTTCTCATTCACCTCATACGAAGATGGTCCCCGATTTTGAGCCAAATGTTGCAGCAAAAATTTCCCCCCCTCCATAATTTGATATTCAATGGAAATTTCTTAAATTGATGATGGGGCATGATTATGGAACATTGGCACATACATATGTAATGGAATTCCAAGATCATGATATATGTTTGCATATGTTTATGGCAATGTTCCACCAAGTCCCCTGGAGGTGGGAGCGAGGGGACGAGGGAGCGCGGGAGCGGCCTATGCAAAAGCTCCCTACCAATTTTCAGGAAACGTGGGGGGACGTCGGGGTCATAAAAATTATAAAATTTAATATTTAAAATGTAACTATATTTTTGTAAGGAATGTATATACAGTCATCATACACTTGCATCATGAAAGATAAATCATAAATGATAAAATTACAAATCGATGAATGATGAATCATATAATTGAAACAAATTTAAAAGTTAAAAGTTAAAACATACATCATACAATCATGCATGTAAGTTTGTAATTTTGTAACTATATAATCATTAATGTAACTACTAACAATGTACAATGAAAATAAAGCTTAAGATATCATATGACATATTATATCAAGATTCAAAATAGAGTTTAAATTGAAGTTTACAACTCAAGTCTGAAACATAAAACTTAAACGCAAATAAGTTATGTCTGAAACATAAAACATAAAACATAACATATGAATATCAAATGATATCATCATACTGATAAATGAGCATAAATGCTCAAGTTAATTCCCCACTAGTCTCTGCATCCAACTTCTGCACGAATATATCAAGATCAACCATGTCACCATCTGAATCAGAATCACTTGGATTCTCAAATATGCTAAGTGGCACATCAACTTTTAACACGAAACCATAAACTAAAAGGGGTGGCGAGGGGACGTGAGGGGGCGTGAGGGAAAAATCCCCTAGAAGTCCCCAAGACCCCGGAGCGCGAGGGGGCGAGGAATCTAGACCCCTAGGTGGGGGGGCGAGACCCCGTGTAGCACTGGTTTATGGAGGTGGTGGAGCAAAAAAGAGCTCAAATAGAGCTGAAATTTTTCACATAAAAAGGACTGTGGGCTTGACTAATGGTTCCATTTAAAAAATGATATCTAGACAGAGAATAAGTGTAGCATGCAAACATGCATTGAAAATCCATCCGAGTTTGCATTGTATTACTTATGATGGATTCAAATTTGGGTTTCAAAATTCCAGGTTATGGCATGATTTTGTCGAGAAACCCTTAGTTGGATTCTCATGTTGGTTTAATTTATATTTTAAGTTTGTTTTGCAATATTTGGGTGATAGTAACTCATGAACTAGGTTACCAATGTGTAACAATCATATTTGAAGAATAAAGTTGTGATTTTTTTATATTATTATTATTATCTATTAGCTACGAGTATTGACACCTAATGCCTGGAATTTTGACATCTTGATAGCATGGATAATTTCTAAAATTTTTCTAGTAATGTTAACATAATAACTATCATTACGTGTCTTCACTTTTGTCACCATAATAGACCTGTGATATGGACTCATCACACAACTTCATATGCTATGTCCCAACAAGTTCAAAATGGTTGAACCTACCTCATAGTGTGGTTATTAAGGACAAGTTGCTTGATATATAACTCGATAGCATAGACCACGTTGCAGTTCTAAAAAGAATCCTCAAGTGTCAAAAAAACTTCACAATATGTCCTACTATAAAGCCTTTTGGGATACCTGAAATAATATATGTATCATTGATGACTTTTAAAGTATGACAAGATCCAGAGGGAAAGGAAATCAATGGAAGAGTGATCCACCAATGAGAACCTAGAATTTAGCATCAGATGAGTTAGAGTCTAGGAAATTGAAAACCTATAATTTTAATTAGTGATGAAGGACATCACATAGGTAATTATATTTTCATGTAGAATAATCTGTTAATTCAAATTTAAACTACATAATATGAAAGGCATACTATAAATTTTTCCACGTAAGTCCAAACAACCTATAAAAAGGGAAAACCTTCTTTTTCCATGGGAAATAATTTACCTTTCCTTTTTCAAGATAATCTAAATCACAAAAATATGAACTATACTGCACACATTCTTGGATAATGTGAAAGTGGAAAAGGAATACCCTACACAAGTGATGCACACATGTACATTCGAACACTAATAGATTTTTGTAGTTGAAATGCAATGCTTGTTTTCATTTAAATGTAGGGTTTTTAAAGCAGGGAGAAATAATGGCTGCCAAATTAATAAGCGTTTCTTTGGGAAAAATTTAAATCTTGTATCGGGTGATGAAGATAATAGAGGGTATTGAATCTTGATTCTTGACATCTAGAGAGAACCCTACAGCCTAACACAATCCAATGGAATTGACCAAAAAAACCCAAATAGAGTCAACTCTACTATAGGAGGAAGGGCCTGCAGTAAGAACTTACCATTTTGCAAGAGCTGAGGGCGAATGTTGTTCTGCAAGAGCTGAGGGCGAACGCCGAGGGCGAATGTTGTTCTGCAAGAGCTGAGGGCGAACGCTGAGGGCGAATGCTGAGGGCAAAGGCTGTTCTGCAAGAGCTGAGGGCGAATGCAGGCGAATGCCGTTCGGGAAGAGCCGAGGGCGAACCCGTGTGAATGCCGGTTTCGCAAGAGCTCGTGGCGACGTCGAGGGCGACCGCCGTTCTACAAGAGCCTGTGTGGCGACGTCGTTCCGCAAGAGCGCCGAGGGCGACGTCGAGGGCGAATGCTGTTCTGCAAGAGCGGAGGGTGAATGCGCGCGTGATATTAGACGTTAATGTAGCACACATGTACATTTGAACACTAATATATTTTTGTAGTTGAAATGCAATGCTTGTTTTCATTTAAATGTAGGGTTTTTAAAGCAGGGAGAAATAATGGCTGCCAAATTAATAAGCGTCTCTTTGGGAAAAATTTAAATCTTGTATTGGGTGATGAAGATAATAGAGGGTATTGAATCTTGATTCTTGACATCTAGAGAGAACCCTACAGCCTAACACAATCCAATGGAATTGACCAAAAAAACCCAAATAGAGTCAACCCTACTATAGGAGGAAGGGCCTGCAGTAAGAACTTACCATTTTGTAAGAGCTGAGGGCGAATGTTGAGGGCAAATGCTGTTCTGCAAGAGATGAGCGCGAATGCTGATGGAAAATGCTGTTCTGCAAGAGCAGAGGGCAAATGCGCGCGTGATATCAAATGTTAATGTAGCTATTGCGACAAATACGAAACAATAAAATCATTTTTATGTAGCGCGCATATAAGTTTCGAATTTTTATGTAGCGCCCATATAAGTTTGGTATTTTTATGTAGCGCAAAAATAACTGTCGCTATACCGACGGCGGAAAAGGCGTCGCTATTAGGACGGTGCCTCCAAACGTCGCAATGGCGACACCTAGATATTGTGTCGCAGTTGCGACGTTTAGAGTCGTCTCAATAGCGACGCTTTGGGCCATGGTGTCGCAATTGCGACGTCTTCCTTTAAACGTCGTAATTGCGGAATAATATTCTTGTTTAAGTGTCGGTATTGCGACACTTTTCTATAGACGTCGGTATAGCGACGGTTTCGGGCGGGATGGAAAAAATTTGGGAAAATTTCTGACATTTGGTCAAAAGCGTCGGAATTTCCGCCAAATGTAGTAGTGATTTATAAATATCACTTTTGTTATATTTAGTTTTCATATATTAATATAAAAATTAAATAGTTTTTTGTCATGTTACATTTTCAGGAAGATTATGAAAATCTCAAAGGATGAATGAGCTGATATCAGAAATATGCCATTAGGAATGTCCAAAAATATGTACAAGGAGATGGTCAAAGAAATAGACATAATTGCATCGCATGAGGAGCCATCTCAACAAAAATGTTCTTCAAATGTGATATGTAATCATTGGATTTTTCGATTCGGTACAATAAATAAATAATTTAGCATTAAATATTAATTTTCAAGTATTTTATTGCAGAAAAGAAAAGAAAATGGAACCCATTCGGCACATAAAACAATGCAGAAATTATACAACAAGCATGTATATCTTGGATTCACCCGATCTAACAATTTACTAAAGTTAAATACTGGATTTCTTCTACAAATATTTTGCAAAATTAAAAACACAATCGCTAATCACATGAACATGAAGAAGAATCAAATCACACACAACACATATAATTTCTCGGGGAAAGCTTATAGCTAAAAAATCAACTATATTCTATTGTATATTAAGCATGGATCATGAAAAAAATAGAATATCTTTCTCTTCTCACTAAAAATAGAATAAAAACTTAACTAGATTTCATTTTTGTATATTTTAAGTTGTTTTACAACAATCATCATTGAATGTCTTAAAACAGGTGCTAACATACAAAGAAGAACCATCAGAAGAATTGGTTGACATTGGGTTAAATATGGGTTGTCAATATATGTTGGCATATCAAAAATTAATTGTGAAATTTGTATGTGTCTATCTTGTTTTACTTAGCTCTGTCTATAATTAATAGAACAAAAAAATATTTTATATTAAATCTATGATTTGTTATGGGGTACAAAAATTGCAGGAAACAAAGTATAGAACTGCGCCAACAAATGAATTGTTGAAAGATGTCATGAAATTTTGTTTTGAAAGAATGTGTATAGTTCATGAGTCAATTCTTGCTATGCAACATTTATTTTCGATTTACATTGATGTATATTATTTAAAATTTCAATTTTCATTATTCTCACTAATGTATATACACTCATTATACTTTATTTTTATGTTTGTAGATGTAACTTGAAGAAGAAGAAAACAATCAAAACAATGAACAAAAAATTCCTCCAAATAACTCATCAAGGAAGTATCTCGAGTAGTGACAACAATTCCAGTGAAGAATGATGATCAATATGTTTGGATATCAAAGCAACGCATTGTATTTTTTGAAATATTTTCCTGTGAAATCAAACATTTTGTTTAATGTAATGGACATAGTGTCCCAATTGAAAGACAAAGGGATACCAATAACTGCCCCATTTTGTATGACAAAGAGTGTCTTATTCATATATATATATATATATATATATATATATATATATATATATATATATATATATATATATATATATATATATATATAATAAAATATGTTTTAGTTTATTCTATTTCATTCTCCATTGTCACTGTGAAATGTTACACCACTCGTTAAATATATGGATGATTAAATATTATAATGAAGAGATGCAAAATCTGATGATATGATATAAAATATTCATCCAAACATCACATTCAAATGCATTAATAAAAATTTAATTGATATGAATACTTTTAAAAGATATGTGTCAACTTTTGATGAATAATGAATTTCAAAAAATCACAATAATTCCACTGTCACAGGTCGATGTTTCTAAAAAATAGAAAATGAACACCGGTGCGTGTGTATGATACTGTGCACCAGTTTGTTTGCATGATACTGCGCATTGGTGCGTTTCTACGACCTATGAGCACTGCATCGAATACCAATACCAATTAGAACGCCCAGTGCGCTTTATCAACGACTTTGACCTGGGCGGATAGGTATTGCATGCACCTGTATGGTTTACCTTAAATGCACTAGTGTGTTTTTATACCTTAACGATGCTGGTGCATGCACATTCTATCGGCCTGATGCATATTTGTGGGTAACACGCACCACGACGTTGCTAAACGCCTCGGGGCTTCTGAAATGTGTTTTCCATCCCGGTGCTTGGTATGTTTATAGTACAGGTGCGTACAAGTTAAAAAGCACTTGTGTGTTCACACATGAAGCATGCATCGATAAGAAATACATCCGTGAAAACCTCCGGCCACCTAATTTTTTTAGTTGTGTTGAAGTTCCGTTAGAAGCACCGTCAAAACCTCCATTACCAAAAACAGATGTTGTAGCAAATGTTTGTTTGACAATTTTGTCCAATTTTATAACACTAAAAAGCTCCTTTATAACCTCTGATAGAGGGTCTTTTCCTTGTAGTGTCTTGGTGGTCTTCTCTCTATGAAAGTAATTCCAAATCCAAATTGAAAAAAGTTGTGAACTGCTACTCATAAACATTTTTATCATTAAGGCCTCTATTTTCTTCATTTTCCTCTATTTTTCCTTCAATTTCCCTCTCATGTAAACCTGCGACCTTTATTTTCATAAATAAATTCTAATTAATGCCTCTTTTCCTTTTCTAATTTCCTTAACCATAATAAATCAAAATGACACCCACTAGGACATTTTTCCCGACATTCATCTTGGAATACATGTCCCATGACATTGGTCTTATTTTTTTTCCTTTATTAACTTTATTATGTATGAAATTTTAACCCGGGGTTGTTATAGACAACTCCCCCTTAAGGGAACACCATCACCGCTATTATATTACACCTATAACCAACAAAAATATTGAAAACCAAAACATACAACCCATGGAGCTTTATAACTAAGCTCGTTGCAGTATTTACAATGAACAAATTGCTGAAAAGAAAAACTAACATGACAAACATGAAAACATGACAACCATATTGCTTATTGGAGCTTTATAACACAAGTCATTGCACTATTTACAATAAAAACCAAATACAAGTATGTACATATACCAAAATACTTTGCCTCAACCGACAAAAACTTAAGGATACATAGCCCAAATATGATAAAAAATCTCCCATGTAGCTTCATTAGGCCCAAAGTGCTTCCACTTCACTTTAACTTGCTCAATTGCCCGGTTCTGAAGCATGAGATGTTTTTGCTGCAATATGCACTGAGGTTTTAGCTGTAATTATCCTTTTGGTTACACCTACAATACATACTAATCACTCACATGATAAACATCATTCACTTATCTTTTAAGAAATGAAACATGGAAAACATCATGGAATTTCACTATCGGAGGCAGTGCAAGTTTGTAGGCCACTGGTCCAATCCTCTCAAGGATCTTAAAAGGCCCGCAATACCGAGGTGCCAACTTTGCACATGATCCAATCTAAAAGGATATGTTCTTGGGCTTGATGCACAAGTACACATGTTCCCCAACCCGAAACTCCTTAAACACCCTATGCTTATCTGCACAAATCTTTTGTCTGTCTTGTGCTGCCTTTAGATTCTTATTTATAACCCGCATTTCCCATTCCATCTCTGCCAACATGCCTGATCCAATCAATACCCTATTCAATAGATCACCCTAGCTGATGGGAGTATTAAAACTCCGCCTATAAAGTTCCTCAAATAAACTCATCCTCAACGACTCCTGATACCCATTGTTGTAAGAAAAAACAACTAGTGGAAGATACCCCTCCCACCTCTTCTACTAATGCATAACATACATTCTCATCATGTCCTCCAGAATCTTGTTGACCCTCTCTGTCTCTCCGTCTATCTGTGGATGATAATTTGTTTTGAAGGCCAACTCTATACCCAAACCTGCAAATAAATCCTTCCAAAACCAAGAAGTGAACTTAGAATCTCTTTCATATTCAATATTCTTAGGAATACCATGAAATATAGCTATCTCCCTGAGGAAGACTTGAGCTACCTCAATAGTTGAATTAGTAGACTTCACTGGAATGAAGTGAGCTACCTTGGTCAACCTATCAACCACAAATATAATGGAATCATGCTGTCTATATGTCCTTAGAAAACCTGTGATGAAATCCATAGAATTACCTCCCATTTCCATTTTGGAATCAAAATAGACTGCAATAAACCACCTAGATGCTTGCATTTTTCTTTTACCTGTTGATAATCCAAACACCTTAGGACAAGCTTAGCTACCTATTTCTTCAAATTCGGCCAATAGTAGAAATTGTTCACAACTGTTAGAGTCTTCTGATATCTCAGATGACCTGAATATGGTTGAACATTAATTTCCCTCAAGATAAGATTCTTAAGTTCACTGTTGTCCGACTCATAGATCTTGTTCCTCAATCTCACCAAAACATATTACGTGAGACGATAATCCACATCCTAATCACTTGTACCCTGCTACTGTAACTTGTGCTTAAGTTGTTGATACCTGTCATCTTGCTATCATGCCTATAATATTCAATCTTGTAAATATGTCCCATATGAAATCAAATTTTCTATGTGAATAACCTGCACTTTTTTCTTAGAGCATCTGCAACCCTTTTCTCCTTAACTTTAATGTACCTAATCTCGAAGTCAAACTCACTGAGCGTATCCAACCATATAGTTTGCCTGGAATTCATATTAGGTTGGTAAAACAAGTATATTATCCCGCTGTGATCACTCATTAACACAAACCTCCTGCCAAGAAGATAGTTCCTCCACATCTTCAATGCATGAATGATCGTTTCCAAATCAAGATCACGAGTCACATAGTTCTTCTCATGCTCATTTAGTTTCCTTGAATCGTAACATACCACCTAACCCTCCTTCATTAATATTCCACCAAGTCCCCTCTTGCAAGAATCTGTACACACCGCGAATTATTTATCCACATCTGGAGTTTTTATAATTGGAGAATTTGTAAGCAATTGCTTCAACTACTCAAAACTAGATACACATTCCCCTATTCATTCAAATTTATTTCCTTTCCTGAAAATATGTAATAGGATAGGAAATTTATGAGAAGTTCTTGATGAACCTCTTGTAGTAACCTGCTAACCCCATGAATGATCTAACCTCATCCACATTCCTAGGAGCTTCCCATTCCATGAAAGCTCTGATTATATATTCTAGATCCACTGCTATGCCTTCCTTGGAAATGAAATGTCCCAAGTAATGTACCTGTTGTATCTTAAGAGACAATCCCTTGGCTTTGGTAAGGAATCAGTGCTTAAGACATTTTAGAAATATATGTCACAAAACTTATAATATAAAGTGGTCTTTGTTTAATTCCTTTGGAAATAATTCCTTAATACCTTTAATAATATGATATAATTAAAGGAACCACAATGCCATTAACTGCTGATATCTGACTGAAAAGAAGAACTATAGAAGAAACTCAAAATGATATGCTGAAGCACAGAATCTATCACTTTAAATTTCAAAAGAACTTTGAGTATAAAGAATAGTTGGAGTGAAGGAACACATATCAAGGTAATTTAAATCTTACTCACAAATGTAATAAAGAGACGAGAAGCTACTTCAATTCATTCAAAGAAGAATAAACAAAAAATGATACTCGAAAGAAAAATCACCATCAACAGATGCAGGAAACTTGATCTTCTTTTATTAATTTTTCAGAAAAGTAAGTACAAATTTTTCAGTCATCCAGAGGTCCAAAACTCAGAACCCTCTTCTTTCTTACTCATTTGTTTAAATACATACAAAAACAGTTTGCAACTGCTGGAACTTATTTTAACTACTCAAACTACCTAAAACTATGTAAACTACCTATTACATTGCAATTAAAGACTTCATTACAATATCGATCTTTTAACAAGAAAGAAAAACAAAAATAGAAGTATCAATCTATTTGTTGGATTTGGATTTGATTGGTTGTCACTGTGTTTCCTTGATTTGCTGATGTGTCCTTCTGAGGTACTGATGTGTCACCCAATGAATCAGTCATCCATGCTCTGCACTTTTTCTAGATTTCACTATTGGTTTTAGGAGAATTAACCAACTTGTGATACTCTAACCTGAAAGTAGTAATCCTGTTAAAAGTGGGCCATTCTGTAAACAAGGTCTTAACCATCCATAACAATTGAAAATGCCTGTATAAGAAATTGACAATTGTAGCTCCTTTCAAGATTGTAGTTTTCTCATGGGTATTGTCAATATTTCTCTTTGCTATCACTGATAAAGGCTCATATGAATCACAAGCTAGAAGATTGCCTTGCAGATCCTAGCATGATGGTAGTCACGCTCTAGTCCTTTGATCAAATACATTGTCAAATCTGTTTATAACCTGTTTGATTTCTGTCAATTTCTTATCCGTTGACTTCCTGTAAGCATTTTTCACAATCAACTTATTTATCTCCAGAATACACAATTTTCTATCTTTAACTTCATGTTCCTACAGCTCCTGAACTGTCTTGGAATTGATAAAATCAATGAATTTCTTTGCCCATAAATATCTGTTAAGGATCTTTTGTTTGTCAGCCAAAAAAAATTCCTATAAATCTATGACTATGATTTTTTTCCTGAGACACTATAATCAAGGATTCCCAAATTTTTTTAGTTAGGTCATTAACAATCAATTGACCTGTCTACATATGAAAATTAACTTTTTCAAGTAAAGGGATCTTCTTAACATCAATAGTTAAATTAAAATTTTTAAAACTGCTAGATGACCCTATTGTAATTTCATATGGGTGAGAGAAATAAATCTTCAATTGATCCTTTTCGAAGTCCATAGCAGTCAACATTATGGTTTGGTTAGGAGTAATCTAATAGTTAGCTTGAGCTTCCATACTGGCTTTAATATTCTGATTCTTTTCTGCAATTTGGGAAAATAATTTCTTGATCAAAGGAACTTGATCATGAACAACTTCATGTCTTGATGGTGAAGCTGGTGCATTCTGAGCATATCCTAATTGAATAAGGAAACCAAGCTTAGTTCTTGGTATCTATTCAATTAACTTAGCTCTTTTCTCAGCTCTCGGTTCTTCATCCTCAGAATCAACAACTTTTTCTTTGCTCCTTTTTCTTATCCTTTTAAAAATTATTGGAGTTTGAATGCTGGTACTATCAGAGATTGCAAAACCTTTTTTAGCTAACTTCTCTACTTCAGGCTTACTGTCATGAAAAAATTTAGAATAACCATTTTCAACCCTTGTATTAGAGATTACCTTGTGTGGATCATAAGACCATTTCGCACCTAGTAACAAATGCATGATTTCTAACATTTTGTTAGCTTCATTTGATGCTTGCCTCAAATTCACTATGAATGGTCCCACAGACATAGGAAACTTAAATAAATGGCCTTTCTTCATTGGAACAAAATGTATCTGATCTACATTTAGGCCTTGTCTAATAAAATCTAAGGAAAACAATCTCATGGGAACAAAGATAGGTAATCTATAAGGCTCAATCCCAACTCCATGCACTCTAATTTCTTAATAATCATCATACACAAACCAATCTCCAAATTTACAATTAGCACTTAACTGAAGAAACTCTAGGGCCTTTGGCATAAAACATGGATGAGTAACTCCATTCAATACCTTATAGGAAATTGGTATGAAATAAGTAGTAAAATCAAACATCCCTCCCTAATCTGGTTCATTTCTTATTATATCTGTCCAAAATATAACTGATTTTCTTTTCTTATTTGCATCCATAATATTTAACCCTAAATGTATAAATTCATCTACATTTTGGTACATGAATAAATAAGTGATCAGTGAAGGAAACCTGGAAGACCTGGTGAGGGATAGGCTCATAACCTGAGTGTTAATGTTATCTTGCCAGTAGAAGGGAATATCTAATACCACATTAGGCTTCATCATTAAGGAAAATAACTCAAGCACTGACCTGTGAATTTGGTGAACATCCTCGTTTCCAAGAATATTTGACAAAAATTGTAGTACCGGTTTGACTTCTGCGTCGAAAGTCTCCAAATGGAATTCTTTATCATTTGGTGAAAAACGTCGTGCCTCTGGCTTTAGAAAGAAGACAACCAGTGTAAAATTGTGCCCTGCAATACTGTCATATAATGCTGCCAATGATTATTCAGTAATTTGGACATAAGACTCAGACTCAGGACAACACAAGGCTTGATAGATTAATTGAGATGTGACTTGAAGAACATTCTCCTCTGAGAAATTCATAACAAAACATTTTCCAGGATACAATGAAGACGCTAACCAATACAAAAATTCGGGAAAAAGATGGGTTTTGGGGATACATGCAGACAAAACACTGGATTTGACCATGGCTGAAAAAATGTGGGATCTCCTCTCATTTAGTAGGACTTGCTGGTAGAAGGGTAAATACTCAAAATTGCAAAAAGTGTCTTTGAGATCTTGTTCAGTGTCCATAAGAGGGATATGGCTAGAAGAGCCAGACAAGGAAGACTGTTTAGCCATGAAATATTGCAGGGTGGTGAACAATTAAATGCAGAGGTTAGAAACTATAGTGACTAAAATGACCTTTTGAACAATTTGGAATGAAAACCAATAAGGGGAAAATAAGAACTTCAATATCTTATTTAGATGGTGCAGAGTTTTGAACATTAATGCTAATTCAATTCTTGACCGGACATGCAACGACAATATGCGGCAACGTATGAGTTGTCTCCTATCTGGCTGCATATGTCACTGCGAGGGTGCTTTGGGGTACGACGCAGCCATCGGGGGTCTGCCCTCGCAGTGATTGTGAACCGTTGATCTCTGTCAGTGGGCACTCAATGGAGTCAATCGCGGAGGCACTACCTCTGCTAAACTATAGGATATTTTTTCTCACAGGTTTTCGCTGATCTTTATTAACTTATTTTTTTAATCCCGCCTGATGGTTAACATGGGTGTTAATTCAATAGTTGGTCCCACCTTCACACCTTTTCGAACTGTTGGGTTTCCTATGTTTTGGCAGGTTTGGCTCTACCAAAAGATAAGACAACATCAAAACTACTTTGGGACCTCAGGATCTAGCCCTCCTGGGTCCAGAGAGGGATCTCTCTATAAAGGAAAAGATAGATGTATCTTTGAAGCTCAGTTTGAGATATTAGGCTAGTTATAGGCACAAGGTTTGTTGCTTGTTTTGTTTGTTTGTTTGGTTGTTGGGAAACATGAAGAAAGGGTTCAATATAAGACAAAGGGTGAGCAAAGAGGATTTTAGGCAAAGGAGAGATAATTCATAGAATACTCGAGACCATTGGGAAATGGAGTCATAAAAGGGTTTACTTGCTATTCAATATCCAAGACTTTCAGTTGGACTAGTCATCTAAAACAGAGGATCTTAAAGATGATAGTGTGGTATGAAATGATAAGGAATGAAGGTGAATGACAAGGAAACCTCCGAGGTGACCACTTAGGAAGCAGATCTAAGGACAAGGCATGCCATTAAACACCTATGATCCACCCCTAAAAGGCTAACTCTTCAGACAAGGAAACATTAAAGATTTAAACACAAAGGTGAAGCCTAAGATCATAGAAAGGCTTTGAACTTTCAATGCTTCGACATTCAACTTAAGGGAACTTAGAAAGGTTCAATTGATTGAAAAAGACCCTAGTGAGATAGAATTAGCATTCTAAACTCCCAGTATCCCAATTATTTCAATTAAAGCCATACAAGAACATCTAAGAACAGATTCATAAATTCATACATCAGTTAGCAGTGAATGACAACTACTACACTAGTTAAATTATCTTGAATTAGTTCTCAGATAACACAATCAGTAGAAAAAATTAAAGATAAGGAGAGCAAGAGCATTAGGGTACCATGCAAGGGTATATCCTAAGCCAGATTTCTGATTCTTACAAGAGAAATGAAATGTAATGAATTACAGAAGGAAAAAAGAGACAAAGGTATAACACATCACCGCTTCTTTAAATCAGGATTCAAAGAAATGTGCTTGTCATATTAAAGAGCAACACTAGTCATATACGACATTGTCCAACAACTTGATATTCAGTCTGAAATCATCCCCTCAATCTATTTTACAACTTTACACACAGAACTATATCTCAAGAGAAACAACTTACAATTCACAGATATCCGATCAACAACCAACAACGTGTTTCTTCATGAGTTTTATAGCTAAAGAGAGGTAGAGGAGGTAGATAAAACTTTTAATGAAACATTAAAACAGAGGAAGAAGAATGGCTCGAGGCCCATTCTGTTTTAATATCTATGCATTGATTTTTGGTACTCTTTGGAAGAAAGAGTGGTCTTCGACAGGCTGATATTAACTTCATGGGTATGTTCTTTGCTGTACTTTTTGGTTGTAGTACTCTGTAGTACTATGGTGAATAGAAAAGGTAGATAAATGACTTTATGTCTGCCATACTGCATAACAAATGCTCTGGAAACATTAGGAATTTCTGTCAGGGTGTATATCTTCTCCGGAGCTCGATGTAGAATGCAAAATAGTATGGGAACTTGTCCTTTCACGGAAAAGAACCTTCTGCTAATGTGAGACACTGATAATATTGTTTTCTGTGCTTTAGGCCTCGTTAGGCCTTCTGTGTTAATCATGAGGTCTTCAACTTGGTACACTCGCCCTTTGATCATTGAATTAGAGCTTAAAATCTTCAATTACAGGCTTTAAAACTCTTTAATCCATTACTGATACTCTTTGCCACTACTGTGACTGTCTCTGTCTGTGAAAATGTAATTTTAATGGCGCTAGAGGTTTTATAGAGTTAAACACTGTTCTTTAATGAAATATTTCATTCCAACACCTTCCCAGGCATTTTATCTACAATCTCAGGCTCTGAAAATGGCCTTCTCTGCGCTCTGTGTCACTATGATAGTGACTGTGAGCAATGGTGGTTTCCATCGCCTGTAATCCTACAAAATGCACAAACATGTTAAGAAAATCCATGCGGGAGTGATGATGAATGTCATGGAGGACTGTGTAAATGGCAGTGTGGCAGTGATGTATGCGGTGGGTGTAGTGAAAAACGACTGAGAAATGCAGTGAAATGGTGAAAAAATGATCTAATGAAGGTCTGACGGAGGAATGGTTATGGAACGTCTGATTAGATTAGACGGAGGCGATCGATGGCGGTGATTAACCGATAGAATGGCTTAAGAAGGTCAGGTAGAGAAAACTTGACTTTTAATGTAAAACAAAGGGAAATGACGAAAATGCAGTGAAAACGGGCCATGAATGGTGGGACCCGACATGGGCGGAGGGCGATTTACTATGGACCATTAGATCTCGGGAGGAGATCAACGGCTGAGATGACCCGATGAAATGATATGGAAGTCTGATGGAAACATATGAATGAAATGTGCGATGTAATGAGGGCCGTTGATCTATATAGATCAACGGTCGAGATATGTAGATGGGCCTTCGGGAACAGAAGTGGGGAAGTGGTTTTTAGAAGGAAAACCACTATTTTCGCGTTGAAATGAAGCAGTTTAGAATTTTTCCCAAAATCACGCGATATGGTCCACCACCTGACATGTGGCAAAATGAAATCGCCCATAACGCTTGATTTCTAACTGTTAAAGCCCGGACACAAAAATGCGCGATATAGTTCTCGGTCATTGGATCTGGGACCCTGAGATCTAACGGTGGCAGATAGAGTGCGATACGGGGAGATGCGCGGTCAGTAAAGTGGGGTTAAGCCGAAGGTGGTTTCAATGTGGGCTGTTCAATCAGCGGGATGGATGGCTGAGATCTGCAGAGGGAAAACAAAGGTGGAGGAGGCTGTGAGTGGGCGGGAGGAATATGAGCCGTTGGATCCATGGGATCAACGATGGAGATTTAAAGAGGAAGCGGAGGTGAAAAGATCAAATAAATGAGCGGGAGAAGGGAGGGCCGTCGAATCAAACAAGATGGATGGCTACGATCCAATCGGAGGGAGAGCGATGGAGGGAAAAACTCTGATGGGGCAAGGTTGCGATTACATATGGACTGTTGGATCAGTGGGAGATCGACGACTGTGATTGGATCAGAGGTGACTAATCGAGGGAAACAGAGGATGGTGCTTTAAAAAATTTTGACTGGCGATAAAGAGATTGGTGCTTGACCGTTGGATTTAAATGTGGATCAATGGTGGAGATCACAATCGGAGGGTAACAAAGAAATGAGGTAGGGCATGATGTGAGATTTACGCTAGCCATTAGATCTTCATGGATCGAAGGTGGATATCGCATCCAAGGTCTATTGAACAAAATCTTATCGCATCGGATATTTTCAGTTTACAAAGGGAAAAGCGCTCTCGACCAAACCTCCAATGCGATAAGTGCTTTACGGTTCAACGCTTGGTCTTAGCGCCTGGTTGCATGGAGGGGAAGTAGTTATGGGTTGGGCTGAAAGGGGCAAAGCTTGTTATATGGTAAAAAGGGTTTTTTGGCCTAAAAACAACGTTTTTCAATGCTGAATGAGGTTCCGGTAGGGGGAAAGAGGGGTTTAAAAATCAAATGAAGGGGATCATATGATCTTTAAAGGGTAATTTGGTGGTTTAGAAGAGTTAGGAAGGGATTTTTGGGGGTTAAAAGGGAAAATTTGAGAAGGGAAAAGATGGTTAAAATTGGGAATTATACAGGGATACAAAGGGGAAAATGGAGGCTTTTTTGAGCATAATTTTTTCACAGACAGTGAGGATTTCTTGATGGAAACAACAATGAAGATATTATCAAAGGAAAAGGGCACACAGAGGCTTCAAGAATGAGATATTTTCAGAGGAAATGTATCTCTTGAAGGCTCAGAAAAATATTTAGCCACTTTTTTTCTTGCCAAAAAATTCATAGGTGGCTAACAGTGGCTCCACATGGGGATGGCATCTTCTTGAAGGTGTCAAGAAATTCAGAAATATCCTTTGGGAAGTAGCCCATATGCATGATCTTTGAACCATCTTTCTTCTCTGGTTCAGCTGCTACAAACATGATGGATATTAATCAGCAGAAAACATTCCCCAAACAATCTACCTACCCATCCTATAGTCCTAACATTTTTTCTTCAAGGTGCATTTGAATTTGCAGACGTTCTTCATCATTTTTTTTTAATTTTTTTTAATTTGTTTTATTGAAAACAGAAAACAAACTAGTCTAATTCTACCCTTATTCCTCCATGAGACAAGATTAACCTATTGGCCCCATAGCTTCTCTACCTACACTAATATCTACTAGGAATAAACTGTCTAGCAGATTTCTTTCTCTACAGTCTACAACAGAAATTTAAAAACAATCAAACCAGGATTAGATAGTCTGGTTTGTTGTGGATCCATGACATAAAGATAGCTGCACATGAACTGAAATTGCAGAAACTTGAAAACAAAATCTTGCAGGCTTGAAATATTGAAACTTTGAAGCATCCTTCTTTTCTTTGTGACTCAAGTTTTGAGCTTGTTAGAGTCACTTTCTCTCCTTCAATTTAGCTCTGGTTTTGGGTTTGTTAGAGTTGATTCTTCTTTCTTCTTTGTTGGTTCATATTTTGAGCATATTAGAACCAACTTCTTTACTCCTTTGGCTCAGGTTTTGATCATGTTAGAGCCAATCTCTTACACTCTAGAGGTTCATGTTTTGAGCATGTCTGAACCTCTCTTTCTCTTCTTTTTTGAAACATTTTCTCTTTTTCTTTGAAACAAAACGCAGTAATGGTATTTACAATGGAAATGAAAACTGTAAACTGGAAATCAACAGTAGTAATGTTTGAGCATCCTGCCATTGACAGGACCCCCAAACAGATCTGTACCATCTAGCTCTTGCAGAAAAAAGGCATTTGGACCAATGGTGAATTGTATGATGTAAGGACCCTACCACAAACTGTCAAATTTGCCATGCTTTCCTTTGTCTTCTCTCCTAGAGTCCCATTTTATAACCTTACCTCCAATTTTGAAGTCACAATATTTTTTTCTTTTATCAAACAACTTCTTTATATTTTCCTGTACTTTTAGAGCTCTGTTGTAGACTTCTTCTCTTGTTTGTTGGAGATGAATTGTTTGATTTATCCTCCTCACCATTCTGTCCTCTTCTGTATGAATCTCTTGGACTAGTTTAATCACTGGTACCCCTAGGCTGGTAGGAAACACTGCCTCTGTTCCATAAACAAGTTGATATGGTGACATTCCGATGGATTTCTTTGTTGTTAGCCTGTCAGCCCACAAAGCATGCACCAAATTGTTATGCCATGATTTCTTATTCTCTTGAAGCAACTTTTTGATAATGGTCACCAAGCTCTTGTTTGATGATTCAGCTAACCAATTACCTTGTGGGTAATAAGCAGTTGAATGACCGAGTGCTATCTGATACTTGTGACAAAAATCAATCATTTTATTGGATCCAAAAGCAACAGTATTATCAGTGATTGTCTTTCTAGGGCAGCAAAATCTAGAGAGGATGTGGTCTTCTAGGAACTTAATGATGACAAAATCTATGGCATTCCTAGAAGGGATGGCCTCTATACACTTTGTGAAATAGTCTATGGCTGTAAGGATCCAGTCGTGTTGTGCAGAAGAAGCGGGGTGTATTTCTCCTATGAAATCTAGGCCCCATTGTTGAAAGGGAGCCTCAACAGTAATAGGTTGTAATGGTAAAGGGAGGAGCTTTCTTTTTCCCTAAAAAATCTGGCACTTATGGTAGGAAATTATCATTTTGTTCATGTTATTGAAAAGTGTAGGCCAGTAATAGCTACCTCTGAGTATTTTGTTAGCAGTGGCTTTCCAGTTTAAATGGTCTCCACACTCTCCTACATGGAGCTCCTATTTAATCCTCTCTGCTTCAGTTTCAGGCAGACATTTAAGCAGCAAACCATTTGCATTTTTGTAGTATAAACATTAATTCAGTATGCAATAGCTTCTGGCTTTTAAATTTAGGAATCTAGCCTTAGTCTTTGATAAATCAGGAGGGGCATTGAGGTTTGTGAGTACATACAGGATATCAGAATACCAAGGAGAGTTTTGAAATTGTTCCTCAACTGTAGGATTAGGAAATCTTTCATGTTCATCCAAGGTATCTACCATGTTTATATTAAGGGCTTGCAAGTTAGATTCAGCCGTTAGTTGAGCTAAGCCCTGACCTTTGATCAGTTTTGTGGGTTTTATTTCCAGGTCATACTCTAATATTATAGCAATCCATTTCCCCCTTTTTCCATTCGGATCTTGGGACAAAATGTCTTTCACCACTATGTTTGGCACGTAGGCAATGATGTGAGAATGTAGAATATACACCCTAAAGTCTTTTAAGGCCTTTACCAAGGCATAGGCCTATTTTTCCATTATGTTATGTTTTAAGGGTGCATCCCTCAGAGCCTTGCTAAAGAAAGCAATAGGCTATTCCTGTCCCTCTTGATTTTTCTGCAGCAGGACTGCAGCCACTGTATGCTCGGAGGCAAAGGAAAATATCAGGAAATCTTTTGAAAAGTCAGGGCTGATTAAGACAGGTGCCCGAGTGAGTGTGAGTTTAACTAACTCAAAAGATTTTTTAGCCTCTAAATTCCACTTAACCCCTACACCTTTTTTCAACATGTTTTTCATATCCCTGAGGTGCTAAACTAAGTTGGGAATAAACCTCCTTAAGAAGTTAATTTTCCCAATAAAGGAATGCAACTATTTAATGTGTCTCGATGGGTAATCTGCAGTATTCCCTCAACTCTTTGTGGGTCTATCTTAATTCCCTTATCTGATATAATATGGCCAAGGAGCTTACCTTCTTGTAGGCCAAATACAGTCTTCTTGGGATTTAAAGATAGACCCAACCTTGTACATTTCTCAAACACCCTTCTAAGATGTTTTAGGTGCTCTTTATCAGTCTTGGAATAGACTGTTATGTCATCCAAATAGATGAAAATGAAGTGCCCTATTTCCTCTGAAAAGGCTATGTCCATTGCTCGTTGGAAGGTCGCACCAGCTTTCATTAGTCCAAAAGGCATTTTTACGTACATAAACGTGCCCCATGGAGTGGTGAAAGATGTCTTGAGTTGGTCTTCTGGGAGTAATAGAACTTGGTTATAGCCTGAAAAACCATCTAACAGGGAGATCCTCTTTGAGCCAACTACCCTCTGTAGGATGTGTTCCATCTTTGGTAAGGGGTAATTGTCTTTAAGTGAAGCTCTGTTAAGGTTTCTGAAATCGATGCATAGTCTGATCTCGACTGTCTTCTTTCTCACAGGTACAAGGTTGGAAACCCAATCAGAAAACCTCACAGGCACTATGATTCCTGCCTCGTACATTTTCTTGATTTCCTTTTCAACTAGAGGCATTTGTTTTGGGTTAATTCTGCGAAGTTTTTGTCGGAAGGGTTTTTGGTTTTCTTTCAAAGGGATCTTGTGCTGGATAATCTTCATATCGTAGGCTTTTAAGTACTCATAGCTCCATGTAAACACATCGATGAACTCTTTAAATAAGTCAATATATTTCTTTTTCATGTCTGCGGGCAAGGAATTAGCCAGTTTAATCATCTTAGGCTTATCCTCGGTGCCTATGTTGCATTCCTCGACATCAGAGTCTAAGTGTTATATAGTGGGTTTCTTCGCTATGTCGTTAAAATAAAAAAGGTCCTCTAAAGGTGCCAGTCCTCTGGGTATATTCTTATCTTTTGACTGCAGCACCTCTATTTCCTCTTTTTCTGCATTCTTATATTCTTCGGTTGGATTTCCAAGTTGTTCAGTTAACATGTTTATTTCTACGCTATGTGGTGGTTTCTCCTCATCGAGGGGCTCTTCACTCAGGCAGCTTTCATCAGATTTAGAGTCTAAATCAGAGAATTCAAACTCATTCCTGCCAGTCAAGAAATCATCTATCTGCTTGTTGCCCTTAAAGACTTGCCAATATTTCTCGTTATTGGGCACCACAAGCCTATATTTTGTCTGAATGAGGATTTGTTTGTCACTAGGTGATTTATGGTATGATCTAGCAACACAGGCTAATCCATTCGCAATTATGTTTTGACTCCTAGGAACGAAAACAAGTTCATACTCTACAAAGGTTTTCAATAAATCCATAGCATCATTTCTGTATGCTCTCAATCTAGGGTGCTTTGCCGTATACTCACCGTTCACTTGTTTTATTATTAACTCAGAGTCTCCATGTACGGCTATCGTTCGGGCTCCTAGTTTTTTCAATAGATTCAAGCCTAGGATAAGGGCCTCATACTCATCGATATTGTTTGTACATTTAAAGTCTAGTCTGAAGGCATGACTCTAAGCATAGTCACTCTTAGTGTTATGTAACCACACTTCGGCTCCTGCATTCTTCCTAGTGCAAGACCCATCAAAATTCATTCTCCATAAGGGGTCGTTTTCGGGTTGGCTATCAGTTTCATCTCGAATGTTGGGTTCACCATCATGTTGTATTGTGGGCTCTACACCGTGGTGTGGAGCATTTTGTTCTTCAGGATGTGTATGGAGTTCAGAGAGATGACTAGTCAGTCGTTTGTAGTCTTGTTCTTGTTCACTCCGAGTTTCTGATTTAGTGCACTGTCCAAGGGTTTCTTCTTCGTTTTCTTCTATGTCTAGAGTGGCCATTATGTTGAAGTCTGTGGGCTCTACTCTATTGCTTGCATCTCTATCTTCTAGCTCTGGCTCGTCTATGGATTCATCGTTGCAAAGGATAAAGGAGTCCAGATCCATGTGTACAGAGTATAGAGGTGAATTTTCAGGTTTTTTCAGGGCTGATAACCATGAACTTCATTTGTGCCTCTCTATACAGTCTCCTAAGCTGGCTAAAGACAAGGATTGTGGCATAAGACCCATCCATCTGCATTGTACCTTGCAGCTTGGCTCCCCATGACCTCAATAGCAACATGCCATATTTAGGTGGCACATCTGCCACCACCACATCCATAACCATGCATTTGGCTGGAATCTGGGTCAGGTTCACACATAAATCTTTGATTAGGCCAAGGCATTTTACCCTGCCGGAGTCAAATGAATACAAATCCTTATAAGGTCGAGTTATCTCTAGGCCTAACCTGTCCATAACTACCTTAGGCATTAGGTTGTGTGATGCCCCAGAGTCATGCATTGTGTTGTGAAGGATCTTGTCATGGATATTGAGGCTGAAATAAAAAGGAGGTACTACCCCTTCCTGAAACTTCCCTTCTATATTTGGACCAAACAGAAGGGCTAGTTGATCATCACTTAGATTGATTGTGTCACTGTTTTCAGCCAGATTTAAAGCTTTCAAAAATTTTCCTTTATATAAATCTTGAGTGGCCAGCTCAGAAAGTGGGACAAAATTTTTAATTTTAACAATCTCACTCTCCAAATTGAAGGGAGATTGACTCTTTGTAAGACTCAACTCTGTTTTGTTAGCCACTACTTTAGTGGAAAAATCAGTGTGATGATTCTCACTATGTATAGTGTTTGCAGCTGTTTTATCAAGAGCATTAGCTGCAGTGCTAGTGCTGCTAGTTTGTTGACTTTGTTTATCAGTATTTTGGCTATCTTTTTCTTTGTTCTTCCCAGAACTCCCAGCTGCTAATTTTTTCCTTTCAGCAGTCACCTTAGGAGTTTTCTCAGGACTTTTCTTAATGGTAATCTCAGAAGCTTTTGGTTTGGAGGTGTCTAAGCTCTTTTTGCTTCTAAGTTCATACTATTCTTTGACCTGCATGATGGCATTTTCAAATCCTAGCCTATAATCCTCAGATTCTAACCTTTCCTCATCCCAATATGAGTGTGAGGTCTAATTTTCTTCTGTGGAATAGTTGTGGATTGAGTTGTCTATTTCCACCATGTTTATTGTGGTTCCATTGGAATCTTATATTATCCCCTCATCCTCATCAAGGAAATTCTCTTGAAATGGGGGTATGACTTGTTGATCAGAGTCTCTCTGTCTGTTAGGAGGGTTGTTTCTCCTAAATTTTTGGTTCTGGTTATGATTTTGGTTTCTGTTCTGATTTCTGACTTGGACAGTCAAATTTTCCACCATTTTTCCTAGTCTCTCCATGGTTTTGGCTAGACTGTCATATTTGGGATCAGATGTGGAAGTTGCAGTGTCATCCCTATATGTTACTTTTTTCTTAGACCTTATCCTGGCTCTTTTTTCAATCAGGTTAGCTTCTACACTCACTGCTCCTTTTTGCATATCCTTCAATGTGTTGTAATCTCTCTCCCTAAGCTGGTAGGCCATGTCAGCATCAAAGCCTTCAAGATACTTCACTAAAGCCATTCCTTAGGGAGGTTTCATGTGTGGAGGAAGAGTGTTGTAAACACTGTTAAACCTTGTAGAATAGTCATGGACACTCTCTCCTACATTTCTTCTAAGATTTTTGTATTCTGCTAAGATTTGGAGAGGGTTGGTCTTGAATTCCCATTTGTTTATGAAGGATTGATATAAAGAGGGAAGATCATGGATACTATTAGGAGGTAGGCCTTTAAACCACTTCTTCACATCTCCTCCTAAACTCTGGGCAAAGATTCTCATCTTGACTATCTCATCATATATCTCCATATAGTAAAAGGAATATTCCATCCTATCTACATGGTGTTGAGCTGTGGTAGTCTCTTTTGTAGTGAAATGTGGGATTTTTGACTGATAATCATTGGGTAAAGGCACTAGAGGCCGTGGTAACACCAGAGGTGCATACCAGGCTGCAATGATGGTGTTTTCAGGAGGTAAAGGATTGGCTTGAGCAGCAGGTATCTGGATGACTGGTATACTAGGACTAGCAACACTCTGTTGAGCTGATTTAGGGTGATAGAGCCCCAAGTTTTGAATTAAATGAATATCTGGAGGTGTAGATGGAGGGGTCTCTCTATCCCTAATGTGTTGACCACTGTGAGATGGTGAACCAGGAAACTCAAGGTCTGACTGGCCTAGAGCACTAAATGACTTAGTTCTTAGTAAACTGATTTGTGAGTCTAAGTCAAAATGAGTGTCTGATAGAGCTGTAAATTTTTCTGGTGCAGAGTTAACTCTATGGAAGTGCTTGGACATAGTTGGCTTTCTAGGTGTAGGAGATTTCCTGAGGATGCTCTCAGGGTTGTCAACTATTTCCGGTGGGTTTGGGTTAGGATAAGCTCTAGTATGAATGGTCCTTGGAGCCAGTATGTTTGTCTTCAAACAAAGAGGCTTAATCCTACTTGTTATTTCTAATATGGCTGATGTTGTAATGCAGGCTGGTCTCCCAGTGGAGTCTTATGAAAACCAAGATAATCAGCAGGCCTACTGATCACCAGTGGAGTCGCCAGGTGGAAGGTTTAAAGCATTTCAAGAAGTTTTACTATCCACCACAGTGTTTAACCACCAAACTCAGGCTACTATGGTCTTCTTTGAGTTCTTAGAAGTGTTTAAAGGTGTGTTTTACTCAAAGCTCCCCAGCGAAGTCGCCATTATGTTGGGTTTCCTATGTTTTGGCAGGTTTGGCTCTACCAAAAGATAAGACAACATCAAAACCGCTTTTGGACCTCAGGATCTAGCCCTCCTGGGTCCAGAGAGGGATCTCTCTATAAAGGAAAAGATAGATGTATCTTTGAAGCTCTGTTTGAGATATTAGGCTAGTTATAGGAATAAGGTTTGTTGTTTGTTTTGTTTGTTTGTTTGGTTATTGGGAAACATGAAGGAAGGGTTAAATATAAGACAAAGGGTGAGAAAAGAGGATTTTAGGTAAAGGAGAGATAATTCATAGAACACTCGAGACCATTGGGCAATGGAGTCATAAAATGGTTTACTTGCTATTCAATATCCAAGGCTTTCAGTTGGGATAGTCATCTAAAACAAAGGATCTTAAATATGATAGTGTGGTATGAAATGATAAGGAATGAAGCTGAATGACAAGGAAACCTCCGAAGTGACCACTTATGAAGCAGATCTAGGGACAGGGCATGCCATTAAACACCGATGATCCACCCCTAAAAGGCTAACTCTTTAGACAAGGAAACATTAAAGATTTAAACACAAAGGTGAAGCCTGAGATTAGAGAAAGGCTTTGAACTTTCAATGCTTTGACATTCAAATTAAGGGAAATTAGAAAGGTTCAACTGATTGAAAAAGACCCTAGTGAGACAGAATCAACATTCTAAACTCCTAGTATCCCAATTCTTTCAATTAAAGCTACACAAGAACATCTAAGAACAGATTCATAAATTCATACATCAGTTAACCGTGAATGAAAACTACTACACTGGTTAAATTATCTTGAATTAGTTCTCAGATAACACAATTAGTAGAAAAAATTAAAAATAAGAAGAGCAGGAGAATTAGGGTACCATGCAAGGGTATAACCTAAGCCAGATTTCTGATTCTTACTAGAGAAATGAAATGTAACGAATTACAGAAGGAAAACAGAGGCAAAGGTAGAACACATCACCGCTACTTTAAATCAAGATCCAAAGAAATGTGCTTGACATATTAAAGAGCAACACCACTCATATACAACATTGTCCAACAACTTGATATTCAGTCTGAAATCATCCCCTCAGCCTATTTTACAACTTTACACACAGAACTATATCTCAAGAGAAACAACTTACAATTCACAGATATCCGATCAACAACCAACAAAGTGTTTCTTCATGAGTTTTATAGCTAAAGAGAGGCAGAGGAGGTAGATATAACTTTTAATGAAACATTAAAACAGAGGAAGAATAATGGCTCGAGGCCCATTCTGTTTTAATATCTATGCATTGATTTTTGGTAATCTTTGGAAGAAAGAGTGGTCTTCGACAGGTTGATATTAAATTCATGGGTATGTTCTTTGCTATACTTTTCGGCTGCAGTACTCTGTAGTACTCTGGTGAATAGAAAAAGGCAGATAAATGACTTCAGGTCTGCCATACTACATAACAAATGCTTTGGCAACATTAGGAATTTCTGTCAGGGTGTAGATCTTCTCCGGAGCTCAATGTAGAATAAAAAATAGTATGGGAACTTGTCCTTTCATGGGAAAGAACCTTCTGCTGATGTGAGACACTGATAATATTGTTTTATGTGCTTTAGGCCTCATTAGGCCTTCTGTGTTAATCACGAGGTCTTCAACTTGGTACACTCACCCTTTGATCATTGAATTAGAGCTTAAAATATTCAATTACAGGCTTTAAAACCCTTTAATCCATTACTAATATTCTTTGCCGCTACTGTGACTATCTTTGTCTGTGAAAATGTAATTTTAATGGCGCTGGAGGTTTTATAGAGTTAAACACTGTTCTTTAATGAAATATTTCGTTCCAACACCTTCCCAAGCGTTTTCTCTGCAATCTCAGGCTCTGAAAATGGCCTTCTCTTCACTCTGTGTCACTATGATAGTGACTATGAGCAATGGTGGTTTCCACTGCCTGTAACCCTACAAAACACACAAACATGTTAAGAAAATCCATGCGGGAGTGATGGTGAATGTCGTGGAGGACTGTGGAAATGGCAGCGCAACAATGATGTATTCGGTGGGTGTAGTGAAAAATGGCTGAGAAATGCAGTGAAATGGTGAAAAAATGATCTGATGAAGGTCTAATGGAGGAATGGTTATGGACCGTCTGATTAGATTAGACGGAGGTGATCGACGACAATGATTAAACAATAGAATGGCTTAAGAAGGTCAGGCGGAGAAAACATGAATTTTAATGTAAAACAAAGGGAAATGACGAAAATGCAGTGAAAATGGGCCATGAATGGTGGGACCTGGCATGGGAGGAGGGTGATTTACTATGGACCGTTAGATCTCGGGAGGAGATCAGCGGCTGAGATGACCCGATGAAATGCTATGGAAATTCAATGGAAACATATGAATGAAATGCGCAATGTAATGATGGCTTTTGATCTGTATAGTTCAACGGTCGAGATCTGTAGATGGGCCTTCGGGAACAGAAGTGGGGAAGTGGTTTTTAGAAGGAAAACCACTGTTTTCGCGTTGAAATGAAGCGGTTTAGAATTTTTCCTAAAATCACGCGATATGGTCCGATGCCCGACACGTGGCAAAATGAAACCGCCCATATCGTGTGATTTCTAACTGTTAAAGCCCGAACACAAAAAATGTGCGATATGGTTCTTGGTCGTTGGATCTGCGACCATGAGATCTAACGGTGGCAGATAGGGCGCGATACGGGGAGATGCGCGGTCGGTAAAGTGGGGTCAAGCCGAAGGTGGTTTCAATGTGGGCCATCCGATGAACGGGATGGACAACTGAGATCTGCAAAGGGAAAACAAAAGCAGAGGAGACTATGAGTGGGCGGGAGGAATATGAGCCGTTGGATCCATGGGATCGACGGTGGAGATTTAAAGAGGAAGTGGAGGTGAAAAGATCAAATAAATGAGTGGGAGAAGGGAGGGCTGTCGGATCAAACAGGATGGATGGCTGCGATCCAATCAGAGGGAGAGCGATGGAGGGAAAAACTCCGATGGGGTGAGGTTGCGATTACATATGGACCGTTGGATCGACGGGAGATCAACGGCTATGATTGGATCGAAGGTGGCTAATCGGGGGAAACAGAGGATGGTGCTTTAAAAACTTATAATTGGCGATAAAGAGATTGGCGCTTGACTGTTGGATTAAAATGTGGATCAATGGCGAAGATCACAATCGGAGGGTAATAAAGAAATGAGGCGGGGCGCGATGTGAGATTTGCGTTGGCCGTTAGATCTTCATGGATCAACGGTGGTATCGCATCCGAGGCCTATTGAACAAAATCTTAGCACATCGGAGCTTTTCAGTTTACAAAGGGAAAAGCGCTCCCGACCAAACCTCCGATGCGATAAGCGCTTTACAGTTCAACAGTTGGTCTTAGTGCTTGGTTGCATGGAGGGGAAGTGGTTAGGGGCTGGGCCGAAAGGGGCTAAGCCTGTTATATGGTAAAAAGGGTTTTTTGGCCTAAAAACAACATTTTTCAAGGCTAAAATGAGGTTCTGGTAGAGGGAAAGAGGGGTTTTAAAATCAAATGAAGGGGTTCATATGATCTTTAAAGGGTAATTTTGTGGTTTAGAAGACTTAGGAAAAGAGGGTTAAAATGGGTAATTTTGCACGGATACAAAGGGGCAAATGGAGGCTTTTCTAAGCATAATTTTTTCACACACAGTGAGGATTTCTTGATGGAAACAACAGTGAAGATCTTATCAAAGGAAAAGGGCACACAGAGGCTTCAAGAATGAGAGATTTTCAGAGGAAATGTATCTCTTGAAGGCTCAGAAAAATATTTAGCCACCTGTTTGCTTGCCAAAAAATTCATAGGTGGCTAACACGAACAACATATTAATTGACCGACAGATAAAAATAAACTGTTATTAAAAATATGAAAGATCATATTTTGTCCTATTTTCTAAATTATATGATTTTTTTTTGTATTTTGAAAAATATTTCAAAAGTAAATACAAATGAGCCACAACATCTAGCTCCACCTGGGGATAGCGTTTTTTGCCACGAAACATAAAGAACCGCAGGTTAGTACCTTCACCTCGGGCATGGAGTTGAAATATTGCTTGGTGACATATGAACAGTGGAAAGTATGGTATTTACAATGGTGAAATGTTGAACTTTAGTGCTGGAAATAATGCTTCAAATACTGCCCATTTATAGGTAGTTGTACAGATTCTCCATCTAGATCTTCTAAAATGAATGTGTTATTTGACCTTACCTCAGTAATTCTATACGGACCATACCAGAGAGGATCAAACTTACCATGCTTCCCTTTATCTTCTCTTCTGGTGTTCCATCTTAGAACTAAATATCCTTCTTGAAAGAGGATTTATTTTGCTTTCCTGTCAAATATAGATTTCATCTTTGCTTGATAATAAATCAAGTTGTCTCTAACTTTTTTTCTATTTTCACTTGACTCAATCAATTTTTTCATTCTTCTCACCACAGCATTAGGTTCTTCTTGAGCTTCTTGAAGATGAGAAATCACTAGTTTAGCCAAATGAGTAGGAAATAGTGCATGAGTTCCATAAACCAATTCATAGGGAGACATACTAGTAGACCTTCTGGTAGTTACTCGAACTGCCCAAAGGGAAAACTTCAACTTTGAATCCCAGTCCTTGTGATTTTCGGTGACTGTCTTCATCAAGATTCTAACCAATGCCTTCAAATTAGGGGATTTTTGAGGTCTAAAATGGGCCTCCTAAGGAAATTATAAAATAATAATGGAAATAATAAAGTAAGATTTGATGACATCGTCAAATTTTAGAGGGAAAAAAGAAAAAACCACTTTTCAACTCATATTTTCAACTTATCTCCCAAATGTTTTACTCAAATTTCGAGCAGGAGTACTAGTTGGATGCAAAATTTAATTCCTGATGCAAGGAGTACTCATGTTGCATACTTTTGATGGACCTTTCTATACAAAAAATGATAAATACATGAAAAATGTGATTGCAATCACGTTTTTCATGTATTTCTCATTTTTCGCATAGTAGGGTCCATCAAAATTATGCAACATGGGTACTCCTTGGATGAGGAATTAAATTTTGCATCCAATGAGTAATCTCACTCGAAATTTGAGTAAAAACTTTGGGATATAAGTTGAAAATGTGAGTTGAAAAAGTAGTTTTATTATTTTATTATTTTTTAATCTTTTTACCCTTTTACTTAAAAAATGGTGAATCATCCCCCATGGTTGACATCATCATCTTGAATCTTATTGGTTTTTATAAAGTTTATTTTGGTTGTACATTTTTCTTAGGAGGCCCATTTTAGACCTCAAAATTCCCCTAATACATTTGAAGATTCTACCAATCCATTCCCTTGGGTATGATATGTTGTGGAACGTGATAAAATACATTATATGTTTAACATAAATTAATGAATCGAGCATAGTTGAATACCTTAGCATTATCAGTTATAATCTTGACTAGACATCCGAATCTGCTGAAAATGTTCTCCTCCAGAAACTTCATTACTACTTGGTCATTTGCCTTTTTAGTGGGTATTGCGTCAACCCACTTTGTGAAGTAATCAGTGGAAATTAGAATCCACTTGAACTGTCCACTTGATGGTGGATTGATTTCCCCAATAAAATCCAACCCCCATTGCCTGAAAGGTTCTTCTATTAATACTGGGATGAGAGGTAATGGTGCAAGTTTTTTCTTTTTAGCAAACAACTGACATTTCTGACAACTTCTGACCAGTCTATATACATCTACAAATAGGGTGGGCCAATGGAAATTTGACTCGAGGATTTTATGAGCAGTGACCTTCCAACTATAATTACCTCCACATAGACTTTCATGATATTCCTTAATGACTTCAATAGATTCACCTTCAGTTAAACATAACAACACAATTCCAGCATGATCTTTCCAGTATAGCTTTGCTTCTACTATAACATATGGATGAGATTTTAGCTTGAGAGCTTTGTATTTCGTTATAATTAGTGAAGTTGGACAAGAAAAGAAACGCAGGTAATGCATAATATCTTTATACCAATCTGAACACAAAAAATTGTATTGAATACCTGTTTTAGGCTTATTCTGACCTTCTTCATTGACCGATCCATCCATTGGTGCCAACATATTTATTCCCAATGCTTGAAAATTTGTTTTTGTTAGCAACTTTTCTAAACCCTATCCTTTGATTAAATTGATAGGTTTAATGTCCAAATCATACTCTTGGATTTTTTCTATCCATTTTCCTCTTTTTCCTTCAACATCACTTTGAATCAGCACGTCTTTAACAACAGAATTAGGTATATAAGCGGTTATTTGGGACTGTAACACATAAGTCCTGAAGGATTTGAGTGCTTTAACCAATGCATATACTTGTTTCTCCAAAATTTTGTATTTGAGTTCAACATCTCTGAGAACTTTGCTAAAGAATGCCACTGGCTGCTCCTTACTATCCTCATTTTTCTGCAATAACACAACAACAATATTGGTGGGGGAAGCACATGGAAATATTTGAAATACCTTTTGATAATCGGGACTTATCAGGACAAGAGCTTCTTGAAGTGCTTCTTTTATTCTGGCAAATTCTTCTCTTTCTTCTTTATCCCATTTTACTTCTACATTTTTATTTAACATGTCAGTTATATTTTTTACAATCTCAGCATAATTTGGTACAAACCTTTTTAGAAAGTTTATTTTTCCCAAAAATCTCTGAGTATGTTTCTTGCTTATGGGTAAAGGAATTGTTTGAATTTCTTCCACCCTTGCTAGATCAATCTTCACTCCTTATTTCGAAACTATGTGACCCAATGATTTACCTTATTTTAAGGCAAAAAAATGTTTCTTGGGATTTTTTGACAGACCAAACTTCCTACATTTTTCAAAAGTTTTTTGCAGATGCTCCAGGTGTTCATCATTTGAGCCTGAGAAAATAGTTACATCATCCAAATATATAACAACATACTTGTCTCCTACAAACGCTATGTCCATGGCCCTTTGAAAAGTTGCACCTGGATTCATAAGAAAAAATGGCATCCTTGCATACATGAAGGTGCCCTAGGGGGTTGTAAAATATGTCTTTTTCTGGTCTTCCTTGTCAACTGCCACTTGATTATATCCAGAGAATCCATCAACCATAGACATCCTATAAGCTCCTATGACCTTCTGTAAACATAATCCATTTTAGGCAAAGGATAATTATCCTTTAGAGATGCTCTGTTCAAATTCTTGAAGTCCACACACAATCTTATCTCTCCATTTTTCTTCCTCACAGGAACTAGGTTAGAAACCCAATCTGAATATCTGAGAGTGACTATGATTTTTTCTTGCGGCAATTTCTTCACTTCTTTTTCAATTGGAGCTAACAGTAATGGATTAATCTGTCTGAGCTTTTGTATGTGTGTTTTTATTCCTTCCTTCAATGGGATCTTGTGCTGAATTATGATTTTATGATATGTTCTCAAGTCTTCATATGACCAAGCAAACACATTCATATACTTTTTAAAAAAATCTATATATCTCTCTTTATAATCTTTGGGAACACGTTTGAATAATTTCACCATTTTTGGCTCCTGCTGAGTTCCCAAATTACAATCTTCTATCTCTTCTTCTTGATGTATTTTATTTGAATTAACAACAACATCATTAACATCAAATAATATTTCAAGGGGAACTAGTCCTTTAGGGAGTACATTATCTTTCAATTGGATAATCTTCTGCTCACTTATTGACTGCTTAAGGTTTCTTATCTCTCCTTTCTGCTCTAACTGTTCTTCTTCTTTATCTATCTCAGTATCTTCAAAGACTCCAATCATTGTCAAGAAATGATTTATCTTCTCATCATCTTCAAACACCTGCCAATGTTTCACATTTTTAGGAATAGAGGGTCTATGTCTAATTTCAATCTCATACCTTAACCTCAGATTCATAGGTGGCTTGAAGGTGCTAGCTGCAACTGCTAAAGAATCTGCCAACATATTCTCCTCCCTTGGAATAAAATGAAGATTGAAAGCTTCAAAATGATTCTCTATCAGATCCCAAACTTCATTCCTATATGATCTTAATCTCAGATGATTGGTTTGACAATGATTTTTAATCTATCTTATTATCAATTGAGAGTCACCAAAAATTGAAATACACTAAACTCCCATCTGTTTAGCAACTTGAAGGCTTAATATTAAGTGATATGAAAAAGAATGTATTATTTTGTTGTGCTAATGGTCTTTTTAGTTACAAAACATGTACATATTTGTCTCCATTTGTTTTCTTAAGGATTGAGGAATTTAACCATGAAACATAGATGAAATTGTGAATTTTAAACATGAAAATAAGCCTAAATAACATTGAAAAATAATGTATAACAGAGAAATAAAACCACACATAATATTACACAGCAGGCATGATGAAGCAGTTCACCCCTCCTGGGCTACATCTACTGGTCCAGCTCCTAATGGCATGTCCATCTTTCATTATGCTCAAAAATTTTCAAATACTTGTGTTTACAAGCCTCCAATGGTTGTTTTGTCTACACCAATGCCTCTATAATTCTCAAATTAGTCTAGGTAGACTCTTGTTTCACCCAAATTGGTCTAAAATTGACCCTAATAGGCTTTTTCCCAATGTCTCCTACAAAATCTCCACTAAAAATGGAGGACTGCAGTTAAAAATGGAAAAAATTTTGAATTTGGAGGGCATGCTTAATATTCGCCAGTCCAAATAACCGTGACATAAAATTTAGGGTAGGGGGTGGCCACATGCTGACCCCCAAACCCACGGTTTATTAACTACTGCATTAATACATTGGCGCAGAACCTGGAGTAGTGGCGGAGTTCCACTAAGCGTCGACATGTCCGTTGGAACTGACCGCGGACTGTCTAGCCATGTGACAAGTCCCGAGGTTGAATTTTGAATGCCTTGGGAGTTAACGGTTTCATAATCGTCGGTTAACAATATATATCGTGGGTTTTGAACGTAGCATGTGACCAATCATTTGGGGCCGCCAACGGGTTGGGACCGCCGGTGGTTACCCCCCCCCACCCATATGCCGTGTGTTGAAACAATATATAGATGTGGCACCCTATATGGTTAAGAACCAAATGTTAGCCCGGATGGTTGAGACTTTTGTGCATGTGCTTGGAGGTCGTGGGGTTGAACCCCCCGGACCTCAACCAAAATTTTAGTCAAACAAACAGCAGACACGTGGTAGCCTTAGGGTTGGCCACATGTCACCCAAATATTGGCCCTCAAATATACATACAACCACATCAAATAAACCAGAATGTGCCACTTGGAGAAATATTATAGGCTTGGGAAAATGGAATATTCTCAAGAATATTCCCCTTTTTGCTGGTTGTACACTTGCATGCTGACTGGGCATCCTAGTCAAACCTGTCGCAATTTTAGCTATCTGGCAAAATCGATCGGAACGCGATATCTCCCTCATACGACATCAGTTTTTCAAACCATTCACGGTGCCGGAATCAGAACGACGAGATCTACTTGGCCACTCAGGTTCAGTACAATTTCGAGAACTTTCAATTTTGAGAAAAAATCATGAACTCCTGATCACACCTCCCCATTGGGAAGCTTTTGGACCCCAAAAGACTTGATTACCTGTTCAGTAGATGAGGGTAAAACTCCCTTAGCTTTCCAAATTCCATCCACTTTGCCTTGCTTGGCTTACTTCCTTTGAGCCCAAATCAAAGGTAGTCAACACTTCCCCTCTTATATGCTCTTGTCCTCCTATCAAGAATTGTATCTTCCTTGAGCTCATCCAGAAATTTTGGCAAGAAATATTCAATAGAAGGCATTTGAACATCACTTTCTTGATCATCGATCAAAATTGGCTCATACAAATGTAAGTTTTCAACATTAACAACTGAATACATTTGCATAGATGAAGGCAAGTCAAGTTTAAATTCATCGTTACAAACTTGCTTTATGATCTTGAATGGACTATAGCGAATGGGCTTGAGCTTTTTACCTTCTCCTTACATCCTTTCTTTGCTTATGTGCAACCATACCTCATATCCTTCTTGAAACTTGTGATCAACTCTATGTTTTTCATGCCTCTCCTTGTATTTTCTTTGACACTTCTCAAGCTATTCTTGAACTTGTTGATGAACAATTTGAATTTGCTCAATGAACTTTCAAGCCTTGTCAATATCACTATGCCCATAAATTGCAACATCCTTCTCAAAGATGAAGTCTAATGGCGATTTTGGAAAATAACCAAAGCATGCTTCAAAAGGTGATGTATTTGTAGAAGAGTGCTTTGCCCAATTTTAAGCGTGCTAAATGTAATGCAATTGTTCATCCCACAACTTAGGATGTTTGCTACAATATCCTCTCAATATATGCACAACGGTTCTGTTCACCGCCTTGGTTTGGCCATCAGTTTGTGGATGAAAAGCAGTACTTTTTTTTAAACTTTGTTTCCATCATCTTCCAAAGGTTGGACCAAAAATTCCCAATGAACCTGGAATCCATGTCACTAACAATAGAAGTTGGCAATCCATAATGAACCCATACATGTTGAAAATAAAGTTCAGCAGTTTGTTTAGCAGTAATGGTTTTCTTACATGGCATAAGTATACACATTTTACTGATTCTATCCACAACTACATAAAGATAACCATGATGTTTTCTTGACATAGGTAGACCTACAAAAAAGTCCATGGAGACACTCTCCCATGGCCTTGATGGTACTAGTAGTGGCGTGTACAACCCAAGATTCCTATTGCTAGGATTTCTTGTTACACAGATAGAACAAAATCTTATAAAATGTGACACACTATCTATCATGCGAGGCCAATAGAAATACATCTGTAGATGCGCCACTGTTTTGCTTACCCCAAAGTGTCCAACAATAGGAGACGAATGAGCCTCTCTCATGACACTTAGCCTCTCTCCTTGTGGTATACACAGCTTCGCAAAATGAAACAACAAATTTTTATGCATGTGATAATCATTTTCCTCAACTTGATTCCCTTCACTCAAACTAGCATACACATCTTGAAAATCAACATCAAGTGCATATTTTTCTATGTAACTCTCATGTACGATAGAATCATTTTTAAGTAAAGTAGAAGCGCTTATGATTGGCCTTGAAAGCATATCAAAAAATTTATTGAAAATACCTTTCTTGTACCTTATAACCAAGGGAAACTGTTGAAGAAATCCCATCCACCTGAAATGTCATGATTGCTGCAATTTTTTTTGTGACTGTAAGTACTGTAATGGTTGGTGATTGGTATGTATAATCGTTTCTTTACCCATCAAGTAGTGTTTCCACTTCTTAACTCTTTGTACCAACACATACAACTCTTTTTCATATGTAGGATAATTAGTTACAACACCATTGAATGTTTCATAATGATAAGCGATAGGCTTACCATGTTGCAAAAGTACTGTGCCCATGGCATAATCACTAGCATCAATTTGTATCTCGAATGGTTGTCTCAAATTTGGTAATGCAAGGACTCGAGCTGAACTGATATCGTATTTTAAAGCTTCAAAAACTTGCTGCTGTTTTCCTCCCCATTGGAAGCCTTTCTTCACACTTGTCACTGCATGCATATGAGCTGCTATGGCAGAAAAGTTAGCAATAAACTTTCTCCAATACTGAGCTACACCTAAGAAACTTCTTACATCGGTTGCTGTTTTTGGAGTGGACCAATTCACAATGGCTTCCACTTTAGAAGGATCAATTCTCAACTTGCCTCCTCCTACAATGTGTCCCAAATAAACCAAAGTAGTATTTTTGAACTCACACTTAGACATATTAAGAAATAATTTCTCTTTCTTCAAAACATCTAGCACCCTATTTACATGCAAGACATGTTCTTCTCTTGTTTTTATGAAAATATGTATATCATTTGAATAAACAATCACAAAGTCATCAAAACATGGACGCAAAACGTTGTCCATAACATGCATGAAAGTTTTCGATGCATTACACAAACCAAATGGCATTACCAACCACTCAAAGATTCCTTGTTTGGTTTTGAATGCAGTCTTCCATTTATCACTTTCTGCAATTCTTACTTGATGATATCCACTTCGTAAATCTAAATGAGTGAAAAAAATTTCTTCTTTTATCTGATCAAGCAAATAATCTATCCTTGGAAGTGGGTATCGTCTCTTTACCGTTATCTTGTTCAAAGCTCTGAAGTCTACACACATGTGCCAAGTCCCATATTTCTTCGGAATCAAGACTATGGGTGAACCGCATGGCGAAGTGATTGGCCTTATGAGTCCCTTGTAAAAAATTTCATTGATTTGCCATTTTATTTTAGAATTCTCCATTATCGACATGCGATACATGCTGATGTTTGGAAGAGGAAAATCTTGCTGCAACTGAATCTTATGTTGAATCTCCCTTTTTGGAGGCAATCATGTTGGCTCCTGAAACATCTCATGATGTGCATCAACTACATCATATAAATCTGATTTCAACTTAGGATCACAATCCTCAAATGATTCATGATTAACATCAGCTTTAGGCTTAAACATTAGAAGAACAGAATTATTACTTGAATTTACCAGCCTCTTTACATGTCCAGCATTTACCATAGCAATATTTGTCTTCTTGTGATGTGCTCTAAAAATGTACTCCTTTCCATCTTTTAATAAGTGGTATTTGTTCTCTTGGTGATTGAAGATCACTTTCCTTTCATACAAGTAAGGATTTCCCAACACAATACCTGTTACGTCAAGAAAAATCACATCTAATTCAACCGTGTCAACAAAATGTGCAGTTATTGCAAACCGCAATATACACTTCTTTGAAACCTGTAAATTTGCATCCTTACAAATCCAACCAAGTGGATAAGGTTTTGGATGTGGAATGGTCTCAAGATTAGGTTTCTTAACCAAGTATTCAGAGATTAAGTTTGCTTGTGACCCACTATCAAACAATGTTTCAATCTTGGTATGTTTTGATATGACCCTCACATGAAACAATTCAATTCTCTCTTCTTCATTTGGAGCTTGTATGTGACAGTTTGATGTACTAGTATTGGGTTTAGTTTCAATTCCTTCTCCCTTCATGTTATTCAATCCCATGGCTGTAATTTTAGATTCATCACATGAATCCTCTCCTAAATCATGTTGAGTTGTAGCTGTATTTTTCCGTTTCCCTTTGTTGTTCTGATGTTTGGGCCTCTTTTCAGGATGTAATTTCCAACAATGATTTTCATCATGGCCTTCTTTTGAACAATGTTTACAGACCACTTTTTCTCCCTCTTTCTTGACATATGCATTATTTTTTCCTTTACCTTTTGAGGTATTCTCTTTGTTTTTCCCATTAAAAGGTTTGTTTCTACCCTCATCAAAAATGTTTTTCCCTCTAGCTTCTAGATGTGTGGCCTGAAAACATACCTCATCTAGATTTGTGGGGTTAAACATGAGGATAGTATGTCTTAGGTAGCTATGTAAGCCTCCTATGTACTTTATCAAAGTATCTTGGCTCTACAAATCTACCCCTAATAAGAGAGCTCCTCTCCTAAATTATTGGGTGTAAACTTGCACATTCTTTCCTTTCAATTGTATAAAATTTTGCTAGTTCATTATGGCTTTCTGCATATGAGCTAATGGATAAAACTATTGTTTTATTGCAATAATGAAATCAATCCATGATAGGATAATCTTACCATGCTTCTTGATCTCCTCCTTTGTCTTGGCTTCGCACCGAACAAGTGTTGCACCTTCCATTCTTAATGAAGATAATTGGATTTTGGTATCATCATCATGAAGGTTATGAATTCTAAAATAGACCTCCAATTGCCTAATCCAACTATCAAGCTTTTCTACATTGACTTCACCATTAAACATTGGAAATTCAAACTTAACATCAAGTTTTAGAAAAGGAATTTTACTAGTGTTCTTTGACTTATGTGGCTGATGTACTGAATATGAAGTAGAGGATGATGATGATGATGAGGGTGAGGATGGTGACTTTCCACTGCCTCCATTTACTCCATTTCCCTTCTTTGATTTATCTTCATCATTTCGACCTCCTGATGATCCCTATCCTTCCTTGTGAATTTTGGATCCTTCTCCTTCTAGTTTCTCATTCCTTTCATGATAAAGGATTCTCACCATCTCAGTCATGTCAAGGATGGCTTTCTTGAACACTCTTTCTTCTTCTTTGGGATCCACTTCTTCATGGATTTATCCTTCCTCTAGAGGCATGCTTAATGTTGCTTCTACTTCTTTAGGAGGTGAACTAGGCGGTGGAGAATGTGATAATCTTGCCTCTATTGCTGTGGCTCACTTTGAGACCCTCTTGCTTCCACTAATTTGCCTTCTCCTCTCTTGAGCTTGATCCTAGTAAGCATGTGAAAACTTGCAAAAATTTAAACAAATATTTTCACACAACAACACCAGAGAATAAAACTCTAGCTCTGATACCAACCTGATTTGAAAAGACTGTATTAGTTTGTTGTGCTAAGTGTTTTTTCAGTTACAAAACATGTACATATTTGTCTCCATTTGTTTGCTTAAGGATTGAGGAATTTAACCATGAAACATAGATGAAATTGTGAATTTTAAGCATGAAAATAAGCCTAAATAACACTAAACAACAGTGTATAATAGAGAAATAAAACCACACATAAGATTACATAGCATGCATAATGAAGCAGTTCACCCCTCCTGGGCTACATTTGCTGGTCCAGCTCCCAATGGCATGTCCGTCTTTCATTATGCTCAAAATTTTACAAATACATGTGCTTACAAGCCTCCAACGACTGTTTTCTCTACACCAATAGCTCTAGAATGCTTAAATTAGTCTAGGTAGACTCTTGTTTCACCCAAATTGGTCAAAAATTGACCCTGCTAGGCTTTTTCCCAATGTCTCCTATAAAACCTCCACTAAAAATGGAGGACCCACTACAAGGAAAAGACCCTCTAGTGGAGGTTATAAAGGAGGCTTTTAGTGTTATAAAATTGGCCAAAATTTTCAAAATTTTTTTTGCTACAACATCCGTTTATGGTTACGAAGGTTTTGGTGGAGCTTTTAACGAAAATTGAACACAAATAAAAAAAAAAGGGCAGCCGGAGGTTAATATGGATGTTTTTTTCATCGGTGCGCTACTCTGGATTTAACGCACCGGTGCGTACATGTAGATTGTACCTCGGGGCAGTCGAAGGAGAATGCACCGGGCCGTTAAGGTATAAAACCGCACCAGGCGTAGTGTTGGTGATACAATGCACGAGTCCTTTCTAATTTGTCTTGGGATTTGTGTGGTGCCCATAGGACGTATCAACACACCGGTGCGTAGAATTATAGAAATGAATTGGTGCGCAGTATCAAACAAATGCACTGAGATTTATAATTGGTATCGGTATTTGTCTGGTGCCCATAGGTCGTACAAATACACCGATGCGTATAGACACATAAACGCCTTGGTGTGCAGTATCACACAAATACACTGAGATTTATAATTGGTATCAGTATTCATGCGGTGCCCATTGGTCGTACAAATGCACCAGTGCGTATAGACACATAAACACCTCGATGTGCAGTATCACACAAACGCACCGAGATTTATAATTGGTATCGGTATTCGTACGGTGCCCATAGGTCGAACAACGACACCGGTGCGTATAGACACATAAACGCACCAATGCGTCGTACCACACAAACGCACCGATATTTTTAATTGGTTTTGGAATTTGTGCGGTGCCCATAGGTTGTAGAAATGCACCAGTGTGCTTAAGAATACAAACACACCGATGTATAGTAATTGACATGCACTGGTTTTCATTTTGTATTTTTTAGAAATATTGACCTGTGACAGTGCAATTATTGTGATTGTTTTAAATTCATTATTCATCAAAATTCAACACATCTTATAACAATATTCATATTAATTAATTTTTTATTAATGCATTTAAATGTGATGTTTTGATTAATTTGTTATATCATATCATAATTATTGTGTTTTTTTTAAATTCATTATTCATCAAAAGTCGACACATATATCTTATAACAATATTCATATGAATTAAATTTTTATTAGTGCATTTGAGAACGACAATGGAGAACGCAATATAATAAATTAAAACACACACACACACACACACACACATATATATATAAGACATTCTTTGTCATACAAAATTGGACAATTATTGGTATCCCTTTGTCTTTCAATTGGGACACTATGTCCATTACATTAAACAAAATATCTGATTTCAACACCTTGCTTTGATATCCAAACATGGTGATCATCATTCTTCGCTTGAACTGCTGTCACTGCTAGAGCTACTTCCATGACTTGGGTTATTTTTAGGAATTTTTTTTTTACGGTGTTGATTGTTTTCTTCTTCTTCACCTTCCATCTACAAACATAAAAATAAACTATAATGAGTGTATATACATTGGTGAGAATAATGAAAATTGCAATATTAAATAATATACATCAATGTAAATCGAAAAGAAATGACATACCATTGCAACAATTGACTCATAAACTATACACTCTTTCAAAACCATGTAACATGCCATCTTTCAAGATTTAATTTGTTGGCGCAATTCCATACTTTGTTTCCTGTAAGTTTTATACCCCATAACAAATCATATAATTAACATAAAATATTTTTTTTGTTCTATTAATTATAGACGGAGCTAAGTAAAAAAATATCGATAGATGCTTACAAATTCCACAATTAAGTTTTGATATGCCAGCATATACTCACAACCCATATTTAACCAAATTTCAGTCAATTCCTTTGATGGTTCTTCTTTGTATGTTAGCACCCGTTTGAAGACATTCAATGATGATTTTTGTAAAACAACTTAAAAAATACAAAAATGAAATCTAGTTAAGTTGTTATAAGGAAGTAAAAATTACTCAAAAACTTAGATATCAACCCTTGTCTTCCTTGCCGTCTTGTTTTATGTGTTGAATGGGTTCCATTTCCTTTTCTTTTCCGTAAGAAAATACTTGAAAATTAATATTTAATACTAAATTGTTTATTTATTGTACCTAATGATCGAAAATTTCAATGATTACATATTACATTTGAAGCACATCGTTGTTGAGATGGCTTCTCCCACAATAAAATTTTGTCTATTTCTTTGACCATCTCCTTGTACACCTTTTTGGAAATTCCTATTGGCATATTTATGATATCAGCTCGTTCATCCTTTGAGATTTTCATAATCTTCCTGAAAATGTAACATGACAATAAAATATTTAATTTTTATATTGATATATGAAAATTAAATATAACAAAAGTGATATTTATAAATAGTTCTAGACAAACATTTAAAGGAATATTACTTTTTCATTCCTTCTTTTTTGTTGTTGTATGTTTTTTCTATTAAAAGTATGACATGTCTCATTGACCAATTCTCTGGAAACTCTTCCTGTAGTTTAGATAAAATTTGGTTATTGGAATCATTGGATTGGTTTTTGTATTGTAAGTGGAAAGAACGTCTATACATTCATTCCACTAGATCCCTCAAACTTTTGTCAAATATTTCCCCCTTTTCGTTAACCTCCAGCACCACTCTAGATGATCTAAGGAGAAATTCATTTTCATTTGCATGTTCTATTTTTTTTCTTTTCTTAGAACATTCCTTTTCTGAGTTGTTGGTCCCTGTAGAACATTAAATAGATGTGAATTAATAGACTGTTTGACACATGTTATCTAATAATTTTAATTATATTATTAATGAAAATTAAAAAAAGAAACCCATATTGGATCGATAGTATTTTTTCATTCACCTGATTCATCCTTTTGCAATTTTTCCATTAAGATTTTACGCTCTTCTGGTCCTAGATCAGAAATAATATTATTGAGCTTCATCATTTTGTGGCTCTATATGATACACAGTAAATAATACATATTAGTTAAACTTACATATAGTTCAAAAATAATAATTATTGTCAAGAATTTACAAAGAACTTGCCCTTTTTGCTTTTCTTGATGTGTTATCAATATTTTTGTTATTTGATCTCTTGTCAGTCATTTCTTTATCAATCTCAAACCTGTACCATATAATTCATTAATATATTTATAAATAAATTGTCAACTTTTCAAGTAAAAAAAAAATCTCCAGAAACCGGTGCACCATTCATGGTGTACGCACCGACGCCGGTGCGTGGGGTCTTAGAAATGCACCGCACAAATAGTATAATAGACCGTATGGTGCTCTATGTCAACAAGGAGCACTGGTGCATTACATGTCAACCACCGCACTGATTAACCATCATAAAATAATAAAAATCGTCCAGTGTTAGTTTTTGTAGCATAAACTGGTGCCATATTTTACATATGGCACATTGATAAAAAAATTTTGGTTTTTAATTTTTTATCACATTACTTTGGTGGTACACTTGTACAATAAAGAGCATCGGTGCACTAGGTTATACCGGGTGCATCGATGAAAAAAAAAATCTGTTTTTTTTTTAAATTCACACAAGGGCCGACATGGATTGGGATCCGACTATGCAAATCGTTCCGTCAATTGGATGTCTTAGGTCTATATTTAGCAATACAAACCCTATAAATCTAAATTAAAAAACCCTAATTCTGAAATCATAGAAAGAGGAGAAGAAAGGGCAGAAACAAAAAGAATGTAGGGTTTGTATTTTTTAAAAGTGTTTTTTTTTGCGAAACAGAATGTTCGCGGTGCACCATAATGAAATAGTGCATCGGCTGGATATTTTACAAATGGTGCACTGAGAATTTATTTATTTATTTATTTTTATTTTTTATCACAGTACTTTCACGGTGTGCTAGGATAATAGAGCGCACTGGTGCGCTCAGGTACGTATGGTGCACCGATGATTTTTATTTTTATTTTTAAATTTATGAAGGATCGACATGGATTGGGATTCAACTATGCAAGTTGTCCCATGAGTTGGATGTATTAGGCTTATATTTAGCAATACAAACCCTATAAATATAAATTGAAAAGCTCTAATTCTGAAATCACAGAAAGAGGGAGAAGAAAGGGCATAAACAAAAAGAATGTAGGGTTTGTTTCTAAAATGGATTTTTTTTGCGGAACAACACGTTCGTTGTGCGCCATAATGAAGTAACGCACTGGTGCCATATGTTACATATGGCACACTGATAAAAAAATATTTATTATTTTATTTTTTATCACTGTACTTTCACGACGCACTGTTATAACAGAGCGCGTCGGTGCGTTATGTTATACAGGGCGCACCGAGGAAAAAAATCTGTTTTTTTTTTTGAATTCATGCAAGGGCCGACATGGATTGGGATCCGACTATGCAAATCATCCCATGGGTTGGATGTCTTATTACTATACAAACCTTATAAATCTAAATTGAAAAGCCATAATTCTGAAATTACAGAAAGAGGGAGAAGAAAGGGCAAAAACAAAAATAATCTAGGGTTTTTGTTTATAAAAATGGATTTATTTATTTATTTTGTTTCTGAAAACTGCAGAAAAAGTAAAAAAAACAATAAAATTTGTTTTTTTTCTTTTACTACATAAAAAAAACTGCAGGAAAAGAAAAAACAATAAACTTTGATTTTTTTCTTTTATTGCATAAAAAAAACTGAAGAAAAAGTAAAAAAACAATAAACTTTATTCACATCGTTTGAAATTCTATGCTACAGGGTTTGAATCACCAGAGTTTTGGAATTCTTATTGTCTGAATACTTCTGTTCGAACATATTTCCCTGCTCCACAGTGCTGTCATGCTCTTTTTGCTCCAGGTATGTATCCTGCAAATCTCTGGCTGAAAAGTTTTGCAAAAATAGTGAAATAATGAAAAGTGTTTAGTATTTAAAGAATTTTTTTATGAAATTAGATTTTTGAAAATATTTTTCTGCCCATTTTTCAATTTACTGCTTTTTTTTTTCACTTAAAGAAAATAGAGTTGCACTTTTTTTATTTGAGGTTATTCTTCATCGATGTGTCCCTTAATCGAACTGCACCGGTGCATCTGGGTATAAAACGACACCAGTGCGCATTACCAAAAACACAGCGGTGCAGTGATCTATACATTAGGCACCAAAATTACATTTAGGTGTGTGCACCAAAATGTATTTTTGTTTTGCTCAAATGCTGGGAGAAAATATCATAATTATATGGAATGGACAATTCTTCAAAATCCAGCTCGTTCCATAATATTTCTCAAAGTCCATCGTGGAGTTCTCCCTATCCATCTCAAGACGTAATATTTACTTCAGATTTTATTTATATTTTCACTATCTAATTGAATTTATGTTTTTTATCCATGCAGTCAATCATGCACAGCTTAATTAAATTTATAATGTATACAAATTTTCAGCTTCATGCAGATTCAGCATCGAGTTCAGATGCACAAAATATTCAAACTTCTCCAAAACATCAAAAGTTTTTATCAGGAGTTTCATACTGCAAGGCGCATTTGGTGGATGAAAATGGATAGCCGCTTCACCCTACCAATTGTAACAATATTGCATCTTCTAGCCATAATCCCGGGACAATGATGGTAATAATTATAATTGTTTTGTATAATATTGATTAATATGTAATTATTTCAACGCCAAACCAATTTATAATCATGCAATATTGTCAACGTGGTTACTAATTGATATCATATATTTTGTACTAATCATGTTCAATTTTTTTTTTTAAATTATTAGGATTCTAGTGATGATAAATGACCTACCTACCATCTTCCTTTGCACCCCACGACAATGTCAAATCGAGAGAAGACTGAATTAAGAGAAAAAATCAGAGAGGAACGATACCAAGAATGGTTGAATCAACCACCGATTCAATTCCCACTACGTATAGATTCACCAATTAGGAATGACTACAACAATAGTAGTTCTTCACAAGCTGGCAATGGAGGTAATCAAATAGAGGTTGGTATGGATGTTTACTTAAGGGATACGACTGCCATGGAGACAATGTTGTTATATGCATTCCAAAATGTTGATCAGCTAGGGAATGATGCTCATATCGCTGACACCATTTTAGAAAGCCTTAAATTTTCTTCCACCACCCCTCTCTTTGGACCTGGTGGTCACTCAAAGTCTACCCAGTTGGGGACAACGATGTTACTGTACAACTTGAAAGAAAATTTTTTCTTGTCGAATGCATGTTTCTCAGAACTTTTGAGGTAAGTTACCATAAAGTAATCCCTTATATAAATTTGAAATATAATCAGTACACTGCAATGAACATTACAAATGGTAAATTTTATGAACGTTAATAATTATATCGACATTAATGTACATTTATTAATATATTTTTCCATGATCACCAACCATAGGTTATTCAAAGATAAGGTTCTTCTGAGTGATAATGTCTTGCCCGATAGCTTGGAAGAGGTAAAGAAATTATTGAAAATGTTGGGTGTTGAGTACATATCATATCATGCATGTCCAAATGATTACATTCTATATAGAGGATAATATGCACACAAAGAGATGTGTATGGAATGTGGGCATGACAGGTATGATAAATAAAAAAAGAAGGGTAAATCATGTACTAGTCCTCCTTTTAAGATATTGAGGCACATGCCTATAATCCCAAGGATTCAAAGCCTATTTTGTTGCAAATAATTAGCTATGTTGCAGGGATGGCACGCCTCACACAGAAGTGAGTTGGGAGTTATGCAAATCCCAATTGATTCAATCACCAGGAAGCATATAGAATATACATGGCCCGAAAATTTCAAGGATGAAGTACGAAGTCTATGACTCAACATAGAAATGGATGGCGTCAACCCATATTCCATCCAGAACACCAAATATTCTGTTTGGCCTGTAGTAGTGATCAATAACAATATCCCCCCATGGTTGTCCGTGAAGAATGAACATCTTATGTTGGCTCTCATAGTCCCTGGTAGAAGACAATTGAATAATATGGATGTCTACTTGCAACCACTGGTAGATGAATTGAATGAATTATGGGATGGGATAAATTTATGCGATGTATCAAGACCCATCGCAATGGAGAGGAGTTTTACATTATATGGCATATGTGCTTACACGACACATGATTATCCAGGCTTAGAGGTTTTCTTTGGTAAATTACATGATTAATTTATTGATTTGTTTATATATGTAAAAATATTCTTTCTCATATTAGTTATTTAATTCGTTGTAATATTTGTTCTGATCTTAATGATATTATTTAACGTGCCATGCATATTAATTAATGTATACAAATATAATCTCACAGGTCTTATAACAAAAGGGTATTTTGGATGTAAATGTTGTGGACCTTCTGTGAAAGCTAGATGGTCCAAGGACCCGCGAAAGCCAGTGTATGATTGCTCTAGGGTATTCCTACCAGAATAACACCCTTACAAAAGAGTAGCATCTGATTTCAATGGTAAACGAGAGAGAACCCAAAGGCCTCCAATAATGACACCAGCTAAATGGCTTAGAGCATATGAAAGAGAGGAGGAGAAGGAGTTCATAGAAATTTCTGATTCAAATGGGGAGCCTATGTTTGATGATCCAGATTTCTTCGACACCTATGTTGAGAAATTTCCCATTGGGATGAAAAGGAAATATATCTTTTATGACCTCCCATATTGGGAGCATCTTAAGATTACCCACTTATTAGATCCCATGCATATATTTAAAAATGTTTCATCTTCTTTATGGAGGCACATACCATCGAAACAAAGTGACACATTGGCTTTTAGGAAAGATATTATTACTTCAAAAACTAAAAAGAAACATTTGCCAAGATGATTAGAAAGTACGGGATCAGAGGCAGGTGCTAGTACCTCTAATTCCTGGTTTTTCAAAGAAGGTGATGTCCCATGGATTTTAAAAAAAGATGATATTTCTTTGGCAAAGGAAGTTAAAATGGGTGTGAGGGTGCCAACTTCATACGGGTATTCACTATGACGCTGCTTCACCGTGGATGACCATTTGTCGGGGTTGAAATCGCATGACCATTTGAATCTTCTAAGAGTACATATAATGTCAAAAGCATGATTTTATTATTTGTTATATTAATAAATTTTATCCCATACGGGGATCATAAAACATAACTAATTTTTTATATTATTGCACGTGTTTATAACTTTGCAGTGTCATTATCCTTTGTTCTTTCATGGGTGTGTGAAACATGAATTCCCTCAAGACCTAGGATGTGCCATATCTAAATTATATGCATTTGTACGTTGGATCACGTCAAAGGAGATTCATGTGGCTAGCATTCCACGGCAGCGTCAAGAGATAGTTGAGATTGTTTTTATGTTTGAGAAGGAACTGCTGACGAGTTTCATGGACTTACAGGTTCATCTTCTAATCCACCTAGTAGATGAGGTTGAATTAGTTGGGGTGGTTTCTTATCATTGGGTGTTCTTCTTAGAGAGGTACATGAAGAAATTGAAAGGTTTTGTTCGACAAAGGGCAAAACTCGAGGGGTCTATGGAAGAGGGGTACATATCGTATGATTCTTTATATTATGCCAGTGAGTACATCAAGCAGATCGACAACAGACTAGGTGTGGTGATTTGGAACGATGAAAGGGATGAAGACAAAAGAGAAGGGGAATTTCTCCAAACGAGTGGAAAAAAGAGCTTGATAAAGAGTAAGCGACTTATAATTTTTCAAATTTACAAAAAGTAATTAATATTCATGTTGAACTTCGATATAATGCTGATTTGATTTCATTAGTGAATGTAGAAATTGAAGCAATCAATAAATTCGTTGTTTACAATTCTGAAGCGACACAACCGTGGGTCGCGTTGTACGAACAAAAGAGGATGAAATGGGATAGTGACAGGAAAGAATTCAGACGGTTGAATGGCAGAAGTGTGCCTTATCCTGATAATTTAAAATAAAATATGGAAAAAATATTCCCCAATAGTTGGGTTGCTGACCAAGTCAGAGAGAAATACTATGCTACTGGTCGTTACCTGCGTGCTGAAGAGGATGTGCTAAACATAGGGATTGGGTGCAACAACTCGGTAATAATATTTTTAATTTATATGTAAATTTGAAACTTATATTAATACATCTAAATTTCATATTTTAACATTTGGGTTATTATAAGACATATGACACTATGATTTTTTTTAACTTTTTTATAATAGGTGCATTTGTTAACATCTATGTGGGCATATGGACACCATTTTCGTACAGAAAATGCCGATGCTAGAAACATCACACAAGACTGTGGAGTGGAAGTTGATTTCAATCAATCTAGTCGATCTAGCCACTGTGATCAAAACCTAGTACGAGGGACGTTAAGTTACATCGGAAAGATACAAGAGATCATTGAAGTGGATTTATCTTCTTTCCAATGTGTTATTTTTAGGTGCAAGTGGTGGGACACCTTTGATCGGAATAATGTAAAGGAAGATCACGATAGTAGGCTGATATGTATCAACTCTAGAAAGATGTGAGATGAAGCTAAGGAGCCCTATGTTTTCCCCAAACACTGCAACCAGGTGTTTTTTTACCCAGATGTGCTGGATAGGGATTGGTGGTTCGTATTGACACATGACCCTCGATCAAAAAATATTTTTGAGAACAATAGTGTTATCATGCTATGCGAGCTGGAAGATAATGAGGGTGATCATGAGAACCGAGAGTGATATGGTACAACTGCAACATGAACATAAAATACATACATACATACATACATACATACATACATACATACATACATATATATATATATATATATATATATATAACTGAATAATGTTAAAAAATATACAACTGTAATATAAATGTCATGGATTAGCTGGTGGTAGTACACCATCAATATCAGTAGTAGTGGAGGTCTGCTTAGTCAATGATGCAGCCTCGACAGTCGATGGTCTAGCCTACTCATGATCATGAGTACTGATGGATGTTGCAGGATACTGACTGGACGTGGCCGATGGTCCATCCTCATATCCATGATGACTGCTGCTAGATGCTAGTGGAGGCTCATGCTCATCTGGCACGGCGCGAGGTGAATGATCATGAGATGATGAGTCGCTGCTCGTGGACTGTCCATCACGTTCTGCGGTTCGACCACACCTATAACAGGCAACAGTCCTCCTCAGTCGCGTAACAGCTGTCGTAACTCCTACGACATGCCACATCAAGTTGTACATGGCACATGACATGCCTCTCCACATTCGTAATAGCCTATCATCAGCTTGTATGTCTCTGTAATGAGTGGGCCTGATGCCCGCCTCAACAATCAATGCACTGAGTTGGTCGCCCAACTCCATCCGGTATCTAGCATCAAGTCAACCGCACCTAGAAAAAGGTGATATCGGCACACCAGCAGGAGCAGGTCTCTCTGCACCAGCCTCGTGATGATCCTCGGCATCTAGCATGCCATAATCGTCATCAGGATCCACACCTAGATCATGTGGTGGTGCCGGAATCTCCTCGCCATCAAAAGAGGCAATGTCTGCAAAATATATACAAGTGCACAAAAATAATTAGACAATTTCAGTACACAATTTAATAAAAACAAGTTAAAGAACATGCTAGAATAAATTTAAATATATAAAACAATAATATTACCTCTATCATCAGGTGGCTCATCAACTGTGAAGAGGATATTGGCACACCCTCGCCAATATAAACCCATGTAAGGACAGGGGATCATAATGAAGGGATGCTCATCAACACTGGCTAGCAACTCCAGTGCATCCTGCAATATCCTCATTGGAAATAGAGTCTCGTCCCTCTTGGGCATCATCTGTCCCTACATGTACATACGTGCCTCAAACATCGGCCTACGAGGCTGCCGAAGAAAAGTAGGCCTTGTCTTTGGAAACCTCTCAAAAAATAAACAAAAAATATTTGAAGCAAAAGGGAAGTTCACCCTCCCTTGTGCATGAGCACGACATCTATCTAAGGCTGTACAGAATTGCCGCAAAAAAATGGCAGACCACCTGACAAGTCGTGGCTCTTGTACTAAATAATCAACATAATATAGAAGCAAGCAAATAATGGGGTGCCCATCATTGGTATTGTGCGAAATGGTCGAAATGATAAGTGAGAGACAGTGCACCTCCTCCCTACCAAATGCACCAATACGTAACTGACCTCCAACGACCTGAAACTCTGTAGGAGACAATACATTTTCTACAATGTATCTCTAGGAGTAAACTAACTGACTCCCTGCTACACAGCCATCTGGAACCTCTGAGAACGAGGGAAAATACACCCTTCTCCTCGATAGCCCTGTAATTAAATATATATCCTCCTCAATGGGCGTGTACCATTGGTTGATGACAACCTGGAAAGTCTATTGCTGGGTATTCCACCTTCAGATAAGATGTCTCAAAAAAAAACTATGGCCCTTTAGGAAAGTATCCTCCTCATAGAACTTGAGGAGGCCTACCTGCCTTAGGAGCCCCTGTGTAGCTGCTGTAATAGGGCAAGGGTATGCATCCCTCTCCCTCTCTCATGCCTCCCACAGGTGAACCATGTTATACTGATCCACCTATTGTTGTTGTTGTTGCCCCTCTTCTCTCCTTTCACATCTTTGAATGATTGACATATTAAACACAATTTTTTTATTAAATGAGATATGTATTTAGAAATATACATATATAATTTTTTTTTGAAAACAAAATTAAAAAACAATCGGTGCGTGAAAAACACAGTCACACACCGGTCCCGGTGCATCTTTCTATGGAGCGCACCAGTGTCGGTGCACTTAATAATATTAAGCACCCCGAAGACAATGCTCTAGAAAAATTTTTAGTGCACCGTTGAATATGTATGGTGTTAGTAGGGCAGTGCGCTAACTAAACTCTATGCCCCGGGGCGTATAGTTAAGTTAGCGCACCGCCCTCTTGACACTGTACATAGTCAACGGTGCGGCCTTTTATAAGGCTTCACCATTGACGCAGGAAAAATATGGAAAGTCGTGCACTGAAAAAAATAACCTTCTCAGGGCTGCTATTTTGGTCAATGCACCACATCACTACTATTCCACTAGGTCAACGGTGCAGCTGGGTAACTGACCACACCGCACTTTTAAAAAAAAATTAAAATAACACGGTGCATGATCGGTACCACCTTGGAACTGGTGTGGATATCGTTAGCACCAGTTTACCAGGACAAACTGTTGACCATCTCGAAATGCGGTATGTGGTGCGCTGACAACATTATCCGCCCCAGGGCGGATAATTCAGTCAACACACCGTGTCGCCGCTATTCCACATTGTCAATGGTGCGGCCTGGTAAATGACTGCACCGCACATTTTTTTATTTTTTAAAATAACACAGTGTGCCTATCGATACCGCCCCAGAACTAGTGTGGATACCGTTAGCATTGGATATGGTGTGGCCTGTAAATTTACAGGCAGCACCACAAACCGGTGTGAGTCGAACAGCTCGAGCGCACCACGCGACAAATTTTTTTTTTTCTTTTAAATGGTTAATTTTAAGGTTATTTGAAATTATAATATGCTAAAAGGCTTAATTATGGAAAAACAAGAAAAATACCTGTACATTTTCCCTTCGAGAAGGCATATTGGCTGTAGAATTTGCAAAAGAAATTTTTTCCACTGTTTTGCAAAATTCAAGTTGGAGATTGGTGGGCAATATACAACACCAGTGCATGTAATTAGTGTAATGGGAGCACCGATTTTAGGGTGGCTCAGACAAGGATAAATTGCACCGGTTCTTGAGATCTCTGTAGCACTGAAAAAAGTGAAAAATGCAGTTTTTGGCTGTATTTTTTTTTATTTAACCCTGTTCTGGTGCCCGGGGTTTTATGGGCACACCAGTGCGTTTTATTCATTCCGCACCGGGTGGTTTCTGTTTTCGCGTGCTTTTTATGAGGCACCGGTGTGAAAATTTTGTAAAGCACCAATGCACTACAGTAATACAACGCACGGGGCGGGTGTGTAAAGAGCGCACGATGTTCGGTGTGCCAATGTTTTGTGCATTTTTTTGGCTGTAAATATTTTTTGTAACCTCGTTCCAGTGTGCGGGGTTTTATGGATGCACTGGTGCGTTTCCATAACTATGCACCAGGTGGTTTCTATTTCTGCACATTTTTTACGAGGCACTAGTGCAGACGTTGTGTATAGCACCGGTGTGCTACAGTAATAAAACACATCGGGTGGGTGTGTACGGAGTGCATGGTGTCCGGTGTGCCAATGTTTTGTGTGGTTTTTTGGCAGTAATTTTTTTTTATTTACCCTTGTTTTGGTGTGTGGGGTTTATGGGCACACTGGTGCATTTTCTTCATTCCACACCAGGCAGTTTTTGTTTTCACGCGCTTTTTATGAGGCACCGGTGCGGAAGTGTTGTAAAGAACCGGTGCGCTAGAGAAATACAATGCACCGGGCATGTGTCTATGGAGTGCATGGTGTTCGATGTGCCAATGTTTGTGCAGTTTTTTGGCAATATTTTTTTTTTATTTAACCCTATTTCGGTGCACGGGGTTTTAAGGGAGAACCGATGCATTTGCTTCATTCTGCACCGGGTGGTTTTTGTTTTCGTGCGCTTTTTATGAGGCATTGGTGTAGAAGTGTTGTAAAGGACCAATGTGCTATAGAAATACAATGCACCAGGTGGGTGTGTACGGAGCGCACGGTGTCTGGTGTGCCAATTTTTTGTGTGCACCGGTGCTTTCTCGTATTGAACGCACCGGTGCGTTTTACGGTGATAAGCGCACCAGATGAAATACATCCACAAACACCTCTGCCTGCCAACCTCCTCTAGTAACCTCCACTAGAAATGGATGTCTGGGGTATTTTTATAAGGGGTTCCTCAAAAATGTCTGCTAGAGGGTATTTTCCTTATAGTGACTGCAGTTAACTGCAGTTAAAAATGGAAAAAAACTCTAAATTTGGAGGGCGCGCTTAATACTTGCCAGTCCAACTAACTGTGACATAAAATTTAGGGTAGGGGGTGGCCACATGTCGAACCCCAAACTCGTGGTTTATTAACTACCGCATTAATACATTGGCGCAGAACTTGGAGTAGTGGCGGAGTTCCACTAACCGTCGGCACGTCCATCGAAACTAACTGCGGACTATCTAGCCATGTGACAAGTCTCGAGGTTGGATTTTGAATGCTACTGGAGTTAATGGTTTCATAACTGTTGGTTAATAATATATATCACGGGTTTTGAATGTAGCATGTGACCAATCGTTTGGGGCCGCCGATGGCTTGGGACCGCCAGCGGTTCCCCCCCCATATGCCATGTGTTGAAACAATATATAGGTGTGGCACCCTATATGGGCAAGAACTACATGGTAGCCTAGATGGTTGAGACCTTTGTGCGCATGCTTGGAGGTCGTAGGGTCGAACCCCCCAGACCTCAACCAAAATTTTAGTCAAACAAACATGGGACACATGGCAACCTCAAGGTTGGCCACGTGTCACCCAACCATTGGCCCTCAAATATACATACAACCACATCAAATGAACCAGAATGTGCCACTTGGTGAGATATTATAGGCTTTGGAAAACAAAATATTCTCAAGAATATTCCCCTTTTTGCTAGCTGTACACTTTCATGCTGACTGGGCATCCTAGTCAAACCTGTCGCAATTTTAACTGTTTGGGAAATTGATCAGAACACGATATCTCCCTCAGACGACATCAGTTTTTCGAACCCTTCACGGCGCCAGAATCAAAACAACGAGATATACCCGGCCGCTCAGGCTTGGTATAGTTTTGAGCACTTTCAATTTTGAGAAAAAATCATGAACTCCTGATCATTAAGGCGTCATACTTAGTAACATTGTTTGTTTAATCAAATTCTAATTTAAAAGAAAAAGGCATGAGATTACCTTCTAGAGATATCAACAAGAATTCGGCTCCTGTGCCATCCTTAGAGTAGGCACCATCAAAGTAGAATTTCCAAATCTTCTTTGAACGTAGCTCATTATGTACAATTGTTGAAGAGAGTTGCTTCTTTGTGTATTTAGCAAATTATGCATCTTCATGTAGCATGAAACGTGAAAGGTATTATTTTTCCTGACTATAAATGGGGAAATTACCTGCATATTTCTTTGTAGTGGTTTTCAAAAACCTTGTTTCTTTGTATAATCTCCTTTCTTCCCCATTAAAAATAAGAATTATAGCATAAGTGAAATCTAATTTTAAAACTCCTCCCAACTTCCCCCCCCAATATCTTGACAAGAGCATTCCAAATCTGGCTGGGATGTCATCAAACACTACGTCCATGAATATACTTTTTGCTGGAACCTGTGCCAAAGACACTACCATGTCTTTAATTAACCCAACACATTTCACCCTCTTAGAATCAAATGAGTACAGGTCCCTGTATGGTTTAGTAATATGTAAATTTAACTCCATGACAGACAATGACATAAGGTTGTGAGAGGCACATGAATCCAACATACAGTTATGAAGAATAAAATCATGAAGCAATAATGAAATATAAAATGGAGGAACTGAATAATCTACTTCCTCCACATGAGGACCAAAAGCGACTACAGGTTTTTCTTCTTGCAGATTGACAGTGTCACCCATATCTTCAATCTGTGTGAGATTAATGAATTCTAAAATTTCTTTTTTATAACCCGAGGTCTTAGTTAATTCAAGAAGAGGCACCTGAATCTTGACCTTCTCCAACTCTTTTGATAAATTGAAAACTTTAATTTTCTTAATATTCTTATCAATTTTCTTCTTCATTCTTTCTAGAATTTACAGTCTGTTCAGGCACATGAACAAATTTATCCAAAATACCAGTATCAACAAATTCGTTTCGAGAAGATTCAGCCTGTTGCACTTCTATTCTATTTACTGGATTTACAGGTTGCTTCCCTTTATCTGCTTGTTTTATTGAGTTCTTTTGTTGTGGAGTCACCATTGGAGAAGGAATAGAATCTTGTTGTTCACCTTCATTATCCTGCACTCTAGATCTCTTCCTAGACCTTAGATCATATTTTTTATGTAACTCATCTTGCATGAAATCTCTAGATTGCCTACAGTATTTATCCATTTCATCTTGATCAAAAGATACTTCAACTTTAGCATATTCTCCCTCACAATATTCCTCTTCTTCATATTCTCTTGTGTATATAGAAGATATTTGATCTTCATATTCTTTTTGGTCATCTTATACTGATTGTCTAGGTGCTACTTCTATATGCAATGGTGCTTGAACATGATCTTGATCTCTTCTTTCCCTTTGCAAAATTTGCAGGGGTTGTTTTCTGAATTGAGGATTAAATCCTCCTCTATTTTGTTGTACTGGTCTTTGGGAGTTTTTAGTTTCCAATTCCATATTTAATAACTTGTTTGAAATTTTTTTTATCACCTTTGTCATATCATCAATTCTTTGATCTTGTGGTGATTCTTCTTTTGCTTTTCCCTTCTCTTGGATTGACTGCTTTTCATTTATCTTTCCAGATGCAGTCATATTGGCTTCAATTTCTAAAGCACCTGTCTGTATTTTCTCAAGAGTAGGGGATCTCCTCTCTCTAAGTGTAAAACTAAAATCAACTTCAAAAGCCCCAGAAAAAGCTACTTTCACTCCAAAAGGAGGGGGCTTCATCTCTATAGGAAAACTATTATACAATTTTGTTAAATCTTTTTACAAACTCAGAAATATTCTCATTAGGTTTTCTCTTGATTGCATTGAATTCGGTTAATGAATAACCATGATCTCTTTTATCTCCCCATCTCTGAGTGAAATGATTCTCTAACTCTTACCATGTATCAATTGAACCATTTGATAAAATTTTAAACCATTTTCTAGCCTCTTCATCTAGATATTGAACAAAAAGTCTCATCACAACATCAAGATGTTCGACATTCAGATTTTCAACAAAATTACAAAACAAAGGAAAATGTTGTTCTGCAGTTACTTCATCTTCTTCAGTAAAACGAAGAAGTAATTTAAGATATTCCTGAGGCATTGCATTCATTGGTTGTGGGAGATTAAGAGGTGCATATCTATTCATGAGGTAATATGATGCTGCCATATTTGCACCTTAATTAATTTCTCCTTGGGTTGATGCAGTTGATGTACCAGCTGTGAAAATGAATGTGGATGATGGTGACAAAGTGGATATGGGTGTAGGTTAAAGAAAAGTGGATATTTTGTTGTACTGGTCTAGAATTTTTTGACTTTGTGTAACAGTAAAGGAAACAGACCCAAAGGAGTTTTCTTCCAACTCGGGTTCTTGAAAATGAATGGGGGTGAAAGGTGAATCTTGATCCAAAAAAGGAATTACTTTTGAGATGTCTTCAAACAAAGGATTATGAGAACTACTACTAGGAGCATACAATGTAGGATTAGGTGTTGAGGGGGTTTTAGGTTTCTAAGCCTTTTTAGAAACCAATATTTCTGGATCTGGAAAAGAAGGGAGTTCCTGTTGTGAGGTATATGACCTTGTGTGAGGCCTTTTGAAATACAAAATGCTAAGAGTGAAAACACAACTGAATATTTCCTCCTCACTGAACAACCAGAGGAAATAATGTGAGAATACCAGGGAAAATAAACTTTATTTCTTCGTTCCCCAGCAACGGCGCCGAAAATTGTTGTATCTTAAGAAATAGTCCTTTGGCTATGGTAAGGAATCAATGCTTAAGACATTTTAGAAATATATGTCACAAAACTTATAATATCAAGTGGTATTTGTTTAATTCCATTGAAAATTAATTCCTTAATACACTTAATAAACTGATATAATGAAATAATTCACAATGCCATTAACTGCTGATATCTGAGTGAAAAGAAGAATTGTAGAAGAAACTCAAAATGATATGCTAAAGCACAAAATCTATCAATTTAAATTGCAGAATAAATTTGAGTATAAATAATAGTTGGAGTGAAGGAGCACATATTAAGGTTATTTAGATCTTAATCACAAATGTAATAAAGAGACCGAAAACTACTTTAATTCCCTTCATTCAAAGAAGAATAAACACAGAATGACATCGGAAAGACAAATCGCCATCAACACTTGGACGAAAATTGATCTTCTTTCATTAATTTTTCAGAAAAGTAAGTACAAAATTTGCAGTCATCCAGAGGTCCAAAACTTGGAACCCTTCTCTTTCTTACTAATTTGTTTAAATACATACAAAAACAATTTGTAACTGCTAGAACTTCTTGTAACTACTCAAACTACATAAAAATATGTAAACTACCTATTACATTGCAATTATAGACTTCATTAAAATATCGATCTTTTAACAAGAAATAAAAATAAAACTAGAAGTAGCAATCTATTTGCTAGATCTGGATTTGATTGGTTGTCACTATGTTTCCCTGATTTGCTGATGTGTCCTTCTGAGGTGCTGATGTGTCACCCGGTGAATCATTCATCCATGCTCTGCACTTTTTCCAGATTTCAATGTTGCCATTTAGGAGAATTAACCAACTTGTGATACTCTAAACTGAAAGCAGTAATCCTATTAAAAGTGGGCCTTTCTATAAACAAGGTTTTAACCATCCATAACAATTGAAAATGCATGTGTAAGAAATTGACAACTGTAGCTTCTTTCAAGATTGCATTTTTCTCATGGGAATTGTTAATCTTTCTCCTTGCTATCTCTAATAAAGTCTCATATGAATCCCAAGATAGAAGACTGCCTTGCAGATCCCATCATGATGGTAGTCCCACTATAGTCCTTTGATCAAACACGTTATCAAATATGTTTATAGCCTGTTTGATTTCTCTCAATTTCTTCTTCGTTGACTTCCAGTAAGCATTTTTCACAATCAAATTATTTATCTCGAGAACACACAATGTTCTATTAACTTCATGTTCCTTCAGCTCTCGATCTATCTTGAAATTGATAAAATCAATGAATTTCTTTGCCCATAAAGCTCTGTTAAGGATCTTCTGTTTGTCAGCCAAAACAAGTTCCTGTAAATATCTGACTATGATTTTTTTCCTCAAACATTATAATCAAGGATTGCCAAACTATTTTCCTAACTTCAATGATTTCATTCCACACAATATCCTTCACTTAAATCAGAGACATGTTTCCTTTCCATTTTTCCTTAAGACTCTTAATTTCTTCATATGATGTCTGGCAATCAGTTTTATATCTATTAACCTCTCCATCTTTGGCATCTATTACCTTTGTTGTTGTATCAAGGTTATTCTGAGCTTTCTTGAGATCATTCTCTGCCATCTTCAATTCTGTACTCAACTGGGACAATTTCGTTGTTGGGTCATCATTATCAAATGATAGAACTATGGTGCAAGTATGAGATTCAATTTTCCTTTGCAAATTAAGAACTGACTCCTTTAAGTTAGAAATCTTTTCCTCTTTCTGCAACAACTGTTGTAAAAGAGTTTCTTTTTCATTCTCTACCGTTGCTACTTCTACTGCCATTGGATGCTCTCCAGTAGGTAACTTCAAATTCTTCTTCAATACACTAATTTCTGACTCGGCACTTTGTAATAAATTTTGTACAACTGATTTATCATTGGGGTCTACTCCAATTTTTATGATTATCTTCTTCAACTTTTCATTCTGAGTTGAAGGAGCCCTAGAATTAGCTTTCTCCAATTTTAGCTGTTTAATCACTTTTCCCAACATATTTTTTGCCTTAAGAGAAGTTTCACTTGTTTTAGTTAGGTCATTAATAATCAATTGACCTGTATGCATATGAAAATTAACTTTTTTCAAGTAAAGGGATCTTCTTAACATCAACAGTTAAATTAACAGTTTTAAAACTGCTGGATGACCCTACTGTCATTTTAGATGGGTGAGAGAAAGAAATATTCAATTAATCCTTTTCTAAGTCCATAGTAGTAAAAAATATGGTTTGGTTAGGAGTAATATGATACTCAGCTTGAGCTTCCATACTGGCTTTAATCTTTTGATTATTTTCTGCAATTTGGGCAAAGACTTGCTTGGTCAAAGGAACTTGATCATGAAAAACTTCATGTATTGATGGTGAAGCTGGTGCATTCTGAGCATCTCCTAATTGAATAAGGAAACCAGGCTTGGTGCTTGGTATCTCTTCAATTAACTTAGCTCTTTTCTAATCTCTCGGTTCTTCATCCTCAGAATATACAACTTTTTATTTGCTTCTTTTGCTTATCCTTTCAGAAATGATTGGAGTCTGAATGCTAATACTATTAGAGTCTGCAAGACCTTTGTTAGCTAACTTCTCTACTTCAGGCTTACTGTCATGAACAAACAAAAAATAATGATTTTCAACCCTTCTATTAGAGATTACATTGTGTGGATCATAAGCCCATTTCTCACATAGTAACAAATGCATGCTTTCTAACATTCTATTAGCTTCATTTGCTGCTTGCCTCATATTCACTATGAATGGTCTAAAAAACATAGGCAACTTAAATAAATGGCCTTTCTTCATTGGAAAAAAAATGTATTTGATTTACATTTAAGATTTGTCTAATAAACTCCAAGGAAAACAATCTCATGGGAAAAAATATAGGTAATCTATAAGGCTCAATCCTGGCTCCATATAGTCTAATTTTTGAATAATCATCATACACAAACCAATCCCCAAATTTACAATTATCAATTAACTGAAGAAACTCCTGTGCCTTTGGCAGAAAACATGGAGGAGTAACTCCAATCAAGGAATTATAGGAAATTGGCATGAAATAAGTAGAAAAATCAAACATCCCTCCCTCATCTGGTTCATTTCTTATTATATCTGTCCAAAATATAATTGATTGTCTTCTTATTTTCATCCATAATATTTATCCCCAAATGTATAAATTCATCTACATTTTGGTACAAGAATAAATAAGTGATCAGTGAAGGAAACCTGAAAGACCCACTTAGGGATAGGCTCATAAGCTGAGTGTTAACATTCTCTTTCCAGTAGGAGGGAATATATAATACCACATTAGGATTCATCATTAAGAAAAATAACCCAAGCATCGACCTGTCAATTTGGGCAGCATCCTCCTTTCCAAGAATATTTGAAAAAAAATTTAGTACCAGTTTTACTTCTGCGTCGAAAATATCCAAAGGGAATTATTTATCATCTGGTGAAAAATTCCCTGCCTCCAGCTTTGGAAAGAATACAACCTATGTAAACTCCTACCCTGCAAGACTGTCATATAATGTTGCCAATGATTCTTCAATAATTTGGACATAAGACTCAGACTTGGGATAAAACAGTGATTGACGAATTAATTGAGATGTGACTTAAAGAACATTCTCCCATAAGAAATTCATAACAAAACATTTTCCAGGATACAATGCGGATGCTAACCAATACACAAATTCGGGAAAAAGATGGGTTTTGGGGATACATGCAGAAAAAACACCGGATTTGACCATGGATGAATAAATGGGGGAACTACTCTCATTTAGTAGGACTTGCTGGTAGAAGGGTAAATACTTAATAGTGCACAAAGTATCTTTGAGATCCTGTTCAGTTTCCATAAGAGGGATATGGATAGAAGAGCCAGACAATTAAGACTATTTAGCCATGAAATATTGGAGGGTGGCGAACAATTAAATACAGAGGTAAGAAATTATAGTGACTAAGATGAATTTTTGAACAATTAGGAATGAAAACCAATAAGGGGAAAGGAATAAATTCAACACCTTATATAGATGGTGTAGAGTTTTTAACATTAATACTAATTCAATTCTTGACCAGATAAGCAATGAAAATATGCCGCGACAGATGAGTTGTCTCCTAGCTGGCTGCATACGTCAATGCGGGGGACCTTTGGCGTATGATGCATCCATCAGGGGTTTTCCCCCATAGTGATTGTGAACCGTTGATCTCGGTCAAATGGGCGCTTAGCGAAGTCAAATGCGGAGGCACTACCTCTACTAACCTGTGTGCTATTTGTGCTTGCGGGTTTCCATTGATATTTATTAACTTAAGTTTCTTTTAATCCCGCTTGAGGATTAGCATGGGTGTTAATTCAACAGTCAGTCCCACCTTCACACCTTTTCAAAGAACATATTAATTGACCGACGGATATAAATAAAATTGTTATTCAAAATATCAAATATCATATTTTGTCCTATTTTCTAAATTATATATTTTTTTTTAATTTTGAAAAATATTTCAAAATTAAATGCAAATGAGCCACAATAGTACCTATGTCTAAAAGAAATTGTACTTACTAATATTGGAATACAATTGATTCTCTCTTAGAAATTGCAATACTGTTGCTAAGTGCTCAACACACTCTTCCTCATTCTTAAAATATATCAATATATCATTAATGAACATTATCACAAACTTGTTCAGATAAGGATGCAACACACTATTCATCAAACACATGAAAGTAGTCGGGGTATTAGTTAAACCAAAATGAACTACACCAAACTCATAATTCCCATACCTAGTCCGGAAAGTAGTCTTGTAAATGTCCTCTTCTTTGATGCATACCTGATGATATCCCGGTCTCAATCAATATTTGAGAACAGTGTTGCTCACTTCAACTAATCAAACAAGTCATCGATCCTCGACAATGGATACTTCTTCTTTATCATCACCTTTTTCAACTGCTTGTAATCAATGCACAACCTAAGAGTGCCATCCTTCTTCTTCACAACCAATATTGGTGCACCCCAGGGCGATACACTTGGTCTAATGTATCCCTTCTCAAGAATTTCCTTCAACTGCAACTTCAATTCCACTAGCTCTAGAGTGCTCATCCTGTAAGGTGCCTTTGATGTTGGTGCTACTCCTGGTACCAACTCAATAGAGAAATACACCTCCTTGTGAGGAAAAAAATCTGAAATATCTGTTGTAAATACATCTTGAAACTGCTGTAATACCAGATACCTCTTCCATACATCAACATACTCAACATCCTTACATTTTTCGGTGGAAACATGTACTGTAAATAATACACACCCTTTCCTGCAACTATGATTTTCCTCCATAGTTGTAACCATTCTTACTGATGTAGGCTTATTCTTACTTTGCAATATCCTCTTCTCTCCATCATCATCCAAGAACTCAATAGGATTTTTGTAATAATCCACCTTAGTCTTATGAAGGTACAACCAATCCATACCTAGAAGCATACTGTATGATCCCAATGGAAGAACATTTAGATGCGTTGAAGTAGGCATACCATTTAGCTCAAATTCAAAAAAATTTACCAAATAATGAACTCTTTTTCTTAGTACCTGTAGTCAATTGCACCAACCAAGACTCTGCATGCACTTATTTTCTCAAACCACACTTATCCACTAGGTCAGGATTGAAATTACTATAATTAAAGACAGGGTCGATAAAAAACGTAAATAACTTGCTCACAGAGCTTACCTTCCATCTCAATAATGGATGCCTAGTGATCTTCCTGCTTGTTATCAAATGATGCGTAGATCCGAGGAATGATATGTCCAACGTACCCAACTGAATACATCTCATGAGCATGGTATATTTGATGCCTACCACCTTAATACAAACGAAAATCCTTTTGGCGATGATCTTTGCCACATATCTAACACTGCAATGACCTACTACCTTTGTTTTACTGCTCTCCAGGCTGAGGTCCATGTCCCTTCTCAACTGCATTAATTTTCTTGTAAGGAGCAACATTCTCTTTCTCACCTACATCCTAAGGCCTTGCACACTTCAGTGGCCACTTTCCTTTAGGCTTGTCATTCCCTTTCCAAACTTTCTTATATTCAGTCTTACGCTTCGATTACTCATACCAGTGCTTCAAATTTCTAATGAATTATTCTAGCGATCAAGGATCATCATACTCAATCTGATCCTTAAATGCTAATGGAAGTCCACTGATAAATTTATGAATTTTTTTCTTCTCCTCCTTAAGATAAAATACATACCTCAAGAATTCTAGGAGCTTAGTCATGTAATCCTCAATTGTCATAGATACCATCTTTAGCTCATATAACTCCTTGGCCTTTCTATCATAGTACCTCTATGACAAATACTTCTTCCTGAAAAGTCTCTTGAATTCATGCTAACTCAAATATTTTGTCCTGATATCTTTGACATGATTCACATCTTCCCACCAGATGTCTGCTTTCCCTTTGAGACTGAAAATAACTATCTTGGCCTTCATGTTATCTGTATAGTCATGTATCTCAAATAAATTCTTCATCCCAATTAACCATGCCTCTACATCTTCCGACTTCTTGAACTCTCCATCGAATGCAGGTGGCTTGGATTTCTTGGACTCATCCGAAAAATATCCCCTCTCACTCCTCCTGTAAGGATGATAGCGATGATGAATATGATACCTTTCCAAACCAAAACTAGAATAGAACCCATGGCCACTTCCTATCCTATCATGTGTATACAAGAACCTACCATCTTTAGTTTTGTCATACATGTCCGACCTGTGTCCACTGTGAGACTTGCTACCATATGACCCATTAGTCCTATTTTATTCTCCATAACTAATCCGTAGATGTCCTTGTCTCTCCAAGTCTGACAAACTCTGAAGGATAACTGCATTAACCTCTTCTTGTTTTTCCTATGCTCTCGAAATTATTTCTTATGACTGAATGATTATGTCATTATATTATTTTCAACTTATGATTTTATCCTTTAGAATTCTTAATGTGTCTGCAATATCAGGAGAATAATCATCTCTATGCTTCTCACCTGATCTGTAAGGAGAGTCTCGTGAACTGTAATCCACCATTTTTCTTTTCATATTTGATCCTCTTCTTCCTGCAAACATACCATTTCAGATAACCAAATATAAACATAATCAAAATACCTAATTGAAGTTTAGGGGATGCTATCTCACTTGCAAAACCAGTCTAGATTATCAAGATACATGTATATACATAATCATATCAATATATCGATATCATCCATGATAAATAAAACCACATACAATGACCTCAAGCATGAAAACCATAACCATGACAATGCATGCATAACAACGAAATTCCACCCATCTATTCCAATTGTTTAACTTAGAAGCTTTGAAACAAATCTGTAACACCCATCCTGCATTTACCCAATTTAACTGGAACACCGAGGTAAAATGAGTTTAGGGCTATTATGTGATGAAAACAATTCCTAAGTATAGTTAAGGAAGTGGATTCAACAAAATGAAACTTTATTTACCTTCCTTAGGAGCTACATGACACCCAGGAGCTAGACAACCACTCCAAGTGCCCAAACCATGAGTTGGATTTCTTTTTTAGTGACATAGGCCCAAAAACGCATGCATGACAAGGCCTCCATGGGGTTATAAGCTTCCAAATGCATGCATAAGCATATAATAGTGTGGTTATAGCCCAAAACCTCCAGTTTAGAGGGTGCAATGCCAAATTCTGAGCTACAATTCCAGGCTAGCCTCCAAACCACTACCCATAACTTAATGGGACTTTATAGAACTATAAGTAACATTAGGACAAATCCATTCATACAGAACTTGATCAAGGACTTGAACTATCCATTTCTAACCATGAAAACCATTTATTCAAATATATGATGAACATGTAATCTATAGGTCATGAATGCATATATGAACATAGGAGTTTGAAACTTATCTGGGAATCACCAAGAAGATTTAATTCTCTCTCATTATAGCTACAATAATTTTTTTTAGCTCATTCATTCATTAAAAATTCATAAACTAACCAAAACATATAAAGATCTATAAATAGAACTTGTTATGGAACCATGCTTATAGCCAATATATAACCAGAATAATAACCATGATAGAATAATCATCAAAGCCACATAATAACAAGTAAAATTACTCATAGAATAAAATAGGAAAAGAGCTCTTATTAACATATGCAACAACCAACCAAGTCAAGGAATTCCACATACCACTTGACCATAGATTGAGTTGAACCAAATATTTCTTTCAGCCAATCAACCCCATGCCATATTCCAAGCATGAATGTGGGACTCAGGACATAAGCAACTAGGGCTTCCTGAAGATTAAACCACCTCCACCCTCATGTTCCCGCGATCTTGCTAAAACCGGTCAAGAGATCACATAAGAAAACCAATACATAAACAAAAATGGCTTCCCAAATATTAAACCAACTCTACCCTCATGCTACCACGATCTCACCAAAACAAGCTTGGATGCCTCAAATTTTATTCACCAATACCTTGAGGAATTTTCCTATCTCTCTCCACCTGCTGAGGGTTTTCCATAGATTAAACCACCTCCACCCCCAACCCTTGGGAATTTTCTTGAGACCACCTCACCCAGTTCCAAAACCTTACGGAAATCCAAATCTCAACCAAATGATGTTGGAATTATGACTAATGTGTTGTCCTTGATGTAAACCTGCTCATAAATATGTCAACATTGTTATAATATTATGATTATGGAACTCATGTTGATTGGTACATAATTTATGGACATAGAAATGACAGTTCAGTGATAATTGGATGACAACAGTAAAACATGAAAAATATACACGATTCCTGTGAAGAAGGGTCGCGTACATATGCAGGTATTGTAAGTAAAAATCACGTACAAAATCTGAGCCATGGAAATATAGATACCAAGGGTCATTACCATGGTATTGGCCCATGATAATGGTTGCGACACCACTTATTTGAGCCCATCAATGAATTATAATGACATTACCAAGGGATTTATCTAAGGTATTGGATAAGGCTAAAAATATATAAGGATATGGAGATAATGGTGATAAGTATGAAAGTAAATCGTTTATTCACAAATGATTCAATCTGGAACAAGGATGCACTAGGAAGCAAGGAGATGACTCAGATTTGAAAGATCTGAAGAGATTTTGAAATATGCTTGATTGTTTATCTTGTTGAAAATATCTAAGTATCTAACTATGATAAATGTATAGTTATAATGATGCTATGATATGATTGTGTGATAGTAAAGGTTGCAACATGTGAGTTGTGGTTACAATGAAGGTATGTTTCAATGATTTCAGATCTATACTCTGGTTTTCTTTTGAATGGTCGCGTACATACGCAAATCTGTTTATGTTGTGTCATGTATATATTATGAGATATTAATTTTAGTATGTTGAGATCTGTGCATGGGTGCGTCATATGACAAGATCGTATATATGTAGGTATGCCTAATAACAGTCACGTATATATTCTGAGTTAGATCTAGTTAGGGTTTGTAGTGTTGTTTGATGACGACTATTGATGAATTTTTTTATATTTGTTGTTTTCTATCAATGATGTCTATCTGTATGTGGCAGCATTGACTAGGTTGGTTGTGCATTGATTTGATTCGATTGCAATGATTGGTTGAGATCAGTTTGCTTCAGTGTTCAGTTGGTTTATAATGCTTCAGTAATTAAAATTTTTAGATTCAACATTTTAGTTTGGTATTGATCATAATGTTGGGTGTGGGTCCAATTTGAAAATATGATGAAAGGTGGCCTATAGGTTGTTTGATGATTGACAGGTGGATCCAGTCTAAAATATTATGAAACGTGGTCCACAAGGGTGTTGAGGGTTGGGGCATTAAATGAGGGAGTCAAAGCTTCCTTCCAGTGGTAGATGGTAAGTTTGTTCAGGAGGTAGGTGCTCCCTTTCGATAGGATCCGATAAACGATATCAGGGGGTTGTAGCTCCCTTATAGTGGGTGTTGGAGAATGAGTGGAGGTTGTAGCCTCCTACAGGTGGGTTACTACATTCTGGTAAGAGTATGCGACAATACAAGATGTAATGTAGTTTTATTTATAATAAAAGAAGAATAGATAGATGACAACAATGGTGTTTTTATCCCACATTGGGTTACCACCTAAAATTATTGTGTTCTATGTGTGTTGATTATGTGCTGTAATTTATCTGTTCTTTACTGCATACTGAATGATTAATAATACATTGGTTAAGTTAAATCACTGATGAAATATATGAAAAACTAAGTAAATAGGATATACAGTGTTTGCATTCACTAAAGTCACATACATACACTGGTTTCTTAAAGAGTAATAACGTATAGAATTCATAATATGAAATCAAAAGTTAAAGTGAGTTAAAAATAGTGATTCACCCCCCCCCCCCCCCCCCTGTCTCATTATTTTTCCTAACAAATGAAATAACCCTGTTAGTCTCCTTTATTCTACAATATCACTAGATGAATGTGTATTTTTTACAGTCTGTTAAAAATAATATTCCCTAATTATCATTTATTTTTAGAAATCTCACTTCCTTCATTAATTCCCATTTAACCTATTCATTATCTCTCATTTTACGTTTTATATTTTTCTCTCATACTCTCACATCCCATGTTTGACCTCAATCCCCTCATTTTAGCCTTTTTTCCCCATCTATATAACCCCTTTTCCCTACCTAAATCCCCACTCCCATGCTAAAAACCTTTCCCCTACACTCGTTCTCCTTCTTTCATCCAAAACAATGTAAAAACCCTTTTTTTTACATTGTTTTGAAATGAAATATCTCATCCACTCATTTTAAATAAACCATGTTTATTTAAAACACCCGACCCCTTATACGTTTAAACCCCCTGCTTTTACACCTCTTCCCTCTACCATCATGTGACTCTGGCCCCACCTTATATTAAGCACCTTTGATTTAATATTTTTTCTCGGGACCTGCATTATATATTAACCCTTCGTTCCATTTAAAATCCTGGGCCCCACATCTTATTTAATCCTGCTGATTCACTTAAACCTGACCACAGTTCGATCTTAGCCTCCCGATCCAACGACTAGTGTGCCCTATCGCAAAAAAAAAAGCCCAAGGTTTAAAACCTTGGAGGGCTTGAAAAATAGGCAGTTTTCACACCCATCCCTTTTTCCACGTGTCATCCCAACGTATTATCGCATCCCTCCGTCTGATACCACCTAACTGCCTATGCACCGTGCGAAAACCACAAAGCCGCTCCCGCGCCATAATATGAAACCATTGACCCATTTGAATATTTTGAACTTTTGTCCTATCATGATAAGCCCCGAATATTTGTGATGAACCCTTGCAACATTCCTAAAGGACCTGAAGGGCCATTGCTAAATGTAGGAAATAAGAAAGCCTCCAATACCCGGACTCTGTCCACAATTTTCCTTGTTGCCTCCAAGTCATATCACTTCCCTGCAAAAGCCCAATGTTTTAAAAATTAACAAATTGTTTTTGATTTTTGCAAGTGATATACATGTCGGGAAATGCATAATTTTCATTCTTAAATTTTGAAAGTTTGTTTAAACAGGGCTCTCTTGGTGATGATCTAGAAACCTTTTTTATCAGAGGATTAGGAACGCAAGAAAAATCAAAAGCAGCAATGGATCATGATCAATCAGGATCATACAACGAAGCGTCTTCAAAAAACATAATTAAGGAAAATGAGTGTTTACTGTGACAGTGATAGGTAAAATAAATACAACAGAGAAGTCACAAGTTAAAAGATACAAGACAGAGTTAAATATCAAAGATAAAATAGTCAAAGGACCGAAGGTAAAAGAGAAAGCATATAAGGAAGTAAGGTAAAGAAGAGATTAAAGTGACAACAAAGGCAGTAGAAGAAAACATAATTGAGGAAAAGACAAATCAGGGTTTAAAGACAAATTAGAAACAATTCAATGAAGGAAGACAAGGCCAGATGTCAAGGCCACTCAAAATTTAAATCTTCCCAATCACATTGGCCACCTACAACTAGATTTTGATTTAATACAAGCTGCCTCAGTTAATGTTTCAGTCAGGGATATTTTAGGAGCAGTTTAGAAGTTATTGTAAAGTTAATGTTTTAAGGAAAATAAGTCAAAGATATTTTAAAGTTAGCTCAGCAGTAAATTAGAAAGTTATTACTACAGTAGGTCAGTCAGAGATATTTTGGCATTCCTCCTTGCATGGTATCAATTGTCAAACATCATTTACTCTGCAGTAAATACAAATCTGTCACCCTAGATTAGGGAAACCTCCTCATCTGTAGTTAAATAATGCATGTATTGTTCATTATTATTGTTGGTTGGTTGGTTTCTAAGCTGGATTTCGATCAGACCATGAGTTGTAAATATTATTGCACTAGAGCATTGTAACTATTTTTGAGTTGGAAATCAGTAATACAAGCACATTCATAGGATTATTGAGCTATGTTAATGGTGATGTTATCCCTCTTTGTTAATGTCCCTCCTATGTTTTCCATATTGTACATCAATTTATTTGATAATAGAACGTAAATTTTATATTGAGATATGTTTTTTGGGCACCTTAACTTTGTATGTTATTATTATCTTTATGTTTTCATCTGCAAAGTATAGCTAAAGAATTCAGAGGTGTTCTTCTCTTTAGCTTTACCTAGTTGTTGTCTTGGGGTTTTTTTTAGTGAAGTTTAACTAAATAATTCATAGGTGTTCTGCTCTTTAGTTTCTCCTAAACTATTTATCTTAAAGGCCTTCTTTGAAGTTTAGTTAAAGAATTTAGAGGTGTTCTGCTCTTTAATTTCACTGAACTATTATCTTGCATGTTTTCTCTTTCTGAAAGTATAACTAAAGAATTCTTAATTTATCTTTCGTGTTACTGGATTGTTGTCTTGAGGCTTTCTTATTAAAGTTTAATTAAATAATTCAGAGTTGTTCTGCTCTTTAGTTTTACCAAACTATTTATCTTAAAGGATTTTATTGTTGAAGTATAGTTAAAGGATTCTTAATTTCCCTTTAGTTTTACTGAATTCACAAACTTTCTATAATTTCATATTCATCTTACCTAAGAATATCCATTGGATATAGTTATCTTGCCCTATGAAAACCCTTAAAATTTGATATACAATTTGAACCTTTTATGACTCCATATCCCAATGGATTAAGCTTCCCACACTCTATTTGTCCAACCTACAATCAATAAATCAATTAAACAAAACAAATAACCCCAAACTTCATAACTAGCCTAAAATCAGAAAACATAATCATAAAGCTAAATCAATTAATCATAAACATAGAGAGAGCCCTCTCTGAGCCCAGGAAGGCTAGGTACTTGGACTCCAAAGTGGTTTTATTTGGTTCCCTGCTACTTTTTCTTGCCAATATTTCAAATTACAGGGAGCCAACATAATGGCGATTCCACTGGGGACCTAAGTTAAAAAAAAAAAACTCGATATTTCCTTAGAACTCAGAAACCCCACTCAAATTTAGATGACTCAAATGTTAGCCAAGAATGTTATCTAGTTGCTAATGGTGGACAACAACCAGCCTCAAGAAATTTGAAATCATCCACCTGGTGAATCCACTAGTTTTCAATAGGCCTATAGACTCCACTGGGAAATTATTGAGAAAAACCTAAGATTATCAAAACTCAAAGAAACCCAGTCAAAATAACGTGTGAATAAAGTATTTTTCTTTTACAGATTGGTTTGTTTTCAAGATATTATAAAACTTTAAATCTCTCTCTGCCTTGGTTATAAGTTCTGGCTTCTAGAATAATATGTACTAGATCCCATCCTGACCCAAACCCTCCTGTAATAATTGAAAATCTAGAGAAAACCCTGTGGAAAACTCCTAGGTCTAAAAATTTAGTTGTTAGCAGACCTATTCACAAGGAAAGTTCCTTACCTGAAAACCTTAAAAACTTGTAGTATAGCCTATTTGATTCACACCTGGAACAAAGCTTGTTCATGACTAAATCCTAGAGTTGGATAACCCAGATAGTTTTAGACCCATCCATCTTACAACAGAACCCTGTTCTAGAAATCTCAACCCCCATTCATACACCCACTGTTCACCTTCCCCCATTCAACCCTCCACCTCCTTTTGTCAACCTTCTAATTGTTAACCCCCATTTGTTTCCCCAACCACCAACCATGGCAACCTGGTATGCCCCATTAGTCATACCAATACCTCTAGTGCCTCTACCACAAGAATATCAGTCCAAAATCCCCCTGTTTGATGCAAGTGGTTCTACAACTGCTCAACAACATGTGGATAAAATGGATGTCTCTTTTGATAGAAAAGAGATAGATGATGAAACTGTTAATATTAGAATTTTTTCCCAAATATTAAGGGGAGAAGCAAGAAAATGGTTTAAAGGCCTAACCCATAATAGTATACAAGACCTCCCTACTTTTCATCAACTATTCCAAAATAAATGGGAAGTCAAGAAAAACCCTCTCCAAATCTTATCAGAATATGAAAACATTAAGAGAAACGTTGGAGAGAGTGTCCAAGATTACTGCACTAGGTTCAACATTGTATATAACGCCCTCCCTCCTCACATAAAACCCCCACAAGGTCTATTCCTAATGAAATTTCCAGACGGTTTTGACTCATAGATGCCTTATCAACTAAGAGAAAGAGACCCTCTCACATTAGAAGACATGCAGAGGGGTGCAGTAAGTGTAGAAGAAAATCTGATTGCCAAGAGAGCTAGAATGAAAAATGAAAAAAGAGTCACATATAGGGAAGAATCTGTAGCCTCCACATCTGATACTAAGATTGATACCTAGTTAGAACCATGGCGAGGATGATGGAGATAATAAACATGAATGAGAGAGCTTTCCCTATAGAAAACCAAGCAGCTCCTCATAATAGAAACCAGAACCAAAAACAAAACTTTAGAAGAAACCCCCCTCAAATAAGACTGAGAGAACAGAGGGAACCTGACTAGAAAATTAGGCCTCCTTTCCAGGAAAACTATGCTGATGAGAATGAGGGGGTGATTGAAGAACCAGAAGAGAGTCAAATCAATCTAATGGGAATTAATAATGAGGATACTATTTTCCTGATGCCTTTTTTTCCTCATTGTTGGTATCCTGTGTTTTGATAGTTTGGAAAATCAAAAAGACAAGGCAACATCAGAACCAATCTTTAGAGTTCCAGGATCTAGTCCTCCTGTTCTCAGAGAGGGATCTCTCAAATATTTGTTTGCAAAGGTTTATCTTGTTTGCTTTGGTTATGGATTTTAGACTAGTTATTTAAGTGCAGATGTTTGTTTGGTTGGATTGAGTTGACACAGCAGAACATGAAAGGTCTAGGAAAGATAGACAGAAAGAAAAAGTATCCGGTTCATTGGGCTATGGAGTCAAAATAAGGTCATGACAAACTCATCAATGGATATGGGATATCAAAGGGCAAATCTAACTTGGCCACATGATCCTTTGTTTTGGAATGAGATGGACATTAATGTTTTGGAAAGAGAAGCTTAATTCTCAACAAAGGGAACTTGAAAACATAACTTAACAATAAAGAGATATTTGATAGACAGGGCTAACCATCATGTCCACAAACATTCTTTAAGAAAATAATGACTTCAAGACAACTTTTAAAATGAAATCTAAGATTCGGGGAACTCCCTATTTCCTCAAAGATTTTATTTTAAAGGACTTAGAAAACATAAAAGATTCACTGATAGTTGCATTTATAGAAGAGGGAACACCTAAATAACATCTATGCTTACAACTATAACGACCTTCAAAACCACTGTTCAAGCAGGGGCAAAGGGTAAGATCAAAACCGACCTCTTTGATTAACTTAAGACAATGGTACTTCAAAGGGAGACTTCAATAACAGCTTTCAAGTGATGGCAGACAAGCAGGGAGAACCATAAATCATGCTGAAACCAACTATTTGAGCTATTAAGGAAATAAAAAAGCATGAAGACTAAAGAGAAGGTTTAAAGCCTCTAAAATACTTCAGCAGAAGAAAACATAAAATAGTGAAGGGTGAACAGGTCTAAGGTGCTTCCAGGAGTCATTTCTTAGCCTAAAAATTTCAGCCTACTGTAGTAAGAGATTATGAAACATAATGAAAACAGGAGAAAACATTAAACAGTTAGAATACTTCACCAAAAACCAAGCTCATGAATCCAGTGATAGAGCCTTCTCAGGAACAGGGATGCAACAACATCATCAAGACATCCAAGACTTCAATTTGTTTTTCAACTTCAACAGACTTGTATATTTATTTCCGAGAGTTTCAATGTTACAACTTGTGATCAAAAAACAACCAACAACCAACCACCCTTCACTTATCTCTGCTGTGGTATATATAGAAAGATGAGGAGGTGAGATCTGAAAAAGATCTCAATTACAATTAATACAGGATTTAAATGGCCCATTGGCCCTTGGGATGCTCAATGAAGAAACAGAAGAGGTGTTCATCGTATTAATTGATTTGCACTCATGATTTTAAGCTGGGTAGGAGTATTTGTTGACCTTTGAGGCACAGGTAGTCCGAAGTAACTCTGCAGATATTCTTTGCATTGAAGGCCCTGGCAGAAGTGACTTCTTTGGCTGTGTCGAGGCAAAAATCTGATCCTGATCAATAAATTCAGCTCCTGATTGAATCCTTTGAGGCACAGGTGGCGCTGTGGTGGTTGAGGAATCAATTTGCCTCAGATATGGCGGTGGAGGCATTATGTCTGATAAACACTTTTAGGTTTTCCTTTTAAGCTATGTTTTAGGCTGGGAGATTAGGCTTCCGATGGCCGTCTTAGCCGTAATCCCTTCCAATCTGTCCATTAAACTGTCGCTCTGATCCATTTCTGCTTTCTGATACTCTTTTTCTGGGTTTCTTCGATGCTTTCCGGGTTCAATAGGGGAATTATGTATCATCGGCTCATGAAACCTTAATGGATACATGATTTAACATCTTGTGGTTGATTTCCTTTGACAAATCGAAAGAACGAGAGTCATCACCCTCGTCCTTCGAATCTTCTTCAGACATGGCGAAAAGAACCTTAAACTTGCAAAATACAAACAAAATTATGAAATCCTGCGTTTATATGGGAAAATCTGCATTGGAGGGTGTGTGGAGGAAAGGGGCGATCGGAGCCGTCGATCGCACTGTGATCGATGGTCGGGAGTGATTGAGAGAAGTCAGCGGCGTGAATAGTTTGACTGGGCAACGAAATCAAGGGACTGAACATGGGCCGTCGATCTACAAAGATCGACGGCGGAGATTAATTTTCCGCAGCGTCGGGGCCTGGCTAAACCATATGCAACTTGGTTAAAAATCGGGCAGCTTGGATAGGTGATCATCGTTAGATGTGCGGGGCCTGATCGGATGGCTATCGTTGATTCCGATGGGCGGTCATGGCCCGACGGATAATGCACGGGGGATTAACTTTATGCGGCGGTTTTGAAATAGTACAGAGGACGCGTGTCAAGAGGTGTGTGGAATCGCTAGGCCTCAGGCCAAAACAGCCTTTGCCTGAAGAGTGGTGCGGAATAAACCGTGGTTTTGGAAAATAGCGCGGGGAAAGGCGGGGTCCACAGGGCAAGTAGCGCTCCGCGCCGTCCGATCTGTGGAGCAGATCGATGGTCGAGATAACTTCATAAATTATTTGGGCGGAAAACCTTAGAAACTAATAAAAACCCGATTTTCATAGTTTACCAAGGTTTTTGGTGTTTTCGGGCGGAGGAATTTCTTTGGAAAGATAAGCGCCTGATGCTTAAAGCAGTTGGTTCTGGTGCTCAGTTATATGGACGGAGGGATGCTAGGAACTTGGCCCGCGGGGGCTCAAGTGTAATGTATAGGAAATATGCATTTTCTATGGTTTTTTAATGCGTTTTTCAAGGGAAATGAAGGTTCTGATAAGGCTAAGAAGGGGTCTTAGACCTTATGGAATGGATTCTGATGAGAGGGAACAGGGAGAAATATGAAATTGTGGGGTTTTCATGGGAAATGGAGGAAAAGAAGAGGAGGTTAGCTTTGAGGGGAAGGAAAGGAAAAAGGGGTTTAGCAGCAGCACTTTGGCTTTTAGAAATCAACAGGATTTCTGAGTTCTGAATGGAAACAATAGTGAATATTAACCAAGGATAGGACATTATCAAAAAGTCTTCAAGTATCAATAATTTTAATCATGAAATTGTTTCTTGAAGGCTATCCAAAATTATTTAGCCACCATCTGATATGAAAAAATTTTATGGGTGGCTAACAGTGGCTCCGCTTGGGGATGGAGTCCTTTTGAAGGCATCAAGAACTGCAGACTTGTATTCTCTGGGAGGCTGATCAGTTGCCTCATCCATTGGGCTGTTTCTTCTGCTTTGAAAGATCTTTCCTTTCTCTGGAAACCAATTGTCAATCTTTTGAAAACAATGGAACTCTTATCAACAAACTTTCTACCTACCCAATCCTACTGATCTAACATTTTCTCTTCATTAGAGTGCACTTGGATTGGCAAACTCTCTTACAAAATTTTATTCTTTTGAAAGCATAAAAACTAATCTAACTCTACTCCTTATTTCTTCATGGATCCAGATTAAACAGTTGGATCCATATGATTCTCTACCTAATCTACTGTCTGTTGGGATTAAGTTGTCCAATAGACTTCCATTCTCTAAATTCTATAACATAAATTCAAAAACAGTCAAGTCAAGATTAAGCTTTTTAACTTGCAGTGATCTATGGCATAAAAACAAGCTGCACATAGATTATTATTTGCAGAAAATTAAAATAAAAAATGAAGGTTTAAGATCTGAAAGTTTCTCATCATGGCCTTCTGTTTTCTTCACAGCTCTGTTTTTTCTTTTGTTTGAGCTGTCTCTTCTTTGATAACTGATTCAGATTTTGGGCAAATTAGAACCAGTTTTTCTCTTTCATGACTCAGAAAATGAAACAGTTTTGAGTCATCTCTCTTTGGATACTTTGGTTCAGATTTTGAATTTGTTTGAACCTTTAATTTCTATCCTAATATATCTACTAATAAGCCAATATTAAACAGTTTGGCAAACCAAATTCACTACCCTATCAGCAGAAAATTTAAAACTAACTAGTCAAGATTAGGCTGTTTGACTAACTAGAAGTGTGGTTATCAGGAGTGGCATTTAAGCTTGCACACTTTCAGATTTGTTTCTCTTTTTGGGCATGGGGCTTTGCCTTTCTTGTTTTTAACAAACTGCCCTCTTTTCTTTCTTTCTATTGTTTTTGTATTTTGATTTTCTTCTAACTTTGAATGCAATGGTTAGGCTATGATATCTACAATGGTAAAACACAAATGCTTTGAAACTTAAGATTCTTGGCAGAAGTAATGCTTGAGCATCCTTCCATTGACAAGACCTCCATATAGGTCTTCTCCATTCATTTCTTTCAAGAAAAATGTATTATGACCCCTCTCAGCATGAATAACATATGGCCCTTTCCACAAGTTCTCAAACTTGCCATGTTTCCCCTTTTCTTCTCTCCTTGAATCCCATTTAAGAACAACACTTCCGACCTGGAAGTTGTTTGCCTTAGTCCTTTTATCAAATTGCTTCTTCATATTTTCTTGGACTAACTGTGTTCTTTCCTAAACCTCTTCTCTGGTCTGCTGCAAATGGATTATTTGGTTGATCCTCCTTTGCATATCATTTTCTTCAACCTGCACTTCTTGAAGGAGCTTCATGACTGGAATTCCTAACGAGGTAGGAAAAATTGCGTCCATGCCATAAACTAACTGATAGGGGGACATATTTATTGATTTCTTTGTAGTTAATCTATCAGCCCATAAGGCATGGACCAGCTTACTGTGCCATGATTTTTGATTTTCTTCCAACATCTTTTTAATGATATTAATGAGACTCTTGTTGGAGGATTCAGCTAATCCATTCCCTTGGGGATAGTAAGCAGTGGAATGGCCCAAGGTTATATGGTATTTGTGACAGAAATCAACCATCTTTTTGGATTTGAAAGCAGCAACATTGTCTGTTATGATTTTTCTGGGACAACCAAATCTGGATAGGATATGGGTTTCAAGAAACTTGATAATGACAGAGTCATTAGCATTCCTGGTAGGTATAGCTTCTATCCATTTGGTGAAGAAGTCAGTGGCTGTGAGGATCAACTTATGTTGAGCTAGGGAAGATGGATGAATTTCTCCAATGAAGTCCAGCCCCCATTGTTGAAAAGGTGCCTCAACTCTAATAGGATGTAGGGGTAAGGGAAGGAGCTTTCTCTTGCCATCAAAGATTTGACACTTATGGCAAGACATGACCAGCTTCTGAGTGTCTGGGAAAAGGGTAGGCCAATAGTAACCTGATCTGAGAATTTTTTTTGCTGTGGCCTTCCAGTAGAGGTGTCCTCCACATTCACCATCGTGCAATTCATGCATGATTTTTCCTGCATCATCTTCAAGAAAACATTTAAGAAAAATTCCAACAGCATTTTTCCAATATAATACTCCATTTAATATGAAAAAACTCAAAGCCTTTTGTTTCAAGAATCTAGCCTTAGTTTTAGATAAAGAAGGAGGGGTATTTAAATATAAAAGCACATAAACAATGTCAGCATACCAAGGAGAATTTAGAAAGGTTTCTTCAATAAAAGGAGCATCAAATTCTTCTATTTCTTCCAACACATCTACCATATTCATGTCTAATGCTTGGAAGTTAGACTTAGCCATGATTTTTGCTAATCCTTGCCCTTTTACTAGTTTGGTGGGCCTAATTTCTAAGTCATATTCAAGAATAGTTGCAATCCACTTTCCCCTTTTACCATCAGGGTCTTGACTCAGAATGTCCTTGACAACAGTATGTGGGACAAAAGCAATTATGTGAGAGTGTAAAATATAGACCCTAAAGTCCTTTAATGCTTTCACTAATGCTAAGGCTTGTTTCTCCATGATATTATAATTGAGAGGAGCGTCTCTTAAGGCCCTAATAAAGAAGGATATTGGTTGTTCCTGCCCCAAATCATTCTTTTGAAGTAGAACTGCAGCTATTGTATGCTCAGATGCAAAAGAAAAGATGTAAAAATCTTTGGTAAAATCTGGACTAATCAGGACTCGTGTTTGAGTAAGAGCTTGCTTGACCAGTTCGAATGATTGTTTAGTTGGTAAAGTCCATTTCACACCCACATATTTCTTGAGCATGTTTGTAATGTTTTTTAATAGCTCAGCAAGGTTGGGAATAAACCTTCTCAAAAAATTAATCTTTCCAATGAAAGATTGCAATTCTTTGAGGCTTCTAGGATGGCTAATTTGAAATATGCCATCTATCCTTGTAGGGTCTATTTTGATTCCTTCTTCTGAAATTATATGACCAAGAAGTTTCCCTTCTTGGAGACCAAAGAGGGTCTTCTTGGGATTCAGTGATAAGCCAAATTTCCTACACTTCTCAAAAACCTTTTTTAGGTGAATCAAATGCTCTTCATCAATTTTTGAGAAAACAGTTATGTCATCAAGGTAAATAATTATAAAATAGCCAATATCTTCAGAGAAGGCTATGTCCATGGCCCTTTGGAAAGTGGCCCCTGCATTCATTAATCCGAAAGGCATTTTGACATACATAAAGGTGCCCCAAGGTGTGGTAAAAGCGGTTTTGATTTGATCACTTGGGAACACTAACACCTGATTGTAACCTGAGAACCCATCTAATAGGGATATTCTTCTTGACCCAACTACCCTTTGAAGTATATGGTCCATCTTGGGTAATGGGTAGTTGTCTTTTAGAGAGGCTCTGTTTAAATTTATGAAGTCAATACAAAGCCCGATTTCCCCTGTTTTATTTCTAATAGAAACTAAGTTTGATACCCATTCCGAAAATCTAATGGGTACTATGATCCCAGCATTGTACATTTTCTCAATTTCTGCCTTAACCAAAGGTAATAAAAGGGGATTTATTCTCCTTAGTTTTTGCTTGAAAGGCCTTTGATTTTCCTTCAAGGGAATTTTATGCTGGATGATGCTGGTATCATATGATTTTAAGTCTTTGTATTCCCAAGCAAACACATCTTTAAATTCTTTGAAAAGCTCTATGTATTTCAATTTTATGTGAGCTGGGAGGGTGCTAGATAGCTTGATCATCTTAGGTTCTGCTAGACTGCCTATGTTATGCTCTTCTATATTTGTTTCCACAGGCTCCATTCTTGGTTCTTTAGCTACATCGTTGAGATCAAACAGGTGTTCTAAAGGTGTGAGACCTCTTGGGATCTTATCATTTTTGCATTGTAAGACTTCCAAGTCTTCTTGGTCTTCATTGTTCACTACCTCTGCTTCAAATGGATTTTCGCAATGATTTATATTAGCAGGATACGTCATTTCAGCCTCTGGGATTTGTTCAATATACAAACAATTTTCTTCATGGCTAGTTTCTGGTGTTGGTATGCTGAAATCATTTTCTGATTTCAAGAAATAATCTATGTGTTTGTCAGATTCAAACACCTGCCAGTGATCTTCGTTATCAGGCACAGCAGGTCTGTGTTTCACCTTTATACTGAGTTGTTCATTTATTTCAGGTACTTGGCAATTACTGGCCATGAAGGCAAGTTCATTTGCTAGATGATTCAGTGCTCTAGGAATGAAAATGAGTTCATATTTTTCGAAAGTTTTTAGTAGGTCCAGGGTAGCATTTCGATATTCCCTAAGCCTTGGATTCTTGGCTGAGTATTCTCCTTTGATTTGTTTGATGATAAGTTTAGAATCTCCTAAGATAGATATCCTTTGGGCTTTTAACTGTTTGAGCAATTGTAAACCTAGGAGGAGGGCTTCGTACTCAGCGATGTTGTTAGTGCACGGGAAATCTAATTTGTATGAAAAACTCTGATTTGTGTTCTGAATCCAGACACCTGCCCCTGCACTAGTTTTATTGCAGGATCCATCGAAATTTACTGTCCAGAGTATGTTTGACTCATTTTCACTTTCTTGTTGTTGTTGATTGTCAATATTTTGAAGTTGATTCGAGGTAAGATTGGATTGTTCTGGTGAATTGATTTGGTCCATGTTTTCTTTACCTTGTTGGGTAATTTCATCTTCGTTACACAAGATAAAGGAGTCTAAACTTGATTGAATAGAATAGATTGGAGTGTTGTTTGGTTTGTCCATGTTACTCACCATGTACTTCATGTGGGATTCTCTGTGTAGTCTTTTGTTTTGGTTAAAAACAGGGATGGTGGCATAAGACATATCCATTTGAAGGCTTCCCTGAAGTTTGGCTCCCCATGATCTTGATAAGAGCATGCCATACTTAGGGGGAATGACAGCTACAACTATATCCATTACTAGATTCTTGGCGGGGATCTGAGCTAAGTTAACACATAAATCTTTGATTAAACCCAAACATTTGACTCTGCTTGAGTCAAAAGAATACAAATATTTGTATGGTTTAGTAATCTCTAAGCCTAGACTTTCCATTACTACTTTGGGCATTAGATTGTGTGAAGCTCCAGAATCTAACATGGCGTTGTGTAGAATTTTATCGTGTATGTTCAAACTAACATAGAAGGGAGGGACTGGTCCTTCTTGATATTTTCCTTCAACCTCTGGGCCAAACAACAACTCAGGCTTATCATCCGTTAAGTTTAAGGTATCAGTATCACTTCCTAAGTTTAAAGCTTTCAAAACTTGGTTTTTGTACACTTCTTGGGTTACTAGTTCAGCTAGGGGGATGGTAATTTTTATCTTAGCAATCTCTCCCTCAAGGCTGAAAGGAATAATTGACTTGTTAATATTTACATCTGTTTTTTCTATTGAATTCCTTTCAGCAGCTTTGATTTGCTGAACCTTGCTTGGACTAGTGATAGGAATAGTTTTACTAGGACCACTAGCTGAAGTGCTAGGGGTACTTTGTTCAACATTTGGCTGGATTCCCTTGTCTTTATTTAAATCTGGTTTTTTGGCCGAAATGTTGATTTTTTCTGCTGTCTTCTTGGGCTGGTTTTCTTCGTTTTTCTTGACAGCGGTGCTAGTATTCTTATCTTTTGAATTCTCTATACTTCCCTTGCTCCTAAGATCATATTGTTTGTGTACCTCCATGATTTCATTTTCAAAACCCAATCTATAGTCATCGGAATCTTCATAGGTTTTTGTATTTTGATCATTAGAGAAGAAACCTTGTTCTTCCTCAGTGAGGAAAACATCATCCCCACTGTCTGATCCAATCAAGTTTACATGTGATTCTTCCAATCTTTCCAACTCCCTGTCTTCCTCATATTGATCTACATAGTTCTGTTGAAAGGGAGGTCTAATTTGTTGGTCACTTTATTTTTGCTTATCTTGATTGTTATCTCTTCTATAATTCTGATTTCTATTTCTGTTTTGATTGTTTTGAAGTGCAGTCTGGTTTTGATTTGCTTGTGCTTTCTTAATTATGTTCATCTCTTTCATCATTTATTCCAACATTCTCTCCATTTTTGAGCTTGAAGTAGAGGGAGGGGATTCCTCTCTGAAAGATACTCTCTTTTCAGTTTTCATTCTTGCTCTCTTTTCTATTAAGTTGAATTCCACAGAAAGAGCACCCCTTTTCATATCTTCAAGAGTTGCAAAATCTCTTTCTCTCAGTGAATAAGTCATGTCAGAGTCAAATCCTTCAGGAAACTTGTTTAAGGCTGAGCCTTGTGGAGGTTTTAGTTCTGGAGAAAGTGCATTATATACACTGTTAAATCTAGTACAATATGCTTGTACACTTTCCCCAGGATTCCTACGGAGATTGTTGTAATCAGCAAGGACTTGGAGAGGATTCTTCTTTACTTCCCATTTGTTTAGGAATGTTTGATGGAAGGCTTGGAGATTTTTAATACTACGGGGGGCTAAACCTTTAAACCATTTTCTTACTTCTCCCCCTAAGCTCTGAGCAAATAATCTAAGTTTGACAGAATCATCATCAATTTCATTTCGGTCAAAATAGTCATTCATCTTATCCACATGTTGTGATGAAGTTGTAGCATTATTAGCATCATATAATGGAATTTTGGATTGATAGTCCTGTGGAAGATTGACTAGTGGTACAGTAAGGGCTAAGGGAGCATACCATGCTGCCATGATATGTGGTGGGGGTGGATTAACAAGTGGTGGATTGACAAGAGGGAAAGTGGGCTGAGGTGTGGTGGTTTGAACAGTGGATGTGGGATGAGTAGAAGTGGATGGACCAGGAGTAGACTGCTGAGCTGATCTTGGATGAGAGACACCTAGGATGTGAAGAAAATGTAAATCAGGAGGTGTTGTTTCTCTGCTGCCAAGATGTTCACTTGTTTCAGGAGATGATAGTGAAGACTCAGAATCTAGTTGTTCTAACTCACTAAATGACCTAGTCCTAAATGGATTAACCAAGTCAGCTTGTGAGTGTTGTAGAGCTGAAATTTTTTCAGGAACTGATTTAGCTCTTGGGGGTGATCTGAAAACAGTTGATAATTTAATCTTAGGAGACTTCCAAAGGATTCGTTCTGGGTCATCAACTATCTCAGGTGGGTTGGGGTCAGGATGGGCTCTAGTGTAGATACTTCTAGAAGCCACTATGGTGTGTTTTCAGACCCAAAATAACAAGAAAAGTTCAACCAAGTATGACAATATTTGAGAGGTTAACTGATCTGTTTACACAAATTTTGATCCTACAGTCCTCTAACTGGATTTGGAAAATGTTATAATGGTAAGGGTTCTTTCCAGCGGAGTCTTAAGGTCTGCTCAGGATTGTGGAGTCGCCAGGTGGAAATTTTAGAGTGTTTTCAAAGAGGTACACTGTCCACCACAGTGCTTGTGAAACATCCTTTTTTAAGGATATCCCGAAACACAACAAACTCTAACTAGAGATTGACTGGGAGGGCATTCACCAGATATATCGCCTCTAAAAGAGGATGAGATCCAGAGGCTATGGGGCCCTTTCCAGACTCTGGCTAAGAGTACAAGGTAAAACACATCAAAGGTAAGTGATATGTGGGAATGAGTGTTTCACTATAAAGTGGAAGTTTTTAGCTCGTGAGGAGGTAAAAGGTTCTATGGTCCACTACCATGTTTATTATGAAGCGAAATTTGAAATATTTTGGGTTTTTCTGAGTTTATTTTGGTTTTATAGGTTAAGAGAGTGTTCTAAGTTTGATTTTGCACTTAGCTAAGGTGTTCAAACAAACAGAGTTGCTCTTATGGCTTGGTAACTGGTTTCTTCAAGGTTTGATAAGGATTAAAAGGAATCCTAAGGGTTACTTAGTTTGTCACTGATTCAATCAAGTCCTATCATGATTGCCATTATGTTAGGCAGTGCTTGAAGAAAGTTACTTATGTTATACTGGACCTAAAGGTTTTAAGAAAGGTTTTGAAACCTCTGATTCTCAGTAGCGTCCCACCGTGATCGCCATTATGTTAGGCTCCCGTGTTTTGACAGTTTGGCAAATCAAAAGACAAGGCAACATCAGAACCAATCTTTAGAGTTCCAGGATCTAGTCCTCCTGTTCTCAGAGAGGGATCTCTCAAATATTTGTTTGCAAAGGTTTATCTTGTTTGCTTTGATTATGGATTTTAGACTAGTTATTTAAGTACATATGTTTGTTTGGTTGGGTTGAGTTGATACAGCAGAATATGAAAGGTCTAGGAAAGATAGAAAGAAAGAGGAAATATCTGGTTCATTGGGCAATGGAGTCAAAATAAGGTCATGACAAACTCTTCAAGGGATATGGGATATCAAAGGGCAAATCTAACTTGGCCACAGGATCCTTTGTTTTGGAATGAGATGGACATTAATGTTTTGGAAAGAGAAACTTAATTCTCAACAAAGGGAACTTGAAAACATAACTTAACAATAAAGAGATATTTGATAGACAAGGCTAACCATAAATTCCACAAACATTCTTTAAGCAAATAATGACTTCAAGACAACTTTTAAAATGAAATCTAAGATTCGGGGAACTCCCTATTTCCTCAAATATTTTATTTTAAAGGACTTAGAAAACATAAAAGATTCATTGATAGCTGCATTCATAGAAGAGGGAACCCCTAAATAACATCTATGCTTGCAACTATAAAGACCTTCAAAACAACTGTTCAAGCAGGGGCAAAGGGCAAGATCAAAACCGACCTCTTTGATTAACTTAAGACAATGGTACTTCGAAGGGAGACTTCAATAACAGCTTTCAAGTGATGGAAGACAAGCAGGGAGAACCATAAATCATGCTGAAACCAACTATTTGAGCTATCAGGGAAATAAACAAGCATGAAGACTAAAGAGAAGGTTTAAAGCCTCTAAAATACTTCAGCAGAAGAAAACATAAAACAGTGAAGGGTGAACAGGTCTAAGGTGCTTCCAGGAGTCATTTCTTAGCCTAAAAATTTCAGCCTACTATAGTAAGAGATTATGAAACATAATGAAAACAGGAGAAAACATTAAACAGTTAGAATACTTCACCAACAACCAAGCTCATGAATCCAATGATAGAGCCTTCTCAGGAATAGGGATGCAACAACATCATCAAGACATCCAAGACTTCAATTTGTTTTTCAACTTCAACAGACTTGTATATTTATTTCCGAGAGTTTCAATGTTACAAATTGTGATAAAACAACAACCAACAACCAACCAACACTTCACTCATCTCTTCTGTGGTATATATAGAAATATGAGGAGGTGAGATCTGAAAAATATCTCAAATACAGTTAATACAGGATTTAAATGGCCCATTGGCCCTTGGGATGCTCAATGAAGAAACAGAAGAGGTGTTCACCGTATTAATTGATTTACACTCATGATTTAAGCTGGGTAGGAGTATTTGTTGACCTTTGAGGCACAGGTAGTCCGAAGTAACTCCGCAGATATTCTTTGCATTGAAGGCCTTGGTGGAAGTGACTTCTTTGGCTGTGTCGAGGCAAAAATCTGATCTTGATCAATTAATCCAGCTCCTGATTGAATCCTTTGAGGCACAGGTGGTGCTGTGGTGGTTGAGGAATCAATTTGCCTTAGATATGGTGGTGGAGGCATTATTTCTGATAAACACTTTTAGGTTTTCCTTTAAGCTGTGTTTTAGGCTGGGAGATTAGGCTTCTGATGGCCGTCTTACCCGTAATCCCTTCCAATCTGTCCATTAAACTCTCGCTCTGATCCATTTCTGCTTTTTGATACTCTTTTTCTGGGTTTGTTCGATGTTTTCTAGGTTTGACAGGGGAATGCTGCATCAACGGCTCATGAAACCTTGTTGACAACACAGTTCTATACCTTGTGGTCGATCTCCTTTGTTAAATTGAAAGAACGGGAGTCGTCACCCTCGTCCTTCGAATCTTCTTTAGACATGGCGAAATAATTTTAAAACCTGCAAAATACAAACAAAATTATAAAATCCTGCGTTTATATGGGCAAATATGCATCGGAGGGCATGCGGGGAAGTGGGGCGATCGGAGCCGTTGATCACGAGGTGATCGACGGTCAGGAATGGGTGGAGAAGTCAGCAGCGGAGATGTGTTGACTGTGCAACGGAATCAGGAAATTGAATGTGGACCGTCGATCTGTAGAGATCGACAGCGGAGACAGATTCGCAGTTGTGATGGGGCCCGGCTAAACAGTATGCAGCTTGATTAAAGGGCGGGTGACTTCAACGAATGACAGTCGTTGGATGCGGGGGCCCAGATCGGGCGACTATTGTTAATTCCGCTGGGCGTTCATGGTCTGACGGATAATGTGCAGGGACTGAATTTACGCGGTGGTTTTTGAAAAGTACAGAGGACGTGTGTCAAGAGGTGTGTGGAATCGCTGGGCCTTGGGCCAAAATAGCCTTTGCCCGAAGAGTGGTGCAGAATAAACCGTGGTTTTGGAAAACAGCGCTGGGAATGGCGGGGTCCACAAGGCAAGTAGCGCTCCGCACCGTCCGATCTGTGGAGCAGATCGAAGGTCGAGATAACTTCATAAATTATTTGGGCGGAAAACCTTAGAAATTAATAAAAACCCGATTTTCATAGTTTACCAAGGTTTTTGGTGTTTTCGGGCGGAGGAATTTCTTTGGAAAGATAAGCGCTTGATGCTTAAAGTATTTGGTTCTGGTGCTCAGTTATATGGACGGAGGGATGCTAGGAACTTGGCCCGCGGGGGCTCAAGTCTAATGTATAGGAAATATGCATTTCCTATGGTTTTTTAATGGGTTTTTCAAGGGAAATGAAGGTTCTGATAAGGCTAAGAAGGGGTCTTAGACCTTACGGAATGGATTCTGATGAGGGGGAACGGGGAGAAATATGAAATTGTGGGGTTTTCATGGGAAATGGAGGAATAGAAGAGGAGGTTAGCTTTGAGGGGAAGGAAAGGAAAAAGGGGTTTAGAAGAAGCACTTAGGCTTTAGGAATCAACAGGATTTCTGAGTTCTGAATGGAAACAGTAGTGAATATTTAACCAAGGATAGGACATTATCAAAAGTCTTCAAGTATCAGCAATTTTAATCATGGAATTGTTTCTTTAAGGCTATCTGACATCATTTAGCCACCATCTGATATGACAGAATTTATGGGTGGCTAACACTACTAAGAAAGAGAAAGGCATGTTCACCCAAAGTCAAATTGAAGAAGAATTCCAAGAATCTGAGGATTATAAACAAGGATTCGAAAATGCTATTATGGAGGTACATAGGCAATATGACCTCAGAATCAAGAAAGCCCAAGACATTCCCAAAAGAAACAGCTCTGAAAACTATGCTAGGAAGATCCCTAAAACTGATCCCAAAAAGACAGCAGAAACTTCAAACATAATGGTTAAAAGTTCTAATAAAAATAAAAACAAAAACAATCTAGAAAGCAACACTAGTAAATCAACAATAGCCCTAACAAAAATGATTTAACTAGGATCCCCAATGAAAAGAAAAATACGAGATTGTTGTAAAAACAATGTTTGATAAAACTAATTTAAATCTGCCAAAAACACAGACACCATTTAGTATTGAGAATGAAATTGCCAAGATAAAAATTTCCATACCCCTTACTAAATTGGTAGGCCAAGATGTATATAGGTCCTAAGTTTTGAAAGCTTTAAACATAGGAGAAAAGGCTGATACTGTGAACTTAAATGATAACAAATTTGAAATTCTGCTTGGTCCTGAAGTCATGGAAAATTTTAAGGATGGAAGTTTATCTTAAAGTTTAGAAACCTTGGCGAATCTTACTAATCCCCAATATGTAAAATGTAAAATTTTTTATGATATTTTTGTAAAAATATTTAGGTTTATAATTATTTTATATTAATATATATAAATTTTAGCGATTTTTAGGGTAAAATAATTTTATACTATAAAATTTGGGCGAATCAATTTAAAAAAAAAATGGAAATTGAAGAATATTTTTTTTTGGAAAAAACATGGAAAATTAGCCCACCTACAAATATTAGCCCCTAAAATTTTCCCTGCTTGAAGTAGAAGGAAAATTTCAAGAGGGAGGTGTACCCCCATTTTATGTCAATTTTAACATCCATGATAAAATCCTCCATATTGCCATGTTATATTTAGGAGCATCTCATAACCTCATGCCAAATGTAGTTATGGAAAGACTAGGCCTTGAGATAACTAGACCATACAAAGACTTGTACTCCTTTGAATCTAGTAGAGTTAAATGTCTAGGCCTAATCAAAGATCTCTGTGTTAATATAGCACAAATAGCAGCCAAAATCCTAGTAATGGATATTGTAGTGGCTGACATTCCCCCTAAATATGGCATGCTCCTATCATGCTCATGGGGAGCCAAACTACAAGGCACCCTCACAATGGATATGACCTATGCCACCATACCACTCTTTAGTCAACCAAGAAGATTATATAGGGAGACTGATATGAAATACATGGTCAACAGTCAAGAAAATCCTGATAACTCCCCTCTCTATTCTGTCCACACAAACCTTGATTCATTTATCCTTTACAATGATGAAAACATTAACGAACAAGTGGCATTAAATGAACAAATAACTGAAGAAAAAGAAGAAAATTTAGACCAAATAGAAAATGAACAACATAAGTCTGAACATTAACCTCTATGGAGCATGAGCTTTGATGGGTCTTGTTGCAAAACTGGTTTAGGAGTAGGTGTTTGGGTACATAACACTGAGAAAAATCATGTAGAGGGTCACTCCTACAAACTGAACTTTCAATGTACAAATAATATAGTAGAGTATGAGGCCATCCTTCTAGGATTAAAACTTCTGAAAAAATTAGGGGCCAAAAGGATCTTTGTCCATGGGGATTCTGAACTAGTCATTAGGAAATTTAAAGGAGAATATTCAGCTAAGAATCCTAGATTAAGAGCCTACAGAAATGTAGTCCTTGACCTCGTAAAAACATTCAAAGAATATGACCTTTCCTCTATCCCAAAAACTAAAAATATCCTTGCCAATGGACTAGCATTTGCAGCCAACACTTGTCAACTACCTCATGCTAACAAAAAATACACAGTAAAGGTTAAATATAGACTAGTTGTCCCTGATAATATAAGGTATTGACAAGTTTTTGAAGGTGAAAAACAAATTGAAGACTTCCTGCAGTCCAAGAACTAGTTTGAGTTTCCATATTCGGACTCAGATCATGAAGATGACTGCTCTACTAAGGAACAAACATGCAAGAAGGAGTCCACTCATAATGATGATATAAATATGTTAGCAGAATAACACCCACATGGGGCAGAACTATGTGGAGATATAGAAAAACAAGAGTTTAAAGTGCCGCAGTTCAGAGATAATACCCCACCAAGAGGTCTGGTACTTCTAGAGGAACTTTTTTATTTTGATGATGTTGCTAAAAATCCAAAGATTGGATCCACTGAAACAAATGTAGAAGAATGAAATATAGGCAGTGAGAAAGAGCCTAAAATGGTAAAAATGTCAAAAACATTGTCAGCACTTATAAAACAGAAATATATTAATATATTCAAAGAATTCAGTGAGGTGTTTTCCTGGAGCTATGAGGACTTGAAGTCCTATGATACTGATATCATTCAACACAAGATTCCACTCAAAGAAAGACATAAGCCCTTTAAACAGAAACTGTGCAGAATAAATCCTGTCCAAATGCCACTGGTTGAGAAAGAAATAAAGAAAATGTACAATGTTGGAATAATAGTTCCACTCAGGTACTCAGAATGGGTTTCAAATCTTGTACCAGTGAGGAAAATGATAGGGGAAATTAAGCTCTGCATAGAATTCAAAAATTTAAATAAAGCATCCCTGAAGGACAACTACCCTTTACCAAAAATGGATCACATATTGAAAAGGGTAGTAGGCTCCAAAAGGATATACTTTCTTTATGGATTTTCAGGGTACAATCAGGTGTTGGTACATCCAGATGATCAACACAAAACAAATTTCACCACACCTTGGGGCACCTTCATGCATGTAAAAATTCCTTTTGGGTTAATGAATGTTGGAGCTACTTTCCAAAGAGAAATGGATATTTATTTCTTAGAAGAAATAGTTTTCTTCATTGTGATATATCTTGATGATATAATAGTCTATTCCAAACGTGATGAAGAACATATAGCTCACTTAAGAAATGTATTTGAGAAATGCAGAAAGTAAACTTGTCTTTGAATCCCAAGAAATCCTTATTTGGCCTTCAAGAAGGAAAGCTTCTAGGCCACATTATATTTGAAGAAGGGATCAATATTGACCCAAATAGGATTGAGGGAATATTGCAAATGAGTCACCCAAGTAATATCAAAGAACTGCAATCTTTTATTGGAAAGATAAATTTCTTAAGAAGGTTCATACCAAACCTTGCAAAACTCCTAAGGAACATCACTAACATGCTCAAAAGAGAATCAAGAGTCAAATGGACCATAGAAGCAAAGCAATATTTTGACTTGGTGGAGCAAGCTCTTACCCAAACACCAGTTCTGATCAACCCTGATTTCACCAAGGATTTCTTTATATTTTCCTTTGCATCAGAACACACAGTTGCTGTTGTATTATTACAGAAAAATATGAATGGATAGGAGCAGCCCATTGCATTTTTCAGCCAAGATTTGATAGATGCACCTCTAAAATATAATATCATGGAAAAGAAGGCTTTTGCCTTAATAAAAGAATTAAAGGATTTCATATTCTACATTCTGCTTTCACACATAATTGCATTTGTCCCTCATATAGTGGTTAAAGACATCCCGACACAAGATCCCGATGGAAAAAGAGGCAAGTGGATTGCCGTCATCTTGGAATATGACCTGGAAATCAAGCCCACCAAATTAATCAAAGGACAAGGATTGGATAAACTAATGGCTGAAACAAATTTTCAAGCACTAGACATCAATATGATTCACTCATTGCATGAACAAGAGGAGCTGGCGAATCCACCTATTGAGGAAGCATTCCTGAATTCTCCATGGTATGCTGATATATTATATGTCCATTTTAATCTAAATTTTCCTCCTGGTCTGTCCAAAACAAAGACCATATTCTTGAAGTTAAAAGTTGTAAATTTCTGCATTCTAGAAAAGGTTTTATATTGGAAAAATTCTCGTGGTGTGTTGCTTCAATGTTTGCCTGAAGAAGATACAGATAGGATTATGCATGAATTTGATGAAGTAGAATGTGGAGATCACCTCTATTGGAAGACCATTGCTCATAAGTTCCTTAGGGCTAGTTTCTATTGGCCTACCCTCTTCCAAGACATCCACAAAATGGTAGTTTCCTGTCATAAATGTTAAATTTTTTAGGGTAAAAGAAAGTTGTTGCCTTTTCCATTACAAGAAATTTCTGTTGAAGCTCCTTTTCAAAAATGGCGTCTAGATTTCATTGGAGAAATCCACCCTTCCTCCTTTGCCTAGCATAAATGGATCCTTACTACAATTGGCTATTTCACTAAGTGGATAGAAGCCATTCCTTCTAGGACTTCCACAAACTCAGTAATTATCAAATTCCTTGAAAACAAAATTCTATCTAGATTTGGCTGTCCAAGGAAAATCATTACTGATAATGCTGCTGCCTTTAAATCCAAGAAAATGGTGGATTTATGTCACAAATATCACATTACTTTGGGAAATTATACAACTTATTACCCTCAAGGTAATGGGTTGGATGAATCCTCAAATAAGAGTTTGGTGAACATCATTAAAAAGTTGCTGGAAGAAAACAAGAAAACACGACACAACAAATTGGTACATGCACTATGGGCATACAAGCTAACAAATAAGAAGTCAACTGATATGTCACCCTATCAGCTAGTGTATGGAATGGAGGCAGTTTTCCCAACAGCCTTGGGAGTGCACGTAATGAAGCTCATTCAAGATGTGCAGTCTAAAGATAATGATATGCAAGGAAGAATAAACCAAACTATTCAGTTGTAGCAAACCAGAGAAGGAGTGTACAACAAAACACAACTGTTACAAGAAAATATCAAGAATATCTTTAACAAAAGGACCAAGGAAAATGATTTCAACATTGGAGACAAAGTGATGAAGTGGGATTCAAGACGAGAGGACAAAGGCAAGCATGGGAAGTTTGACAACCTTTGGAAAGGCCCATACACCATTCATTTTGCAAGAGGTAATAATGCATTTTTATTACAAGAAATGGATGGAACAGAGTTGTTTGGAGGTCCTGTCAATGGCAGGATGCTGAAACATTATTTAAGTTAAGAATCTCAGTTAAATTTTTCTTCATTGTATATAAAATTTCTTAAAAAAAATCTCAGAAAAAATTAATCCAAAAAATAAAGAAAGAAAAGAAGAAAAGAGGGAAAATAAAATGAAAAAAGGTAAGCCCCATACCAAAAAATGAATATTTCTAAAAGTGTGCAAGTCAAAATGCCACTACTCTTTGAAAAGGTCTTGTTCAATCATACAGCCTAAACATGATTGTACAAATTTTGAATTTTTTGTTGATAAGTTAGAAAAATGAAGATTTACCAAGCTATTTAAACTTGGTTTATTAGTAGATAGGTAGAAAATAACATTGGGTCCAAAGCCTAAATCTGAAACCAATAAGAAAAGTGAGGGATAGGTGATAAATGAAATATTCAAGATCGAAGCCCTCAGTTTTAGTTTAATTTTTGAAAAATACTATTGTGTGCAGCTTGTCCAAAAATGCCACAATTCATGATGATCAAACTGCTTAATATTGATTCATTCATGCTTTAATTTCATGTTGATAGTTAGTGAATAAAAATCTTTCAAACTATTTAATCTTGGAAGATAAGTAGTTAGGTAGAGAATAAATGAGCTCATCAGTCTAATCTAAGCCTTTGGAAGATATAAAGTTAGAAATAGATAGTTTGCTCTCAAAAGAAAAAATGATGTGAAGGTTTGCAATTCTAAATTCACCCAAGAAGTGAAGAAAAAATGTTAGAATAGAATAATGGGTAGGCATAATTAATTTGTAGGAAGCATGGTTTTCAAATTTTAAAGGCCAAAGTCACAAAAGGTTGCAGCAGATCAGCAATTATAGAATGAAAATCAGCCAAATACAAACAGGCTACTGATCTACAAATATTCTTGGCACCTCCTAAAAAGGTGTTGCCCTCCCTAGCTGGAGCCACTACTAGTCTCCTGTATTCTTTAGTATCACTAGATGACTGTGTATTTTTTAGTCTGCTAAAAATAATATTCCTTGATTATCATTTATTTTCAGAAATCTCACTGCCTTCATTATTTCCCATTTAACCTATTCATTATCTCTCATTTTACCTTTTCTATTTTTCTCTCATGCTCTCACATCCCATGTTTGACCTCAATCCCATAATTTTATCCTTTTTTCCCCATCTATATAACCCCTTTTCCATACCTAAATCCCCACTCCCATGCTAAAAACCTTTCCCCTACACTCGTTCTCCTTCTTTCATCCAAAAAATGTAAAAACCATTTTTTTTATATTGTTTTGAAATAAACTATCCCACGACCCACTCATTTTAAATAAACCCTATTTATTTAAAATAACTGACCCCTTATACGTTTAAACCCCCCGCTTTTACACCTTTTCCCTCTGCCATCATGTGACCCTGGCACCACCTTATATTAAGCACCTTTTCTTTAATATTTTCCCCGGGCCCTGCGTTATATATTAACCCTCCATTCCATTTAAAATCCCGGGCCCCACATCTTATTTAAGCCTTCCGATTCACTTAAACCCGACCATTGTTCGATCTCAGCCTCTCGATCCAATGGCTAGCGCGCCCTATCATAAACCCAAAAGCCTGAGGTTTAAAACCCTAGAGGACTTGCGAAATAGGAAGTTTTCACACCCCTCCCTTCTGCCACAAGTCATCCCAATGTCTTATCGCATCCCTCCATCCAATACCACCTAACCACATATGCACCGTGCCAAAACCACAAAAATTCTCTTGCACCATAATATGAAACCACTGGTCCATTTGAATATTTTGAAGCCGTGTCCTGTCGCGATAATCCTCGAATCTCTGTGATGAACCCCTGCAACATTCCTAAAGGACTCGAAGGGCCATTGCTAAACGCAGTAAATAAGAAAGCCTCCAATACCCGGACTCTATCCACAATTTTCCCTGTTGCCTCCAAGTCATATCGCTTCCCTGCAAAGGCCCAATGTTTTAAAAATTAACTATTTTTTTTAAAGTTTTGCAGGTGATATATGTGTCGGGAAATGCATAATTTGCATTCTTAAATTCCGAAAAATTGTTTAAATATGGCTCTCTAGGTGACGATCTAGAAACCTTGTTTATTAGAGGATTAGGAATGCAAGAATAGTTAGAAGCAGTAATGGATCATGATCAATCAGGATCATACAGTCAAGTGTCCTCAAAAAACATAGTTAAGGAAAAGGAGGGTTTACTGTGACAGTGATAGGTAAAAGAATACAATAGAGCAGTCACAAGTTAAAAGATACAAGATAGAGTTAAAGATCAAAGATAAAATAGTCAAAGGACTGAAGGTAAAAGAGAAAGTAGATAAGGCAATAAGGTAAAGAAGAGATTAAAGTGACAACAAAGGCAGTAAAAGAAAACAAAATTAAGGAAAAGACAAATCAGGGTTTAAAGACAGATTAGAAACAAATCAACAGAGGAAGACAAGGCCAGATGTCAAGGTCACTCAAAATTTAACTCTTCCCAATCACATTGGCCACCTACAGCCAGATTTTGATTCAATACAAGCTACCTCAGTTAATGTTTCAGTCAGGGATATTTTAGCAGCAATTTAAAAGTTATTGTAAAGTTAATGTTTTAAGGCAAATAAGTCAAATATATTTTAAAGTTAGCTCAGCAGTAAATTAGAAAGTTATTACTATATTAGGTCAGTCAGAGATATTTTTTCATTGGTCCTTGCATGGTCTCAATTGTCAAACATCATTTACTCTATAGTAAATACAAATTTGTCACCTAGATTAGGGCAACCTCCTCCTCTACAGTTAAATACTGCATGTATTGTTCATTATTATTGTTGGTTTGTTGGTTTCTAAGCAGGATTTCAGTCAGACCCTGAGTTGCAAAGATTATTGCACTGGAGCATTGTAACTATTTTTGAGCTGGACATCAATAATACAAGCACATTCACAGGATTATTGAGCTATGTTAATGGTGATGTTATCCCTCTTTGTTAATGTTTCTCCTCTGGTTTCCATATTTTACATCAATTTCTCTGATAACAGAACATAAATTTTAGATTGAGATATGTTGTTTGGTCACCTTAACTCTGTTTGTTATTATTATCTTTATGTTTTCATCTGCAAAGTATAGCTAAAGAATTCATAGGTGTTCTTCTCTTTAGCTTTACCTAGATGTTATCTTAGGGTTTTTCTTAGTGAAGTTTAACTAAATAATTCAGAGGTGTTATGCTCTTTAGTTTCTCCTAAACTATTTATCTTAAAGGCCTTCTCTGAAGTTTAGTTAAATAATTCAGAGGTGTTCTGCTCTTTAATTTCACTGAACTGTTATCTTTCATGTTTTCTCTATCTGAAAGTATAACTAAAAAATTCTTAACTGCTCTTTGGTGTTACTGGATTGTTGTCTTGAGGCTTTCTTAGTAAAGTTTAATTAAAGAATTCAGAGTTGTTATGCTCTTTAGTTTTACCAAACTATTAATCTTAAAGGCTTTTCTTGTTGAAGTATAGTTAAAGGATTCTTAATTTCCCTTTAGTTTTACCGAATTCATAAAATTTTTGTCATTTCATATTCATCTTACCTAAGAAGATCCATTTTATATAGTTATCTTACCCTATGAAAACCCTTGAAAAGTTATATACAATTTGAACCTTTTATGACTCCATAGCCCAATGGATTAAGCTTCCCACATTCTATTTGTCCAACCTACAATCAATCAATCAATCAAACAAAAAAAAAACCCCAAAACTTCGTAACTAGCCTAAATTCAGAAAACATAATCATAAAGCTAAATCAATTAATCATAAACATAGAGAGAGCCCTCTCTGAGCCCAGGAAGGCTAGATCCATGGACTCCAAAGTGGTTTGATTTGGTTCACTGCTACTTGTTCTTTCCAATCTTGAAAATTATAGGGAGCCAACAAACCCCATCACACCATGGCTATCTGGAAATGGAAAGGCAAGGATGAAACCACTATCACACCCAGAAAATCCCATGCCACTGTCAGATAAAGAACCAAACATACAAATGCATGTACCATGCATTCATAGACCAACTAGGAAATCATACATGCAACCTGTTAACTGCAATTATTCCTGCCGAAGCTGCTTGATTCAACCTTCCTTGCTTTCCTTGTCCTTCCTTTGCCTTCCTTTTCTTGCTTGCTTGATTTCTCCTCTTGGTGCCATTCTCTCTCTAAAGGTAATTCCAAAGAAAAATTGAAAAAAAGATGTGAACTGATCCTCAGAAGCCTTTTTTATCATTGAGACCTTTATTTTCTTCATTTTACTCTATTTTTCCTTCACTTTCCCTCTCATGTAAACAATTGACCTTTTTTCTCCCTTTTCTCCCGTTTTTCTTTATTTTCATAAAAAAATTCTAATTAATTCGTCTTTGCATTTTCCAATGTCTTTGGCGATTTCCTTAGCCATAATAGATTGAAATGACACCCACTAGGATGTTTTTCCCAACATTTAGCTTGGAATACATGTCCCTTGACCTTGGTCTTATTTTTTTACCTTTATTAACTTTATTACATGAAATTTTAACCCAGGGTTGTTACACATAATTTAATTTTAATTAGTGTAGTCATTGAAATGAAATACATGCAGGAAAAAAATTGTTGAAATGAAATTGAAATTGTTGACCTTTTTCATTTTAATCATGAGTTTTCCCAATTTTTCACAGTATTCAAGTTTATATATTAATTTTATTGATTTAATATATAAATTAAATAATTTTTTTGAAGCCAACATTTTATCTTATTAATATTAACATATTGAATTAATTTTAATATTTTTTACTTGTTATAAATTTAACCTATTAATATAAATTCAACATATTGAGCCAACATTAAAAAAATTGACATACAATCTTTCTTACATTATGCCTAACACCTATACATCTCCCCCATACTGAGCTTAGAGCACCTCTCGACGCAATAAATTAAGGAGTTTCTATTAAGCCAAAAGATTACACATAAGAGTAAAATATCTCAAAATCCTACTGGCCTCACTCTTACTAGATTTATTGGCCATCAAGTACATACCAAGACAGATAAAAAAATGGAAGAATAATCGTAATAAATAGAAATAAAAAGGAAACTGATACCAAAATATCTCTAAGACTAGAATACAACTTACCACCATTAGAAATCAAAAGAATTAACCAGAGATGGATGATCTGGTCTCGAGCTAGGTGAAGGAGGAGGTCATAAGTCGCAATGGATGAGCTTTTCCTTATGGTCCAACCAACCATCTAGCTAATCCAACTTCTCTTGAACGTGCCTTTGGCCCCTCATTAGGCTGGCTAATTTATTATACATTTGACACTAGTTGCACTGGAGATTACTCATGAAGCTTATGATTGCGTTGCAGTAATCATGTTGTGCATGATTGATTTGGCCAAGATTAATAATGATCTGTTGCAATTCATTTAAATCATCATATGAGGGAGGGGAATTCCTTATGGTGCTAGGTGGCTAAGCAGGCACAAGGTCGAAAACCTCTACTTGGCCAGGGTCGTGCTGCTCGTTCCCCCTATGCTACCCCCTTTTTTCCTAGACCCCGTTCTCACTCTTGCATGTTGTTGCAACATGCCCAACTAGTCATCTTCCGAGATAAAAAATACATACCTCCAAATAACTACATACTCTGTAAACAAATCAATTTCCCCGATGCCATTGAGAATCCAACACTAGCGATGATTCTAAACACCGGATAAAAAACCAAATTCCACTGCGACCTCTAAGCACCTTTAATAAGGTCCTAAGGGAGTCCCATTATGGCCATACCTACTAACGCTAACTAACTAGGAGGCCATATGAGAGTTGAGGGTATATTATAAAACCAAGAGCCTCAAGTGTTTAACTCCCTTGCCACAACTACTAGTACTACCCGAAAGAGAAATATCATGCACATAACCTATAAGCTGATACAAAAGGTTGATAAAAAATCTTGAGACTAGCTAAAATGAGCTGAGGACCAGGTTAAAAAAATTAGCTATTCCAACATCCTACACCAAGAAGTGCATGAAACCACACCACTAAGGTTTGAAGGGCTCTCTCGACCTACCTAGAGAATTTCCTAGCATAATTCTCTCTCGATGAGCCCCAAAACCCTCCAACAAAGTAAAAAAACATGCACAACCCATAACTGACACAAATAAATGAAACTAATAAATATAACCTAGTGACTAACACTTCCAGAAATCCGCTTTATGACCTAGCCATCCAGGCACAAAACAAACATACTAGAGGGTAGAACAACATAACCATACATTATTCCGAGCCTAGAATTTATAGGATGAATTTTGGACCCAATACAACATGTTAACAACATAAAACAAGTTCACATAATTGCTTGTCCCTCCATGAGAGCCCTAACAACTGCTCCATCTACTAGGATCCCACCTAAATTTTCGCAGAGTTGATACATTTCCTTTCCTACCGCCCCATACCACTTTGGATACCACCCCCAATAGACTCTCTCAGAATGAGCAAACTACCAACCCAGTTCCCATCACCTTCTTGATTGATAACAAGAGGTCAGATACATAGTCTCACGCATCCCATACCAGATTCATCTAATCACGACCGAAATACCACCCTCATGGTGAGAAACTTCACTTTAGCCATAAAAATAAACATCATGTTTATTAAATAACTAGAGCCCAATTGTATCTACAACATTATCCTTCGCATGGGGCTACATGACTATAGGGTGCCACATAGCCCCCCTCTTAAATGACAAGAGGATCAGTGAGATCCCCGCGTTCCAACGCTTTGTCACCCCTATCGGGGAAAATTTATATAAGATATTATAATATATATATTAATTATACTATCTAATAATTATAATTCTAAAGTATTTAAAAAATATTTTAATAATTATTTTTTATATTCGAAACTCATTAAAAATGTTTAATATAATATATCAACACCTTTATATTACTTTAAGTGTGAAATTTAATTTTTAAAAATGTTTTATATGTTATATTGTAGGTTTTAATCCTGTACAGAAATTACTTGCAAACGAATTCTTAACACAAAAAATATACAATGGAGAGAGCATTAAACATAAAACAAATATAAAAAAAGATATTCCCCTAGATCCCAGAACCAGGACTACCAGATTAATTTTTCATTATATTCCTTTCAATGTTATAATACATATATATACATGTCGAAGCATTCATAAACACCAATCCATTAACCCTGGATTAGAACATAACCGTAGTTCCCTTGATCGGATCTACAAAATACAATGGAAAAAAAACCATCATGCCCAAAACCATGTGAAAAATCCATGCACAAAATCATAGGTAGGTCTGCCCACCTAATATAGGATCCTATTTTTTTGTTTGTTTTTGAGGCATTGCCCCAAACCCCGTGCAGGGGGGCGATAGCCCCCTTCCAAACTCTCCAACATGGGGGGGGCTTGCTGTGCCCAGTGTGTGCGACTAGTCGTGGAAAGAATATAACACACACCCAACATATATCAACATCTTTATATTACTGTAAGTGTGATATTTAATTTACAAAATAAATTTTGTTAGAGTGTAACTTGACAACGTCTATGTAAATTGAATACTTATAATCACAAACTTAATTTAGTTTAATTAATTAAATTTGTAAACTATATATATATATATATATATATATATATTTGTAGGTATAAATTAATTTAATTAAAATTTTGATTAAAATACTATGATTAATCACATATATTGATTGATTGATTGACTAATTATAATTAATAAATCTATTTAATTTTTCTTTTAATGCAAATTTTATCTTTCAATATGGACTTAATTGTATATTTCTATATATACTTTAAATATAAAAAAATTTAGATGAACATTTCATTAAAAATCTAGTTAAAATATATTAATTACATAGATATAATAATTTGACAAATTCCTCTTTACAAAGTAACCTCTAAAAATTTCCAAATCTAAAACAAGTCATGAAAACTAAAATTAATATAGATATATTTTATCTACAATTTACAAAAATATGTAATAATAAAGTTGAATCCAATCAAGAAAATGACATCAATAAGTATTATGGTTCTGAAAATGAGTTTAAAAACAATAGATTACATCTCTTGAAAATGAATTAATTCACACCATGAGTGATTCTTTTGTTATATATGTTATATTGCTTGTGTGCACAAGTTTAAGGAGTTAGTTTAATTCATCATCACCAATATTGTTTGACATTTAAATAATTACATACAGGATATTAACAAAAAATATTGATCTTATTATGATTTATTCCTTGTATTTATAGCGCTTGTAACATCTCCCAACCACCTAGTTGTGGTGATGCCACTCTCACAATGTTGTTGATATCATAGTAGCATAATAATACATATATATAACATAACAAAAAACATAATAACATGCATGAGAAACATAAATAAACATAATAGATTTGATCACTCATCCAATAAATCTATTGACTAGCTACATACCTCAAACATACCACCCAACCATATATCACACTTCTATAGATCTCTCAACAGCAGTTCACCCTCGAGTTGGGACCATGAATCCACAATGCCAATGGCAACCCAAGCTAAGTACATGTCCAGTGCTGAATATGAATAGGGATAAGGCACCAAACCTGAGTAGTTCCCAACCAATAAACTCACATCCCCCATCAACCTAAAACCCAAGTAATGCACCCCCTTCTCTACAATTGTAGTCCCTCATTATGCTACTACCTCTATGTTTTCCAACTCAACTATCTAGGAATGTGTTAGAGCCCTATGGCTTCTAAGAGTTCATGCTGCCTGTGGGGGTCTCTAGGTACCCACCAGGCCCATATAGGGACACTTTCACTACACTTGTCCCTTCAGGGCTGCAACTTTGCTCAAGAATTTTGAACTGGAAGTGCACTCGTACCCCGACCTATCAAGGATATTTAAGGTATATTTTCTAGGGGTCCTCTAGTTCTCCCCCGAACTAGGACCACAATTATCCACTAGTAGTATCTGATGGAAAGGAAAGATGAATGTGTATTACTCTCTTATATTTTATTTTTATTTATAGTCTAGGTTTATAATATTTTAATATTATTCCTAAAATTAACTTTAGGAATATTATATCCATACTAGTTATTGGGCTAGGAACCTTGTTTGGGTTTCACCACCTCACCTGTCAATTTTTGTGGAGTCCCCTCCATACTCTTTTAGTTTCTAGGTCTAAAACCATGATGGAATTTATTATTACATGTGTTCTTTACAAATTATATCTACTAGGCTCACTAGCCTTTTAACGCAAAACCTCTCTGGTTCGACCACACAAGTACCTTGGCCTTAAAACAAATAAGAACACTATCCCATTGACCTAACACATTTATAAACACAAACCGAGCACACATGCCTTAATAGAACTCGACTTAGTAGCCTAAATAATGCATAGCATCTTGTCAACCTCAACATCATATGTACAATTACAAGACCATTAGGGGGTCAATCTAGGGGTATTAAATTCCCCTCACCGTTATTTATGCATTGTCCTAAATGCATCTAGATGATGGATCTATCTTGGAGCACCTCGATTGTTTTAATTTTGATGTGCACTGATGGGACTTGGAAGTCTTCGTCATGCTTCACTTTTACAAACAATCCATATTGAACATCATCCTATATAATCATTATCATATCTATATAACAATGAAATGGAAATATGAGTACATGAATGCAACACCTCCCATAAAATCTTAGGAATATTCAAAATTAAGATTAAAAATTATAAAACTTGCTTAATTATTTGAAGCCCCAAAAATTCAAGTTGTTGAACTATTTCCATAATCCATGTTGCATTTCCACTATGAACCATTAAAAAGAGGAAATTAAAGAAGATATAGACCTTAGTTCTACTTTCTCTAACAATTGTCACAATTAACACAAGATAACACAGTAATTTTCCACATAAATAATGCCTAAATGTACACAATCATCAGAAACACTTCATAACCTAGGAACATTTATGCACCAAATTTTGTAGTAATTAGTATCACCATAATTACCACAATGCCAAAAGCATTCCCAATTTCATTTTCACTCTAAAAGACAAAAGCATTACCAATGTGTGCAGAAGCATTCCCAATGTGTCCAGTGTAATGGTCATAATAATCCTTGGTTCTGCAATATCAAATTCCCAAAAAATAAAACAATTTGTCCTCCAATGATGGCTTAAATATTTCTTATAGGTAGGTTGCATAAATAGTGAAAAATATTCCACAAAAATATACAAATCAACCACCATGCAAGGAACATGATGATCATAAAATGGTTAGGGAATTTCTCCACCACACCACACATTTCCAAATGTTCTTTGATGATGAAACTGGATGTAAAATTTGTTAACCGACCACTAATTATGAAGAGTACCCAATCTGCTACTAATATTGTGTAGTAAATGTGCCTTATTTTCATGAATTTAAGAGTCAAAAATATGGTAGTTTATGGTTGTTCAATATACTTGAGCCGTCTAAAAATGGGTCTTTATAACTCTTTAACAAAACCCATCCTTCCACTATTAAATTGCATTGAAATAGACCATAAATTTCCCATTGTAGCTTGGAAAGCAAAGATAATAGGACAAAGGCTAACCTCTTCTCAGATCTAGTCAGGTTTTGTAGTTCTAGGATTTGGCTGTCATTTCCTTCTTCTAGTTGAATTCTTATTATTTCTGGTGGGGTGTTTTCCATATCATGCTCGATGTTTTCTTCTTCATGCATTCCTTCCACAGGTGTAGTTCATTCCCAAAAAATTATCCCAATTTAATTGCGACAGTACCAATTCTCTAAAAAATAACAATTTAATTAAACAAAAGTGGTTGACTACAACACTTGGGTCCTTAGTTCTACCCATTCTACCAGCAAATTCATGCAAGAGGAAGTTTAAAAAGAAAGGCATGTTTAATATTATATTATGTTTTAAAGCTTCTAGTAAATCGATATGGCGCAGTCTTACCACATCATGGCGACCGTCACATGTAGTGTACCTCTGGATTATTTATGCTAGCTCTCGCCATGGTTCTCTGAATGAGGCAGGGTGGAATCCTTTTCCTTTTTAGGCAAATTCTTCACCGAGGTCTATAAATAATTCATTGAAATTTGGAGTCTGGTGTGCTTGTATATCCATTTATCTCATTCTGCGGGGAGAACTATGACTTCTGCCATGATCATCTCATTGACTGGTATCTATTTACCTCTGACCATGGTGAATTCATTGTTTAAATCCTACAAAAAATTTAAATCCACAAGGTTGTCAAATCCCTACAGTCGGGTGAAATATTTGATCTAGCCCACCCGCTCTAATACTCTTCGGGCCTGGTCAGTAACTTGGAATGTAACAGATTCACTTCGGATGGAATTACCCTCCATAGTTGCTAATTCATAAAGGATTGTTGTAACGACTATATAAAGAGTTGTTTCAATTTGGAAATCCTTTAATAGAATAAAAAATATGACCGAATAACATTTTTCAATGTGCTTTTGCAAGAAGGAAATTACCATTATTGTTAACTATTCCTAGTCATGTCATACATGTGATATGTCGTACCTCCATGAATATAAAAGGTCAGCCATGATTGGTAAATTTATGGAAAGTTAATGCTCACCCTGAGGCAGTCATTACTGTGGAGGGAATGGTCAAATCAAGCGCAAATCACTGACATGCATTAATCATTGGGAATTTAAAATAAAAGTGATAAAATATATATACCATGGGTAAAAGGATTGTCTTGTAAAAATAATGACCTTTGAAGAACGAAAAACAAATATTTGGAAAAATACCTCTATAGATAAAAATGCATATTATAGAGATTTGAAAGATTAGGATTTGTTCATGTAATATTTGATGTACCACCTTTAGTTTTTTTAATGAAAGTAAATGTAGATATTGATAATGGTGATGTCTTTATCAAGAGAAAGGAATCTAATGACATAATCATGATAAGGCAATTTAAGATATCTTCCAATACAATAGGAAAATCCACTACTGCCAGCAGGCATCCATAGCCTCGACAAGGTTTCCTTTTAACTTGCAGACGAGCCAACATCCTATAAATTATGTATTATATTTTTATTTAAAATTTGTTTTCTCAAAAATGTCATTGTTCTGGCACGGTGACCAGGTAATAACAATGCCACTCACTGGAGCATAACAAAGTGAATAAGTCAGCTTGTGATGATACCTCTTGTCCTTTTGAAAATAGTGTCAAAAGGTCATTACCCTGTTTTGGTGGCCATAATGGGAATGTCACTTATGCTATTTTCCTATGATTCTGGTAGGCCAGCTCATGATGAGACCCCCTATCCTTATAAGAAAATCTAGCTTTAAGTTGCATGTTTTGAGGATTGTTCTTTTTATCATCAAGGGTGGCTCGTCAACTCCTTAAGAGTTTAAGGATGGCATTAGGAGTAAAAAAAATGCCAAATAAAGTATGTGTCAATCCTTTATTATGTTGAAATAAATCACCATTTTAAAGATGTATTCATAAGATAAAACTACTAAGGTGGTGATAGATCATGAAAAATTTATGATTCTTTCAGAAAAAGCTAGGTATAAGGAATTTTTTTGAAACTGATAGGCCATGCTAGAAAAAAGGAGTTGTTCTTCATAGGACAATAGATAGGAAATTATTCTTGAGACCATGATAGAGTAAATATTAATGCTTTTAAAATCTGAATTTTAGATATTGCAGTCAATTGTATGCAAATTAAGGATAGCTTGGCATGAAGGGAATGGCAATTGTTCCAAAGGGGACAACAACAGTGATAAAGGGAACAATGATGACACCAAAGGGAAAAACAACTACAATGAAGGGAACAACAACTATGCCAAAGGGAACAACAACTGTAATAAAAGGAACAACAACTGTGATGAAGGGAACAACAACGACATCGAAGGGAACAACAGTCGTGATAAAGGGAACAACAACGACACCTAAGGGAACACCAGCTGTGATAAAGGGAACAAAAACGGTACCAAAGGGTTCTTGACAAAAACTATACCAAAGGGAACAAAAAATGTGCCAAAGGGAACAAAAACTATCTTAGGGTCATTTACCCCTTTTTCTATTGAAGAAAAGGAAAATAAAGGAGAAAAAAAAAAAAAAACTTAACCAACTCTCTCTCTCTCTCTCTATATATATATATATATACATTTTTACAATATGATAAAGAAAATCAGATTTCATAGAGATGGATTTTTTGGGTTGCCACCCTAGCCAACTATAATTTGAAAAGTAGGATCATTACTTATCTCACGATAGAAAGCCTCTTTTGTGAGCGGTTGGTGCTAGAGGCACAGTCGATGCCCCTTTACCAGAAAAGAGGTGCCAAAGCCATCGATTGTGGTTAGAGTTATGGTACCATTATCATGAACTTATTTGATTTCATACGGTTCGATCCACCTCGTGTGTCATTTACTTGGAATTTGGAATCATATAGCAATGTCTAGTCGCCTTTTTGAAATGATTTCTTTTCGATAAGTTGATCATGCGATTTAGCTCTTTGCTTTTGAATAATGATAGTACATTCAAGAGAAAATATGCATGATTCATCTAACTCGTTCAGTTGTTGTAGACGTTGTGTTTGTGCCTCTATAAAATCCAATCCAATCTCCTTTGCAGTTTTAAGATTCTTTATTTCGAATTTAATCAGAAAAATTGGTCTTTTTCCAAAAACAAGATGATATGGCGAGTGATCAGTAGTGTTCCTCCGTGTTGTCCAATAAGCCCACATGGATTTTGGAAGCTTGGCTGCCCAATTTCAATGATTTGCGGATATGTTTTTAGTCAAAATAGCCTCCAGGACCTTTTTATTACTTTCCACTTATCCGTTTTCCTGGGGGTGGTATGGGGAAGTAACTCTATGCTTAATATGATAGTTCTGTAGGGTGGCTGAATTTTTATGACCTGTAAATTATGGTCCTCCATCCGTTATTACTTCCCTTGGTAATTTGTACCTTCGGATTTGAAATTCAGAGCTGGTGTGGAAAAGATAACCATTGATCTAGTAGAAGCATGCGTTGCGTTGAATAATCAGTTTCCTTTCTCGAGCTGACAGATGTGCTAGAAATTTCCCAGCTACCAGGTAACTTGCCACATTAGCATACCATGGTGTTTTCGCTGCCACTGCGAATAGATTCTCATCTAGGAACTGGTCATCTTCCGACTAAGAGTTATTTACCTTAGGTACTCAAGACCGGAAATCTCCAACAAAGTTTTCTTTTCCTGGTCGATCTTTCATGGTGATATCAAATTCCTGCAACAATAATAACCATCATGTCACTCGACCATTAGTAATGGGATTGTTAGCTAAATATATAATATTAGAGTGATTAGTATACATAAAAATCGGATATCCTATTATATAATGTCAGAATTTATTAATAGCATATATAATAGCTAAAAAAAATTTCTCTGTTACTGTATAGTTTAGCTTAGCAGGAGTGATATTTTTGCTAATGTAATAAATAACATAAGGCTTCTTGTCTTCTTCTTATCCAATAACGGAACCTACAGTTTCATATGATGCATCCGAGGAGATGTGAAAGGGTAACTCCCAGTTTGGTCCTCTTAACACTAGTGCTTTGGAAACCAATTTGTTCTGATTTGCAAATGCAACATCACAATTTTCATTCCATTTGAATTCAACATTGCTTGTTAAAGTATATAAAGGTGCAACTATCTTAGAAAAGTGTTCTATAAATATGCAGTAATACCCTGCATAACCAAGAAAACTATGTACCTCATTTTGTGTGCGGGGTATAGGTAACTTGACGATTACCTCAATTTTTTCTGGATCTACCTGAATTCCTACAACATAAATATGGTGTCCTAAAATACACCTTCAGTCATCATCATATGCCATTTTTCATTGCTTAGAAAAAATCTGGTAGTAATATATCGTTCAAGCACATTTTCTAGATTTTTCAAAGCTTGATCAAAATCATCCCCAAACAGGGTGAAATTGTCCATATATAATCCGAGTCTTTCATTTATTAGGTTAGAAAAAATACTCAAGATTTCTCTTTGGAACATCGTTGGAGAATTACATAGTCCAAATGATAAAAATTTATATGCGAATGTACCCCAGGGGTAGGTAAACATGGTTTTATCTTGGCCTTCTCGAGCAATATGAATTTGATTGTAGCCACTGAAACCATCTAGGAAAAAAAATAATTTCTTTCTGGCTAAAGTATCAAGGACTTGGTCTATGAATGGAAGGGGAAAATGGTTTTTTTGGGTATATTTATTGAGTTCTCTATAGTCTACACAAATCCTCCATTTCCCGTTTTTCTTAGGAACGACTACTAATGGGGAGACCCACTGGCTATCTGAAATTGGGTATATGAAGTTCATATCCAATAATTTATGAAATTCTTGTTTCATAATGTCCTTGAGGTGTGGATTCAAACTTCTTTGGGAATTTTGAATAGGACATGATTTTTTTCGATATAAATGTGATGGGTGCACAACTGCGGGTCGAGACCTTTCATGTATGAATATTCCTAGCCAAAATCTTGCTTGTATTTACTGAGAACCTGAATTAATTTCTGTTGCTGCTGATTTTCCAGACCAACATTAATATTAATGGTTTTTTTGTTCTATTTCAGTCAGCATGCTATTATGGACAACATTTGTGGGAATGTGATTGCCATTTAAATTATCTTAAGGGGTCTCCTTGTGCGTCATTATCAAGTAGAGATTTTAACACCTGACATGTTGGGTTTTCGAAAACAGCAGGTTTATTGATGAAGCTACTGATTACATCATCTTCTATTTCATTTTGAAGTCCAAGGGCCTCATCTAATGTAAGGGGAGAGCGCATATTTTATTCTTGGTATCTAGGGGGGTGTAACTGGAGATATGTAGTAGGCAGACTTGGTTTAGAAGGAGGATAGAAAATAAGATATTTAACAATGTTTCCTTTGGCAATGATCATGTTTCATGTTTGACATCCTATATATGCATCCCCTGTTGCTAGCCAAGGCCTACCTAATATCAAAGGATGCCCATCTATTATAATTTTTGCGTTGATGACAAGGAAGTCTACAGGATATTCTCAGGAGTCTATAGAGACAGTAATATCTTCCAGGGTTCCCTCAAGCTTAGTTACTGATCTTTCAGCCAATTCAAGCAGAGTCGAAGTTGGTTTTAAGGTTTTAATACCCAGGATATTATAAGTCTCATAATTCAGAAGGTTAATAGCTGCTCCCAGGTCTACCAACGTGTTTGGAAAAGTGTAGCCTTGTATTTGAACAGTCACTACAGGACTTCCTGGATCTTCGTATTTAACAAGAACTTGTTTTCCTGAAATAAGGTCAGATAATGTTCCTACAACATGAACTGTGGGTGGAACTTTTTATTTTCTCCCAGGGTTTTTTGCACATAATTCTTTAATCATTTTGGTATAAATTGGGATATCTCTGATGGCCTAAAAGAGTGGAATTTTAATGCACAAGTTTTTCAATTCCCCTATGATATAAAATTTAGGATAAATGACTGGTTAAGTTATTGTGAGTATTTCAAGGAATGGTGGGGAAGTAGTTATGGTTTTCTCAGATTCGTGTTGCTTGGTTGTGTTTCCTATCGATTATGTTTCTAAAATAACCATAGTTGAAGGTTTTGTCATAGTTTGTTCTTCTTTATCATTTTCTTGTTATCGATCAACCTGATTTTCTTCAGGAGAAGAAATATGTCCAGATCTTAACCGAAGCTCATTGCATCCTAGGGGATTTATTTGATAGACCCGATTTTCAATGATTTGTACGTTCTAAAACAAGTCTATTGTTAGGGATAGGATTTGGCTGAGCCAGAAGTTGAGGACGCATGGGAGGTTGACGATTAGGAGGAAATTGAAATGGAGCTTGTAGTGTATGTTGGGACTGAGGGATCGTTCCTATGGGTGGATTAACCAATCCCCTAGGGCGCTGCCAATTCTGAGGCCATATTAGATTTTTCCTAGATGTATTCGACCATTGTGAGGGATATGAATTATTAAAAAAATTCTGCCATGATGGGGTAGAGAATTGTGAATTTGGCCATCCTGCTCTAGAAAAAAATTGGTTTGACCATGGTCATAAAGGATATGATTGGGATTCCCTGGCGAAATTGAAGGGTGGTTGTCTCTGCCATGAGTTTCTAGGATTCTATTGTTGAACATACCGTCCAGAATAAAACAAGGAGGGATCTTGCATCATACCTTAAGGGCGAGATTTCCATTATCAACGTTGAGCCATAAGGTATGTTTATTCTGTTTGCTCCTCAGATTCTTTATATACAGATTTTAATCCTGGTAGTGTTGGACACTAATCTGTTGAATGATCCTTAGTGCCGATAGCACAGGTTCGAATCGTGTCCAAAGGAAACTCCCTTTCAATATGTTTTTTTTCAGCAACATGGACAGAATATGATCAATTCTCGCTCTACCTCTGCTTGCTTTTGTTTAGCCTGTAAAACATCTAAATGCATTGTTAGTGTGCCAAAAATATCTATTTTAAAATCTTCTAAAAGATTACCAATTTCTGTTCGTGTTACACCACCATCACCTGTGGTTTTTCTGATTCGGGTGAGAGGATCTAGTACTCCAGACCTAGCTCGTGTGCCGCTACATGAACACCTGATACACAATTTAACAATATTATCATAATCCTCTTGATAAATATCACCTTGTCCCATTAAATTGAATGTTTCGATTCACTCATCTTTCATTCCTTTTATTAAATTAACTTTTAGTACTTCTTTTTCTAAGGTAGCATATGGTGATCTCTGTAATTTGTACTGAAATATCTCAATATATTCCTCTAAAGTTTCACTATCTTTTGCGGTGATTTTAAATTTTTCATCTTTTAAATCCCTGGATTGACAATAGTCCTGATATTTAGTAAGAAAATCATTTTTTATCGCATCCCAAGAATCTATAGTGCCTCCTCCTAAGCCCATAAACCATCACAACACTACTCCCTTAAAATTAGAAGGAATCAATTTCAATTTCTGAGGATCAGTGGTATAATCACATCCTCTACACAAAACATCAAATTCAAATAAGAAGGCATATAAATACTCTGAAGTCATCCAATGAAAGGTCGAGAGATTTTTTAACGTGATGGCCTTCATCAGAGAATTAGCCACAACATCAATAATAGGATATTCCAATGTTGAGGTTTGGTTTTGTTGTCCTTGATTTTCCATCTGATAAAAAATTTTCCAGTAATTTTCAGGGATTTCATGATCAGGGGGTGTTATTTGAGCAAGAATATCATGGTTAATATTTGGCTCTCGAGGGGGTTTACTACGCTGCTTAAGTCTGGGATTTCAGGTTTCCTTCTACTAGGATCTTAGGATTTCCAGATTTCGAAGATTGTAGATCTGCTCCAATAGTTTCTCCTTCTCCTTCTTTTAAATTACAAGAATTTTCCTCTTGTGAAGGATTGGAGTGTTGAATAAATGTGCCTTGAAAACTTTTCTCAGATCCTTTAGTTCTACTGTGAATCTCAGCGTGTGTTATAGTTGGTGATTCTTACGCTTGAGGGATTAAGGTAGAGCCCCTCCCAGATGTTGTTCAGGGTCCTACTGATGCTTGAGATTCAACTTTCCTAATGATTTTGTCAATAAAGGTTGTCCTCCCAAGGCTCACCAGTCCCTGGATTTTGGTAGTTTTTGATAATGGTTTCTGTTCTAATGCTACTTGATTCCTATTAATTTTCTTAGTCATGCAAAATTACATATCCTAATCATATCAACCAAAAGTGGGCATTAGGCGCAAGCTTTTTACTTGTGGCATGTGTAGGTTCTTACCTTCCATATTCGATATGCGACCTTCTAGCGATACAAACTGTGGTTTGACAACCTCGCCGACAATGACGCCAAAATGTTGGGCACTAAGATGACTCCAAAAAATCAATCTTAATCCTACCTTCATTAATCTTATCAACCTGGAATTCGTCTTTTATTTCAAGGCTATCAAAAAAATCTATGCAAAGACAGAGTCTCAGATTATGAAAGAGTGTGAAGCAATCACTATATAAGGATTACAAGAAATATCAATCGTTGCAGAGATAAATGATTCAATCAACAAATGATTACTTCTACAGATACAGTTATACCTTTCATAAAGGAAATCTATTCTAAATTATCAACTAATCTGTCTATTCCAGAATACTTCAATCAATCAAGTGCGTAAGGAAATATATTAAATCACACAAATGCATGGAAATCTTACTTATCGGGAATAACTCATGAAATTCACAAAATCAAACTTTCACATTTGCATAACTAATTCACGGAATTTAATCAACGATTTTAGGAAACATATAACCAAATTACAAGATGTGAATTTCAATCGATTAACTGCTATAATAAATAAACAAATAATCAATAACACAATTAATGTGAATATGAAGAGTAACCAATGAATAGTGATACATAATAGAAAGTAGATCCTTTGGGGACTGGGCCCAATATCTCCGGAAGCACTTCCTTAGATAACTCAATCCAGAAGAACTGAAGTAAAGTGTCACACAAATTCATTAACTTCAAAATGTTTTATAGAATAATATTGGAAAAGTTCACAGTCAGATTGTTGTTTTCAATACACAATGAAAACGTAAAATCGAGAATCTGTTCTATCTTTTTACTATCATATTATATATCACATTTAGAAATTGTCAATAGAGCTATCCTAAGAATCAGAATATTCTCAGGATTGCGCATTCAACTATAAAGTCTGTGAATAGCAATAAGTGGTTCTCCATAATCTTCTATCTTTGACCATACTTATGCCTCGAGTTGTATTATTCTATAAATAAGGAAACGATCTGTCCAAGGGAGTTATGTGATATATCGAAGGAAAAACAATCATTCAATCAAACCAATCTACACACAAATTCACTCAAATTAATACTTTCTAACATCTAAAATGCTTAAATTAACTATACCACTTATTAATGAATTTCCATTATCCTTTTCTTCAAATCATTGTAAACTAAGGATAAAACTCTTAAAAGCATAATATTTATTAAGGAAATGAGGAGGAGAATCATACCATTTCCGTGGCCCAACACCATCCATAACATAAGGATTATCTTTTGGATATTGATTATGCCCTCATTATTTGCCTTGAACTTAAAGGAGACATCATATTCCTGCATTAGGGTGACATTGAAGTGTGCTTTGTGACAAGGAAGAAAAACTCAACTTGCAGAGATCCTTACAAGATCAACTACTATTCTTGGTTGTAAAATATCTCTTATTTATATTAATACAAAGAGTATCTTGTTTTCCTATATATGTTGTATTTTGTTTACATTCATGTATTTCAATGCCTTGTTGATTCATTGAATGGAGTAATTGAATTATGCTACATAGATGTTGTAGATCCTTGGCTTGTTTAGTTTGTATGTGTGGGTTCTAATTATAACATTCAAAGTTATGATTGGAGCTTACAAGGAAGGAGGAAAGAAAATCTTGCGACAGATTCCAAGCAGCTTTCTTTCCAATTATTCAATTTGTCTATGGAAAAACTCTATATTCTTTGTTTTCTGTTGTTCTATACCAATCCATTAGGTAGAGGGAAGTTAATTTTTTTCACAATTGTAAATTCCACATAGCTTATGGAAACACTAGATATAGTCCAGTTATTGATATATTGTTGTTGAGAACTCCCCCCTATCTATTTTATCTTCTTATGTCTACTTAGTTAGTATAGTTCTAACACTTAATTCCCCCAATTTGACATTAATGGAAAAGGAGTGAATCAAGTTTCAAATTCTCTTGTTCATGGTTACATATTCTTTGGGATGATGACTCCCCTTGTTTTTTATCTATCCTTCTTTTTTCATATTCTCCCCCTTTGATATTGGTGAATAGAAATGGATTTTACTTCTAACTTCAATCTTTGCTATCGAAATAATAAAACATTGCTTGCTACTCTTTTAATTGCATGTATTCTACCCATGTCAAAAGAACTTCTTGCTTGAAAACTAGAGAATTGAAGGAGTACAATTATTATGTTGCTCCCCCTTGTGAAGTAGAGATCACTCCCAAATTTTTTCTAAGATATTCAAAAGGAAATTTGGCAATATGTTTGGTGAGTATGTTTTCAACTTAATATGTTTTTGGAATGTATTCAAACTTAATAGTTTTATCCGCATCATGTTCTATGAGAAAGTGATGTTCTATGGGAATATGCTTGTTCTTTGAGTGCATAACATCATTTTTAGAGATGTTAATAGAATTATTTTTACTATACATAATAGGAATAGGTTGATCAAAATATTCCTAAATATCCTTGAGATTTTTCTTCATCCATAAAACCTAAGTACAAAATGATGTGGTTGCAGTATAATTTTCTTTAGATATGGATAGGGAAATTGATTTTTTTTTCTTGTTGGGCTAGGAGACTAAACAACTTCTTAGAAAGAAGGCGGAGACTAGTGATTTTTATGTCATTAACAATACAAGCCTAATATACATTTGTATAAAATTTGAGAGTGAAATATGTTCCTCTTGGATACCACAAGAAAAAATATATGGTTCCTTGCAAGTACCTGAAAATCCTCTTTATTGCATTCACACGAGTCTCCTTTGGATTTGAATGAAATTTTCCCAATTCTCCTACTTCTTACATAATTTCTGGTCTTGAGGGTGTTAGATAAAATAAACTAGTAATAATAGACCTATACATTGTCTCATAGACCTTTGGAGATTCATCATCCTTAATGAGCTTACATCTTGTTATCATAGGTATGCTCACAGGTGCATAATTATCCATGCCAAATTTCCTCAATATTTATTTAATATATTTAGTTTGTGAAAAAAATTCCTTATTTATCGATGAATCTATATTCCAAGGAAAAAGGAAAATTCACCTAACATACAAATTTCAAATTCTTTATGCATATCAGCTACAAAAATTTTACTCATGAAATCAACATCGCTACCAAAAAATATACCATCTACATAAACGACAATAATCAACAAATTATCATTCTCAACTTTGATATATAGGTTTTTGTCTCTTGTCCCTTTTGTAAAACCTTGTTTTTGTAGGTATTTATCCAACCTTGAGAATCGGGCCCTAGGTTCATGTTTACCCATAAATGGATTTCTTTAATTTTCACACATGGTCTTTATCTTTTGATAGTTGTAATCCTTCTGGATGCTCAATATACACTTCTTCCTGTAGGTCTCCATTTAGGAATGTTGATTTGACATCCATATGATAAAATTTAAATATTTTGAAGCATGTAATTGCCAAAAACATTCTTATGGATTCAAGTTTGGAAAATTTTGCAAATTTTTCTTCAAATTCAGCACTCTATACTTGTGCATACCGTTCAAATTCTAGTCTAGCTTTATTCATGACTACCTATTCATCTCCATTCAACTTATTCCTAAAAACCCGCTTAGTTCCAATCACATTCTTTTCCTTAGGTATTGGCACAATTTATCATCTCTTATTCTTTTCAATTTGGTCTAATTATTCATTCATATCCTTGAATTAATGTTCTTCTTGACTATATTGCACAAAATTTTGGGGTTCTATGATGGATAACATAACAAGATTTGCATGGCCTGATGTACCTATAAGTTTTATTCTAGTCTGAATCCTGATTATTTATTTTCAAGTATTTAACTATCTGGTCGATGATGTTTTTGAATATACCTATGATGGAGTTTTTGGATGTAATAATTGTATCTCTTTCTCTTCTTCCTCCTCTTTCTTTTCATGATATTTTTCTTCTTCTTATTTTTCATCCTCTTGCTCTTTGTGATCCCTTTCTTCTTTTTCCTCTTCCTCTTTTGAGTCTTCATTTGCTTGTAAGAGAGTTTGATGTAATGCTTCATGTATTATTACATCAATTATTTAAACTAATTTACGTAGTCTTCTGTTGCAACATTTGTATCCCTTGCTTCTATATGCATAACCAAGAAAATTTTATTCATATGTTATGGAGTCATTTTTTCCTAAATTCTCTTCATTTATATTTATGTAACATTTTCTTCTAAATACATTGTAGTGTTTGAATAGATCTATTCTGTCTTTCCATAATTCATAATGTGCCTTTGTGTTGTTTATTCTAATTTGTGCTCCATTCAAAAATGTAGAAATTTATGTAGACTAATTCTTCGCAAAATTTATCAAGTAGATTGGCTTCACTGAGTATTGTTTTTTCCATTTCTTGCAATGTTCTATTCTTTATGTGAGAAAATATATTTTTCAATGGGGTCCTTGCAATAGATAATTGTATTCTAAATCCATGATTTAAAAAAAAAAATTACACTCATTAGAGGTAAAATAACTCCCTTTATTTGATCTGAAACATTTGATTTCCAAACCAATCTCATTTTCAACAAGAGGCTTAAATGTTTTAAATCTCTTGTGATCCTTATATTTTTCTCTAAGAAATGTAACCCAAGTCATTCTTGTGTGTTCATAAATGAACAACATAAAACATCTCTCACCTTTTAAAGTTTGTGTCTTGGTTAGTCCACAAAGATCTATATGAATGAGTTTTAATGCTTGGATGTGGAGTATTCTTTTGTTTTGAAGAAAACCCTAGTATGCTTCCCATGTTGACATGGCTTATAGATAATATTATCCATTTTTGATCATTTTAACATATCTTATTGCTTGCACTATGCTTAATTTTATTATATTATCAAAGACAATGTGACCTATCCTTCCATGCCTTAACCAACTCTCATCCATTTTACCCATACAACACTTTTCTCCTTTTAATCTATCAGGAATATATACATTACTTGGGGTCATATTTTACTTTGCTAATAGTTCTCTTGTTTGTTTTTTCCTTATCTCACATCCTTCAGAGTTAAATGTGGGATCATATCCTTGATCACACATTTTATTGACACTTGGGAGATTGTGTTTTATACCTTCAACATACAAGACATTTTGAGCTTTATTTTTTCCACTATTAACATTGATTGTGCCTTTTCCAACTATTCTCACTCATGCATTGTTTCCAAGTATTACTCTGCCTCTGTATTATTCTTTTAGATTAATAAATTTACTTTGATATCATGTCATGTACCTTAAGCATTCATTATCAACATACTATTTTCTTTCTTCATTTTGAGCATACAGTGCAATGTTACATTCTTCTTTCTTCTCTTGCTTATTTTTCCATACATTTGAGTATTGTTCCTTGTGCTTAAGCGTGCCTTCTTCTATTTCTTGATTTTAGAAGCCTAATTAAGCTATTTTTAAAATGTTGTACTTCGTGCCCATAGTTACAACACTTATAACACTCAACTTTATCTAATAGAGGATCAAATAAGTTATAATTTGTACCTACATTTTCATTGATACCTCTAGGATTTCTCTTCACATAATCACCCCTTGAATTCTCATTAGATACTTTATTTTATTTTATTTCGCATATGATCAACTATATGATTTAGTGCCTTATGACCAAAATTATTTTAGGTATAGAAATAACCCAAGAAGAAATTTTGGTACAGGGAAGAGAAAAAAATCCTTGAGGAAATAGATATTTTGAGCCTATTTTGATTGAAGCAAGGTTCATGTCTCTATTGATCCTTCATTCTATTTCTAAATTTGTTGATAGGATCATGTTTTTTCTAAATTGTAACTTCATTTTTTATTCTTCTTTTATTACTGATAGAATTCTTGAGTACATTAGAAAAGTTCTTAGGTTTCTCTTTGCATTCCTTTTATGATGTCTTTGTGCTTGAATCTCCTTTGGGGTTCCCATGATTTTTTTTATAACCAAGACTTGTCTTGTTTAAAGGATACCTCTGGTAGTTGATAATATGATCTAGCGTTTCAATTCTTTTTACAAACTTCAAAATTTGGTTATGTTGAATAGTTTCTTTATCTAGCTCCTTTCTTAAGGAAACAAATTTAGCTTCTAACTTATCACAACATTTTCCATTTTCTTTCAGTTGACTTGTTTGTATCTCTTTTATTATTTTAGTCTCATATAGTTCAATTTTTAGGAGAGTGACCTATGCTTCATCATAATTTTCATTCTCATATTTATGAAGTTTTTCTTCCAGTTGTTTCACCTTTTTTATTAGAATTTTTATATTTTATAACGCACTTAGAAGTTATCCTTCAAAATATACCTCCCCTTCATCTTCTTCTTAAAATTTTTTGTTTTCTCTCTAATCATTCTGGTCAGCATCTTGATTATTCACAGCTATGAATATGACTTCTCCTCTTTCATCATAAGACACACATTAATCAATTTTATTAGATGAATCACTATTTTCTTTGGAATAGAAACCATTATTTTTTATATACCCTTTCTTTTTATGATTATGAGTTTTGAATATTACATCTCCTCTGATCATCATCGTCACTTAATTTTTCATAGTGACACTTAGATTCAAAATGTCCTATTCGACCACACTCGAAAAATTTGAATGGAAGCTTACCTTTGAATTTTCTAGTCCCTCTTTTTAGATTTCTTACAAATCTAACTTCTCCTTCACCTTATTCATAGCTAGAAACTTCATGGGTATTTTTTTTGTTTTTATCCTTTGTTTCTTTTAGTGATGCTTTCTTTGATCCTAACTTCTCCTTTTCTGTTATCATTTTGTATGTAGTGAGGCTTCCATGTAGAGACTACATACTTATATTTTGGTTATTTGTCATTTCATTAATGGATGAGACCTTTGGATTAAATATTTAAGGAAGAGATATTAGTAATTTGTGCATATCACTAGTTCCTCAATTGTTTCACCAATACCTTTTACAATATTAACAATCTTATCTACACCAAGAAACAAGGCTTCAACATTTTCATCTTCATCCATCTTCAAACTTTCATATTTTCCTTTATGAGTTTGAAGCTTTTCTATTTTCACCCTTTCACCCCCTTCATAGCTATTATGAAGTTTTTCCCAAATATGTTTTGTAGATTTTCAGTGCATTAATTTGAAAAACTTTGTATTTTTTAGCCAACACAAGATGGCATTATTTTCTTTTACATTGTTCGAATAGTTATCTTTTCCATCTGAATTAGTTGTAGGAGTTGCTAGAACCTAATCACCATTCTTAAAAGATAGCCAAATGTCAGTACCTAGAGGCATACTATAGGTACTCATCCTTACTTTCTAGAAGGAATATTTTGTTCCATTAAATAGAGGAGCTTTTATTGCGAAAGACACTTTGTGACTAGCCATGACCCCTTTTGATCTACCTTACGATGGTTAGATTGTCTCCGAAGGAACCTTCTCTGATACCAATTGTTGGAATTATGATTATATTGAGAGGGGGGTGTTAATCAGTATAATGGGTAGTTTAAAAATTTAAAACAATTCAAACCAGATAAACATCAATTATACAAGTGCCACATGAAAACACCAAATGTATGTGAAAACCATTAAGGGATAAAACCACAAAAAATATTTATATGAACATTTTGGTAGGAAACAACCTATTTTTTACATCAATTTTCTGGCACCAAACAAAAGGATACACCAATCTTATGGTTTTCATGCATCAACCCATAGGAGACACCAATCTATTGGTCTACATGCACCAATTTGAAGGAGACACCAATCCCTTGATTTACAGGTACCAATTTGAAGGAGACTCCAATCCCATGATTTCAAATAATTATGAGTCCTTTTCTGCTAAGTTCTTCACAATTCTTCCCACAACAGTAACTCTAATCTTCACAATTCTATATATTTCACTATGCTTTGTACTTTACATCTCTACCAATGCACTTTAATAATCACATGGCTTATCTGCTGCATAGATTATACATCTATCCTCTCACTTTTTGTAACACTCATTTTCACTCCAACGCTCAGCCTTATTCTGTGTACCTCATATAGCAACTTTTACTTAGCCATAAAATTTCCTTATCCTAATCACCTCAGATGGAATTATTTCACAGATAGCATAAAAAGCTTAAATATTCTTTGCATACCATAGAATTAATTACACACTTTAGCAGTAGCTTTTGGATAGGTTCCTTACACATGCTACATGTCTTCTTCAGACTTCATTATTATAATTCTTCGAACTTGACCCCACAAACTTTAGGCTTTTCAAATTTTCTTCTCTATGTTATACATTCTCTTCATCATTTCTAATGTACACATTTATAACTTTCAGATTGAGTTAAAAATAGGAAATGGTGTGGTTAGGGCCAACACATCATAGAAGTGTGATCTAATATGGTTCGACACAAATAGTAATGGCTTGGATCCAATTTGGGGTCAATACAAAAGCCATACAAGAACCATGGGATTAAAAAACATTGGCACCCAAAATAAAAAACATCAAAAGGGGATAGATATTTGGATGACCCAAATTTGATTTTCTTAGCATGATGCATCTATAATTACACCTGAAAGAGGTCATATACCTATAATAGCTGGTTTACTTTATTAATCACTGAATTTTCATGGCCCTTTAGCTCTATGAGCTAAACCACCAAGCACCCACAACCACATGTTGTGACCATGGTTTAAATAATCTAATTTGATAAATCTAAAAGTTGGGTCTTTTAATAATAACACCCTTTAAATACACCTATATTCTCGAATACCCAAATTACTTGTTACGATTTCGAATTTGAATTTAGAGTTTGGGGAATCCTTCCAGATCATCTATCAAGTCACCTTTTTTCCACATGTTATGATATTTTGCTACCACATGTCATCCACAAATCATTGTGTTTTTTGTCCAAAAAGGCAAAAACTAAGTGCCACATGTCAGCACCTCAAGCCACTACATAATAAATTCTACCAATTTGTATACATGTGACTACCAATTTCCTTGTTTCATTCTACCATTTGTGTGTTGACTAGGAACCATATGTACACCAACTAGCTAGGACAAGAATCTGGAATTTGGGTCATTCGAAGGAGGTTACTGATGTTTGACTAAATATATGGATACCCATATATGACATGCATAATTAAAAAATCAATGGTTTCACAAGGGTCTAGATAAATTTTCAATCTTGGATTTTAATTTGAAATCTATGTTATTCCACAGGAACAATAACCATCGGTCACATGTCCCATATACCATTTGATCTGGATGTTGACATGATATTCAACAAAGCTCAGTTGGAAAGTCCAAAAAATTCAAATTCGACTGACACCTATGGCATTGCCATACCATTAACGTTGCTACCTGTCTCTATTTCATGCTAACAACTATATGCTGACAAGGATCCTTTTGTATGTCACATGGTTTCCACCTATCTATTGTTGATTGGGTCTAGCTACCCATCACATTGGCCTAACACTAGCTAAGTCTCACTATCACATCACATCAACAATATGTTGGAGGGGTGGGAGGGATGGTGGTTTTTTAAATCTACTGGGGACCCACTGATATTCCTAAGTTACTGCCACATTTCTTGGTGGTTTACCACTTATGCAGCATATCAGACCCCCCCCACCCCCACCCAACACCCCCCCCCCCCCCCTCGTACCTTTGGTTGATCGGGGGAAACTGTAGGGGGTACCAAAGTGGACCCTAACTGTATGATCTTGGCATGATGTAGATTTGACCAAAAAAATAGTGCACTATTTAAAAATTCGAGGATTTCCCATTTCATTCCAAATTTTTGAATTTCCCATTAATTGGAAAGCATGTTGAAGGCATCAGAAATATCCAAGTTCATCGATCTTGAATATCCAACGCCCTTCAAACTTGCACGATCCTTAACAAATTTTGGGTTTGCATTATTTCCTCCTTTACACCTCACTTTCCTGTTTGGTCCTCTATTGCATCCACCTTAAATCAATGAAAACATATTGTGCATCATGCTCCTTAGCTTTGACATCAATGACAACACAATGTTCAACATTGGGCATTATTCATTAAGCAGCTATCACAAAATCTGACAAGTTTACCATTCCATTGGTTACCAAGAATTTTCTTGTCATTCGATAAGATCTATAAGTATCTAGAATATATATAATTTCTATTTTCCTTTCTATCAATTTCTTAGATTCTTTCCCCTCCTCTAATAGAGTTCATTTCTATGGAGTAGACAAAATGGTGGTGGACATGACCTGTGATGTGGTATATGACATGCATGTCGGCATGTCACTAGTGATGTGGCATGTTTACATTCCATGTTGATGAAGAAATATGAACATGGTTGGATGATGTGGCAAGCTGACACGACATGCCAATGTAGTATGATAGACATGATGTGGCATATGTTGTGTCAAATGACATAAAATATGGAAATCAATAAATATGGAAGTATAGAAATATGCAATTTTTGAAAAGGAATTTTTAGATTTTCTCCAAATCTAGATGAATTTGGAAGATTAGATTGTTGAATGAATATGGAAAATTTGAAAATCCTTATATTTGGATGAGTGGAATATTGTTTGATATGGTGTGGTGTAATGTTGACCTGGTGTACCAATGATGTGGTATGTTTATGGAGGAGTTATATGCCATGTTGAAATGCCACGCTAACATGGCTTGAAGGAAATGTTTCGATGATTTGGTACACTGATATGGCATGTAGATGCAGTATGTTGATGCAAATATTAGAGTACATAAATCATAAGGTGGTAGGTAGGTGACATTCACTGTGGTAATTGCATGGATTTATATGGATAATAGATAATGTAGAAATATAGGAATATATATATTCCAAAACCCATTTTTTTATAATAAGGGAACTTTGAGAATTCCCAAATCTAGATGTTGATTGTCGACAAAGCACAAGCCTAAATCCATATGTATTCATAACTTTTGGATTTTTGTATGAATTTAGAAAATTTGGTAATATGGAATATCTAAAATTTATAAATTTTATAAAAGGGACTTTATTTAAATTCTTGACCCAAATATTACTTGGAAGCTAACATGCATGTCTTGCAGAAGTAGCACAATGTGATGGTGAAATGTGGGTGTAGGTACCACGTGTTAGATGACGTGAGCATGGGATTGCCATGTGTTAGTTGTATGGTTGCTGACATGGCATAAAGGGTGAATATTTTTAAGGGCATAACTTTGTGAATAAGATGAAATTAATATCATTGGAAAATTCTCAATGAGTAGAAGAAAATGTTGACCTCGGAAAAAAGGTTTGATATGGTTAAATGAATGTTTTTTTTTTTGGATACCCCACCTCTATAAAGTGAACTTGGGGTTGGATATGTTATAGTTTTGGTATACATCCTTGTAATCATTGTGGGAATAAAAATCATCTCTAAATGTCAAAAGCAGAAGAAAGATAAGAAAAAAATTCATTATGGTTGAATACATTCTTAGAGATGTAATTGACAAGTAAATAATTTTCATAAGCCTTAACCTCTAGTCTAGACAGAGGTAAAGACGCAAATACATCTAGAAATGAAGAAAGAAAAATTATTTCAAACAATTATACTAGATGATTTTAGGAATGTTCAAAATACAATTCTATATGTTCTCTAAAATTAAAATGTGAATCAAAGAATGTACTCTCCATAGCTCAAGGGGGGAGAAAATTGATGAAAAATATACTTTGTTACACTTTAAGGTGGGAAGTTAATATGGTTATTGGTAAACCAAAAACCACTAAATAAAGTGAAGACGGTTAGTGGTCGATCAAAAAGCACCAAATCAAATGAAGATGATTAGTGATCAATAAAAAAACCGGCACATAAATATTTCAAAGCTCAACCTTGGATCTCTTGAAAATAAATAACCCAAAGCTAAAGATTGGATCCTTTCAACCATGAAATATTGAAGAAAAAAATAATCCAAAGCTCAATCTTAGATCCCTTCAACATACGTCACACCTTACACTTCATAGGGAAGAATATTAGATATCAATGATGATAGCAAGATTTAAAATTTCAAGTTATGTTAGTCATAAAATCAATCAATATTTAGGAATTTCAGCATAGCAATTGGTCTCTTCAAATAAATCAAATCAACTATTAGGATGGAAATCAATAGAATGGGAATGCTCATACATGGAAAATGTTCACCTTCAGATGAATTAATCAACATCTAGAGATTGGTGTTTTTTTCAAAAATATCTTCATCAGAGCTTAGTTTAGTGGTTTTAGATTAAAGATGATACACCTTTATTGTTAATTGTATAATTATTTAGAATTTTGATTTGGGGGGGGGGGGGGGGGGAGGTGAGAACCCAGGGATTGTGGGTCCCTAACTAATCATAATGTCCAATACCACCTACTTATGAGTTGCAATATTTATTTATTGATGAAGTGTTGTCATGATCCACTACTGAATTTTCAAGAAGTTATAGATTCATAAGTGGTCGAGTTCATGCATTATGAATTGATATCATGAGATCTTCGATCCCTTCAACCATGAAACATTGAAGAAAAAAGAATCCAAAGTTCAGTATGAGATCCCTTCAACAAACTGCACATCTTGCACCTGATTGGGGGAATATTAGATATAAATGATGAAATTCAAGCTTCTAAATTTCATTTCCCATTAGTCATAAAATCAATCAATATTTGGGAATTTCAAGGTAGCAATTGGTCTCCTCACATCAATCAAATCAAATATTGGGATGTTAATCAATAGAATGAGAATGCTCATACATGGAAAATTATTCAACATCCAAATATTTGTTTTTTTTCAAGAATATCTTCATTGAAGCTTAGTTTAGAAATTTTAGGTTAAAGATGATACAAGTTATTTTTAATCATATAATTATGGAGACTTTTGATTGAAGGGGGAGGTGGGGTTGTGAGATTGTGGGTCCCTAACCAATCATAGTGTCCAAGATCACCTAATTATGAGTTGTAATATTTATCTATTGATGAAGCATGAAGCATTGTCATGATCCATTAATGATTTTTCAATGAGTCCTTGATCTAGAAGTGGTCAAGTTCATGCATTATAAATTGATATTATGAGATCAATACAATGTGAAGAAGATGGTTGAAAGCCATTTTTTACCATTTCCTTGTTTTTTCTTGTTTATGTTAATTCTTAACAACTCTAATGTACTACTACTAGAACTTTAATGAGGAGAATCCAATTTTGGGCAAGCTGTTTTCTAGAGAACTCTAACTCCTATGTATCTCATTGGAGTTGCATAACATTGTATCTCATGTTGTAGACTATTATTATGTGTATTTGTTATATTCTTATTTATGTTTTACATAAATTTTTATTTGGCTTTGTAAGAATAAGACTATAAATGTTTATTTGGGCTTTGTAATTTACTCATATTTTAGTCTTATCCATAAGTGAATTATTTATATGCTTGCTTTTTAATTACTATTGGTACATATATTTACATTTTAAAATAATTACGTTGTAAAGCGTCCCTCTTTGAAAACAACTCCCCCAATTGCCACTTGTATCATTGTGCACCATTGATTTTGATGTTAAACGATTGAAATAATGTCTACCTTCAGATTAAATATTGTTATTAATCAGTTATAGAAATAATCGAATAAGGAAAACCGTTTTAGAAATAATTCAATTACAAAACCCACTACAAATTTTTCAAAGTGGATGTTGCCTACTAGATTATGGCCTCGCTTGGATTGGTTCGGATTCCTTTGTTTGTCAACAATTTAATCCTTAACACCCATGGCTCAGATTTTGTAGTGCTCTCTGCATATGAAGTGAACACAGAGCCTTTCATGCATTTCCTTCTCAGAAATTTGCAGGCCCCGCAAACAAGCAGCCTTTCACGCATTTCCTTCTGAGAAATTTGCAAGCCCCGCAAGGTGCTCTGCCACTATTCATGATGCAGGATTTGAACTGCCGATTTCTAAGATTTCCAAGAGATTCTTAGTACTTCTCAGTGGATTTGTGATTTTTGGCTCCTCGTTGCGGCTGCAGAGTGGAAAATCTCGGTTCTCGAAGGACGGACGATGAGGCGAAGGGAGCGACACTGGAAGGGATTCGATGTCGTGACCTGGGTAAGGGCAAGGACATGGCAAGTGTGAGCGGGGAGCTTCGAAGTGTCGACACTCCGCAGGAAGAAGAATACTTGGTACGGTATTTTAGAAGGATGAGGGTTTCACGGGATGTGTCAGAGATCTGGTCAAATGTATCCAGAGTTCGAGTCTCGATGGCCCTTGGAGATCATGTTCTGTCGCTTAATGTTCCCTGTGCTGCAGACACCCTCTTACAAAGGTGAAGATCTCTATGCGGCAACTCCAAATGCGATGAGCCTGGGTCGACTCAGTGCGGAAGGGAGGCTTCATACATTAGTAGTGCTGGTGTGTCAGGACTGAAAATGACATCACACGAGACATCATCGTCGTGTGAAAGGAGGAAAACAGTAACCAGGTAAATGAAAGCTAATGACTGAGGAGGAGGGATGCTCTCATACCGCATGCATAAGGAATATTACTAAATGTCTTAGTGCTCTCTGCATCAATCTTTGAAGCATATTTATCTGTCTGAGGTTGTAAACTCTGCACACTAACTAGGTTATAAAAAAACCAATTTCTTTATCCAAACAATTCTCCAAACCTATAATTTTTTAAAAATAAAATAATTCGTATTTACAAGTTAAATATTAAATTAAGTCACATAACATATCACATATTTTTTCCTCTATACTACTCTTTCCTATGTCACTGCTATATATCGTTTCCTTTGCAACATATAGTACAATTGCTAGTTACATTTCATTTCAACTTAAATCTATTACAGATGAATAAGAGAAAAATTAACAAATTATGAACTAATAATAATAATAACAATTTAAATGCATTTCCTTCTCTAAATAGTCTGATTTCTAAATAAGATTTCTGGGAAAAAATAAAAAATAGAAAATAAAATTCTTCATTTCTATACCTCTAAAAACTATTCTAGGAGAAATGTGACCAAAATTTTATGCTATATATTTTTAACCTCGCAAGCTAACTCCACAAAGTACTTTCAAATATGACGTATTATTCTATTTTAATTAAAAAAAATTCAAACCGTTGTGCCGGGTCCACATACCCTTTCATATATTGATGAGAAAATCACATACTAACTGCCCATGATGTAACATTCGATATATGGACAAATAATGGTAATGAAAATTACAGCCAATTAATTAAAAAAAAAGTATGATAGTGAAATGATTTAGCATTCAATATATGAACAAATAATGGTTAAGTATGGACAAATAATCTTTATAAAAAGGGGAAAGGACCAGAACCAATTATGGTAGGATTCATGGAAAAAAAAACCAATTATGGTAGGAATCAAGTGAAAAACTAAATAAATAATTAAATAAATGATATATATATTTTAAATCTAAAATTTATAACTTAATATAATTATTAAAAATAATTTAAACATAATTTTTTTATATAAAATAATTTTAATTATTTATTAAAATATTAAATAGTTATCTTGATAGGTGTTTTTTAAATGGTTAATCTCAAGCATTTGTTTACCCTTTTGTCTATAGGTTGACATCTGTCTCGGGATATGAGAATGACATTTGTCCTCGTGGACTTAGGTTGTAAGCCTTCCTCCATTGTGTGAATTGAATTCCATTTTGCTAATAGAACCCCAGAACATTTGTCATCGTGGTCAGGTTGTAAGTCTTCCAGATTTTTTAAACAACCCTGGAAAAATCACCGTTCGAATTTGAGATACATAGAGCGACGATGTCTCAAAAATTGGGAAGGGGGTGGATTTATATGGTTGCAGGGCTTAAGATGGTGTATACTATTCATCTCGGTTCAAGCCAAAAGAGTTTATCCATTATATTGGATAACTAGCCTGCTCATAAATCAATGTTTTGAAATCTACGGATTTCGGGAATTCAACCCCAATTGTGATTTCCAACAAAAAGAATACATTGGAGCTAGCATTCCGTGGAGAGAAAAGGTTCTTATTGCTCAATTAAGAACTAACCCACATCAACTTCGGTGTGAAACAAGGCGGTGGAAGAGACCTAAAGAAGCTTGGGAAGAAAGGGTATGTACTTTTTGCACCTTTGGGGCAGTGGAATCAGAAACACATTTAATTTTGGAATGTGACGCTTTCAGAGACATCAGGGACGGTTACCGCAGTATGTTAGCATCAATTCCGAGGAATTGCCTTTTCAGTGATGGAACTGTTAGAAGGTTGGGTCAGCACATCATCAATTTGAGTAAGAAAATGATTGAGTTACAGAAAGCAAAAAACAAGGAAGCTGGTGGTCCCATACACTATTTTTAGTCTCGTGGATGTTAACATTTCATTCATTTATTCATTTTCCCTTATTCCTCATTGTATGTACTTATGTAAAAATATGTGTTTCCAGATAAACTATATATGGTTTCTATTATACACAAATTCCTTTGTCTTTCTTACTTCTAAGCTTAATATCAACTATTTTTTAAGCTTTAATTTAAAGAAAATTGGTGGTGAGTTCTCATCAATTACCACAAAGCTCCATATGCATTGTAAGTTTACAACTCTAGATTCTTTTTAATTGCAACAATCTTATTGTTAGGTGGCAAGATATGAAAAATTATCCCTTGTATCTAAAAATCGATGTGCTTTCTTCATTTATTGAAAATGGTAAGGAGGAACAAAATTGTCACTAATATAACTTCTTGAACATTGGCATATTCTAAAATATGGACATGTTTTCATGTACATGTCACATGAAAAGATTAGGAACGAAGTTACTATTCTATTAATACAGGTAGGTACCCTATGTAAGTTTTACCTTTTCTATTAAGTCAAATGTTGTGAAGTTATGCAGAGATGCAACATGAAAATTTTGTAGGAAAACAAACCAAACTTTGAAAATCCTTACACTATCCATAGGTTTTACTATCTAGTAAATTCAATATTAACTTAATCTATTATTCAAGGACATGCGAAGCTAAAGCTGAGTCTATTTGTAGTGTTTAATGAACCAAAATTAGTTTTTTGATCATAGTAATGTATGGTTTTTTGATGTTCTTAATTAGGTACTGCATGCTTCAAGGCAGATGTTGAGATGAGGAATAGAGGCCATACTCTCACTGATTAGTGTTTTTGATAAATAGTGTAATAATGGTTAGGTATGTTTCCAATTCAATACTGATAAGGCTAGTTGAGATGCTCAAAATGTAAATTCTTTTGTGTCTAAAGCTTTCATGGAGGGTATGACAACTACTTTGTTAATTTATGTTTTCTATAAATTTTCCACCAGCAATCTGTACTTAGTTTAGGGATTATTTCTCATGGTACTGTACCTAAGGCCCATGTTTTCTCAGGATGTTCACCTTTCAACTTATATATGTTAGATGCATTCTAACACAATGAAATTTTCCCTAAAATCCATTGTCAATACAATGCTATCATTTTGTGGCCAGGTCCGAAGGCGTTTACATGTCCGACCAGTAATCGATGATTGGTAAAGAAACTTAGCATGAAAATGAAATTATTCTATTAAGAAATATATAAAACACTATGATTATACCCTTCATAGATGTATTGTCTTCATCATTCATATTACATTTGGGTTCATGCCAACTCCAGTGTTAAATCGTATAAGTCCATTGCTTATAATTTCTTTTGGGAAGAAGTGCTTCTCATGACCACATTTACAAACACTTTTTAGATTTTTTTATGAATCTAACAACGATTATGAATCCATATACTTCCAAATACAACACAAATTTGATATATTATCTCACTACATAGGAACCATTGTACCCTCCATTATTTCATTTAAAACCCCTTCCTAAACCTATGAAGTATCTCTATGCTTAGGTTCATGAACCCTATCACACTTGATGCAAATATAACATCATACAAAGCATCAATGAACCTTATATGCCAAGAATTTTTATTGGGACAAAGGTAGCAAGAATATGCTTTAGCCTCTAATGAACCCCAACATAATATAGGAGTGTTGTTTCTGAAGCCATGAAAGGTTTTCTCTGCGTTCCTTGGTTAACTTGTTGATTTGTTACCCTTCCTTTCACAAAATACCAACATTAAGTCCATAAACTTCTATCCAATATGTTATCACTCTGAAAGTCCTCCAGGCTGAGGAGAGGAACCCAAAGGTAACCACAAACCACTTTGAAACTGGAATCTAGCCCTCTCAGCTTCAGAGAGGGTTATCTCTGTATGAATCTTCAGTCATCTAGATGACTGATTGTCTTAGGTTTTTAGGTTAGGTATTAGGATCAGAGGGGAATAATATTTAACAGTTTGATGGTAGGGCAGAAGGAAAACCCATAATGCATGGAGTCGTGTTATGTTGATTTATTTTCCAGTGAAAGGATTAAGAGATGGGGGATCTTTTAACAGAAGCAAGCTATGCAATCCTTTTGTTGTTTTAAATTAAATTCGTTTTAGAAGGGTGTTCAAAATATTGATGGAGTAATGACATATAAAGCATCTAACTTGAGGATGAATTTTAAATGTCATTAAAGAAGAGAAACATTGATTGTTTAGTAAGATTTAACATGGAACTTTAATAGTGAGTTCTAGAATAAATACTTGCTTAACCAAACATGAATACATACATTTAAGCATGATGATAACAAGAGATGAAACTCACAACACAAGAGAACACATCACCATTATAAATTGACACATGAATCCTTGTAAAATCATACCTCACTCTTCTTCATTCACTAAAAAAATATTATAAAGTACAATGCACAATGTTTCTTCTTCTAACCCTTACTAACCCTTTTCTTAATAAAAATTACATCATATATAGACAAAAACAATTTGTTCCTTCCTTTAGGTACCAAACTCCTAAAAAATAATTCAGTTTCTTCCTTTAGCAATGAATATAGAACCACTTCTCTAGAAACTAGGAAACTGTTTTGACTAAATATTTCTCAATTTAAATTACATTGAATACAATGCCTATAACGAGTTTCAAAACTCCTAAACACCTCAAGAAATTTACCATGACCATAAAAATTAATTACATGAATTTTAGATACAAGTTTTAAGATCAAAGAGTTGATTGTGTGGAAGTGCAGCATAGGCGCTGCACTACTTCCTTCTTTAATATAAACACAACACAACAGCATAGCGAGTTGATGGTTTGACTAGTTTTGATTATTTTTTGAGCCTCTGAATGAGTCATGCATATATAAAATAAAATAGACATCATCAACTTCCCCTTAAAAAACTTCTTTTCATTTTGAAATCCCTTCATCCTTCAAAAACTCCACCTAGTGTGAAAGCGCAGTGAAATTTGATCTTTACAATTTTAACTAGTGTTGAGGTCTCTGAGTAAAAAAACCAATTTTTTGATGATTATGACATTCATGTAATCTCTTTTCAAGTTCCCATATACAAACAATATGCCAAAACTTCACATTTCTAGCAAACCCTAATGCCTTGTCAATAGTGCAACATTACTATGTGAACCGCTCCCTTTGAAAAAAGATTCATAAGTTTCAGAAATCTGAATGATTGTGCTCCCCAAAAAGACTTCATGTAGAATATAAACCTCTCAACTTCCTTTTCCAACTTCATTCAAATAGTATACTAGGGAAAAGGACAAAAAACATTTTTTTTAATTACCTGTTCAAAACTCAGACTTTAGCTACCTCAGCCAGTAGATCAAGCTTTCCTTTGTCTTTATGTTGTATTTCTTGCAATGCCTCCTACAACTGTTGTTTGGAATCCGTCATATCCTTCCTCAAGGTGATTTTTTGTCTATATATTTTCTTGAGCTGCCTATGTAAGGTAAAAGTTCTTTTCAGCGTATACTTAGCATTTAACAATGTGGGCTCACAATGTTGAAGTGTTCATGTATTTTCTTTTTGGCCCTTTCATCCTGCTTTCTAAGTCTAGTGATTTCATTTTGAGCCTTTTTCAACTGCTTCCTTAGCATATGAAAATTGTGTTGTCCTTCATTTGACTCATCCTTACTACCTTATTTCTTTGAATCTTCTTTGTGTAGCTGCAACTACTAGCTGAAATCCTATTCACAACAATATTTATTGATGATGCCTCTAATTATTGAATATTCTATGTCATTACCTTCTCTTTACCTTTGGAATTAGTGATGGATGGAGTTGTCGTCATCACTGGTTGTGTTTCACCAGTCTTAGGTGTATTTTCTAAAGAAGTATTCTTCAACTCCCTATTGTCATGTTATAGCTGGGCAATGACCAAGTGAGCCTTCTTCAGTTGTTACTGCAGTTCTAAGATCTCCTTATCCTTATCATCTGAAAAAACATCCTCTAGTATGGTATCTACAACTTCAGTTTGATGTTCAAGTTTTTTTTCCATGTGAATTTCTTTGCAACCCTTGTGAGTGGCTTCTTGGGAACTTCCACTACCTCAGGATAAAAGTGAAGCTTTTTACCTTTTTCCCCCTCTAATGGGTCAACTGAAGTTGATGGCCTTTTTACTGAGATTTCAACTGGTGATTTCAAATCCCTTGATACAGATTAAGGTGTATCCTTTTTACTCTAGGGGCTAGTTGGAAACTCAGATGCCAGCTTGGATAAATCTAAGAATTCTTGCCATGCTTGATTTCTCTTCCTCAGTTCTTCTACAACTAAAAATTTAGTCAAAGAGAAATGAAAAATACTGGGCTCTACTTGAATATCTTTTCCGTGAAATTTATCTGCCATTTTACTGATACTCTTGAACAAATAGAAAGGAATAATCATAGGGATTTTACCTATGAAATGCATCAACAATCTGATATGATACTGATAAACTCTTCCAAATCTGCCTTCACAAGTGAAGTATCTCTGGATGATCTTAAGAAGTGTTTTGTAGGGTTCAAGAAAATACTGCCTTGGCACAATAGCCCCATATTCCTTGTTTCTATACGTTGGCTTCAAGAAGTCCTTGTAGTTGACTATGTATAGAGGCATGCCCTTGAACCATTGTTCCCCTTGTAGAGGGGTTTTTGTAGTCGCTGAAATGGTGACATCTGACACTCGAAAAGTCAACTCTCCAACCTTAACATCTAACTGAGTGAAGTTCAATGCAAATTCTTTGGTCAGTTGAACACTATAACCCTCAATTTTCTCACAAAACCTGATGCAACTAGTTTTTTCAAATGGAACCCTAATGGTTGGGTCTGAGTTTATCAAGGCTAGGTATTGAGGCTCAAACCTGATTATGTCTCCTCCTTTGTGCATCTTTTTGTCTAGAGTTTTCATGTTTCGCAACAAAAGATGAATTCTAGGGTTTCTTCAATGTAATTTCAATGCTTGACAACTAGCACAACAAAGTGTAGCTGATAAGGGATTTAGATGAGACATTTATGGAAAATTTAGGATGAAAATCCCTACTAAGAAACTCATAAAACAAAGCTCAATTTTGAGACCCACTTGCAGCAGCTGCTTGTTTTCACCTATAGTGGAAATTCAAATATACAGGTGCAGCAAGAAAGCATAGTGCATGAGGGAAACAATTTTCTTGATGTTTTAGAGTATAATCACAAGTTTTTTGTAACTCCAGATCATTAATATGGAATTGTAAGAGTCTAGGATATAGATGGAAACCAAAATTTTGAACATTTGACAAAAGGAAAAAAAATGCAGCAACTATGTGAAAGAGAAACGTATTTTTCAAGCCCAAAAAATAAAACACAGTGAGTTAAGTGTTTGAAGTTTGAAAGATCATCTTAGTGTTTTCTTTGAATAGTGAGGGAAAATTTGACAACATGCAAGAAAAATCATCCAATAAAATGAGGAGTTGGATCCTGGAAATGGCGATAACCATTTGACTTGAAGAAGTGGAATGGCTATCTCTGAGTGCAACACTTCCCCTATAGATTTTGTGAAACGAAATCCAAATGATGCCCATAATTATTTTTATGTAATTAAAAATGGATCTCCTATTTCTTAGATGCTAAAACCGATTTTTGAGCTCCCAAGATGACCAAATCTGCTCTTGAAGGACAATCATTGTGATTTGGAGCTTTAATCATGAAAGCATAACAATAAAGATGTGCGACACTGTTTCATAGCTACTGTAGAGGTGGTGATGTCATGGAATAATTTGATTTCACAACCTAACTAACTGTCCTAACCCCACTAATTTGTGCCATTGATGAGAAGTCATGACCCACTATGACCTCACTTATGATCTTGCTTGAGACATCGACCTTAGACTCACTTAACTCAATATTTCACATATTTCACACACTCTAACATAATTACATCAAAAATAACATCTTACATTCTTTGTGAATACCAATATATTGATCTATAAGAGATCATAGCCAAACCTTTATAGATTTACCAAAATACGTTGGGAAAATATTAAGAATGTGTGCGGGTGGGGGAGGAGGGAGTGGGGGGGGGGTGAATCAGTATTTAAAACTCACAATAATACTTTTATTTTCCGAAATCTATACGTGACTTTCTTAAATCCAACTTGTGTATGTACGTGATTGTTATAAAAGAAACTAGTGTATGCTTAATAATCTTGTAAAACAACTAATTATTTATCTATTTAACTTAACCATAATGTAAGAGACTCATGAAGTATTTGATAAGAAGTAAGCATGTGCATTAAGAACCTAATAAAGCATCACACATAAGCAACCCACATGAACACCAGTATTTAAGGTAGAAACCCAATGTGGGAGAAAAACCACTGATGTTGTCGTCTCAGTATTCAATATTATTAATATCAAAAACTTCTTACATTCATGTACATGTGCAGACTCATGCTAGTACGTAGGAACCCACCTGCTGAAGGCTACAACCTTCACTCATTCTCCAACTCCTATTGGAAGGGAGCTCAAACCCCATGATTTCGTTTACCAGCAACCACTATAAGGGAGCTTCAACCCCCTTGATCCGATCACCAGCTACTACTGGGAGGAAGCTTCAACTTCCTTACTGAAGGCTCCAACCTCATCACCATCGGTGGACCACGTTTCATAAAGTTTCACACTAGATCCACCTACTTTAATACATCACGACTTGTAGATCAACTAAAGAAAACACTTACATAAATAAACCAAAATAGTGATATCACTGTAACCAAAACACAAGAATAAACTCAGAGTACTACGTCAACACACAGAATAAACTGTAACCCTAATCATTCATATGCAAAAAATGTATACACACCTTCACTGAAGGAAACTTGCGTATATACACGTTTTTTTGTTGAGAAACCTGCATATATATATATATACAAACCAAAAACCTATTATTCTGAATCAACTACATATTTGATCAAAATAATTCTGAAAAAATATTGTTAGCTTACAAAGCCCTCATATAATTATAAACATCAATAATATTTTCAACCAATCAATCTGGTAACCAAATTCAACTTTATCATTCAACCAAATCTACTTCAGAAATTATCATTCAACCCAGATCAACATGAAGACATCATTGATAGACAACAAAGATAAAACTACACTGATAAGGTTGATCAATATTTTATAAACAAAAACCCTTCCTTTATGTAAGCGACGTTGATGAAATGAACCCGTGTGTATACACCACTTTACCGAGACCATCCTACGTACAAATTTTCAATTTTTGACCTAAAATTGTGTAGCTCTTCAGAACTTCAGAAAGGCCCATATCATAATATTCAGAGATAAAAACATGTGTCAATACTTAGATATTAGTCAATTCATGATCATAGCATACAATGCAAAGTCATTTCAGGTCTCATGATCTTGATCCATCATTGTATCATCAATGCATAATTATTTCATATATATATATATGTCAACTATGGCCCTTATAATGCAAATATACTTCGGATTGAAATATTCATCAAAAGCCCTTTCACATGCAAAATTTAACACTTTTATCTTCTCCTCCTTATATATCTTGAACCTTAGCCAATACCATGAGCCAAAACCACACTAGTGCTGGTGGTAATCTTGGACGGGATCAAATAATTGTTACTACGCTCAATAATGTGGGCTAATACCATGGTAATGACCCTTTTTATTATTAAATTAGTGTGCGAACATGTCATGAATTTTCTTCTTTATACCCGCGTGTATACGCAACTTGGCCTTGACAAACCCGCGTATAAGTTTCTTAAAATATTCACCTTTACCAAACTTCTGATTCTAACCTACAAACCTCTGTCCCATCATTCTGTCATTCTGTTCCATCATTGTGTCCCCTCTGAATTGATCTGCGAACTCGTCCATTTGCCATATACTTGTTCTGCTAAGAGTGGGTTGCCTTCAAGGACAATGTATGCATTATACTGCAAACAATCTCTTGCTTTGGAATTGATGGAAGCCATGTTGGTGTTTGTTGGTGTTTGATCACCACAACCTGTAAATACCTGTTACACATATCAACATAAGCATTATTCAAATACCAATATACTCTCCCCCTTTGACATAAAGGGAAAATGGTGGATCAATGTTGAATACAAGAGCCCTGTAGATCTGATCTGTGTTATACTAACCATACTCCCCCTAAGCACAGCTGAATCTTCAGAAATATTTTTAATGAAGTACATGGCTCTATAACTTAACTGAGTAAGACCTCTCCTATCACCAAGGACTCATACATACATCACTCACCCAAACAAGTGGGGTTCTATTTTTTACTCTACCATCCAACCAACACTACAAGGAAAAGACCCTCTAGCGGATGTTTTTGAGGAACCCCTTATAAAAATACCCCATACATCCGTTTCTAGCAGAGGTTACTAGAGGAGGTTTGCGGGCGGAGGGTTTTGCAGATGTTTTCCTCTCGGTACGCTTATCATCCAACATCACACCAGTGCTCACTACAAGAGAAAGCACTGGTGCACACAAAACATTGGCACACCGGACACCGTGCGCTCCGTACACACCGGCCCGGTGCGTCGTATTACTGTAGAGCACCGGTGCTTCACAATTCTTCCATGTCGGTGCATCATAAAACACCGCGCCAAACCGAAACCGCCCGGTGCAGTATTAAGAAACCACATCGGTGCATCATAAAACAATGTGACAAAATAGAAACCGATCGGTGTGTTTGTAAGAAATAGCTTCGGTGCACCTATAAACCATGTGCATTAGCAAAGGGTTAAATACAAAAAAAATTACGACAAAAAAACTGGATTTTTCACTTTTTGTAGTGCTCCAGAGCTTTCAATCATCGATGCGCTCTACAAGAGAAAGAATTAGTGCACACAATACATTGGCACATTGGACACTGTGCGCTTTTTACACACCCGCCTGGTGTGTCCTATTACTGTAAAGCCCCGGTGCTTCACAACTCTTCCGCGATGGTGCATCATAAAACACTGTGCCAAAACAGAAATCGCCTGGTGCGGTGTTAAGAAACCGCGCCAATGAATCATAAAACATCACGCCAAAAAAGAAATGGATTGGTGCATTCATATGAAATAGCACCGGTGCGCCTATAAAACCTGCGCACTGGAACAAGGTTAAATAACAAAAAATTACAGCCAAAAAACCACATTTTCCACTTTTCTCAGTGCTCTAGAGCTCTCAATCATCGATGCGCTCTACAAGAGAAAGAACCATTCGCACAAAACATTGGCACACTGGACACCGTGTGCTCCGTACACACCTGCCCCGTGCATCTTGGTAAAAGACCACACTATTAACTATGTAATTTGTCAGGAAGTCGGTGCGCTGACACAACTATACGCGTCGGGGCATATATTTTAGTCAGTGCGCTGCTCTTCTAACAACATATATAGTCAGCGGTGCTTTAAGAAATTTCAAGTGCACCGCATACGGTGTGTTTTATGTCATTTGGGTCACCACCTTCGGTGCGCTACAAACAAACGCCGCACCAGAACCGGTTCATGAATGTTTTTTTTGCGCACTGACTAGTCTGTTTTTTTTTCTTCCAAAAAAAATTATATATTTATATTCCTAAATACATGTCTGATTTAATAAAAAAAAATTATTTAATATGTCAATGATTCAGAGAGAAGCGGAGGAACAAAAGCAACAACAGGCGAAGCAGTATGACATGCTTCGCCAATGGGAGGCATGAGAGAGGGAGAGAGATGTGTACCCTCACCCTATTACAACAGATACCCAAGGGCTCCTAAGGCAGGTAGGCTTCCTCAAGTTCTATGAGGAGGCTACTTCCCTAAAGGCCCATAGTGTGTTTTTGAGACATATTATCCGCAGGTGGAATGCCCACCAATAGGCTTTTCAGATTGGTCCTGACCAGTGGTAAACACCCACTGAGGAGGATATATATTTCATTACAGGGCTATTGAGGAGAGGGGTGGATTTTCCCTCGTTCCTAGAGGTTCCAGCTGGTTGTGTAGCAGGGAGTTAGTTAGTTTACTCCCAGAGATACATTGGAGCAGATGTATTGTCTCCTTCGGAGTTTCAGGTCGTTGGAGGTCAGTTACGTATTGGTGCATTTGGTAGATAGGACGTGCAGTGCCTCTCACTTCTCATTTCGACCATTTCACACAACACCAGTGATGGGAAACACATTAGTTGTTTGCTTCTATATTATGTTGATTCTTTAGTACAGGAGCCACGACTTGTCAGGTGGTGTGCCATTTTTTTGCGGTAGTTCTGTACGGCCTTAGATAGATGTCGTGCTCATGCACAAGGGAGGGTCAACTTCCCTTTTGCTTCAGAGATTTTTTGTTTAATTTTTGAGAGGTTTCCAAATATGAGGCCTACTTTTGTTCGGCAGCCTCGTAGGCCGACATTAGAGGCCCAGATGCACATGTGGGGGAAGATGATGCCCAAGAGGGGAGAGACTATATTTCCATCTAGGATATCACATGATGCACTGGACTTACTAGCTAGTGTTGATGAGTTGCATCCCTTCATTATGGTCCCTTGTCCTTATGCTGGATTGGATTGGCGAGGGCGTGCCAACATCCTCTTCACTGATGATGAGCCACCATATGATAGAGGTAATATTACTGTTTTATTTATATTTATTCTAACATGTTCTTTAACTTTTTTTTATTAAATTGTGTAATGAAATTGTCTAATTATTGTTGTGTAATTGTATATATTTTGTAGGCATTGGCTCTTTTGATGGTGACGAGATGCCAACACCACCACATGATCTAGGTGTGGATCCTGATGAGGATCAGGGCATGGTAGATGTCGAGGATCATGATAAGGAGGCCGGTTCAGAGAGACATGCTCCTGCTGGTGCGTTGGTATCGCCTTTTGCTAGGCGCGGTCGACCTGATACTAGATACAGGATGGAGTTGGGCGACCAACTCAGTGCATTGATTGTTGAGGTGGGCATTAGGCCCGCTCATTACAAAGACATACAGACCGATGATAGACTATTACAGATGTGGAGAGGCATGCCACATGACATGTACAACTTGATGCGGCATGTCGTAGGAGCTACGACAACTGTTATGCGACTAAGGAGGATTGTTGCACGTTATAGGCATGGTCGAGCCACAACATGTGATGGGAAGTCTGCGAGCAGCAACTCATCATCTCATGATCATTCACCTCGTGCCACACCTGATGATCATGAGGCTCCACTAGAATCTAGCAGTCATCATAGAGATGAGGCTGGACCATCGACCATGTCCATTCAGCAGCCTACATCATCCATTAGTACTAGTTATGATCATGAGCAGGCTGGACCATCGACTGTCGAGGCTACATCATTGACTGAGCAGGCCTCCACTAGTATTGCTATTGATGTTGTACTACCACCAGCTGATCCATGACATTTATATTACAGTTGTATATTTTTAACATTATTAAGTTATATATATATATATATATATATATATATATATATATATATATATATATGGTCAATGTATTTTATGTTCATTTAATGTGCAGCTTGCAGATAGATGTATATGTGATAGCATGAGTTATTTGACATGAGATGTATATTTGATATTTGTGTTGTGATGATGTTAATATATAATGTTAGTTTGATTTTTGAATGTGTTTTTCAGTCGAATATGATGTTAGTACGATGGTTATCATGATTGTGATGTTTATTAATTAATTTAATATTAAATGACCATGATATTTATTAAATATTATGTCGTGATTGTAATTGAAATTTAAATTTTAATTGTATGTAAAATTGTATTTGTATTTGTATTTGTAATTGTAATTTTATAAATTTTTAATTGTAATTGTAATATTTAATTTATTGTGAAATGATTGTAATTGTAATTGTATATATGACAAATTGTAAAATTGTAATTGTAATTCTAATATTTAATTTATTGTGAAATGATTGTAATTGTAATTTTAATTGTAATTGTATATATGAAAAATTGTAAAATTGTAATTCTAATTCTAATTGTATGTAAAATTCTAAAATTGTAATTGTATGTAAAATATTTGTAAAGTTGTAATTGTAATTGTAAATGTAATTCTAATTCTAATTCTAATTGTATGTAAAATATTTGTAAAATTTTAATTGTATTCCTCTAAAATGATTGTAATTGTAAAATTTTAATTGTAAATGTAATTGTATGTAAAATTAAAATTGTAATTGTAATTGTAATTGTAATCGTTGTGAAATTGTAAAATTGTAATTGTAATTGTATGTAAAATATTTGTAAAATTTTAATTGTATTAATGTGAAAATTTTAATTTGATTAATGTGAAATGATTTTATTAAAATATTTAAATTTGTAAATTTGTAAATAATTGTAAAATAATAAATCTAGAATAATATGAATTTTTGTAACATAATAAACTTTAGAAAAAAATGCAAATAAATTCATGTACTTTAGAATTATCATTATTTATTATGATCTTACATACAAAAAAATAACTTTATATAGTCCGGTGCGCTTATCATCATAACACACACCGATGCATCTTAGTAAAAAGACACAACGGTGCTTCATAACTCTTTCGCACCAGTGTGTCATAAAACACTACACCAAAACATAAACCTTGATATTACAAACAGCACCGGTGTGCCTATAAAAAACCGCACACCAAAACATGGGTATTCTGTAAAGTGCATTATTGGAGCAGCGAAGGGTTCGAATTGCAGGCAAGAATTTTTCTGAGGAAGGGAAGGATTCTCATTCTCATAAGGACAGTAGAGAAGGATTAATTGATGTTGTTTGTCAGGCTGGTAGGTCCAATGAAGGGAAATATTCTCCAGAATGTGTTTAAAAGCAGCTGGGAGTATTGTCCGAGCTTTGGTTGGCTTACATAAACTTTTACTGGCAAAGCTGACGTCGCATAAAATCACATCTTCGGCTTTCAATTGAACCTAAATGGAATCTCTAACTTGTCTGAGCTGTGGTCATGTGGATGAAACCAGTAAAAAGTCTACTTGTATTATAAATGGAAATCCAATGACCATTTCTGTGGGAAGAAAAGCATAGATACATGTAGCTACCATAATTCCACCTGCAAATCAGTTTTGTTAGGGTTCATAATTTTTGAATTGTATTTGATAGTCTTGTAAATATGTACATACCTTGCATTGTGCAAGTTGTTTTCCTGTATTTGAAAACTAATAAAAAATGAAAAGAGGGTAAAAGTCCTAAAAGAAATATCAAAGGACTTAGAAAAGAATAGACCCCAAAAGAAAAAAGAGATAAAAATAAGACATGAAAGTGAGCAAGTCAAAATGCCACTACTATTTACTTTTACTGCAAAGAATAATGATTATGCGCAGATTGTTAAAAATGTCATAATCCATGATTAGTTAAATAGCTTAAACTTAACTTTTCATGCTTTGAATTTCATGTTTTAGATAGAGAATAAAGATATGTCAAACAGTTTAAGATTGGCAAATCAATAGATAGTTAGAGAATAAATGAGAAGCTCAACAGTTTAATCTAAGCCCTCGGGTGAAATAAGGTTAGAATTAGATAGATTTATTGCTTTCAAAGAAAAATGGATTTAGGGTTGCAAGCTTAAATGCACCCATGCAAATGAAGTAAAAATGTTAGAATAATGATGGGTAGGTAGAAAGCAATTGTGAAAGGCATGTAATAAAGCATCATTGGGAAAATTACTAATTTCCCTTTCCCCCACAATGATCCAGTATTTAAAACCTTCAATTAAAGAGGCTCAAAGCATTTCTCTGACTTTTGTTGAGACCGGACCCAAGGCTTAATAACTGATTGGTTAAAAATACTAGATTCCCTTCATAAAATCTATTTTCCTCAGCATGTTCACCCTTTTCCAAAACTATAATCCCTTTTCCTAAGTAAAACACCTTTTTTTCTTAGTGAAAGTAAAATCCCCTCTTAATTAATTTCATTTTCATCCAAAAACACTCGAAAAACCCACAAAATACATCTTGTCCTAAGTTCATGTGTAAATACCAAAATGGGATAATTTTATGCTAAAATGCCTATTTTACACTTTACTTAAGTTTATTTATGTATTTTTCATCTCATTACATTTACATATTAATTTTTTAACATAAAGTATTAATTCCCTATAAAACCCCTTCCCGTATATTTTATTAATTCATTTTTATATAAATATCCCAAAAAATCCATTATTTTATTTTAAACCTATGGTTTTAATTACCCCATGTGCTGAAATAATCCCCGCCCTTTTCCCCATAGGTTAAAATCAATATATCCCACCCCCAATGACCATAAAACATTTGTAAATGTTTTATACAACATATAAATATCACCCCGCCAATCAAAATAAATACATTGGTTTACGTGAAAACTATGTTTTAAACGTTAAATAACCCCATCGCATAACAAAAACAAGTCCGTGCCCCACGCCCCACCACCGATCAGCTTCATAATTCAATCCCAGTTGTTCGCATCCCTATCCTCCGATCTGACGATTGTAACGACCTTAGCGCATTTTGACTTGTGCGAACATTAACCATTTCAAACTTTGTGAAATGGGTTGTTTTGCGCCCTTCTCTCTCCTCCATGTAGCAGCATACCACTAGATCACATTTGATCCAACGAAAACAACTTACTGCTCAAACCCACGCGATAACCACCTTTGGTTTTCTGCCTTTGAAGTAAAAAACTACCCTCCCCGCTCTGATATGACATGCATTCAATGCCAACTTTTTTTGACCAAAAAACATTATAAAACCTTCCATATGCACCCCTTAAACCCTTTTCTGCATTTTCTATGCATTTATCCATATCGACTGAGAAACAAGGACCTGTACACTGGTTTCATGCCCAGAGAACCTGAAAAAGCCACCATAGTTGCTGTCAAAGACTACTGGAAGCTTCAGTTCAACTTCTAGAAACCTTCAAAGCTATCAAAACCTGTCCGACATTTCGAAACTTGGTTAAAGACCCAAATACCTACATACACAAGTATTCTCCATAGAAACAATACCTGTTTATCATTGAAAAGAGTATTTCTAAAAGAATTAAGCCCAATAAAGCCCATTTATCCACAGAAAAACCATTTATCTGCCTGAAAATAAAAAATTCATTGCAAAAACCTTGAAAAAACCCTGTGTCAATACTGCGTCTGGTTTTTAAATTAAAATTGAATATTTTCAGTCTTTGCAGACTTGGAAAAAACTCTGTTTCTATCCAAAAATCCTTTGCAGGTAACCCCAATCCTTGGGTGTCCAATTTGAAACAATTTCAGTCCAGTTTGTCTAAAAAAGCTGAGGAAACCCTTATTTCTCATTTCTTGTACCTGTAAAGAGTCTAAAATCCAGTTTAAAGCTAAATTTGAAGGTTTAAACCAAGAAAAATCCAAGTTTATGCCCATTTCTGTTTAAAGAACCTCTGTCAAAGTAAAAAACACTTCTGTAAACAATTTAAACTTATAGAAGAGTCTAAAAAAGCCCAAATACAGAGTTTCAGTTATCCAGAAAGCCCAAATACAGAGTTTCAGTTATCCAGAAAGTCTAAAATATGTCAAAATCACCCAGCAATGTCTTCCAAGATAGTAGTTATTGTAAATCCAAACATACACCCTTAGCAGATGTGGATTATAAAATAACAGATCTAGTGGTAGAATTCAATATGTTAGGCCTCCACTGCTGGAGTTATGAAAAGTCATTAGATCAAGTTTAAGAAGTCCAAGTTTTGGAGTCAAACCTACCCAAATATGTTATTCCACTCACCCATCAATGTCCCGAGGTTATTAGGATGTGTCAGACCTATTATTCACCTTAACAAAGAGCAATGGTAAATGTAAATAAAGATGTATTGTCTACAATTGTTGCTGAGTCAATAAACCAGATAATACAACTCAAAATAGATCCTAATGTTGTTCCTTTATCCATAGAAGCACTCACAAAGTTATACATTGGTCTGGACTTTCCAAAAAGTTTTCAAATTTTTCAAGTGTTCATGCCTTTACATGTTGAAATTCCACAAATTAATCCCTCTTATTCTACTTGAAAATTTACAGAAGGGTCAAGGCATGTCATATCCATGTTGTCCTTTATCCTAGGGTATTTTACAGATGAGTCAATCCTAGGTTTTCTATCTAGCTTTGCACCAGGACAACCTACTTCTATCATTTTCAATTATGCTAAATACATAGCTGATAATATCCATGATCAGCTTGTCAAATTTCCAACTGAAGGAGTATTTAGGTATACATCCTTTCTTTTCCATATGTTCTTATATTTCCAAGCAAGAAAATTCCCAACAACACTTCAGAAGCTTGATATAGAAGAGAATCCACTTTCAGTCATCTTTTGAACTTCTTTTATTAGAAAAGAGTCCACAGAGTTCAGTTTTGCAGAGTTTACAGATTACTTTATTCATCCATTGATAAACATGTTAACAAACACAGTATAGCCAAGAATCAATGATGAAATAAAGAAAGTTCTACAACTATCAGAGCACACTAGAACTTGAGATTGGTACTTATATCAAAAAAATACAGAAATCAGAGTTTTTGGGTCAAATCTTTTACCCTATAAACTTCCTAAGTATGTGCCAATGAGAATTTTTGCCTTGGAGTATATCAGGAAATTATTAAATTCAGATTCTATCAACTTCTTAGCATCCAAAAATAAGACCTAATTTAAGTTGAAGAATTAGGTGGGACCTTTTATTTGTAATCACAGAGATGCAGGACAAGAAGCAGAAAAACAATTACGTGAATACAAATTTGAAGAAAGCTTCTCATGTAACTATGATCCATAGGGAATATTAAGAAAAATGAGGGTAAAGTGTAAAATAAAACCTTATATTCATGAGAAAAAAATAGAGATTGAACAATATGTCAATCAAATAAAGTGGCTAGAAAATACCTTGGTAGAAGCAGTTAAACAGGGTGATACTAGTCACACCGTGCAAACTGCAAATGAAGGAGAGAAAGATACTAAGAGAGTCAGAGAAGAAGGTACTTACACTGTTGAGACAACAACTGAGACTAGGTTTAAACTCAGATACAATAAAAAGCCTAAGATCAATCCAGTTGATAAATAAAAATTAACCATAGAAGTGGAAGATACAGATGTTCCAGAGACAAATACAGATCCAACTACAACCATTACAAATGAGCCAGCCACAGAGATTCTTAATAAAGAGCATCTTGATAATTCCAACACATAGGTAATAGAGAATCAACAGAGTATGGAGGCATCCTCCTCACAGCTAGCAGAAGATAAATATCTTGACATCAGGGAAAAATATAAGCAGATAAAGACAAAGAATGAAGAAATAAAAAATGAGATCTATTCTTAGTATTTGAAGAAAACACCAGGGATCTAGAACAAACTTCTTTCTTCTTTTGATTATTCAAACAAGAAGTTGATTATGTCAATACTTCAACCAACAGTCAAGACTCCCAAAATAGTGGTAGATTATAAAAAGGTTGACCTTGAAGTACCAACAGAAAGTATCCATACACTAGATCAAATTGAATTTCACAGGCAAACTTCTGAGATGCTATATTCTACGATCACTACAAAGGCTATGAGTGTCCAAATGCTTTAGAATATAATAATAAACATGAGAGATCAAATGAAGGTTGACAAGGCTTCCTCATATGCTAAGTATGTTGGGATTAAGTATTTAGAAGAGTTGGTTATTCAAGTAGAATACGATCCTGCCAATGTCAAAGCTGCATAAGAGTTAGTGAAGAAAAAGAATGATGATATTGCAGCATTGAGGAAACAACTCAAACTTCCACCAAATGAACATCCACAAGCCAAAGAAATAGTGCAAGAGAAAAGACAGAAAGATGATATGATGAATTTGATTTTACAATTGATAGTACAGATAAAAGAAATGGAAATCCAAATGGACAAGCTTGTCCATGAAAGAGAAATTACAAAAGCACAGGAAACTCCTACAGTAATTCCCATTGTTACTACAGATGTGCCTTCAACTCTTGAAAAATATTTGGCACCAAAAGTACCACTGGCCACTGCAGTGCCAGTGACCTCATCCACTACTTTAGCTACAGAGTCATCTACATCAGTAGTGTAGTAGTCTGATGAAGCTAGTAAACTAGTTAAAGCCATGGAGGAAATGTCACTTAAAACTAATGAAATAAATAGGTTGAAGAAAGTGATTGAAAATCTTGAAGAAACTAATAAGCTATCCCAAACCAATGCCAAAACTCATGAACAAAGGGCTAATAGGTTAAATGTTGAGTTGAAGAATCTACAAAAGGATTTAACCTTGAAAGAGCCAATATCTTATGTGAATAATCAGCTATGGAGTAAAATCATTGAATCCATCAATGATGTTTTGCCATCAATCCAGGTAATCTATGACCAAAATGATTTGCTAAAGGTAGCACAAGCAGAGATTCAGAAAAAAAGGATGAGCTAGGTGACAAACCTGAACAAGCCCTAGAATTAATCATAATTTTCAACAGCAAAAACAAGCAAGAATTGGAGGAAATAGAAATTACTGATAGAGCAAAGACAATCCTTGACATAAGGAAATTAATTTCAAAGACGAATTTAATGAAGCAATTAGAAGAAAAATGTGAAAACATGAACATAGCCATAACCAAGTTTATGGTTAAGTTTGAGATTTTGAGGCAAAGAGGTTTGCCTAACATCCTGGTTATTAATGATAAACTCATGCTACAAGAATACTATAACAAAAAGATATGAGATTATGCAAAAGAGCAAGTTGACAAAACATAAGGACAAGGAATTCCTATAGGAAAGGTTTTACATAGAAGTTTTGAAGACTTGTTTTATCTTCAACATGAGATAAAACACTTATTTGTTATAAAACCAACATTTTCTAGATATTTTGAAGCAGATGAAAACTTTAGGAAGCTGAAAAAGATTAAAATTCCTGATCAAGAACCTTTGGAATCACTCATTGACTTACTATAGAAGTCAAATTGCGGAGAAAAGGATAAAAACAACTTGCTGATTTTTTCACGGTCAAAACAGAATTTTTACAGTAGTAAGGCAGTTTTGACAGAGTTTAAAGTATATCAGAGGTAAAGAGTATCAGATAAGAATATAATATTTCAAAAATAGATTTGAAATATAAATACTAGAAAAGAAGACACCAAGGCATCCAGCTGCACCCAATCCAAAAAAACATTTCCTATTTTATTTGGATAAATAGGACAACTTGCTAAGTTGTTAAGCAACTGTCACTATTTTGTTGCAAAAGATATTTTATTTCCTTAGAAAAATCCTATGATTATTCTAGGATATTTTGTAAACATTTTTGTATATATACTTCATATTTTGAAGTATTAGTGTGGAATAAATTTCTAAAGGTTTCTATAGTCATTTTTGCTATACTTGAAGGATTTTTGTAGTAAGTTCAATTAGCAGACTGGATCAAATCATCTAGCATCATATTTCAGGATTCATGTAATGAGTCATTGAAGTGAAGTACTTTCTACTGTCTTTGTTTATCTTCTTATGTTTACATGCATCCATATATGTTCTCTAAATTTGAATGATAAATCAGGAGTATTATTATAGGATTTGTTAAAAGCACCTTGTCTTTAACTGTTTATCATTTCTATGTTTTCTGCTGATTTCTAGAGTAGGGAACCCTTAATTTCTCCCTCTTTCGAATGACCTATGTCTACTCCTTCCTTATCCGGATTAAAGAATCCTTCATTTCTCTTTATCCCGATCAAACCAATTCACCAAACAACCTTCGAAGATCTTCAAAGACTTGTCTATCTTGCCCTAAAAATATTTGACTTTTTGACCTTGATCCTAGTCCTGTCTGCTTGAATTTTGACTCCTTAGCCCAATGAACAAACATATCTCCCACTATCCATTTCATTAATTGATTTTTCCCACCAAACCAAACCATATCAAACCAAACTAATTTGCACAATCATAACTAGCCTAATATCTTATAATTAAAACAAAGTTCAAATCTTATAGAGAGAGCCCTCTCTGAACCCTAAGAAGGCTAGATCGTAGAGTTTAAAATTTTGTTTGTGGTTACCTCTAATGTTCTTGGACTTTAAATTAAAATCTCACAACTTTAGAATTATTAGAGTGATAACAGGTTTCACATTGGAAAAGCTAATGTAATAGCCCATTTTGCAATTTCTTTCCTCTGCTCAACCCTAGACTCCTTTTCTATTGGAAACCATTGCCTCCACATGTAATAATTGCATCATTTAGTCGAAAATCGGCCTTCTCTAGCTAACAAATGTAGAATGAAGGACTCGTTGTCATTGCTCCGAGAACATTCAAGGCCAGTTTATCGTAAAACAAAGATTGCATAAATTTTGTTAAGATCAAGATAGAAAGCACAAAGGGGAAAAGAGGAAATTGGATGCCAAGATGGAGGAGGAACTTACAAATGAGCAAGCAGATTATGGGTTAGCAAGCAGTTCATGGGGCACCTTTTCTTGTTACAGGTTTGAAAAGGTTCAAGTTTATTTTTCTAATGGAAGAAGAGGTGTAGTTTTGAAAAGAAATGGCCCAAAGATTTTCATAGAAAAATGTACATTTCCAACATGTGTAAAAACTAAAATATCTCCAACTTTAGTAAACTTCTTAGAAACAAAGCTTTTCCAACCATTTGTGAAAGTTGCCCACATCTTAGAATAGCACAGGTTCACATGCCACAATTGTCCACTTGGGTCCTGTAGTATTGCATCTTCACATGCCCCACATTTCATTCTCTCCACATAATCAGTGGGGACCTCCTGCAATAAACAAAATGAAATGGAAGAATAGTTATTTCCATCAAGAATTTATCCAATTCCAATTCTCAATTCTTATTCTAATTCTAATTCTCAAGAATAAAAAAAATTATAATTCTCAATTTCCATGGTTGGAGTTCACTAAATTTTGGTGTACACACCTAAAAGCAATTTCAGTGCCTTAACCGCAAATTGGTGCTACTGTACATATAACCTCACTGGTGTGTTTTAATTACTGCGCGTCAGTTCCGATGTTACCTAAGGACGCACCGGTGCAATGCTATTAAGTGACACACCGGTGATGAATAAACAGAAATAAAAAAAGTGCAACTCTATTTTCTTTAAGTGAAAAAAAGCGGCAAATTAAAAAATGGGCAGCAAAATATTTTCAAAAATCTAATTTCATAAAATAATTCTTTAAATACTAAACACTTTTCATTATTTCACTATTTTTGCAAAAATTTTCAGCCAGAGATTTGCAAGAGACATGCCTGGAGCAAGAGAGCACGAGAGAACTGTGGAGCAGCGAAATACGTTTGAACAAAAGTATTTAGACAACTAGAAACCAAACCTCTGGTGATTCAAACCCTGTATCATATAATTTCAAACCATCTTGTGATTAAATTTGATTAGTTTTTTTACTTTTTCTGCAGTTTTTTAACTTTTTTCTGCAGTTTTATCCATTTTTACCCTAAACCCTTCATTTTTTTTGTTTTTTCCCTTTCTTCTCCTTGTTTCTGTGATTTTAGAATTAGGGTTTTTCATTTTAGATTGACATCCAACCCACGTCCTGACTTGCATAGTCGGATCTCAATCCATTCGGCCATTGCGTGAATTTTTGGAAAAAATGGATATTTTTTTATCGATGCGCCCTGTGTAACCTAACATACCATACAAGTACTGTAATAAAAAGTTTGAAAACAATTTTTTTTAAATTAGTGCACCATATCTGAAATAGGGAATCGATGCTCCATGTTACGAGGATAGCACCGTACGGTTTATTACAATGTTTGTGTGGTGCGTTATAATACCCCCATGCACTATACGGTCTATTATACTATTTTTGCGGTGCACTTTTAATACCTCCACACACTGACGACAGTGCGTACATCATGAAAGGTGCACCAATTTCTTGAGATTTATTTTTTACCTAAAAAGTTGACAATTTATTTATAAATATATTAATGAATAATATGGTACAGGTTTTAGATTGATAAAGAGATGATTAACAAGAGATCAAGTAACAAAAATATTGATAACACATCAAGAAAAGAAAAAAAGGCAAGTTATTTGTAAATTATTTATAAAAAAATATTATTTTTGAACTATACGTAAGTTTAACTAATATGTATTATTTACTATGTATCATGCAGAGCCACAAAATGACGAATCTCGATACGATTATTTCTGATCTAGGACCAGAAAAGCGTAAAAGCTTGATGGAAAAATTGCAAAAAGATGAATCAAGTGAATAAAAAAATACTATCGATCCAATATGAGTTTGTTTTTTTAATTATCATTAATAATATACTTAAAATTATTAGATAACATGTGTCAAATAGTCTATTAATTCACATCTGTTTAATATTCTACAGGGACCAACAAGTCAGAAAAGGAATTTTGTTCTAAGAAAAGAAAAAAATAGAACATGCAAATGAAAATGAATTGCACCTTAGCTCATCTGAAGTGGTGTTGGAGGTTAACGAAAAGGGGAAAAACTTTTACAAAAGTTTGAGGGATCTAGTAGAACGAATGTATAGACATTCTTTCCACTTACAATAAAAAAATCAATCCAATGATTCCAAGAACCAAATTTTATCTAAACTACAGGAAGATTTTCCAGAGAATTGGTCAATGAAACATGTCATACTTTTAATAGCAAAAACGTACAACAACAAAAAAGAAGGAATGACAAAGTAATATTCCTTTAAATGTTTGTCTAGAATTATTTATAAATATCACTTTTGTTATATTTACTTTTCATATATCAATATAAAAATTAAATATTTTATTTCCATGTTACATTTTCAGGAAGATTATGAAAATCTCAAAAGATGAACGAGCTGATATCAGAAATATGTCAGTAGGAATGTCCAAAAAGGTGTACAAGGAGATGGTCAAAGAAATGGACAAAATTGCATCACAGGAGGAGCCATCTCAATAACAATGTGCTTCAAATGTAATATGTAATCATGGAATTTTTTGATCATTAGGTACAATAAATAAAAAATTTAGCATTAAATATTAATTTTCAAGAATTATCTTGCAGAAGAGAAAAGAAAATGGAACCCATTCAACACATAAAACAGGATGACAAGGAAGAAAAGGGTTGATATCTAAGTTTGTGAGTAATTGTTACTTCCTTATAACAACTTAACTAGATTTCATTTTTATATTTTTTTAAGTTGTTTTACAAAAATCATCATTGAATGTCTTCAAATAGGTGCTCACATACAAAGAAGAACCATCAGACGAATTGATTGAAATTGAGTTAAATATGGGTTGTGAGCATATGTTGGCATATCAGAAATTAATTGTGGAATTTGTAAACATCTATCAATCTTGTTTTACTTAGCTCCATCTATAATTAATACAACAAAAAAATCTTTTATATTAAATATATGATTTGTTATGGGGTAAAAGACTTGTAGGAAACAAAGTATGGAACTGTGCCAACAGATGAAATTTTAAAAGATGGCATGGTACATGGTTTTGAAAGAATGTGTGTAGTTTATGAGTCAATTGTTGCTATGGTACGCCATTTTTCTTTTTGATTTACATTTATGTGTATTATTTAATATTGCAATTTTCATTATTATCACCAATGTATATACACTCATTTCAGTTTATTTTTATGTTTGTAGATGGAAGGTGAAGAAGAAGAAAACAATCAACATCGTGAACAAAACTTTCCTAAAAATAACCCAAGTCATGGAAGTAGCTCTGGCAGTGACAACAGTTCAAGCGAAGAATGATGATCACTATGTTTGGATATCAAAGCAAGGCATTGTATTTTTTTAAATATGTCTGTGACATCAAACATTTTGTTTAATGTAATAGACATAGTGTCCCAATTCAAAGACAAAGGGATACCAATAACTATCCCATTTTGTATGATAAAGAATGTCTTATATATATATATATATATATATATATGATAAAATATGTTTTAATTTATTCTATTGTGTTCTCCATTGTCGTTATCAAATGCACTAATAAAAATTTAATTCATATGAATATTGTTATAAGATATATATGTGTCGAATTTTGATGAATAATGAATTTAAAAAACCACAATAATTATGATATGATATAAAAAATTAATCCAAACATCACATTCAAATGCATTAATAAAAATTTAATTAATATGAATATTTTTATAAGATGTGTCGACTTTTGATGAATAATGAATTTAAAACAATAACAATAATTGCATTGTCACACGTCGATGTTTCTAAAAAATACAAAATGAAAACTGGTGCGTGTCAGTAACTGTACACCGGTGTGTTTGTATTCTAAGGCGCACCGGTGCATTTATACGACCTATGGGCACCGCACAAATACCAAAACCAATTAAAAATATCGGTGTGTTTGTGTGATACAGTGCACCAGTGCGTTAATGTGTCTAGACGCACAAGTCATTGTGCGATCTATGGGCACCGCATGAATACCGATACCAATTATAAATCTCGGTGTGTTTGTGTGATATTGCACACTGGGGTGTTTATGTGTCTATAAGCACCGGTGCATTTGTAAGACCTATGGGCACCGCATGAATACCGATACCAATTATAAATCTCGGTGCATTTTTGTGATACTGCGCACCGTTGCATTTCTATAAGTCTACGCACCGGTGCGTTGATATGACCTATGGGCACCGCACAAATCCCAAGACCAATTAGAACGACCCCGTGCGTTGTCTCACCAATGCTACGCCCGGTGCGGTTTTATACCTTAACGACCCAGTGCATTCTCCTTCGACCACCTTGGGGCACCTTCTACATGTACACACTGGTGCATCAAAGCCATAGTAGTGCATCGATGAAAAAAAACAACTGTAAAAACCTCTAGCCGACCATTTTTGTTTAGTTGTGTTGAATTTCCGTTAAAAGCTCCACCAAAACCTCCGTAACCATAAACGGATGTTGTAGAAAATGTTTTTTTGACAATTTTGGTCAATTTTATAACACTAAAAACCTCCTTTATAACCTTTGCTAGAGGCTCTTTTCCTTGTAGTGCAAGAGGGTTTACATATTTTACACAACCACCCAACCAAGTGGGATTACATATTTGACATGACCTTAAAAGTCTAAATACGACTGAAATTCGAAATATTTACATCATATGTCTCAACATGAACCTTACATCAAATTACATATATGAATTTTAGAACCAATACCAAAAGACCTAAACAGTAAGATATCATTGAACATAATTCAGTAATCATAATGCCAACAATGCATTATACTCTGCAAGGCTAATGCTCCCCCTGAACCTGTGCTACTTGTTCATTGTCACCAATTCATTCATCAAAGCATATTTATAAATCAAATAAATATCACTGAGAAAATCATAACTAAATACCATATCAGCAGACTGTACCCATCAACACCAGACCAATCAAATTAGAAATTTCAGCATCATGTCAGAGTCTTTTCTTGATTCTACCCTGTTGTTTTTCTGTTAGAGAAAAACATACACAATTGTCTACAAAGAAACTCACGTATATACGCGACTATACTTCATGAAACCTGTGTACATAAATAAACCTTTCGAATGTTCACGTGTAGAGTGAGCATACTAGATTTACAACAAAGTGAGATAGAGACAACTCCCAGTTTTTGTCTGAGATATTCAAATGCTTCTTTGGGGAGAGGTTTAGTAAATATATCAGCATTTTTTTCTTTGGAGGGAACATAATCCAATTTAACCTTTTTCTCAGGCACTTTCTCTCGTAGAAAGTGATACTTAATAGGAATATGCTTGGTTTTGGAGCGCATTATAGGACTTTTCAAAAAACTGATAGTACTTGTATTGTCACATAGGATGGAGATGGGCGGAGAACATTTAATTTGAATATATTGTAATGTCTACATCATCCATATAAGTTGTGTGTGACAAGATGTATCAACCACATATTTTTCTTCTGTTGTAGATAAGGTAATGGAACTTTGTTTCTTGCTGAACCAAGATACCAACCAGGGCCCCATATAAAATGCACCTCCACTAGTGTTTTTCTAGTCATCAACATTTCCAGCCCAGACCGCATCTGTGTACACATGAAGAGTAAGATATGCATCTTTAGGATACCATAGACCAAAGTCTTTGGTTCCTTAGATATATTTGAGTATTCTCTTTACTACCTGAAGATGTGATTCCTTTGGATTGGCTTGGAAACGTCCAATAATCTGAACTGCATGCATGATATATGGTCTAATGCATGTTAGATAAAGCAAAATTCCAATCACAGACCTGTACTCTGGTTGGTTTAATGTGGGAGAATTATCATGAGAACTGAGGCTACATTTTATCATCATTGGAGTACATACAATTTTGCAGTCTTCCATCCCATACTTTTACATAATCTACGTGAGATATTTTGTTTTTGAGAGAAATATGCCATCTTTTACTTGTTGCACTTGTAAACAAAGAAACTATGTTAGTTCCCCATGTAAAGACATTTCAAATTATTGTTGCATAACAGAAGCAAATTTTTGGCTCATAGATTCTTCATTACTCCCAAAGATGATGTCATCAACATAAACAACAATAATTAGAAGTTTATCATCTTCAAATTTTGTGTACATATTGTTGTCTATGGATCCTTTTGTGAAGCCTTGTTGTTGAAACTACTTGTCAAGAATATAATACCATGCTCGCAGAGCTTGTTTTAGCCCATATAAAGCATTTTTGAGTTTGCATACAAGGTTTTCATCATTTCCCAAAATAAATCCTTTTGGTTGTTTAATATATACTTCTTCTTCTATATCTCCATTAAGGAAAGAAGATTTTACATCCATTTCATAAAATTTGAAATGTTGAAAAATTGAAAATGCAAGAAAAATTCTTATGGCTTCAAGTTTGGCTACTGGTGTAAATGTTTCTTCAAAGTATATACCTTCTTGTTAAGAATAACCTTTACAAACAAGTCTAGCTTTGTTTCTAATGACTTCTCCATTTTCATTCAACTTATTTTTGAATATCCATTTTTTCCCAATAACATTTTTATCATGAGGCCTTGGAACCATTTCCCAAGTATTATTCTTTTCAAATTGATCAAGTTCTTCATCCATGGCCTTAACCCAACATTCATCTTTACTAGCTTGATTTACATTTTTTGGTTCAATGGTAGATAATAAAGCTAGATAACTAAGAGAACCTACAAGGGTTCTTCTTGTTTTTACCCCCGATACCTTTTCTCCTAGAAATTAAGTTTATGGATGATTCTTTTGGACATACCTACAAGGAGCCTTTTCTTTATCTGATGTGTCTTCTTCTGCTACTTCATTAGTTTCTTCTTCTATATCATTGCGATTTGATGTGGGAAAAAAATCATCATCATAATCCTCTTTTGTTGTTGTTACATTTTGGTAACTGTGCATGCTTCATCAATTGCAACATTAGTACATTCAACAATTTTCCGAAGCCTCTTATTGTAGCATTTGTAACCTTTACTTCTAGATGAGTAACCAGGAATTATTACTTCATCTGCTCTAGCTTCAAACTTGCCAAGTTTTTCATCATTACTTTTTTATGAAACATTTTCTTCCAAAACTCTAAAATGATTTACAGTGGGAGGCTTACCATACCTGAGTTCATAAGGAGTTTTATCACTATTCACACGAACATGAGCCTTGTTGAGAATATTTATTGTGGTATATGCAGCTTCGCCCTAGAAGGTGTCAGGATTTCCAGACTCATCAAGCATAGCACGAGCCATTTGTTGAACTGTTCTATTCATTCTTTTTGCCACACCATTTTTTTGAGGAGTTTTGGCTACAATTTTTTTTCTTTTTATGCCATATTGTTCACAGAAATCAAAGAATTCATCTTATATGTATTCTCCTCCTCGGTCAGATCTAAGGCATTTGATTTTTAGATCTAATGCATTTTCAATTAAATCTTTGAAGACCTTAAATTTATCAAATGATTCATATTTTTGTTTCAATAAACCGATCCAGTACATTCTAGAAAAATCATCAATGAATAAGATATAGTATTGTTCTCCATGAGGTGAATTTTTTCTTACAGGTCCACACAAATCAATATGTATAAGTTCAAGAGGCTTACTTGTTGATCCTTTTTTGGCATTGAATTGAACTTTGGTTTTCTTACGAAATTGACATGACTTGCATATGGTACTTTCCGGTATGGTGATGTTGGGTAGATCACGAAAAACTTTCAACCTGCTTGATTTTCTTATTTGAGAAAAGCTTAGATGTTCCAACCTTCTGTGCCATAACTATTTTTCCTCTGCTTTTCCTAGGTAACATTGTTCTTGGCCACCTTTCAATATATACATATTTCTCATCTTGGTGTATCTTCCTTCAAGAGATCAAGATTCTTCTAAAGGACTGGCTCTGATACCAATTGTTGGGAAAAATACTAGGATGGGGGGGGGGGGGGGGGGGGTGAATACGTGTTAAAACTCATAATAATATTTTTCTTTTCTAAAATTTGTACGTGACTTTCTTGAAGCCAACTTGTATATCTACGCGACTGTTATAAAAGAAGCAACTAGCGTATGATTAGTAAACTTGTAAAACAACTAATTCTTTATCTATTTAATTTAACCATAATGTAAGAGATTCATCAGGTATTTGATAAGCAGTAAGCATGTGCATTAAGAAGAGGATAAAGAATCACACGTAAGAAACACACATGAACACCAGGATTTAAAGTGGAAACCCAATGTGGGAGAAAAACCACCGATGTTGTCATCTCAGTCTTAAATCTTATTAATATCGAAAACTTCTTACATTCATGTATTGGTGCAGACACATGGAAGTACACAGGCACCCACCTGCTGAAGGATACAACCTTCACTCCTTCTCCAGCTCCTACTGGAAGGGAGCTCCAACCCCCTGATCTCGTTTACCAGCAACCACTCGAAGGGAGATTCAGCCCCCTTGATCCAATCACCAACTACTACTATCAGGAATCTTTGACCTCCTTACTGAGGGCTCCAACCCTCATCACCATCTGTGGACCCTGTTTCATAAATTTTCACACTGGATCCACCTGATTTAATACATCATGACTTGTAGATCAATTGAATCAAACAATTACATAAATAAACCAAAACAATGATATCCCTGTAACCATAACACAGAACTTAACTCAAAGTACTACGTCAACACACGTACACACATAATAAACTGCAGCCTTGATCATTCATTTGCCAAAAATGTATATGCGCCTTAACTTAAGGAAACCCGCGTGTATACACGTTTTTCTGTTGAGAAACCTACGTATATATCTTAATATACCAAAAACCTGTTATTATGAATCAACCATAGAGTTGATCAGAGTTATTTTGAATTTTTTTTTTAAGCTTACAGAGCCCTCATGGAATTAGCAACGTCAATAATATTTTCAACCAATCAATTTTGTAACCAAATTCAACTTCATCGTTCAACCATAACTACTTCAAACATTATCATTAAAACCAGATCAACATTAAGACATCATTGACAGGAAAAAAATATACATCAACACGGGTCAGGTTGATCAGTCTTTTATAAACAAAAACCCTTCCTTTATGTATGCGACTTTGATGAAACGAACCCTCGTGTATACATGAATTTACCGAGACCAACCTACGTACAAATCTGCAATTTTTGACCTAAAATTGCACAACTCCTTAGAACTTCAGAAAGACTTAGATCATAATATTCAGAGATAAAAACATGCATCAATACTTAGATATTAGTAAATTCATGAGGATATCATACAATGCAAAGTCATTTGAGGTCTCATGATCCTGGTCAATTATTGTATTCATCAGGGCATAGTTATTTCAAATCTATATGTCAACTATGACCCTTACAATGCAAATATACTTCAAATTGAAATATTCATCAAAAACCCTTTCACATGAAAACTTTAACACTTTGATATTCTCCTCCTTATATAGCTTGAACCTTAGCCAATACCATGGACCAAAACCACACTAGTGCCGGTGGTAATCTTGGAAGGGATGAAATAACCATTATTGTGCTCAATATTGTGGGCTAATAGCATGGTCACAAGGCCCTTGGTATTATTAAATTAGTGCACCAACATGTACGTGAATTTGCTTCTTTATACCTGCATGTATGTGTGACTTGGCCTTGACGAATCCGTGTATATTTCTTCAAATATTCACCTTTACCAAACTTCTTATTCTAACATGTAAAATTATGTCCCATCATTCTGTCATTCTGTTCCATCATTCTGTCACCTCTAAACTCATTTGTGAATTCATCCAGGTACCATATACTTGTTCTGCTATAAGTGGGTTGCCATCAAGGAAAACATATGCATCATACTACCAACAAAATAAATTTAAAAGACTAAACTTCTTTTTAATACTATAATATAGTATACTAACATTGGTTCTAATGGGGATGACATCCTACCTGTGAGGTGCCAAGAACACCGTAGACTAGTAGCCTGACCATTGGGCTTTATTAACTCTTAACTTGAAACATAACTAACTCATGACTGATTTATGAATGACTCGTGACTGACTCATGAATGATTACACTCTAAAATCTGGCAGTAGCTCATCAAAATATTGGGCCTTATCATTGGGATTCAAATTCCAATGACAACTGCCCACACTTGTAAAACTAAAAATTATATGGCTATATACAATGAAATAGTGCTTGAGAAACCTTCCATTCACAGGTCCTCCAGCAAGAATTTTTTCTGTCAAATCCTACAACAAATATGCATTACTCCCATGGAAAGCTGCAATATTGATTAGTCCTTTCCAAATATTTTCAAATTTTCCATGTTTACCTTTATCTTCATTCTTAGCATCCCACTTCAAAACCAAATAACCTTCCTGAAAATATTTAGCCTTTGTCCTTCGATCAAAAATATTCTTAATTTTGTCGTGGATTGCTTGGGTTTTTTTATATACCTCCTCTCTTATTTGTTGTAATTGAATCATCTGATTTATTCTCCTTTGTAATTCATTTGGATCTACATCTACTTCCTACAACAACTTCATTATTTGGATCCCCAATGAAGAAGAAAAAACCACATTTGTTCCATACACCAGTTGGAAAGGTGACATACCAATTGACTTCTTAGTGTTTACTCTATCAACCCATATTGCATAGATCAACTTCTTGTGCCATGTTTTCTTATTTTACTACAAAAATTTATTTATAATGCTCACTAAAATTTTATTTGAGGACATAAATAAACCGTTACCTTATGGGTAATATGCAGTAGAATGAATGATTACAATACGATATTTATGATGGAATTCAATCATTTTGTTGGAGTTTAAAGCAACAACATTTCTAGTGATTATCCTATAGGGAAAACCAAATCTTGAGAGGATATCACCTTCCAGAAATTAGATGATGGCTGAGTCTGTTGTCTGTTTGGTTGGTATTGCTTCTATCCACTTTGTAAAGTAGTCAATGGCTATCAAAATCCATTTGTGTTGGGTTGAAGATGATGGATGGATTTCCCCAATGAAATCCAGACCCTGCTGTTGGAATGGTTCTTCAATTGCAATTGGTTTTAGGGGCAGAGGCAAGAACTTCCTTTTTCCTTAAAAAAATTGACATTCATGGTAGCTTGAGACGATTTTATAGACATTGAAAAACAAGGTTGGCCAGTGAAAACCAACCCTCAAAAATTTTTTAGTTGTGGATTTCCAAAAATGATGGCCTCCACAATCCCCTTTTTGAAATTCTTCCATAATATTTTGTGCTTCATCCTCCAATAAAAAATTCATAAAACACCTCCCAAATATTTCCAATACAAAAATTAATTCCAAATGCATAATTTTACACCCTTCAATTTCTGAAATCTTTCCTTTGTTTTTATAATCTATTGAGGAGCTTGTAAATGTTGTAAAACATAAACTGTATCAACATACCACTGAGAGGAAAGAAAATTTTTAGATACCTGTTGAGATGCCTCTGCGCTACTATCATCCAAAAAACCAACTATGAAATTTATGTTCAATATAATCAAAGTTAAATCAACCATCTATTTTTCCAATCCTTGACCCTTTATCATCTTGGTAGGCTTGATCTCCACGTCATACTTGAGAATAGTTTTGTATCCATATGCCTCTTCTACCTTCAGGATTAGGTTGGGTTAGAGTGCCTTTAACAACAACATTTGTTACATAAGTAATCACATGTGAATGAAGCACATAAACTCTAAAATATTTCAAAGCTTTAACAATGCATAAGCTTGCTTCTCCATAATATTTTATTTAAGAAGAGAATCTCTCAAACTTATGCTAAATAAGGCTATTGTCTTTTCATTACCTTACTTATTTTTCTGCATACAAACTGCTGCAATTGTCTGTTCTGATGCAAAAGAGAAGATAATAAGATATCTAGTATAATATGGACTAGCTAAGATAGGAGCCCTAGCCAAGGCTAGTTTTACCTCATCAAAGTATTTCTTTGTTTCAATGGTCCACTTGATTTCACTTTCCTTTTTGAGCATGTTGGTCAAGAACCTTATAATTTATGCTAAGTTTGGAATGAACCTTCTAAAAAAAGTAGCTCTTCCCAAAAAATATTGAACTTCCTTCTTATTCCTCGAAATACCAATTTTCTTAATTGCGGCCATCATGTTCGGATCAATTTTAATTCCATCCTTTGAGATTATATTCCCCAACAATTTTCCTTCATCCATTTAAAAATGTGACTTATTTGGATTTATGGATATGCCAAACCTTATGCATTTCTTAAAACTTGTCTCTCATGCTGCAAATGATCAAAATCAAAATCTGGAAATACAAGGATATCATCAAGGTAAATGATAATGAACTTCTCATTTTCATCAGCAAATATCCATGGCCCTTTGAAAGGTATCCCCTGCATTCATTATCCCAAAAGGAATTTTAGCATACATAAAGGTTCCCCATGTTGTGATAAAGGTTGTTTTTTCCTAATCATCAGTGTGGACCAAGATATGATTGTATCCTAAGAAAACATCAAGAATGGATATACTCTTGGAGGCAACCACCTTTTGTTTTATATGGTCCATATTTGGTAAGGGATAATTGTCTTTGAGAGACACTTTTTTGAGGTTTATGAAGTGAACACAGAGCCTTATCTCTCTAGTATTTTTCCTTATAGAGACTAAATTAGAAAGCCATTTTAAAAACCTTAAAGGAACAATAATTTTTGCATCAAACAATTTTCTCACTTATTTTTCAATAATAGGAAGCAACAAGGGATTGGTTCTTCTCAACTTTTGTTTAAAAGGATTTTTATCATGCTTGATTGGAATTGTATGTTGAATAATACTTTTATCATATACTTTTAGGTATTCATATCCCCAAGCAAAAACATTTGTAAATTTCTTCATGATATGAAGGCATTTCTGTCTATATTCATGGGTTAAAGACTTTTAAATCTTCACAATATTAGGCTATTGTTTTGTACCTATATTGCAATCATTTACTTCCGTTTCACTGGGAACTATTTTGGGGTTCTTTGCTACACTATTCTGATCAAATAATTTCTCAAGAGGGACCAAACCCTTTGGTATTACATTATTCTTGAATTATATAACCTTCATATTTGTCACTTTATTTTCAAAACCATCTAAATTTGAACCCAAAACTTGTTGTTAATTCCCATCAAAACAATTTTCTTCATCTATGCGCAAATTGGAAAATTCCTTAGTCATTTGCAGAAAATTATCAAGTTGCTTGTCATCTTTGAAAACTTCCCAATATTTTATATTATCCGGGATTACTGGTCTATTTTTTACTTCTATTTCATACTTCCTATTGGGAAATATGGGAATCCTAAACAAACTAGCTGAGGTGGTCAATTCATCAGCTACCATATTCTTCCATTTAGGAATCAAAGATAAATTATCTTCTGAAAACATTTGCAGCATTTCTAAGATAGAATTCCTATATTCCCTCATCCTAGGGTGTTTAATTTCATATCATAGTAAACTAAATAAATAGTATGGTTATTAGGCCTTTCCTTGCCACTTACCATGTATTTCATCAAAGTTTATTTGTACAATCTCCTTGGATGTCCAAAAACATGAATTGTGGCCTATGACATATCCATATGTAAGGTACCTTTTAACTTAGCATCCCATGACCAAATAAAATAATACCAAAATTTGGAGAAATATCAGCAACAACTATATCCATAACTATGCTTTTTTCTGGAATTTGGGTGAGATAAACAACCAAATCCTTGATTAAAACAAAACATTTCACTTTACTTGAATAAAAGGAAAAGACATCTTTATATGGTCTTGTTATTTCTAAACCAAGTTTCTCCATAATAACCTTTGGAATTAGGTTATGTTATGCACCTGAGTCTAACATTTCATTATGTAGAATCAAATCATGCACATTAAATCTAACATAGAAGGGTGGTACATATACATCTTTGAAATTCCCTTCAACTTTTGGATCAACTAGAAGCTCATGATGATCATCATTCAAATTAATATTATATCAAACATCTCTAGCCTTTAGTGCTTAAATAAAATAATTATTAAATAGTGATTTAACAATTATTCCAAATATAGAATTAAGGAATAATAAATAAATATTGATTTATTTAATTATTCCTAGGTGATTTAGTCAAATGTGACAATGAATAATTATCAAATAATGATTTAATAATTACTCCTAGAGAAAATTAAATAAATAATGATTTATTCAATTATTCTCATTGGTTTTTTAATTTTAATTAGAAATAATTTAATAAAAAATATTTACTAAATTAATTCCTACTATGAAAGTGATTTTACTATGGTAAAATTAAACTCACATGGTGTATTTCCAATGCAATAACCCAACTATGGAAAGACATTTAAATGAATAAATCTTTATTGATAGCATCTGAGGAAGAAGATCTAAAAAAGGGTTTTCAAATCCCCCTCCGTGGGACGGGTTCTTTGACATCCTTGGCGCTTCAATGATTGATTCTCTCCCAATATGTGAAAAAACCCAAACAATATGTATAACTCTAGTGGGAGCTCGAATGCAAGAGGACATTAATAGTGACGATGATAATGATGATTGTGAAGAATGAATGGAAAACCCTCTTACTTATAACAAAGTATTGGGTTGATCTTCAAATTTAGAAATAATAGAATATCATTGGCCAAATCAAGATCAAACCGTTAGGAATACTTTATTATATTTTTTGGGGAGGTTAAATATATTCATTTTTAAATAATTAACAAATAAAATGATTTATTAATTATTTTGCGAAGATTAATAAATGTGTGAAAATGAAATAATTATTAAATACTGATTTAACAATTATTCCAAAAATTGAATTAAGGAATAATGAATAAATAGTGATTTATTTAATTATTCCTAGGTGATTTAGTCAAATGTGACAAGGAATAATTATCATATAATAATTTAATAATTATTCCTAGAGAAAATTAAATAAATAATGATTTATTCAATTATTCTAATGGGGATTTTAAATTTTAATTAGAAATAATTTAATAAAAATGGTTTACTAAATTATTGTTATAGTAAAAATGATTTTACTATGGTAAACTTAAACTTACATGATGTAGTTCGATCCACCTAGTTAGAAATGACTATGTGATCATTTTTTGGTGATAACAAAATATGTAATGAAACTTCCCCATTAAATCATGTGTAAAGAGATTCACAACCCTACCCCATGAATGACTAAGACTCTCAGGGCCAAGAGAAAGAGACTTTTTGGATTTAGAAAGAGAAGGATGGGGGACACCATCCCAGTGAAAAGGGGCAAGAAGGGATCCGAAGGCTATGCTTTTTGTAGACCCACCTGAAAATTTGTTAACACCATCTAGCCCACCCACATCATTGAGCCGAGGCACCTGTGTCATTCTAGGAGGAAATGCTAGAAAGCATAGAAAACCCAGTGATAAAAAAACAGAGAGAATCATTTAGGCACTAAATGAGAAGGGCCTAGAAACCCCAGAGAAAACCCCAGCCCCTTGGTCACAAATTATGTGAAAAAATCCACCTCATGATAGCTGATTAGAAATTACCAATAAATACAAGAATTTGAACTATATAAAGTGCAGACAAAAACTACCATAAATGCAAACCAAAGCCACAATAGTTGTAGGAACTCCCTCCATGGCCAAAATCCTCTGTGTGGAAGGTGGTTACTTTGAGAAAAATGACGACTACAAATAATTAAAAGACCATGACAGATTACCGTGGTAGATTTAAAAGATCCAAAAAATTTAAATATACGCATAACTTATGTCAATATAAACAAATAATTTTAATCTTTTAAATATACTAACCTCTATATATATATATAGTATTATTTTTGTTTCAATTATAATATATTTCATTCTATAGTATCCCCGCCTTTAAATGTAGTCCCACCTTTCCTTGTGGTGGGTTGGGAAAACTTAACTTTGAAACTACCTACAAAATAATATTCGATATATGTACAAAAAAAAATGGTTATGAAGAGTATGGCTGATTATGTGGTTGGGAAAAAAATCGATCTAAATTCATTATTAAATAAATGATATATTAAAAAGTTAAATTATTTATATATTAATCATATATAAAATTAATTTATGAATTTAAAATATTGATTATATATATATATTTTTTATAAAATGTTTTAATTAAACTTTGATAAATAATTTAATAAATTATATAAAATTAAGATTAATTTAACTATATTTTTTTTTATATTAAAATATTAAATTACATAGTGTATTATTTTTATTAAATTATATAGTATATTATTTGAATTATAGTATAACATATTTTTCATTTTCTTTCTTTTGTTTTAATATCACGGATTAATATAAAATTTAACTTACAAATTATTGATCGTTTCTAAGCACATAGATAAATTATGTTTTTTTTTGAAATTTATTGTTTGAAAAATAAGAAATATCATGGTTTAATGTAAACTTTAACATACAAATTATTGATCATTTCTTAACACATAGATAAATTATGTTTTTTTTTAGAAATTTATTGTTTGAAAAATAAGAAATATTATTATATATCAAGAAAATAATAAAAAATAAATTATATATATATATATATATATATATATATATATATATATATATATATATATATATATAAGCTTCTACTAATTCCAAAAAATAAAATTACATCAATAAACTAAAAACAATTCAAGCATAATATTTTACTTTCTAATATCATATATTAGGATGATTTAGATGTTTTTCTTTTTTTTTCCCTCAGTGTTATCAGTAACAATTGAATATGTACCCATTTTCTTATTCTTCTAATATATCTCCATATGTAATAGTTCCTATTTGATTTCCTATGTAAATAAATAAAATAAGACCAATGTCATGGGATACGTATTTCAAGCTGAATGTTGGAGCAAAACACAATGACGAGGATCACTTGTGATTAATTGATGGCTATGAAATTTTGCAAAGGCATTGGAAAAGCAAAAGAGACATTAATTGACATTTTATTTATGAAATATTAGAAAATAGGAGAAAAGGGAGATGAAGGGTCACATATTTGCATGTGAGGAAAAATGAAAGAAAATGAAGAAAATAGAGGCCTCAATGATATAAACACTTCTAAGGATCAGTTCACATCTTTTGTTGGTTAAGATTTTGACAATTCTATGGTGAAGCTCTCTCTATATTCTTTCATTATCCCATACTCTTTCACACTTAAAGAAATCATGGAGCATGCTTGGAGCACTCTAGCTTTTATTGGATTTGGAGAAAGAAGGTAAAGGAAAGTGGGAAATCACAAGGAAATAGGGGGATAAGAAGCTACAACTAAATTGCTTTATAGGTAATAGGTTTCATGTATGATTTCCTTTCTTATTTATGGATGCATCGTATATGCATGTGGGTTTCTAGTTATGTTGTCATTGGCATGGAGGATTTCTTGGATTGAAAATGGTTTCAACCTTGCCTTTCCATTTCCTGGATAGCCATGGTGTTGTGAGTTTTCCATTTGATCGTTTTCTGGTTGGTGCTCATAATTCCTTATGGTTGTGGGTTGGAACAAACGCTTTGGAGGCCCTGAAACAACTTGATTTGAGTTACTAGTACTAGAGCATAGCTTAGAAAAACACTTTGGAGCCCTTAGTGGGTTGAGTTACTAGTCCTGGAGTCGAGTTGGACAAACGCTCTGGAGAAATTGAAGGGTGTCAGTTGAGTTTACTAAATCTTGGAGCCCTTGACAACTCGGGTAGAGATTGATCTTGTTGGTGTTGGTGATGTACGACCATAAGGTGGAATCATTGGTTGAGGGTTGAGGTGGTTTGGCCTCTGAAAACCCTGGTTTGGTTTTGTTTGGTTTATTCCATGAGATCCCACATTCATTCTTGGAATATGGCATGGGGGTGATTGGTTGAATAGAGATTTGATTCAACCCAATCTATGGTTAGATGGTATGTGGAAGCCCTTGACTTGGTTGGTATTTTAATATGTTAATAAGAGCTAATGTTTTATTGTGATTCATGTATATATGCCAAAAATATGTTGATGATATTATGGCTAGGTTTTCATCGTTTATATGTTGGTTATTTTCTAGTTATATGTTGTTTATATAATGTGTATCTTCTATGGCTTATGTCATGAATATTTTAGCTATTGATTGGTTGATGAATGTATGGACTAATAAGTATTATTGTAGCTGTGTGAGAGAGCATAGGGCCTTCTCGGTGATTCTCACATGAATCTTGGAATTTTACGATCAAATATGCAATCATGACCTATAACTTACATGTTTTCCATGTGTTTGACGAAATTCATAGTATGTTATGGTCATTCTAGGTCAAGTTTTGAGTTGATATTGAATGTTTATATGTGTTTCCATATTAGAAATGATTCTGGCAAGTCTCAGTCAATTCTAGGAAGTGTTCTGGAGGCAGGCCTAAAAAGGTGGCACTGATCTCGGGACCATATGCTCAAAATTAAATAATTTGGGACACAACCACACCCATGCAAGCTAATGCATGCAGTTGGAGGCCTATAACTGAACGAAGGCCTTGTCATGCATGCGGTTGGGGGTTAAAGTATGGTAAGGCAAGCCCTAATTTAGGGATTGGTCACCTAGGGTGATTCTTTAGCCCTTGAAGGTCCTTGTAGTCCTAAGGGATGTTGTGAGATGTCAGGTTGTCATTAGTAGTTGGCCCCACTTCCTTAATTATATCTAGGAAGTCGAGTCATGTTATAGTAGCTCTTCGTCTCATGTTGACCCTCGTAGTTCGGTGAAGCTAGGTAAATGTGGGAGGGGTGGTTACAGATTGGTATCAGAGCTCTCAATTTCAAGCACTTGGAATGGATGGGTTGAAAGTGTTGTCATACATGCATGTTAGTTGTCTATGTGTTTGTTATGCATGCATTCTGATAGCCACTGCTGTATTTGTGTCATCATGTATAGGTTGATGATGTTAATGTTGGGATGATTGATATGTGGATTTCGTTATATACATATGTTGTGCTAATCCTAATTAATTTTGCATATGAGATAGCCTCCCCTAAACTTCATTGAGGTATGTTGATTATGTTTATATTTGGTTTATCCGACATGGTATGTTAGCGCAAAGTAGAATATCAAGATGACAAGAAAAATGGTTGAGTACAATTCACGTGATTCTCCCTACATATTATATGAGAAACATGGTAATGAGTGCTCCCCTAACACAACAGATACATTGAGAAGTGTGAAAGAAAAGATCAAAAGTTGTAAGGTTGATCATGATAGGATCATTCCATCACAAGAAAGACTTGCCATGGCACAAGAAAAACAAGCAGAAGTTAATGTAGTAATCCTTCAAAGTCTATCATATTTGCAGATACAGGGACCACTTATGATCATTCATGAATAGGAGGAAAGGACTAATGGGGCATATGGCAGTAGGTATCATTCAAGATACATGTTTGAAATGGATGTTATAGTCATATATGGTAGGTTCTTAGATACACCTGACACGAGGGGTAATTACCACAGGTTCTATTCTAGTTTAGGTTCAAAGAGACAACATTGTCATTGTCATCACCATATGTATAGGAGGAGTGAGAAGCAATACTTGTAGGATGAATTCAAGAAAGAAGAGCCTCCTGAATTTGATGGAGAAATTAAGAAGTCACATGATGCAAAAGCTTTGTTTCTTGGAATGAGTAGGTTTTTCATATTACATGGTTACTTAGATAATATGAAGGATAGGATATCTAGTTTCAATATTAAAGGAAAAATAGATATTTGATGGGAAGATGTGAAGAATGTCAGAGGAATTCGAGAGGAGGAACTGAATTGGAGTGAGTTTGAGAGAATTTTAAGGAAGAAGTATCTATCTGAAAGATACTATGCTAACAGGGAAAAGGAGTTCTATGAGTTCAAGATGGGAAGTATGACCGATGAGGAGTATACTAGAAAATTCTTGGAGCTTTTGAGATATGTGTCTTTTCTTAAGGAGAAGGAAGAAAAGATTGAAATATTCATCAATGGGTTGCTGGTATAATTCAAAGATAGGATTGAGTTTGATGAGCTTAGATCGCTAGAGGAAGCCATGAGAATGTTGAAACACTATTAGGAGAAATCGAAGCACAAGTATGAGTCCAGGCGGGATTGGAAAGGTAATGAGAAGAATGAAGGAAAGTGGGATAAGAATAGAGGAAAACCATATGATATAGATGAAAATTAGAATGCAACACCGTATAATAAATACAATGCAACTGACAAAGGACATGGATTTCAGTCTGAGGAGCGGAACAAGGGTGATGGAAGGAACCCTTTACAGTGTTGGACTTGTGGCAAGGAAAATCACAAGAGATATTATCCACATCATTAGGGTGGCATACCATAGATCTATAGTGCTCAGGAGGCACAGACAATTTGGGATTATGGACAGAGTATTCCTCAAATTTATGCAACATTGGATAATAGGCAGGCTAATCACTAGGAATATATTATTGAGATGGAAGGTAATAGTTGTGATCAAGTTGTTTCTATTTTGATTGACCCTAAATCTAACTATAGTTATATCAGTCCCCACCTGGTGGATAAGTGTTGTTTGAATAAAGAAGTGCATGCAGAGTCTTGGTTGGTGTAGTTGGCTATAGGTACTAAGAAAAGAGTTCATCATTGGGTAATATATTGTGCATTTGAGTTGAACAACATGTCTACATTAGTGCATCTAAATGTGCTTCCTTTGGGATCATAAAATATGCTATTGGGTATGGATTGGTTGTGAATTCATAGGACTAAGGAGGATTGATATGATAAGGTTATTAAATGTTTTGAATATGATGGAGAGAAGAGAATATTATAGGGTAAGGAGAAGCCTACATTGGTAAGAATGGTCACAACTATGCAGACAAAGTGCAGTAGCAGGAAAGGATGTGTATTTTTTACATTTTATATTTTCAATGACAAAGGGAAAGATGTTGAGGATGTTGCGGTTTTGAATAGGTATATTATTTTGCAAAATTTTCAGGATGTGTTTCCTGTAGATATCTTAGATTTACCGCCTCATAGGGAAGTGGAATTTTCTATTGAGTTGATGGCAAGAGAAATGCCAAAATCGAAGGCACCTTACAAGATGAGCACTCCAAAGTTAGTGGAACTAAAGTTGTAGTTCAAGGAAATGCTTGACAATGGATACATTATGCCAAGTGTGTCACCTTGGGTTTCACTAGTGTTGTTTGTGAAGCTAAGGTTGTATATTGATTACAGGTAGTTGAGCAAGGTGATGATGAAGAAAAACTACCCTTTGTCGTGGATTGATGACTTGCTTGATCAATGGAAGGGAGCAACAATGTTCTCGAAGATTGATCTGAGATCAAGATATCACCAGGTACACATCAAAGAAGAGGACATCTACGAGGCTACTTTTTGGGAATCATGAGTTTGTTGTGGTTCCTTTTGGCTTGACTAATGCTAAAAATACTTTCATGTGTTTGATGAATAGTGTGTTACATCTTTATATGGAATTTTTTTTTTTATTGTATCCATTGATGGCATATTGATATATTCTAAGAATGAGGAAGAGCATGCAAAACATCTAGCAGTAGCATTGAAATTGCTAAGAGAGCATCAATTATATGCCCTTAGTAAATGCAGTTTGTTTTAGACAAAATTTCATTACTATGATGGAGTGGGAAACTCTTAGGAATGTAGATGAGGTTAGATCACTCATGGGGCTGGCAGGTTATTATGGGTGTTTCGTCAAAAACTTCTCACAGATTTCCTATCATATTACATCCTTGCAGAGGAAAGGGAATAAATTTGAATGGAAAGAAGAATGTGCAGCTAGTTTTGAAGAGTTGAAGCAGTTTCTTACAAATCCTTCGGTATTGAGGATTTTAGATCCAGATAAAGAGTTTTTGGTATGGATAGATTCTTGCAAGAGAGTTTTTTGTGGAGCTATAATGTAGGAAGGACAGGTAGTATGCTATGAGCCAAGGAAACTAAATGAGAATGATCAGAACTACGTGACACATGACATTGAGTTGGTAGTTATCATCCATCATTGAAGATGTGGAGAAAATATCTTCTCGGTAGGAGGTTCATTTTGAAGAGTGATCACAACGGACTGAGATACTTGTTTGACCAACCTAATTTAAATGTCATACATACAACGTGGTTAGCCACGTTTAGTGATTTTGACTTCGAGATCAGATAATTTAAGGGTAAAGAGAATAGGGTTGCAGATTATCTTAGCAAAAGAGTGCAGGTAAATCACATAGCATCTATGAGTTCATATGGGATAGATTTACACGATTGGATCTTGCACATGGGATAATAGGATGATAGGTACTAGTAGCTTAAACACATGTTACAACAACATGGTATAGGTGAACAGGATGTGGATTATCATCTCACAACAAATTGTTTTTTCATATTTAGGGATAGGACCTATGTTTCAGACAATACTGAGCTTTGCAATTTTATCTTAAGGTAATTTCATGTCAGGAAGTATTCAAGTCATCCTAGATATTAGAAACATTGAAAGTGGTTAAGAAGTTCTAATCATTGTCCGAATTTGAAGAAAGAGGTGGACGAGTTTGTTGTGAGGATTTTTTATTGTCAATAGGTAAAAGAAGAGTGTAATCATCCAGGTAGTTTATTGCAACCAATTATGATTCCAAAGTGGAAATGGCAGGTCATTTCAATAGCCTTCATTACAAGTTTGTCGAGGACATCTAGACAACATTATTCTATTATGGTTGTGGTTGATAAGTTGATTAAGGTAGCTCACTTCATTCTAGTGAATTCTGCGAATTCAGATAGTGAGGTAGCCCAAGTCTTCATCATGGAGATAGTATGTTTACATTGTATCCCTAAGAAGATTGTTTCAGACATAGATTCCAAGTTCACTTCCAGGTTTTGTAAAGAGTTGTTTGCAGGTTTGGGGATAGAGTTGGCCTTTATTATAACTTATTATTCACATACAGAAGGAAAAACAAAGAGATTCATCTAGATTCTTGAGGATATGTTGAGGATGTATGTCATACATCAACAATAGAAGTGGGAAGAGTATCTCCCAATGGTGGAGTTCTCATATAAAAATGGGTATCAGGAATATTTGAAGATGAGTCCATTTGAGGAATTTTATGGGAATATTTGTAATACTCCTATCAGTTGGAGTGATCCAATGAACACGGTATGGATTGGATCATATATGTTGGAATATATGGAATAGGAAATGCAGGTTATCAAGAAGAATATAAAGGTAGCATAGGACAAGAAGAAGAGTTATGCATATCAATATAGGGTATTTAAGGAGTTTGAGGTTGGGGAACAAGTGTACTTGCACATCAAGCCCAAGAGGATCTCCTTAAGGATTGAATCATGTGCCAAGCTAGCACCTTTAAATTTCAGGCCTTTCGAGATTGATGGCCTACCGACTTGCACTACCTCCAAAAATGAAAGTCCATTATATTTTCCATGTGTCAGTGAAATATGTTTATCATGTGATTGATTGGTATGTATTATAGGTGGATCTAGAAGGACAATTCTAGCCGGAACCTTAGTTCATTTTTAGCGAAATATGCTCGTGCTACGGAATCAAGAAATCAGGCAAGTTAAAGTGCATTGGAAGCACTTTGGGCCCAATGAGGCTACATGGGAGATGGTTGATCACATGTAGGACATGTATCATTCTATAGTCACTGGTTGAGTGGATGTATTTTGATACATATTTTGATGTTCTGTTTTGTTTATGTCTATATATATGCGTATATATGTAAATACCACATCGAGTTGTGTTATAAAGCTCTGATAAGCGGTATGGTGTTCATGATATGTTGGTTATTTCTTCAGCAGTATGTTATGATGTAAATGTTTCATCGAGTTGTGTTATAAAGCTCCATGAGAAATATGTTCCTTTTTGGTTTATAAGTGTTATTGAACACCGAGGATGGTGTTCCCCGAAGGGGGAGGGGTTTGTAACATCCCCTAGTTGATTTCCTATGTAAAAAGATAAAATAAGACCAAGGTCATGGGACACATATTCCAAGTTGAATGTTGTGAAAAATATAGTGATGGGGATCACCAATGATTAATTAATGGTTATGGAAATTGGAAAAGGCATTGAAAAAGGAAAAAAGGCATTAATTGGAATTATATTTATGAAATAATGGAAAATATGAGAAAAGGGAGATCAAGGGTCACATATTTTCATGTGAGGAAAATTGAAGGAAAATGAAAAAAATTAAGGCCTCAATAATAAAAAGACTTATGAGGATTAGTTCACAAATTTTTTTGGTTAATATTTTAAGAGTTCTATGGTGGAACTCTCTATTTATTCTCTCATTCTATCATATTCTTGCACACTTAGAGAAATATCAGAGCATTCTTGGAGCATGCTTAGATCGCTCTAGTTTTCATTGGATTTGGAGAAAGAAGACAAAGGAAAGAGGGAAAACACAATGAAACAGTGGGATAAACAACTACAATTGGATTTCTTTACAGGTAATAGGTTGCATGTATGATTTCCTTGCTACTTTATGGATGCATGGTATATGCATGTGGCTTTATGGTTATGTATTATCATTGGCATGGAGGATTTATTGGTTTGAGAGTGATTTTAGTATTTCCTTTACATTTCTTGGATAACCATGGAGTTGTGGGTTTTCCATTTTATTTTTTTCTGGTTGGTGCTCATAATTCCTTATGGTTGTGGGTTGGAAAGAACACTCTAGAAGCCCTGGAACAACTTGGGTTGAATTACTAGTCCTGGAGCATACATTGGAAAAATGCTTTGGAGCCCTTGGTGGGTTGAGTTACTATTCATGGAGCTGGGTTAGACACATGCTCTGGATCCCTGGAAGGGTGTGGGTTGAGTTACTAGTTCCTAGAGCCCTGGAAAACTTGGGTAAAGACCGATCTAGTTGGTGTTAGTGATGTCCAACCATGAGGTGGAATCACTAGTTGAGGGTTGAGGTGGTTTAGCCTCTGGAAAACTTGGTTTGGTTTTGTTTGGTTTATTCCATGAGATCCCATATTCATGCTTGCAATATGGCATGGGGATGATTGGTTGAAAGAGATATTTGGTTCAATACCATCTATGGTTGGGTGGTACATGGAAGTCCCTAACTTGATTGGTATTTTAATATGTTAATAAGAGATAATATTCTATTATGATTAATGGATGTATATCAGCAATATGTCAATGATATTATGGTAGGGTTGCCATGGTTTATATGCTGGTTTTTTTTATATATATGTTGTTTATATGATGTGTATCTTCTATGGCTCATATCATGAATTTTTTATCTATTGATTGGTTAATGAATGTATGGAATAATAAGTGTTATTGAAACTATGTGGATAGGGAATAGGGCCTTCTCGTTGATTCTCAGATGAATCCCAGACTTATATGATCATATATACATTCATGACCTGTAACTTACATGTTTTCCATGTGTTTTGACGAAATTCCTAGTAAGTTATGGTCAGCCTAGGTCAAGTTTTGAGTTGAGATTTAATGTTTAGATTTTTTTTCCATGTTAGAGATGATTATAGAAAGTCTCAGTCAATTATGGGCAGTGATCTGTAGGAAGTCTTGAAAAGGTGTCATTGATCCCAGGACCGCATGCTCAAAACTGAAGAATTTGGGTCACAACCGCACCCAGGTAAACTTATGCATGTGGTTGGAGGCCTAGAATAACACGGAGGCCTTGGCATGCATCGGGTTGGGGGTTAAAGTGTGTAAAGACAAGTCCCAACTCAAGGTTTGGTCACCTAGGGCGATTCTTTTTCCCTTGAGGGTCACTATAGTCCTGAGGGATGTTGTGAGATGTCAGATTGTTGTTAGTAGTCGGACCCACTTCCTTAATGGATCTAGGAGGTTAGTTCATTTCATAGTAGCTCTTTGTCTCATGTTTACCCTGGTAGGCCGGTGAAACTGGGTAAATGTGGGAGGGGTGGTTACACCATAGCTACAGATTCAGTTAGGATCATTATGTATTTCTAGCTATCTGAATGGTCAAATTCACAGGACTAATTCTGACCACAGATAGTCGACACCATTAATGTCGAATATAATTCACTTTTCTTCACAACACATTTCTCCTCTATAGAGGGATGATTAACTATCACCGGGGCAGAACTTGATGTAGAGAGGTTGAATTGTCCTAGGGTGAGTTGATAAGCAGAATTTTTAAAAATAATTATTTGAATTTAAAAAATTAAATTAATTATTAATATATAACATTTAAAATAAACAATTTTTTTTATTTTTAATTAAATTTTTTTAAAGTGATAAAATAAAAATATTAAAAATAAATTAACAAATATTTTAATTATTAAACTAGCATATATTTATGTTAATTTATCAAAAAAATCAAATTTCTTGAGGTGAAAAACTTGTAAATAGGTTTGTACCTTGAGAGATTTGATCCCTCTAGGAGCTTGATAAATCCTTGGTTCACATGGATCTATGTTGTTTATTTATATATATGTGAAGCGTCAACTCCATGATAAGCATGAAAGGAATTACACGTCTCCTTAAACTTAAAAAACACATATTTACATTGAATGTGTTTATATTTACATTGAATGTTTTTTTTATTATTAGTATTTTTTTTTAAATGTTACATATCAACTCATTATAAAACACCTATAGATGGACCAAAGCTACCTCAACCATTGATGGATTAAGAGCTCTCTAGTGCTCTCTCATTTTTTTAATTTATATATTTAAATTCTACGTATAAACTCCATATTAAAAAATGAATAAATTACACATATAAAAATTAATTTCAATTCCTTATATGTCTCTATATAAAATTATGTTACCCAATATGTGCATTCAATTTTTTTTTTTGAGGTTGATTTTTAAATGCCACTTGCCAACTACATATAAGTAAGGAATTACACATCTTCTTTAGTTCATACTAAAATGTAAAAAACAATAATAAATGATATATATATATATATATATATATATATATATATATATATATATATATATATATATATATATATATATATATATAACTTTCAAGTACTTTATCTCTATATAAAGTTGATGTAAAATTAAGATGGAAGTTGAAGTATTTTATTTATGGCCAATTTTGAACATTTTTTCTTTATTATTAGTATTTTTATTTTGTTAATATAGATTATTTTATTTTTTAAATGTAACGTTACTACATCTCCACTTGGCACAATAATAAATTTAGTGAATAAATTTTAAAATTTTAAAACTATTTATATATAATCATAATTACATATTTTTAATATGTAAATTAATTATACCATTTTAAGATATTTGGAAATTTTCGAAATGTATAATCTCCTTTCATTATTACATTATGCAATTTTACATTAAATTTTTCATTAATATCCATAATGTTTTAGTAGGGTTTTGACCTCCATTCAATATTTTAGAATATTCATACTAGTATTGAGATTTATCTTCAAAGTAGGTGTGTCCATTTTCCCTTTTAATTAAGTTGATTAATTAAAAATATCATATAAACAAGTGTTATATGAAGTGTGTTATGGTTTTTTTGGGCATGTGATATTGATAAGCTATGGTATTGTAACAAAGTCTATTTACATATAATATTAAAAATCGCCATAGTAAATTAAGAGTAAATCTCTATGATCAAGAATCTTGTTTCATGTGTTTTTTAGAATATATAAATGCTTAACTTATATATTAATTATTTTAATAATAATAATAATAATAATTATTATTAATTTTATGATATTTTTCTAATTTTAACAACTAGAAATGTGTAATAAAACATGTGTTTTGGTGATTATTATAAATTGATGTCTATCAACCTTTACTAACTATTTAATTTATATAACTATTTTAATATTATTATCTTCAAATTTATTAAAAATTTATTATATTATCAATATTTATTTTATACTATTAAATATTTTAAATAAAAATCTATATAAATAATCTCACACACACACATATTGCTCTCTATGTAGTATATAATTTATGTTTTTCCCTTTTCCTCACACACATACACATATATATTACTCTCTATGTAGTATATAATTTATGTGTTTCCATTTTCGTCACAAACAAAATATTTTCCATTTAAAGTCAATACTTTTCAGAATAATTGATGCAGGAGCATTAGCTTGGGAAAATGCCTTGTATTTTTATTAAACCTAGGGGTCTCATGTTTTTGAGAATTTATTAATTTCATGTAAATATTAATATTATTTTTGAGTGATTAATTATATTTTTAATTAATTATTTGTGAGAATTTGTAAGTGTTTCCAAACAACTGGAAAACATGAGAGAAATTAGATGAGAGATATCTAAGAGATAATTAGGAAGCCTAAGATAGATTTAGTTGTAAGGTTTTAGGGATACAAATCTATCTTTTAGGGGTGTTGAGATATTTGGGGATTTGTTGAGAAGTTGAAGGGATTGAGCATTAAATTAGATCATTTTAAAATTTGTATAAATTACCAAGCCTCAAAGGGCATTGAGATCAGAGAGAGTGTGAGTAGAGAGCAGGGGTTTCTCCTTGGGAGCCTTCAGGCAGTTTGTAAGGGCCAATGATTTGGAAATCAGGCCAAGGAAGAAGATCGTTATGTAAGTGTTGTGTGTATTAATGCAGAATTTAATTTTCTGGAGATTACGCCTTCTTTCTGAGTTATATTGTATGAATGAATTGGAATTCAATATCGACTGAATTGGTGAATGTTGCTGGTTTATAAGAGAAGCACTACAATAATCATATTTTACAAGTAATAAATTGTTGTGAGAGGAGCTCCATAAACTAAAAGCATTCTCAGTTTTTTAGAGAGACGTAGTAACTGGTTTTTGTATCAGCTGTGAGTCGATACCAATTCTGGTAATCAATACCATATGAGCATTGTATCTTCTATTGTTAAACTGTTAGAAGGTTAAATGAATCGATCCTGTTGATAGAAACGAATTCCATTCAAGTGAGATTCATTCCAACAGTAATGAATTAGCATTGAATACCAACTGCTTAAAGCGGCATCGATTGAGAAACTTCGTTCGATTAAAAATGCTGTTGATGAATTTAATACAATTGAAGTCGATTTCAGCATAGAGGAAGATGTGTTTGAAGTCGATTTCAGCAGAGAAAGGTATGTTTGGAAGGAAGCGATCCATTTGTTTTGCTGGAATCTAATCTTTGTTTGTGTACAGCATTGATAAATCGATGAAGAGAAGCCGGTTTCAAACTTTGATGTAGAATACCCCGTGTGAGAAAAGAGCATTAAAATTCTGGGTTGAATCAATTTTAAAAGTCTGTATAATTCAGCTTCAAAGCAATCAAATTCTAGTTTTGAAGCAGCAGTTTGAAGATTTGAACCAGCGCTGGAAATTTAATACGTTGAAAACTTCAGGTATGAGCCAGCGTTGTTTTCTGAATTAAATACGTTGAAGAATGTATGAATCTACGTTGAACTCGGTTAATTGAGATAAAGTGAGATTGATTAAATCGATCCATAGCTACTGGTTATAATAGCGTAGAGAAATTGTGAAAGGAAGGTTTAATAAACCTTTGAGTCAAAAACGAAATTGGGAAATGGAGTTCTGAATGAAGAACAAAAAAAAGGACGTCAATCCGTCTCAGATCCGACTTGGAATCGATTCTAATACACAACATTACAACCAGCGCTCTCAAATCCGATTTGTTGAATTGGGCTCAGAACTGGCAGTGGAGTGAACGACATACAACGTTTACAAAATCGGTGGAAGACTTTCGGCAGATGCAATAAAGCTGAATTCAATAGCGCTGGTAAGAAATTTCATGTTGACTTGGCAATTTACTATAATGCCGTGAAGACTCCATTCATTGACACTGGAATTCATAAGAGTCAATATGTGTTGATATTAGTTTGCCAAGGTTCGAGCCCTTATATTAGAGCATGGTAAATATGCATAGATTGTGGTCATAAACAGTATGGTGAACACACTTAGCGCCTTGAACAAATATTGGGGTTTAAAATGGGTCCTATTGTGTATTAAAAGGGTCCATTAAAAGTAATGAAAAGTATTGGCAATTTGTTTTTAATTCAAAGCTGAAATATGATATTTCATGGAGACATATCATATGTTGTGGTTGAAGTGAAATGACAAACGTAGATATACCTTTGATGCAAGCGATATTGAAGTGGGATTTTAAATTACAATTCGAATGTTCATAAGTGGGAATGCCAGTGGTTCTATAACCATTGTTTTATTTTGGTAGAAATAAAGCTTCCGCATAAGTTGAAATTGCCAGAAAGTGGACTTTCTTGGCATGAAACAGGAATTTCCATTTTATGCATGGCATTAGGAAAGATTCTGGGTATTGCAGGGGTTACCCTGCATCATTTTGGTATCAAAGCTTGGCTCTGTTGAAGTTGAAGATGTTTGTTTTTTCTGAATGAGTACAGGAAGGTTCTGTTGAGAATTGAAGAGTGTTTATTTGAATGTGTTCTAAATCTGATATGCAAGCTACACAATTGCAGTGAAAAGGATTGCAGAAATGAATGGAGGACAAGATCATGCAGGATCTTAAAGGTGAGATAATTTTCTGATTTGAAATTTGTGATTAAGGTTTATGGTTGCAGACAAGATGATGGCAGTGAACCTGACATTCAGCTAAAGGCTGGATAGAGAGGATAATTGCAGTGTCCTGAAGAGAAGGTGAGTTGAAGAGATAGCCTAGAGAGAGCAGAAGAGAGTGCTCAAGAGGTTCTAGAGGCAGTGAACCAGTACTTACCAAAAGACCAGATCCAGTGAAGTGGATTGGTGAGGTAAGTGGTAGCAGGAGAGCTTGTTGTTGCAGAGGCTAGTGCAACTCATGGTGAGTGAGAAACTCATGGAGAAGATGATCATGGAGGATCAGAGAAGAGGTTCAGAGGAATGCCACAGAGGTGAGATTACTGATGAAGTCAGAGAAAGAGAAATTGCAGTAATGAAGGTACAATTGTTGGTACTACAGGAATGGCTGCAAGAGAAGGAAGATCAGAAAGGAGGATGGATCTTTCCACTGAAGGGAAGGAGAGTGATTTGGAAACCATTGCAGATAAAGCTGAGGCAAAGTGTGATTGCCTTATTGAAGGAGGAACTTAGAGTTCTTGAGCCAGAGATGGAATTTGAAGATTCCACACGTAGATCTGTTCAAAGGGGAGTGTTGGAGGAAGCAGTCAAGACTGAAAGGTCTTGTGGTTTTAAAACTAATAAGTTGTGTATGTTTGCAGGTACAGTACAGGGAGATGAGCAAGCTTTAGAGTTTGTTCAAGAAGAGTTGAATCTGAAGTCTGTTCAGATCAATGCTGAGATAGCAAGATCTCAGGAGGAAATGAAGACAAAGAAGTCTAATCAGAATATTGGTGCAGAGAGAGAAGGACCAACTGATGATTGGTCAAGAGCTGGTGAAGGTATGGAAAATTGTGTGAAGTTTCCAAGTTCTACTCCTAATGAAATTGTTGAATTGTATAGGAAGCTAGATCTTCAGAGAAGGGAATTGGAGAGGCAGAGAACTTACACACCGGATAATTTGCTAAAGAAGCAAGATAAGAAAGTTTTCATGGATGACAGTTATGAAGCAGAGGATGGAAAGAAGGAGAGACTAGTTGACAATCTCATGGGGAATGAAAATCAGCATACTGATGTGCTGACAAAGGTGTTGGAAAGGAACTCAGAGCGACATAATGAAGTGTTGCCAGAGGAAGCTGAGGAGAAAGCCAGTACAGATTTTCTGAGTCCTGAAGAAGACTTGGAACTGCAGAGAGAAAACTTGGTTACTGAATCAACAAGTGAAACCATTGGGTCTTGTGATTTTGAAGCTGAAAATTTTATTGTGTTTACAAGTGATACAGAGGACAGTCCATCACTTGGAATTGTCTTGGAAGAAGAAGAACTGTTGCAGAAAGAAGATGAGACAATCATGTCTCATAAGCAGAGGCTTGTTACCATGGGTGACAAGGAGGAGTTGGCTTGTCTATATAGCCAAGAGAAGACTGCTACAGTGATAGAGGATGAGGCTACAGTCTTGGAAGAACTTGATTTGATTGCTAGAATCAATCAAGATGATGATGGACAATTACTGAAGATTGTCGAAGGGGAAAACGAAGGTTATGCTAGAACTAGTTTGTAGCATGTTAATGAAATGCTTGAGGGGAAATGGCTGAAATGTTTGCTGGAGACATTTGAACCAGGGAAAGGAGTTGCAGGCACTGAAGTAAATTTTCTTGAAGTTGAGAAAGGAGCAGATACTAGTTTGTTAAAATTGATTTTGCTTACTAGTATACAAACAGAGATAAATGGATATGTTACTGTAGGAAGAGAATTAAATGATAATTTATTTTCTGAAGATAAATTTGCAGGTGATGAGCCAAAGAATGTTGCAGAGGGACAGGAAGTTTGGGAGGCAGCAACATCTATGGTGGAATCTGAAGCAACATGTGGGGTGACATCTGCAGGAGTAAATTCAATGTTGGCAGCAAGAAAAGCAGTAACAGCAGAAGCAGCTACAACAGCTGAATTGACAGAAATTGGAGACAATAGCAGTAGGTTGGACATAGAGATTGAAAGCATCAGAAGACTGATGATGAAGGTGTCTCAGAGGTAGCAAACAATAGCAAGAAAGCAGAAGAATTTAAGCAAGGTAAAGACAAAAGCAGAGTATGAAAGTATAGCTGGAGGCAGGGTGCAGAACAAGATATGGAAACCAGGAGAAAAGCAGCAATCGACAACAGATGATGACTTGCAGAACAAAGTGTGGGATCCAGGTGGATAAATATTTGAAACGCATGATCAGGAGATCATGATCATTTTCAACCTTGGGAGTCTGATGCAGGAGCATTAGCTCAGGAAAATGCCTTGTATTTTTATTAAACCTAAGGGTCTCATGTTTTTGAGAATTTATTAATTTCATGTAAATATTAATATTATTTTTGAGTGATTAATTATATTTTTAATTAATTATTTGTGAGAATTTGTAAATGTTTCCAAACAACTGGAAAACATGAGAGGAATTAGATGAGAAATATCTAAGAGATAATTAGGAAGCCTAAAATAGATTTAGTTGCAAGGTTTTAGGGATAAAAATCTATCTTTTAGGGGTGTTGAGATATTTGGGGATTTGTTGAGAAGTTGAAGGGATTGAGCATTAAATTAGATCATTTTAAAATTTGTATAAATTATCAAGCCTCAAAGGGCATTGAGATCGGAGAGAGTGTGGCGGTAGGCGGGGTTTCTCCTTGGGAGCCTTGGTGGGCAGGTTTATGGGAGCCAATGAATTGGAAATCCAGACGAAGAATGTCAAGAAGATCAACTATGTAAGTCTTCTTAATGACATTAATGAGAATTTAATTTTGCGGAGATTAAACGCTATTTTAAACGATTCCTGTTATATGAATGAATTGGAATTCAATATCGACTGAATTGGTGAATGTTGCTGGTTTATAAGAGAAGCACTGCAATAATCATATTTTACAAGTAATAAATTGTTGTGAGAGGAGCTCCATAAACTAAAAGCGTTCTCAGTTTTTTTAGAGAGACGTAGTAACTGGTTTTTGTATCAGCTGTGAGTCGATACCAATTCTGGTAATCGATACCATATGAGCGTTGTATCTTCTTTTGTTAAACTGTTAGAAGGTTAAATGAATCGATCCCGTTGATAGAAACAAATTCCATTCAAGTGAGATTCATTCCAACAGTAATGAATTAGCATTCGTTCCCAGCCCTTGGCAAGCATGATTGAGAAACAAGTTGATTAAATATTGTGACTAATTCCAGATTCCATCTGATGGTGATTTCGGCCATAGAGGAAGGTGTGTTTGAAGTACGTTTAGTGAGAAAGTGTCTTTGGAAAAGGCTTGATCAGCAGGCTTTTTGGAATCTAATATTTGTTTGTGTACGAACTTTGATGACTTCAGTGAAAGAGAAGTGGTTTCAGAATTTGATACGGAGATACATATGTGAAAAAAGAAACAGCCAAAATTACGAAGTTTGAATCAATTTTAAAGTACATGCAATTTAACCCAGCAAATCGATTATAGTGTGGAAGCGGCCGGTTGAAGATACGAACCGGCGGCCAAAATTTAAAAATTTAATACGTTGAAAACTTCAGGTATGAGCCAGCGTTGTTTTCTGAATTAAATACGTTGAAGAATGTATGAATCTGCGTTGAAATCAGTTAATTGAGATAAATTGAGATTGATTAAATCGATCCACAACTACTGGTTATAACAGCGTAGAGAAATCGTGAAAGGAAGGTTTAATAAACCTTTGAGTCAAAAACGAAATTGGGAAATGGAGTTCTGAATGAAGAACAACAAAAAGGACGTCAATTCGTCTCAGATCTGACTTGGAATCGATTCTAATACACAACATTACAACTAGCGCTCTCAAATCCGATTTGTTGAATTGGGTTCAGAACTGGCAGTGGAGTGAACGACATACAGCGTTTACAAAATCGGTGGAAGACTTTCGGTAGATGCAATAAAGATGAATTCAATAGCGCTGGTAAGCAATTTCATGTTGACTTGGAAATTTACTATAATGCTGTGAAGACTCCATTCATTGACACTGGAATGCATAAGAGTCAATATGTGTTGATATTAGTTTGCCAAGGTTCGAGCCCTTAGATTAGAGCATGGTAAATATGCATAGATTGTGGTCATAAACAGTATGGTGAAGACACTTAGGGCCTTGAACAAATATTGGGGTTTAAAATGGGTCCTATTGTGTATTAAAAGGGTCCATTAAAAGTAATGAAGAGTATTAGCAATTTGTTTTTAATTCAAAGCTGAAATATGATATTTCATGGAGACATATCATATGTTGTGGTTGAAGTGAAATGAAAAATGTAGATATACCTTTGATCCAAGCGATATTGAAGTGGGATTTTAAATTACAATTCGAATGTTCATAAGTGGGAATGCCAGTGGTTCTATAACCATTGTTTTATTTTGGTAGAAATAAAGCTTCTGCATAAGTTGAAATTGCCAGAAAGTGGACTTTCATGGCATGAAACAGGAATTGCCATTTTATGCATGGCATTAGGAAAGATTTTGGGTATTGCAGGGGTTACCCTGCATCAATAATCGAAATTCTAATAATTTCTAAGGCATATATTTTATATACCATTTAACACGTGTCAAAAAAATTTCATTTTAAAATCAACATTTTTATTTTTATTTTTAGGAATAACTTTTATTTTTACACCTAAGGTGTTCCTATGATGGGTTTGGATGAGTAGATTCAACCAATAGTAGAGGCTTAATTTCATCTTCCCTTGTCCAACAATTTTTGAACATGTGGAAAAACACAACAATTATAATTTTGGTGAAAACACAATACACCAAAGGTGTTCCTATGATGGGTTTGGCTGAGTATATTCAACCAATAATAGAGGCTTAATTTCATCCTCCTCTATCCAACAATTTTTGAACACCTCACAAAACAAAAAAATTAGAAAGTTTGGAGAAAAAAAAAAATTATAAAGTTTTAGCAATGTGAGATGCTTTTCCACGACTATGTAATGACATCGATGATTTTGGAAATTACATCCAAAAAGATTCATTGCAAATTTTGGAAATTACATCATGAGTAATACCTAATAATACTGAATAAAACCAAGAAAAGTAGAACATCCAGACATAAACGAGAGCTGGAAAATTTACTCTTGTATAGTGCACATATGTATACACATGCTTTTTCCATAAAGGGACTCTTTAATAAAGCTTTACCGTATGAATCTTGATTTTTGATATCTAAACAAAACCAATTAAACGTTTAATATTTTTTAATATTTAAAATATAAGTTACACAAAATTGAGATGAACACACTATAACAAAATATTGTATTCCAACGAACCAATTAACATTAATAAGTTACAAGTATTTAAATGATAAATGTAAAAGTTATATATACATTAAGGAATAAAAGGAAAAATAAGCATAACGACTCTTGATTTTTTTATGATGGGTTTGACTAAGCAGATTCAACCAATAGTAGAGGCTTAATTCATCGTCCAAATTTTTTGAACACGTGAAAAAACATAACAATTAGAAAGTTTGGTGAAAACACAAAAATTAGAAAGTTTTAGCAATGTGCAATCCTTTTCGAAGACTATGTAATGACATCAATGATTTTGAAAATTACATCTAAAAAATCCAAAAAGATTCATTGCATATTTTGGAAATTACATCATGAGTAAACCTAAGAATACTAAAAAAAACTAAGAAAAACAAAACATCAAAACATAAACACCAACTAGAAATTTTACTCTTGTATAATGCACATGCGTATACACATGCTTTTTCCATAGAGGGGTGCTTTAATAAAGCTTTATTTTATGACTCTTCATTTTTTATGTCCATTAAAAGTTTAATATTTTTTAATATTTAAAATATAAGTTACACAATATTGAGATGAAGACACTATAACAAAATATTGTATTCCAATGAATTATTAACATTAATAAGTTACACGTATTTAAATGGTAAATGGAAAAAATTATGTATACATTGAGAAATAAAAGGAAAAATAAGCATCACGACTCTTGACTTTTGATATCCAAACAAACCCAATTAAGAGTTTAATTTTTTTTAAATGTTTAAAACATAAGTTACACGAAATTGAGATGAAGACACACTAAAAAAATATTGTATTCCAATGGGACAATTAACAATAAGAAGTTGCAAGTCTTTAATCTGCCCCAAAATAAAATTTCCTGTTCCAAACCCACCAACAAGGCCTTCCATTTTCAATAATTAAAACTCTTCTTCCCCAGAGGAAAAATTCTAGAGTAATGCCAAATTCAAGGGCTTAGCTTCAATATTTTTCATGATCCAATTCACAACTTAAGGTACATAGAATGACCAAATGGAAATTGACCTCAAAGTCAAATCTTTAGTTGAGTATTACATAGATTTTGCAGTATACATGGTGTCCATATGCATACTAACCCCAAAATCAAGGTCTGATTAAAACTATTTTTCAGAGCCCATTTTATGAAAAGTATTCGTAGTGGCCACTGTTAGATGCAACAAGCATCGTAGAACTCATATGTTCTTCATACATAACTGAACTTAAAAGTAACCAAATGAAAATATACAAAAATAATCAAGCATGGTAAGTTCTTAAACAAGAGAACACCCAAAACAATCCTTTCTCCACACACATAGAAAATATATATATATATATATCACTGGAAAATCGATATTGAAATCAATGAATCTTCCAAGACAACAGAAAATGCCATGAATTTAAAGGAAAATTTCTAGTGAAAATACAAAATGTTGGAATTACCAATTAATATATACACAATTTCTTAAGGGATCTGATCCTTGTACACACATAATCATCCAAAGCAAGTTAACATAACGATCTGATAGTCACCTCAAACTGGAATAACATTTGACAACTATAAGTTTGGGCATATCTACAATTGATATTGTGGGAACACCATATTTTTATTTTCTTTTGGACCCGGGAAGTCCATTTTGGATTTCAATTCAGATTATGGCACCATGTCCTAAGAGGCTTCCTTTACGAATATGATTCTATGCCCATCATTGATTTTTCTGCAACCCACCATAATTATCCTCCTCTGTGATCATGGGAAATATCCTAATGCTCATGCCCTTTGGAATGAAACTTCCAATGCCCTTACCTTAATTTGTAGGGACAATTTTATTTCTTAGAGCAGTACAAACTGAACAATAAAAGATTCACAAATTTTGGATTCTTTGTGTTGGTATTTGGATTTGTACCTAGTACATCTATATAACTCTTAGAGAGTCCCTCTAAGATTGGTATTTTTATTTGTACACAATACATCTATAGAACTCCTAGAGATTCCCTATACACAGAGAAGCGATGATCTCATCGTGAGTCCCCCCACCCAATTATGCTCATAATTATGTTATTTTACCTACTCTAATCTTTATTTTACCTTAATTTTACTTGTCATCTACCATAATGATATATTTTATAATAATAATTTGAAGATGATTGCTTACTCACAGTCTCTTTTATTGATAAAGTAATGATCTGAAAACATACACGAGCTGCTTAGAGGACCACGACATCGTTGTGGAATTGGAGGTAGAATTCGCGTTGACACAGATTTGGGAATTGACGAGGGTTTTTCTGGACTACCAATCAATGACATAGTATTAAACTAATTGGATAATTTATCTTGGAAATTATGGTTTAGAAGAAGTTTTAAATGTAATATCACATTTTCATTTGTGATTCTGTTAAGGTATGTTAGTAATGATGTGCTAATTTCTCTTTCATATTTTTAAACCAATGTCTTTCATGTGCTTAAGGGTTCAAGTTCTACTGCAAGTTATTGAGTCTCATGAGTGATTTTTATGTTATTTTTTATGAACAAATTAACATAAAATAAAGAATGAACAACAAAAAATTAAAGTATAGTACATCAACATAGGGATTTGATGAAGGAGTTCACCCCTCTTGGGCTACATCTCCTTGGTCCAACTTCCATGGCTTGGGCCTCTATATTATGCTCAATTTTGAAAAATGATGTGTTTACAATGCTTTTTAGCTCCTAAAACCTGCACCAATGAGTTCAGAACCCTAAAAAATGGCACTTTAGCCTCTTTCTGCTCTTGATTTGGTCGAAAATTGGTTGAGTTATGACCTCTACCAGTCTACTCCATAATTTCCTCCCTAAATTTATCTAATTGGCACTAATTCGGGCTATCTGGTGCCAAAAATAGAAATTTTGCCAGATTTTTCAGGACCGTCAAGATAATTTGGTTTTTTTTAATTAATCTAAATTAGTGGTTAATTAAATCAGATTAGTTTAAAATATCGGCACTCCGAAATTAAACGAGATTAGTGCTAATTAAGAAAGATTTAAGATTTAATTAAATGCATATGAGTTTAAACAAATGCACTTAGGATAAGCACCCTCCGCTCTTTCATTGTTGTCACAGGTCTTGGTCACGTGTCTTGGGGGCTAGACCCCTCTCCCCCCATCGATATATTCAACAAACTTTAAAAACATATGGCAAATGTATAGGTTAAGAAAGTTGGTGTAGGAAGAGTGGTGGCACGTCTTGTTAGCGGGGAAGAGGTCTCGTGTTCGACTCCTGCTCGGTCCTTCCGGTCCATAAAAAAAATTTACCACGCCATGAGGAGGACACGTGGCGACATCGGCCTGAACCACGTGCTCCATCCTCATTGTGCCAACTGCAGCTAATAAAAAATTTCCATCACACCCTAAATTGCGCTAACCAACACCTGCCACTTGGCAGTCACCCATTCTCTGGAAAAAGAGTTGACTAAAAATTAACCTTCCTAGTCAGCATGCCATGTCGTCAGTACGAACTGCTGATTGGGCTCCCTGTCTGCATTTTTTTCCCAAAATTGCATGTTTAATAAAATGGACAAAACTTGTTTCTAAAGCCATATGGAGTCTATTTCGCGTGAAAAGAGTTTTTTTGGATTCAGAACGATGAACACTACGCGGTCATTTAGGTTTCGTGTCATTATGAGAACTTTAATTTTTGAGCATAATTGTGAGCACCTGATCATTCCTCCCAATTGGAAGATTTTGGACCCCAAAACATCTTTCATTACTGAACATGTGGATGAGAATACAATTCCCTCACCCTTCTAGTCTCAATCCACTAGAATTTTCCTAAATTCAACAATTTGAGCTTTTCATAAAAACTAAGATTTTTCCTTGATTGTGGAGACCATGTCTTATTGTTGTAGAAATCATCATGTTGAAATTTCCCATAATTTTCAGAACAACAAGATGTCCTTGAAGAAGAAAAAATTTTCCCACCTCGGTTTTCAATCAAAGGAAACTTGAAAACTTTCTCACCTCGAACATTGTTGAAATGGCGATTTTTAGCTTGTCTTGCCTTGTACTTGCGTTGACTTTTGACCAAGTGTTTTCTCCATTTCTGTGTACCATTTTGAAACAAAAAATAAGTGCTTGTGGATCTTATGCCTTCTTTTTCATCTTTATTTGGCACTTTTTCTTTAATTTTTGCACCATTCAACACTGGCATCTTGTTTCCATCACTATTCAAAACTGATGTGGACTGCTACAAATCTTTCACATTTTGTTTACCTCTTTTCAAAGGCAACATGTTTGAGCCCCGAAACACCTTATTACAAACATTATCAACTTCAATGAAATAAAAAATCTTATTACAAACATTATCAACTTCAATGAAATCATATTGTTCATTTGATGGATATTTTTGAAAGGTCTCATTCAAAACATAACTATGCTTGAACATTAACAAAGCCAAATTTTGACTTGCATTCACTATTCTCTTCATTTCTCCTGCATGTATAAGAGACAAAATCTTCTTCTTCTTATGCGCTCTACCTATGCACTCAATTCCATTATTGAACAAGTGGTACTTATTCTCATGGTGATGAAATACCGCCCTCCTATCATAAAGATATGGACTTCCCAAACCAATACCTAAAATTTCAAGCGGAACTACTTCAGGTTCACCTTCGTCAAGAAATTTTGAATTGATTGCAAACCTTAGGATGCACTTCCTTGTTACTTGCAAGTTTTAATTCTTGCATATCCATCCTAAAGGATAAAGTGTTTAATTTGTAATAGTTTCTAGATCTAACCTCTTAAATAAGTCTTCAGAAATCAAATTGGCTTGAGAACCACTATCAAATAGTGTGTCTATTTTGGTATGTTTTGAAACAAATCTAATATGAAAGAGTTCATTTCTTGTATCATTTTCTTCAGTTACATTAGAACAAACTTGAAGAAATAGTGATTGCTATGTTCTTACCTTTCAAACCCATTGATGTAATATTGATTTCATCTCTTGAATCCGAAGCTAAGTCATGTTCAATGATTGCAACTGTTTTCTCCTTCTCTTTGGTTTTAAGTTTGTTTGGCTTCAACTCTAGATGGAGTTTCCAACAATGGTCTTCATCATGGAATTTTTTCGAACAATGTTGACATGTGAGTTTCTCTTTCTCTATTTTAATAGAACCATTTTTCTGTTCTTTTCCATTAAACTTACCCTTTCATTTACCTTCATACTCAAGGAAACTATCACTTTTCTCATCTGCACTATGTTTCCCTCTTGCTTCTAGATGTGTGGCTTGAACACAAACCTCATCTTAGTTTATGGGATCGAACATGAGAATAGTATGTCTAAGATAGATGTTAAAAACCCCAATATACTTTAAAAATTTTTCTTGAGAAGATAAATTGACACCCAAAACTACTGCTCTTCTCCTAAACTCTTATGTATAATTTCAAACACTTTATCCCTTTAGTTGTCTAAAATTCTGCTAGTCCATAATGGATTTTTGCATGTAAGATGGAGGGTAATTTTCATTTTAATGGAAGAAATGAAATCAGACCAATAAATTGAGATCTTACCATGGTTTTTAATCTCATCTTCTATCCTTGCTTCCCACCATACAAGTGTTGCACCCTCCATTCTCAAGGAAGCTAATTGAATATTTATGTCATCCTCTTGAAGGTTCTGAGTTCTGCAATAAACCTCCATTTTAAGAATCCAATTATCCATCTTCTATGCATTCACTTCACCATTATACATCGGTAGCTCAAATTTAACATCAAGTTTAAGTAAGGGTGATCTACCAGTTCCTTTTGAGGTATGTGTATTAACAAGTGGAAAGGTTGTCTTAGTGGAAGATGATGAAGAAGAAGGTGAATATGGTGGTGAGGATGATGGTGGAGTGGATGGTGTTTTATCACCATCTCCATGACCTCCTCCTCCTAGAGAACCCTCTCCTCTTGGAGGCCTAGAACTTTCTCCTTGCATCCTTAAATTACTCTCTTCATAGAGGACCTTTACCATCTCAGTCATATCAAAAAATTCCTTTTTGAATTATCTCTCTTCTTCTGTCATTGTAGGTTCTCCTTCACGAGACATGCTCACTGGAGACTCAACTTCAACTTGAGGTTGTGTTGGTGTTGAAGACTTTGGCAACCTTTTACTTCTTCCTCTTGACCCAACTCTAGGACTTTCAACTAGCCTCCCTTCTCCTCTTTTGAGTTTTAACCTTGTAAGCATGACACAAACTTGAAAACAATTAGATCCCTTTTTGCACAAAAAACCTAAGGCTCTGATACCAAAAATGATCTAATTAAGGTATTTTAGTATTGTTGTGCTAATTCCTATTTGATATTTTGAAACCAATGTCGTACATGTGCTTAAGGGTTCAAGTTCTCTTGTATGTTATTGAGTGTCATGAGTGATTTCTATGTTATTTTTATGAACAATTTAACATAAAAGAAATATTGAACAACAAAAAATTAAAAGTACAGTACATCACCATACAACACATCAACACAGGGATTTGATGTAGGAGTTCACCCCTCCTCGACTACATCTCCTTGGTCCAAATTCCATGGCTTGGGCCTCTATATTATGCTCAAATTTCAAAAATGGTGTGTTTACAATGATTTTATGCTCTTGAAACATGCACCAATGAGTTAAACACCCTAAAAAATGGTACCTTAGCCTCTTTCTCCTCTTGATTTGGTCGAAAATTGGTTGAGTTATGACCTCTACCAGTATGCTCCACAATTTCCTCCCTAAATTTAGCTAACTGGCCCTAATTCGGGCTATCTGGAGCTAGAAATAGCAAATTCCGTTGGATTTTTCAGGACAACCAAGTTAATCAAATTTATTTTAATTAATTCGAATTAGTGGTTAATTAAAACGGATTAGTTTAAAAAATCGATGCTCCGGAATTATATTGGATTAACACTAATTAAGTAGGATTTAAGGTTTAATTAAATGTGGATTAGTTTAAAAAAATGTGCTTAGGATATGTGCCCTTCACTCTTCCGCCATGGTCACAGGTATTGGTCATGTGTCTTGGGGGTTCGGCCCCACTCCCCCCATTAGCGGCTTCAACAAACTTTAAATACATATGGAAAATGTATAGGTTAAGAAAATTGGTGTAGGCAGAGTCCTGGCGCGTCTTGTTAGTAGGGCCTAGGTCTCGTGTTTGACCCTCACCAGGTACTTCCAGTCCATAAAAAAAATTACCATGGCATGAGGAGGACACGTGGAGGCCCCATGCTGAGCCATGTTCCCCCTACTCATTGGATAAACTACAACCAATGAAAAATTTCCATCACACCTTAAATTGTGCCAACCAACACCTACCACTTGGAAGTCACCCATTCGTTGGAGAAAATAGTTGACTAAAAAATGACCTATCCAGTCAGCATGCCACATCAGTAGTACAGACTGTTGACTGGGCTCCCTGTCTGCATTCTTTTGCCCAATTTTCTTGTTTAGTAAAATAAATAGAACTTGATTATGAAGCCATATGAAGTCCATTTCGCATGAAATGAGTTGCGTCGGCTTCAGAATGATGAACATTATGCGGTCATTCAGGTTTCGTGTCATTATAAGAACTTCGATTTTTGAGCATAATTCTAAGCACTTGATCAATTTGTGACCATATGCAGCTTGCTCTTGCATGCACTTACTGGAAGAAAGATCTATTCTCTCTACTCCATTTTCCTTTGCAATTCTTGGTGCCCAATTTGCTTCATTATATGAGGTGTTTTTTAGCATATCAATAGGAAAGATTGGTGATATTTCAGAAATTAGGAATGAATATGTTGTTGCTCCCAAGTTTCCAATACCAGGGAAGAGGAATGTGTTAGTAACGAGTGTTCTTCCTTATGTGAAAAATGTTCTGCACCTTGGAAACCTAATAGGAAATGTAGCTTGCTCTAGCCTCGTCTCAACTCAATTGTAGATACACTAGAACCCACGTCGTGTGCCTATGGAGTCGTCGTCATTTTCCTTATCTGTTGTATTCATCAAGTTTCCCGGTATGGTGAGAGTCTACAAAGATGAAACATTTAAACACTTGGTCGACTTGGGTACATTTCCCCCTTCTTCACCAGTGATTAGCCTAATTACAAATTCTTTTGCTATAGTTTCATGTCTCCAAGACCACGATAGGTAAATTTCTTCCCATTAACACCACAAATTCTGTTTACTGCGAAACAAGTCCACCCATAAAACTTCTGCTCCGATTTTTTTGTTTCTCTCAAATCCCAAGCGGTTTCAAACTTTAAGTCACCAAACCCGTAAAATATATTACAATATTTTTACTGCGCCATAAAAATCCTGATCCCATCAATTGAATTTACATTTGAATTAGCAGAAATAATTAGTAGAATAATAAACCCAAGGTTAGGATTGACTCAAAACTATATTTCCTATTTCATTTTCACATAATTACTGAGTGAAAACAAATATCAGCCATGGTGGATTATAAATTACAACTGTAACAATGAACTTCACACTCTTAAACCATAGGGCGTATTTTATTGATGTCAAATGCACGTGAATGGTTTTGTGCATCTTGTAATAAGTCAATACATATGCATGTGTTAGCTGGGTAATGAAAATGGAGTAACTATATGTCTTCTAGTAGATACAGACCTTAAACATGGGTTGACCATTAAATTCTTTATTTCATCTTCATACAGGAATATTATACTAAACTTCAATTAAACTGTCACTTATCTTCGAAAAAACATATATTAATTTTCTTAAAGTTCCATAAGATTGGAAATTTCCCTTTTAACAGTTTCAAAAACCTTTTAATAATTAAAAAAAACAACAACATATTTGCAGACTATTTACTGATCTCCATCAAACTAAACAAAACCAAATTTCTAATTATTTCTATCTAACACCAAATTTCTTGCTAACAAGTTTCTTACTAGATTTGAAACTTGTAGAGATGTAAAAAATATCCATTTTAAAATGGAACCAAAACTCCATTGACTGGAAGACATATTAGTGGCATTTGGAAGGATAGGAAATTGGTGAATGGATGTCAAAATGATATAGGGTGGGCAAATATTTTGACAAAATTTGGGAAATCAAGATTAGAGCAACCAAACCCATTGTGCGACCTGGGGAACGAGTCGTCGACCTTCAAAGAAGATCAATATTTATATAATGTTTAATTTTTTAGAAATAAGAGGTTTTATTTTTTAGGGATTTGGTTTTTCAAAATAATCGAGCTCCAAATATGTTATTCCTTCAATGTACCTTTGCACCTTTAAGGGAAATTGCTAGTTTTTAATGCTATATTGTGATTTGGTGTGATGAAGTTTTGATTTTCTATTTTCACTTAGTCTAAATGTATTTTCTAATTTATGTGATTTTTGTTAGAAACTGATAATTTTATCAATAATTTAATTTTTAATTATATTTATTATATTATTTGTTAGTTTTTTTTTAATTTAATAATTAGTAGATATTTATTTTAGTTATAAATTTATAACTCATCATACCACTAGTGGGGATTTGAACTTGCCTGGAGAATATAACAACCATTCCACCCAATCACCCAAGATAACCCAACTTATATATATATATATATATATATATATAGAGAGAGAGAGAGAGAGAGAGAGAGAGAGAGAGAGAGAGAGAGATTTTAGTCAACTCCATGTTGTGCATAGAAGAAATTACAAATGTCCCCCATACTAAGCAACATGTATCAAAATTAAATTTGATATTGGATTCAAACAAGGGAGTCCCATATCCCCTATCATTTTTGGCATATACCTTGATAAGTTAGAAGAGTGTTTGTGTTAAGTCCCTATATTACTAGTGTAGTCCCTTATTATTGTTAGTGTAGCCCCATTATTGTTATTTTTGTACCCCTGTAGTCCCCATATTGTTATTATTGTGCCCCATAAAATCCCACTATTGTTATTGTTGTGCCCATATATTATTATTGTTAGGTTGGCTAGGATTATATTGTGACCCCATGGACTCCTATATATAGAAAGGAGGTTTTTCCATTTGTATCATCAAATAATTGTTCATTTATGTAATGTAAATGAGGTTTCCCCCTCGAAGAGGCTGATCTCTAAATCATTGATCTATCTTTTCTTCTATTTTGTGAGCTGGTTTATAACATTTGGTATCAGAGCTTTCGATTCTAGGGTTTCACTACTTCAAACAGGTCATCGTGGAATTTGTGCTATAATTTTTTTTCTACAAAGATTCATAAGATAAAAAAACCATATTTGCGAAAACATCCCGAGGAATTTCGTGTAAAAATTTCAGATCTTGGTTCGCAATATTTTTGGAGATATGATCTGTGGAAATTAGGGTTTCTACAGGCTCCTGAATTTCATCTCAAAGAGGTGATCTTGGGAAAATAGTCATAACTCTCTCTTTGAGCACCGGATTGGAATTTTGTAAAAAGTGGCCTAAAGTGCACAGACTATAGTCTTTTTTGTATCGATTTTAGAGTCGAAGGAGGAAACAGTGACAAGTGGCATTTCATACAATTTTGATCTAATGAACTAGTACATCATTAGGCCATTGTGGGATATTGGGCATATCTTTGTCTTGAAGAATATAAATCAGGGCAGTCGTGTGGCATTGGAAATAAGACTCATAGGGATACTATTGAACTAAAGATCAAATCTTGGGGATCTGAAATTACAGAGATACATCTGTTTCAATATCGAGTTCCTCAAAAGCAAGAAAAAAGTGTGTATTTTTTTAAAAAAATTGCATGTCTTGTTTGAAAAATTAGTTTGAAGTGATTCCAAAGGCATATTGAAGCATAGATATCAGCATTGGGTTCTAAAATTCCCCCTAAAAATAATTCAACACCTGTTAAGCCCTTAGAAGGCTCTACTATGACTCATGAGGAGGAAGAAGTGCAACATGATATATCAAAATTATGAGACCAAGTGCAACAAATTTTTCTCTCGCAATGAGCAACAAAAAATGAAATGGAAGCTAAAATGGATGGTTTGAAGAAAGGCATGGAAGCTAAGATGAATGGCATGGAATCTAAGATGGATGGTTTGAATCATGGAATGAAAGCTATGATAGATGGCATGGAAGCTAAGATCGATGAAAAATTGAAAGGCAACATGGAAGACATGAAGAATGATCTAAAAGAAAACATAGAAGGTTTGAAGGAAAGCTTGACAAAGTTGCTACAAGAAATGATTCCTAATGCCAAAAAGGTAGTAGAAGAAACTCATGATGAGAAAAAAATAAATGTTAATCGTGATTTCATAAACTCTAATGTTGGATTGAAGACCCACCATATTCCAAAGATCTATATGAGGAATTTTGACGACAAGGATCTCGTAACATGGATACTACAGATGGAGCAATATTTTTATCTCCATAATGTGAAAAACACACAAAAGGTACGCATTGCAACTTTACATTTAGAAAAAAATACTTTTGTATGGTATTGATGGCTTTTCTCTCATAAAAAAATTGTCACTTGGTCAATTTTTACAGAGGAAACGATAGCACATTATGAGGATACAAAGAGCAACACCTTATTTAGCCAATTAATAAATCTCAAAAAAAATGGTTCAATGATGGAGCACATTGAGGTCTTCCAAAAATTAAATATACAGGCAACTGAAATTCTAGAGAAATACATGATTGATGCCTTCATAGGGACTTTAAAGGATAGCATCCAACATGACATTCGCCTTTGGGAGCCTGATTCATTGGAGAAGGAATTCAAGTAGGAAAGAAAAATTGAAAGTAAAATTATGCAGACAAGGAAGCCTACCACTCACATCCATAAAGATGGAAGTTTTGCTACTCCTAGACTTCCACAACCTACAAGGTTTAAACCGCAGATATTGGAAGAAAAAAAAAGAGAAAAAGGGCTTTGTTACAATTGTGATAGAAAATACACTAAAGGTCATAAGTTTGCTGAGAAGAAATTATTTTACATAGATTGTGAATAGGAGGAAGAAACTGAACAAGAAACTTAAAAAGAAGAGGATATACATCAGGAACCAACCCCAGAGAAAGAAGAAATGAGTCTGAACATATCTTGTAATGCATTGGCAGGAATTATCTTGTAATGCATTGGCATGAATTACCACTCCTAAAACTCTCAAGATATAAGGACATATCAAGAAGATAAAAAATATAATAGTGTTGATTGATTTGGGTAGTACCCATAATTTTTTTCATTGTAAGGTAGCCAAGGAATTGAATTGCTTCCTAAACCCAGCACCAGAGTGTCAAGTGATGGTTGCAAATGGAGGAACTATAAATTTATTTGAAAAGTGCCATAATATCAAGATAACCATGGGGGAATATGTATTGAATATTCAAATGCTTTCCATTCCAATGGGTGGTGTTGATGTTGTATTAGGAGTAAAATGGTTACAATCTTTGGGGACGATAGCTTTTAATTTTCAAGAAATTTTCCTGAATTTTTTTTTTTAGAAGGAAAGAAAGTTGAATTATGGGGTATCCTAAGGAAGCCAGGAAAGATAATAAGCTCTAATGTCATGAAAAATATTCTGAAGAAATAACAACGAGGCGTAATTGCACATTTATGCTCACTAGAAGTTCAAACATCAAAATGATCTATTTCTCTAGATCTCCAAAAAGTCCTGGACAATCATTCCAAGGTGTTTGAAACTCCCAAAGGAATCCCACCTATTCGTGACCATGATAATGCTATTCATTTGATTCCAGGAAGTGGTCCTCCAAACATCATGCCTTACAGATATCCTTATGTACAAAAGAGCGAAATTGAACGTATGTTTGAAGAAATGTTATAGGTTGGTATAATTCAACCTAGTCAAAGTTATTTCTCTGCTCCAGTAGTATTGGTGCACAAGAAGGATGGATCATGGCTCATGTGTCTAGATTATAGGGAGATAAATAAGCTCAATATTAAAGATACATTTTCCATTCCTGTGATTAATGAATTATTGTATGAATTACATGGAGAAATTTATTTTACCAAGTTGGATATTAGTTCAGGATATCATCAAATTAGAATGAAGACTGAAGATATTCTGAAAACAACATTTCGAACTCATGAGGGTCATTATGAATTTTTGTTCATGCCTTTTGGCCTTACCAATGTGCCTTCTACATTTTAAGGGTTGATGAGTTCCATTTTCAAACCCTTCCTTAGAAAATTTGTGTTAGTACTTTTTGAAGATATACTAATCTACAACATGTATTGGAAGGATCATGTTCAACATGTTGATAGGGTGCTCAAACTATTGGAGGAGAAACAATTATATGCAAAAACCTCCAAATGTTTCTTTGGAGTATAAGATGTGGAATATCTGGTTCATATTGTATCTCAGGAGGGTGTTAAGGTAGACCCTAACAAAATTAAATCCATTAAGGAATGGAAAGTCCCCACAACCATAAAGCATTTGTGAGGATTTCTCGGGTCAACAGGGTATTATCGCAATTTTATTAAGAATTATGGGAGAATAACAAAACCTTTGACAAAATTATTGAAGAAAGATACATTTTCATGGACTCCTAAAGAAACTAATGCCTTTGAACATCTTAAAGAGGCAATGTGACAAGCACCGGTCTTAGCTATGCCAAACTTCACAAAAACCTTTAATGTGGAATTTGATGCTTCAGGAAATGGAATTGGTGTTGTTTTAATGCAACAAGGAAGACCCATTGCTTTTGAAAGTTTTCCATTCAAATGAAATTATTTACATAAAGCTATTTATGAGAAGGAAATGTTGGAAATACTACATGCACTAAAGAAATGGCAACTGTACCTAATGGGAAGACACTTCAAGGTAGAAATTGATCATAATAGTCTTAAATATTTTTTGGAACAAAGATTTTCTTTAGAAGATCAGCAAAAATGGGTCACAAAGATGTTGGGATATGACTTTGAAATCATGTACAAAAAATGGAAGATAAATGTTGTTACAGAAGCACTCTCAAGAAAGGATGAGGATCTGGAAGCATTTCTTTGTGCCATTTCTATTATCCAACCAGATTGGACAACCGAAGCAAGGGAGGAATGGAAGAATGATGAAGAAGTGTGGAAACTCATTCAAAATTTGCAGCAAGATCGTAGTATATATGATACATTTAGTTGGAAAAATGATTCCTCATGGTACAAATATCGCTTATACCTTTGTAAGAATTCCCAACTAAAACAAAATATTCTTTTGGAATTGCACACCTCTCTCTTAAGAGGACGCTCAGGATTTTAAAATCTTACCACAGGGTGAAGAAAGTTGTTTTTTTGGATGGAATTAAATCTGATATTCAAAAATTTGTGGCGGAATGTTTTGTTTGCCACCAAAATAAAGTTGAGACAATTAAGACCCCGGGTCTGCTACAAACTTTATCCATTCCAAGTCGGCGTTGGGAGGGGGTTTCAATGGATTTTATCATAGGTTTACCTAAGTCTGAAGGAAATAGTGTCATCATGGTAGTAGTTGATAGAATTACCAAGTATGCACACTTTTGTGCATTATCTCATCAATTTAAAGCGAGTACAGTTGCTACTTCATTTATGGAAAAATTAAAAAGATACATGGAAACCCAAAGATTATTGTAAGCGACAAAGATCCCATTTTCACTGGAAAATTTTGGACGAAATTACTTTCTTGTTTGGGTACTCAACTAGCTCATAGCTCATCTTATCATCATTAATCTAATGTGCAAACTGAGATAGTGAACAAATGTTTGGAAGGATATCTTTGTTGTTTTGTATCTGATAAACAAACATGATGGGTCAAGTGGTTACCTCTGGCTGAATGGTGGTATAAAAATTCCTTCCATACTGCAACAAAAATGACCCCATTTATGGCACTTTATGGATATCATCTACTGTCCATCACATCATCTTTAAGATAAAATTTGAAGGTTCAAGAAGTGGAATATCACATCAAGCATCAACAAAAGTTTCTCCAACTCTTAAAGTATAACCTAAATTTGGCACAAAATTGAATGAAACAACAGGAAAATCAACATCGCAACAAGAGAATTTTTTATGTAGGAGACTGGGTATTTTTACAGCTACAACCATACAAACAAATGTACCTCAAGCAAGCTAAGAAGGATAATAAATTATCTCCAAAGTACTATGGTCCTTACAAGGTATTGCAAAATATTGGTACTATGGCATACAAATTGGAGCATCTTGCTTCTTCTCGAGTGCACCCACTTTTCCATGTTTCATGCTTAAAGAAGTTTATAAGTGACAAACTTCCATTTCAAGTAATATTGGAAAAACTTAATGAGGAAGGAAAAATCATATTGGAAACTAAAGCAGTCATGGAAAAAATAACTCGATAGCTATGAAATTGATCAATGTTAGAGTATCTCATCAAGTGGAAGAAATTACCTACTGAGTATTCCACATGGGAGGATGAGAATTTTATACAAAAGCATCAAGAACTACTCAAGCGTTGAGGACAAGATTGTTTTGAATGAGAGGGGCATATTAGGTCCCTATATTATTAGTGTAGTCCCTTATTGTTGTTGTTAGGTCCCTATATTACTAGTATAGTCCCTTATTGTTGTTAGTGTAACCCCCTTATTTTTATTGTTGTACCCCTGTAACCCCAATATTGTTATTATTGTTCCCTTACACTATTATTGTTAGGTCGGCTAGGATTATGTGACCCCATGGACTCCTATGTATAGAAGGAGGTTTGTCATTTGTATCATCCAAGAATTGTTCATTTATGTTATGTAAAGGAGGTTTCCCCCTCAAAGTGGCTTATTTTTAAGGCATTGTTCTCTCTTTTCTTCCATTTTTGGAGCTGGTATCATAACATTTGGTATCATATCTTTCGATTCTAGGGTTTCTATTCTCCAAGCAGGTCATCATGGAAGTGTCGCTATACATTTTTTTCTGCGAAGGCTCAGAATCTGAAATTTTTATCACGCGACGCTGAAATCCTAAGGGAATTTCTGTAAAAATTTCAAATTTTGGTTCGCAATATTGTCAGATATATGATTTTTGGAAGTTGAGGTTTTTTTAGGATCCCGAATTTCATCTCAAAGACGTGATCATTGGAAAATCGTCAAAACTCTCTCTCTAAGCATCAGATTGGAATTATGAAAAAAGTGGCTGCAATTACATGGACTATAGTTTCATATATATATATATATTTCAGAGATGAAGGAGAAAATAGTGACACGTGGAACGTTGTACAATTTCGTTCTACTGAATCAGTCCATAATTAAGTCATTGTGGGAGATTGGGCATAAATTTGCCTTGAAGAATCCAAATTAGGTCAGACCTGTGGCATTCAAAATAAGATTCATAGGTTTACTAAAGGGCCTAATTTTAGATATTGAAGATTTGAAATCATAGAGATAATTAAGTTTCAATATGGTGCTCCTTAAAAGCAAGAAAAAGGTGTGTAATTTTTTTTCGAACTGCATAAATCTTGTGTGAAAAATCAGTTTGAAGTAATTCCAAGGGCATATTGAAGCATATATATCACTATGGCGTTCTGAAATGCCACCTAAAAATAATTCAACACCCATTAAGCCTTCAGAAGGCTCTACTATGACTTATGAAGAGGAAGAAGCACAACATGACATATCGAAATTATAAGAGCAAGTGCACCAAATTTCTCTCTCGCAAAGAGCAACAAAAAATGAAATGGAAGTTTTGAAGAAATGTGTGGAAGATAAGATGGATGGTTTAAAGAAAGGCATGGAAGCTAAGATGGATGGTTTGAAGAATAGCATGGAAGCTAAGATGGATAGCATAGAAGCTAAGATGGATGGCATGAAAGCTAAGATGGATCACATGGAAGCTAAGATCGATGAAAAAATGAAATACAACATGGAAGACATGAAGAATGATCTAAAAGAAAACATGGAAGGTTTGATGACAAGGTTAATACAAGAAATGATTCCTAATGGGAGAAAGATAGTAAAGAAATCTCATGATGAGAGAAAAATAAATGTTAATCATGATTTCATAAACTCTAATGTTGGATTGAAGAACCACCATATTCCAAAGATGGATATGAGGAAGTTTGATGGCAAGGATCCCGCAACATGGATACCACAGATGTAGCAATATTTTGATCTCAATAATGTGCAAAACACACAAAACGTACACATTGCAACTTTAAATTTAGAACAAAATACATTTGTATGGTATCAATGGCTTTGCTCCCATAAAAAAATTGTCACTTGGTCAATTTTTACGAAGGAAATGATAGCACATTATGAGGAACAAAAAGAAACACCTTCTTTAGCCAATTGATAAATCTCAAACAAAAGGGTTCAGTGGTGGAGCACATTGAGGACTTCCAAAAATTTAATATAAGGGTAACTGATATTCTATAGGAACACAAGATTGATGTCTTCATAGGGACTTTAAAGGATAACATCCAACCTGAAGTTCACGTTTGGGAACCTGATTCATTGGAGAAGGCATTCAGATTAGCAAGAAAATTTGAATGTAAAATTATGGCGACAAGGAAGACTACCACTCGCATCTATAAAGATGGAAGTGTTGCTACTCCTAGACTTGCAAAATCTACAAGGTTGACACCACAAAAATTGGAAGAAAAAAGAGAAAAAGGGCTTTGCTACAATTATGATACCAAATACACTAAAGGTCATAAGTGTGTTGAGAAGAAATTATTTTACATAGATTGTGAAGAGGAGGAAGAAAATGAACAAGAAACTTAAAAAAGAAGAGGCTATAAACCAGGGACTAACCCTAAAAGAAGAAGAAATGAGTCCGACCATATCATTTAATGCATTGGCAGGAATTACCACTCCTCAAAATCTCAAGATAGAAGGACATATCAATAAGAAAAATTTCATAGTGTTGATTGATTCAGGTAGTACCCATAATTTTATTCATTGTAAGGTAGCCAAGGAATTGAATTGTTTCCTATACCCAGCACCAAAATGTCAAGTGATGGTTGAAAATGGAGGAACTATAAATTGCTCTAGAAAATGCCATAATATTAAGCTAACCATGGGGGAATACGTATTGAATAGTCTAATGCTTTCCATTCCAATGGGAGGTGTTGATGTTGTACTAGGAGTACAATGGTTACAATCTTTGGGGATGGTAGCTTTTAATTTTCAAGAAATTTTATTGAATTTTTTTTCAGAAGGGAAGGAAATTGAATTACGGGGTATCGTAGGGAAGCTAAGAAATATAATAAGCTCTAATTTCATAAAAAAAATTCTGAAGAAAGAGAAACGAGGCGTAATTACACAATTATGCTCACTAGAAGTTCCAACATCAAAATCATCTATTTCTCCAGATCTCCAAATAGCCTTAGATAATTATTCCAAGGTGTTTGAAACTTCCAAAGGACTCCCACCTATTCTTGATCATGATCATGCTATTCATTTGATTCCAGGAAGTGTTCCTCCAAACATCAGGCCTTAGAGATATCCTTATGTCCAAAAGAGCGAAATTGAACATATGATTGCAAAAACGTTAGAGGTTGGTATAATTCAACCTAGTCAAAGTTCTTTCTCTGCTCCAGTAGTATTGGTGCACAAGAAGGATGGGTCATGGTGCATGTGTCTGGATTATAGGGAGCTGAATAAGCTCACTATTAAAGATAAATTTCCCATTCATGTGATTGATGAATTATTGGATGAATTACATGGAGCAATTTATTTTACCAAGTTGGATCTTTGTTCAGGATATCATCAAATTAGAATGAAGACTGAAGATATTTCGAAAACATCATTTTGAACTCATGAGGATCATTATGAATTTTTGGTCATGCCTTTTGGCCTTACCAATGCACCTTCTACATTTCAAGGGTTGATGAACTCCATTTTCAAACCCTTCCTTAGAAAATTTGTGCTTGTATTTTTTGATGACATACTAATCTACATCATGTCTTGGAAGGATCATGTTCAACATGTTGACAGGGTCCTCAAACTATTGGAGGAGAAACAATTATATGCAAAAACATCCAATTTTTTTTTGGAGTATAAGATGTGGAATATTTGGGTCATACTGTATCTCATGAGGGTGTTAATGTATACCCTAACAAAATTAAAGCCATTAAGGAATGGAATTTCCCCACAACCATAAAGCAATTGCGAGGATTTCTCAGGTTAACATGGTATTATCGCAAGTTTGTTAAGAATTATGGGAGAATAGCAGCATCTATAACAACATTATTGAAGAAAGATGCATTTTCATGGATTCCTAAAGCACCTAAGGCCTTTGAACATCTTAAAGAGGCAATGTGCCTAGCACCAGTCTTAGCTACGCCAGACTTCACAAAACCCTTTATTGTAGAATGTGATGCCTCAAGAAATGGAATTGGTGTTGTTTTAATGCAAGAAGAAAGACCCATTGATTTTAAAAGTTTCCCAATCAAAGGAAAGTATTTCAGAAAGCTATTTATGAGAAGGAAATGTTGGCAATACTACATGCACTAAAGAAATGGCGACCTTACCTTATGGGAAGACACTTCAAGGTAAACAATCATCATGATAGTCTTAAACACTTTTTGGAACATAGACTATCTTCAAAAGAACAACAAAAATGGGTCACAAATATGTTGGGTTATGACTTTGAAATCATCTACAAAAAAGGGAAGCTAAATGTTGTTGCAGATGCATTCTCAAGAAAGGATAAAGAGGTGGAAGCATTGCTTTGTGCCATTTATATTATCCAAATAGATTGGATAACTGAAGCAAGGGATGAATGGAAGAAGGATGAAGAAGTGTGGACACTCATTCAAAATTTACAACAAGATCTTAGTACATCTGATACATTTAGTTGGAAAAATGATTCCTTATGGTACAAATATCGCTTATATATTTTCAATAATTCTCAACTAAAACAAAATATTCTTTTGGAATTTCACACTTCTCCTTTAGGAGGACACTCATGATTTTTAAAAACTTACCACAAGGTGAAGAAAGAATTTTTTTGGGATGGCTTTAAATCTGATATTCAAAATTTTGTGGCATAATGTTTGGTTTGCCAACAAAATAAAGTTGAGACAATTAATACCACGGGTCTTCAACAGCCTTTATCCATTCCAAGTCAACGTTGGGAGGATATTTCAATGGATTTTATCACATGCTTACCTAAGTTCGAAGGAGAGAGTATCATCATGGTGGTAGTTGATAGACTTACCAAGTATGCACAATTTTGTGCATTATCTCGTCCATTTAAAGCAAGTACAGTTGCTATTGCATTTATGGAAACAATTCAAAACCCAAATATTATTGTAAGTGACAGAGATCTCATTTTTACTGGAAATTTTTGGACGGAATTATTTTCTTGTTTGGGTACTCAACTAGCTCATAGCTCATCTTATCATCCTCAATCTAATGGTCAATCTGAGATAGTGAATAAATGTTTGTAAGGATATCTTCGTTTTTTTGTATCTGATAAGAAAACACAATGGGTCAAGTGGTTACCTCTTGTTGAATGGTGGTATAACACTTCCTTCCATACTGCAACAAAAATGACCTCATTTATGGCACTTTATGGATATCATCCACCGTCCATCACATATTCTTTAAGAGAAAATTCTAAGGTTCAAGCAGTGGAATATCATATCGAGCATCAACAAGAAGTTCTCCAACTCTTAAAGGATAACATAGTCTGAGATGTGCGACGGAGAGAGACCACTACGTATGTGCGACGGTAAAAACCATACAAAAAATGTCCTCAAGCAAGCTAAGAAGGATGATAAATTATTTCCAAAGTACTAATATCCTTCTGAGTGTTGCAAAATATTGGTACTTTGGCATACAGAATTGGAGCTTTAAGCTGCGGGTATGAAGTTTGCCCTATCTCATGCTTAAAGAGTGTTATGAGGACAAACTTCTAGTTCAAACAATATTGCAGAACTTAATGAGGAAGGAAAAATCGTATTGGAACCTGAAGCAATCATGGAAACAAGAACTCGACAGCCACGAAATCGATCAATTTCAGAGTATCTCATCAAGTGGAAGAACTTACCCACTGAAGATTCTACATGGGAGGATGAGAATTTTATACAGAAGCATCCAGAGCTACTCAAGCGTTGAGGACAAAACTTTTTTGAAGGAGAGGGGCATGTTAGGTCCCTATATTACTAGTATAGTCCCTTATTGTTGTTAGTGTAACCCCCTTATTGTTATTGTTATACCTCTGTAACCCCAATATTGTTATTATTGTGCCCTTACATTATTATTGTTAGGTCGGCTAGGATTATATTGTGACCCCATGGACCACGATATATAGAAAGAGGTTTTATCATTTGTATCATCCAGGAATTGTTCATTTATGTAATGTAAAATAGGTTTCCCCCTCGAAGTGGTTTATTTCTAAGGCGTTGATATCTCTTTTCTTCCATTTTTGGAGCTGGATTCATAACAGTTGTTAGTGTAGCCCCCTTATTGTTATTATTGTACCCATGTAGTCCCCATATTGTTATTATTGTGCCCCATAAAATCCCACTATTGTTATTGTTGTTCCCTTACATTATTATTGTTAGGCCATCTAGGATTATATTGTGACCCCATGGACTCCTATATATAGAAAGGAGGTTTTGTCATTTGTACCATCAAATAATTGTTCATTTATGTAATGTAAAGGAGGCTTCCCCCTTGAAGAGGCTGATTTCTAAGTCACTGATCTATCTTTTCTTCTATTTTGTGAGCTAGTTTCATAACAATTTGGAGGATGCAGGTTGTGTTGACCCCACTCTTATGGTCATAACTCCTCTCTTGTATGTTGACAATATTGTTCTTTTAGTAAGTAACCATTACCATCTTCACAAGTAACTCATATTCCTCCAAGGTTTCTACTCCAAGATGGATATACAAAACTAAATTCATGATAATTAAATCCAAATAGATCACCCAATGATACTTTTATTTATGACATCAATTCATTGAAGAAAGTTCCTTCATACAAATATCTAGGAATTGACATCCATCATAAGCTCAATTGGAATTGTAGCATTGAGAAAGGATAATTGGAGGTTGAAAAACTTACTATGGAATTGAAAACAAGATTTGGGATTTGAGATAAAAAGAAGCCCCTCTTTGATACTCTTGTCATTCTTGTTATTTTATATGGATGTGAGGTTTGAGGTTGTAGTATATCCAAAGATCCGTGAAGGAAGATTGAACAAATCCAAAAGTAGTTGATAACCTACAACATCAAAATTAAGGGAAATAGCCCATAAATACTCTCTACCCTATCCCCTTGGTTGAAGCAAGTGTTTTCCCCATTGAGCATGGCTATGACTAGGTATCTTATGTATAAGAAGAAGTTTTACAACATGGATACCAAGAGTTTTCCTGAAATTGCTTCTAACTCTAGCCAAAACCCCCACCTTGAACTCAAGCTAGACCATTGGGGAATAAAGGAGGATATCATCTTGTAGAATTCTCATAATATTAAAAATATAATTGCTTCCAAATGTAAAGAGAAATTATGAGGAAATAAAGAGCTTGAGGGGAAAAAATATATATTACGTTATAAGGAGGTGATCAACCTCAATCTCCAAAACCAAAATTATCTCTATCTAGACTAGAGTTAAGAGGAAAAACATTACCAAGATTATAGTGAAATTGGGGGTTGGTCAATTCCCAAAACACATCAAGATCAAAGAGTTTTTCACCTATGCAATCCTAGGAGGGTTGAAGATGAAAATACTTTCTCTTAGATTGTCCATTTTATATTCACATTTGATCTAATTTTCCAAATATTTGACACACTAACAACTTTCTTGACTAAACAAAATTATGGTGATCTAGGAGTACTTCTCTCACTTCTTATTTATCTAAAAATAAAAATGTTAAAAGATTCTATTTAAAGCCATAACCAATTGAACTACCCTCCATCAACTTATTAAAATATTATTTTAATTTATACTTTATATTGAAATAATTTTTTTATCGATCTCATTCATTAAAATATTATTTTAATTTATACTATTAAAATAATTTTTTATCATTAATATTTTTATTTATTTATTTTGCAAATGAACTTCAGGTTGAAATAAATTTATTATATATATATTCCCATTTTTGTTTTATCTCCTTGGATTCACGGCAGAGAATCTAATTCGATATCTAATTCGATAGTGAGGTTTTGAAGCGCCGAACTATGGAGACTGTGGATGCAGATTGGTACACGTACACATCAAATAAAATTAAATCATAAAGTCAAATAAATCTGTCCCGGCTCCTGTCAGATCAAATCAAATCACTGTTACTATTGATGTGTGTGGCTGAAAGGTGAGCACTGTGTTGTATTTAATTTATAACGGGGAGATTGTATCCAATAATTGCACGGAACGGTCTTTTCCAACAGAACTGATTCCCAGAGAAAATATTAAATAATTAATTTGTACAGTGTTTTCTTATTACGAGCAAAAACTGAGATTTTAATAAAGTGGATCGTTAAACTCGCACTAGGTATGGGAGTGCCTCCTTGTATAAATAACCCACGAAGGAATGGATGGTAATCTAAGCAGAAAAAATGAAGTCGGTCTTGGGCGTCTTCAGTCATGACAATATGTTTTTTGCATCTTCAATGGCTATACTGTTCACAATATTGTTGCCTGTTATTTACAAGATATATTGCTGCCTCAGTCGACCGCAGAATGAACTGAAGATGATCATGTACCGTCAGGGAATATGGGGCCCAAATCCCATGTTTCTGCTCGGAAATCTCCTCCACATGAAGAAAATTACTGATAGAGCAGCCAAGATGAATTCTCCTGCCAACAACAACTTGGAGCCTCGCTTCTTCCCATACTTCGTCGAATGGAAGAAAAAATATGGTATGCTATTTATTCATTCACGCTCTCTCATGTAACTATAAGTTTATATGTTCAGCTTGTATTGGTTCAGAGTTACAGAGAAGTGTGAAATGTGTAATCTCTCATGTAACTATAAGTTTATATGTTCAGCTTGTATTGGTTCAGAGTTACAGAGAAGTGTGAAATGTGTTGCATGATTACAGGGAAAAAGTTCGTGTACTGGCTAGGAATGGAGGCAGTTTTGTATGTACAAGAGCCAGAGCTGATAAACGAAATAAGCTCATCCGGGTCGTTCAACTGGGGGAGGCCCGCATTTCTGAAGAGTGACAGATATCCTCTCTTTGGCAATGGACTTATCATGGCAGAAGATCAGGATTGGCTTCACCAGCGTCGTATAGTTGGCCAGGCACTTACAGCTGAGAAAGTCAAGGTGCAGGAAATATCCCGTGGTGTTGGATTGAAAGGATTAAAATAATTTAAAAAACCAAGTAGTTTAAAATGCTTTGCTTTAGATTTTCTTATGATATTTTAATGCACTGATATTAACTTTTTCTACAAATATTGTTACAAACATATCTGTTTCATGTCAGAGTTTTTGGTTAATGACATGTTAGTGTTTAGTGAGTTTTTCGTTAATGACATATTAGTGTTATGAGTGAGTGAGTTGTGTGTTTCTTTTTTTTTCTATTTGTTTTTATAAAACAAATATAAAAATTAAAATGTAAATATATTATTATTATATGTGGAGTTTGTATGTTTTTAGTAGATTTAATAGTCAAATAACTATTTTGAGGTTTTTTTGTTTCATAAACAAAGAGGTTTCATACATCAATTTAGATAATAATAATAATAATTATATATATATAGTTTAATTGATTTTAATGATTTTCATTATGTCTTTCTTCTTAAGAGGTTACATGTTAACATTCCTAGGGGTAAAGTATGTATGCCTTAGTAGATTTAGCAGTGAAATAGACATGCCTAGATGGATCTCTCCCTTGTCCCACAAACAAGAGGTTCTCGTACACTAATTTAATTATTGGCTTGGTCATAATCTGAAAAGTGGATATATATATATATATATATATATATATATATATATATAAAAAGTATTCAAAAGGAGCCTAGTAGCCTCTCTAACACATAGCTACAAGTAAATTGGGTTTGGGTCTAAGACATGTCCTCTTCTCCGTAAATTAAGTAGATTTTGAACATTGGATCTCTTAGTTTTAGCAAGAGTCACATTACTTATCACCATTCAAACTGCCTCGTTAATATATATGATTTATTTCAATAATATATTATTTTCATTTAAAATATTTTTTTTTCTATATTTTGATAGTTATTTTATTTATCAACTAGATATTGCTTCTTCTTCCTTTAAAAAAATAATTTTTTTTGATAAAAATACATGATAGATATATTTTTTTCATTTAAACCCAACAACATTTAATAATTTAAAAAAAATATATCAATGTTTTGTTTTTGGAATGAAATCAATCTACTTCTAAATCCTAAGGTTAGAATGAAGTTAGTGGACCTTCAATTATACTCACTTTCACCAAGCCTAAAGCGAATATAATATACATCACAAGTTTATCCATCATCCATCCGGCTTTTCTTTTTCTCAGCGCAATTATTAATGTATATGAAAATTTCCAATCAGGGGATGTTGACCACTGTGCTTGAAGCTTGTGGCCCAGTTCTTGACGAATGGGCAGAGAAGATCAGTGAGGCAGGAGATAGGCCTTGTGTAGAAATTGACGTGGATGGAGATTTGAATAAGGTATCTGCCCATGTTATCTCCAAACTATTGTTCGGGAGCAGCTACGGAAAAGGCTTTCAGATACTCTATAAGCTCAAACTTCTTCAGCACACTATTTTTCGAGGTACCAGACTTGTAGGGATCCCTGGAATTAGCAGGTATGGTGAAATTCCCATTGTCTCTCTATTATGTAGCGTAGCTTCTGCATTGGTATTGTAACGAGTGAAGGGTGTTGCGTGGACATTGCTAGGTTGGCACCCAATAAAAAAGCTCAAGATCTAGGAGCTGAGCCCAACTTCCTAATCATGCAAGTTATCAAGGAGCGCCTGCAGGAATCGAGTGCTGGCCCGGGATTCGGAGATGATTTGCTGGGGCTTCTGCTATCAGAAGTGAAAATGCCCAGTGACGGCGGTAGAGAGTTGAAGAATTGCATAACAATTCAAGATGTGGTGGATGAATGCAAAACGCTTTTGATAGCAGGACAGGAGACAACTAAACTGTCATTGACGTGGACAATGATGTTATTGGCGCTGAATCCCGCATGGCAGGACAAAGTAAGAGCCGAGGTTATGGAGATCACCGGAGGAGCCCCTCATCCAGACATCAACATGCTCGCCAGAATGAAGAACGTAAGTCCTATTATTAGTCTGCTACTGGGTTTTATATATGGCAGTAGTTCATCACAACTCATGTGGGATTAATTTTGTGTGCAGATGACTATTGTTCTGAAGGAGTCCATGAGGTTGTACCCCCCTGTTTCTTACACAGTCAGACAGGCCAAGCAAGACGTACAGCTGGAGAGCCTCGTAATACCCAAAGGACTGTCTGTGTTCATCAACATAGTGGGCATGCATGGAGACCCTGATATATGGGGAGAAGATGTGTATGACTTCAACCCGGAACGATTCAACATGCTGCGCAATAGCAAGAGGAACATCGGTGGATTCATTCCATTTGGGTTTGGGGGAAGAATTTGCCCTGGGGAGAGGCTGGCTCACATGGAGCAAAAGGCGGTACTTAGCATGATATTGACCAAATTTGTCTTCTCTATATCCCCAAATTACAAACACTCTCCAACTTCTGTATTAAGCATCATGCCCTCTAATGGAATGCAGCTACTCTTTCACAGAATATAAAATTAGATGCAATCTTCTTTGTCACCCTGTTGTAAGGTCTGCGAATATGAAGTACTATCCAATGCGTTAATGTAAGTCTGATGAAGTCAGTTAATTTTAGTGGATTGTAAAGTCTGCAAATATTAAGTAATATGCAATAAGTGAATGTGAGTTTGATGCAGTAAGTTAGATTGTAAAATTTGCAAATATTAAGTATTGCGTAATAAGTTAATCCTTTATTTCTCATCTAATACAAAATAATAAATTAATAATTACATCATAAAATTTATTTTTTGCATTTTATAAAATTACACTAAATTATTATTATTTTTTTTTTCAAAAAGAGAAAACAATGGGTTTTCATTTATAAATAAAAAATAGTACATGAATTCAAAATCAGATTGGATAAAAACAATAGAGGTTAAAACAGCTAGCCTCATGTATAAGTTTTTCACATCAAAAATAAAAACATGATAGCCAGTTTTTCACATCAAAAATAAAAACATGATAGCCGTGGACGTTGAGTGAGCTATTATCAAATCATATACCACAATGAAGGCAGGCATGTAACTGACTTTCCACGATCTCGACACTACTATATCAATGACAATGACACTTGTGACATGGAAAAAATTATTTCTCTTAAAGTTATTCTTTATTTTAGTTATTTTACATTAAAATGGTCTTAAATATAAAGTTTAAAATAAAATAGTTATTTTACATTAAAATGGTCTTAAATATAAAGTTTAAAATAAAATAGTTTGAGACAAAAATATTTTAAGATGATTTTATATTTAAGATAAAAAAAATATTTTAAGAAAAATTTATATTTAAAATAAAAACAAAGAAAAATATTTTAAGAAAAAGACTTTATATTTAGGACAATAGCCACTTAAGACAATGACAATGTTGCTATTTCACTTACCATTCACATTATTTTATACAATATTATCTAACACCTCCAAAATTGACTTGACTTTGAGAGTGTACTTTATGTGGGAGAGCTTGCAATCTACTATTGTTTTTGGCTTATACAGAGCTTGTTATTTCACTTACCATTCACATTATCTTATAGAAAGACAACTATTTGTAGCCGACTCTTAAGAATGCGACATCTTTTTCTCGAAAATTTTCTAGAAATATTTCCAGGACATCAATTCCTCTTGTGTCCTTTCTATCTATATGATTAGAGATTCCATGAGGTTTGCACAGATATTCCATGAGTGGATAAGGAATAATTATATTTTTAATTTTTGAAAATAAATATTCAAACAACATGAAATTTAATCATATCAATTTCTTTATTTTATATTATATTTTTCATTTCTTATTAATCCTTTTTAATTAATTATAAAATTAAAATACAAAATTTTAAAAAACTAAAATATTTTTAATATATATTTATTTTAAAATTATATTAAAAATTACATAAAATTAATAAATTAAAGAAATCCTATATATAGATATAGATATATATAGATATATATATATAATTTTAAAACTATACATAAAGAAATCCAAAAAATTAAAATACAAATTCATTAATATATGCATTTTAAATTTTTATTTTTTCTTTCTAAATAAAAGTCCAAAATTTGATTCTTGCATATATCTTATACTCACATTTCATTTTTCTTTTCACTATTGAACAAATATATCAAAGAGATAAATAACAATAATTTAATTATTTCTTAGATAATATTTTGGTATTTAAATTTTTTCTTATTGTAAAAATACTTTCTATATATATATATATATATAATATGCTTTAGTATTTTTTGATATTAATTTATTGTTAGGTATTAAGATTCTGGTAAATATTTTCATCTAGTAATTAGAAAACCATGAATACATTATTAAGATATCAAGAAATATTAATAATTGATATTATTTCAAACTAGGGAATAAAGACTATGTGATTTATCTTCCTCACTTAATAGAGATATATATAAATAAATTACAAAGAAAGTTGAAAGAGTACCTCTAGCAGAAACATTAATTTAATCTAAAAAGCCATTATCATGCCCCTATAGTCACCCACATCATAGGCTGACTTAGCACACATTTATGGCCCATCACTATAGGTTTGTGGTGCATTGTGATTCATTTCATCTCATTTATATTCTCAATCTGAAACTATGTGATTCCATACTACACCTAACTTTTTATATTTCACCATTATTACAATCCACAAGTTTAACACTTATTGAAGTATGTAGATAATCATTCCACACAATTATGCCTTAACATAGCCAATATGCAAATGATATGTAACAACCCGGGTGAAAATTCCATGTAATAAAAGTTAATAAGGAAAAAAGGAAGGTGAAAGGTCACAGGTTGCATGTGAGGAGGAAAATGAAGGAAAAGTAATGGAAAATGAAGAAAATAGATGCCTAATTAATAAAAAGGCTTCTTAGAATCCGTTGGTACCTTTTGTTAGTTTAGTTTTGGAGCTCTCTCATTATTCTCTCTCTCTCTCTCTCACTCTTGGATACTTGGATTTTTCTTGGAGCACTTTGGCATTGGATCAAGAAAGGAAAATAGGGCAAGAGGAAGGAAGGAGAAAGCAAGGAAGAGCAGGATCAAGCAGCTACATCAGGATTCTTTGCAAGTATCTATTTGCATGTGTGATTTCCTTGATATATTTCACATGCATAGTATTGCATGTGGTTCTTTGTTGTCATACCACGGGTTTCGCCAGGTGTGTAGTGTTTTCAGCCTAACCTTGCCATTTTCGGATAGCCATGGTGTGATGGGGCTCTCATGCTTTGGTTGACCTGGATTTCCGGATGGATTCGAATCCGAGTGAGGTGGATCTCCAAAATGAAGAACACATGGCCTAGTGATCCCTGAACCGAACTGTGTATTGCAGTAAAGAAACTCACCTAGTGACCCATGAACTAGATTGTGTGTTGTAGTAAGGCCAGGTACTGTGTGCCTCGGTGGGCCTAGGAATCCTTGATCGATTAATGGTGGGATATACGATAAATTCTAGAGGTGGTTTCCCTTGATTAGGCCTATGAATTCTTGTCGGTGAATGGTAGGATATATGGTAAAGCCTAGAGGGTGGAGTCTCGATTTAGGGCCTAGTGATATGATGTGGATTGCGGTAAATCCTAAGAGATTAGGTGACAGGAAAATTCTTCATGGTCTAGTTGGTCAAATCCAGTGGCTTCCATGCTTTTTTTTTGGCCTAGTGATCCGGGATGGATTGTTGTAAATCCCGGTTTCTATTGATGAGGGTAAGGTGGTTTATCCTCGGGATGCCCTATTGGTTATTTTGGTTTGAGTCCCACATTCATGCTTGGAATATGGCATAAAGAGGATTGGCTTAAGAGAGATTTAGCTCATCTAATCTATGTTCAGGTGGAACATAGTAGTCCCATCCCAGGTTGGAGTTTTCATTCATTAATAAGAGGTTAATTCTTTGACATCTTATGTGTAAATGTACTGGTTTATACGTGGATTCTATGGCTGATGTATCCATGATATTTATTTTTTTATTATGTTGGATATAAGCATGTGTTATGATAGTGATGATGTATGGCTCTCCTCATGTTTTGATTTGTAAATTAATGAAAAATGTATCTATGATCTAATAGATGATAATACAAATAATGATATAAGGAAACAATTCTTCTTAATGATTCGCAGGTAAGTATGATACCCCTATGCTCAAAACTGTCACTTATTCTTGTATCTTTCATATTTGTGATATGTTTGACGAAACATATATCATGGCTAGTAGGGGTCCAATCTAGACCTTGTCAATGTTTTTGCAAACATATCATTGTTTTGATGTTATAATTTATTTATGAACCTATCATTGAGTTTAGGGTAGTGACCAGGGCTATAGACCTGAAAAAGTGGCTCAAATCATGGGAATGCTGGCACAAGTATGAGGACAAAATTCCCTGGACGCTTGAATTCCCATGCTGTGGGAGAGTCCAGAGCCTCCTAGACACACCTTAGTCCATATCAAGGGAGCGTCCAGGGTTTAATTGTCTAAAAACCAAGTAGGACACAGGGGATGGTTACTTGAGAGGTTGGGATGGCTCCTGGGAGTTTTTTTGCTGATGTGGAAGGTATTTTTGATATGTTTCCATCGATTCCACTCCCTTAAGGTCACCTCGGAGGTTGAATCTAATTATAGTGGCCTCTTGTTGCATATTACCGTGGTTTTCTAGTTACTTGGGTAGATGTGTGATGAGGGTGTTACAGAGTTGTATCAAATCATGGTTCAGCCCTTGGACTAGATGAGCAGTGTGTGTTGGTCATGCATTCATGTTGGTTGCACGTGCGGTAATCATACTTGTATTCTTTATGATTTTTGTATATGCATGCTGTCGGTTGTGGTTGTAGTGATGTCGCCATGTGAAAGAGGATGTTTTTGTTGTGAAGTGTGTCATCATGAGTGTATGATTGGTTATGCATTGTTATGTGTGTCAGTGCTTACATGTTTTCAAATTTGCATTGGTATGGTTGTTGTTTTCATGCATGAGGGCATGGTATGTGTAGTTGATACAGTCATGCATTGATGACTGGACTCTAGCTAGAATGATGTTTATGTAGTGGTACACTTATTTTTTATATGTGTATTTGCTGTTATGATTGTGTTTTTACATGTATTACACTATTTTGAATGATCTTTCAATGCGATATCCTCCCTGAATTATGCTAAGTTACATTGGTTTATTGTGATTTGGTTTAGCTAACATTCATTTGCAAGAAAGAGATCAAAATTAATAGCAAGATGGTAGAATACAAATACTATCCCTATGAATCATATGAACAATGTGGTGTTGGGAACTCTTCTGATTTAGCAGACACATTGGGGAGCTTGAAGGAAGAAATAAGGAGTTGTAAGGCAGACAATGACAAAGTCATGTAGGCACAAGAGAAACAAGAAGAGGTTAATGCAATAATCATTCATAGTTTTTCAGAATTGCAACGACAAGGGCCACATTGGTTAGCCATGGGCAGGAGGAAAAAACTAATGGGGCATATGGCAGTAGGTTTCATGGTGGTCATAGTTCAGATCTAGATGAAACAGTGAGAGATGGTAAGCTATTGGATACTTTGGATAAGAGAGGTGATGGACACATGTACTACTCTAGTTCTTGTTCTGATAGGCATTATGATCGCCATCGATATCATACTTACATGATTAGTGATAGGGGATACTTACCATATGAATTTAAGAAAGAAAAACCACCTATTTTTTATGGAGACTTGAAGAAACTAGAAGATGCAGAGGCTTAGATACTTCAGATGAACAATTTATTTGGGTTGCATGAGTACACAGAAAACATGAAGGCCAAAATTGATATCTTCGGCCTGAAATATAAAGCATATATCTAGTAGGAAGATGTGAATTGGGTTAGAGACATCAGGACGAAGGACTTGAGTTGGCATGAGTTTAAGAGGATTTTCAGGAAAAATTACTTGTCAGAAAGGTACTATGATGGTAAGGCCATAGAATTATATGAGCTAAATATGAGATCAATGACAGAAGAAGAGTATACGACCAAGTTCTTCGAGCTATTGAGGTATGTACCATATATTAAAGATGAGAAGGATAAAGTTCAATGATTTTTCAGTGATTTTCCATTAGAATTTATAGATCAGATTTAGTATGATGAGCCTCGGTCCGTTGAGGAAGTTATTGGGAAATTGAAGCATTTCTATGAACAGTCAAAGTGTAAGAATGAATCTTAGACAGGATGGAAAGGGAAATTTAAAGGTAAGGGTAAATGACAGTCGTAAAGAATAAGGCCTTAGAATTAATAAGAAAAAGAAATTGTGGCACCTCAAAAGAAGTTCAATGCAGCTAGATAGGGACATGGATCACAACAACAACATAAAGGTGATGGCACTGGATGGTTGGAGTGTTCTACATGCGATAAGGAACACCTTAAGAGATATTTTCCATAGAATTAGGGTGGTAGGCCTCAGATATATATAGTGCACAAGAGACAGAGACTGTTGGGGATGTAGGTCAGAGCGTTCCTCATATCTATGCAACAATGGATAATAGGTAGGCATACCATCATGCATCTATCATTAAGATGGACGGTAAGATTTGTGATCAAGTTTTTTCTATTTTGATTTGCCTTGGATCTAATTATAGTCATGTTAGTCCTGACTTGGTGAATAAGTGTAGTTTGAATAAAGGAGTGCATGCAAACTATTGGTTAGTGCATTTGGCTACATGTACAAAGAAAAAAATTCATCATTGGGTAAGAGATTGTGCATTTGAGTTTAATGGAATGTCTATAGTAGTGCACTTGAACATATTTCCATTGGGATCATATAGTATGCTATTGGGTATGGACTGGATATACCTTCATTGGACCAAGGTTAATTGTTATGACAAAGTCATTGAGTGTTTGGATGACAATGGAGAACCAAGAATATTATAGGGAAAGAATAAAGACACATCATTTAGGATGGTGATAGCTATGCAGGCCAAGTATAGTCGTAGGAAAGGGTGTGTGTTATTTGCAGTTCATATCTCTATTGAAAAAGGTAAGAAAGTTTAGGATGAATATGTTTTGAGCAGGTACTAGTTATATAACAGTTTCAGGATGTATTTCCTATAAATATTTCAGAGTTTCCACCTCACATGGATGTAGAATTTTCTATTGAGTTGGTACCAGGGGTAGCTTCAACATCAAAAGCAGCTTACATTATGACCACACCTGAGTTGGTAGAGTTAAATTTTCAGTTGAAAGAGATGTTGAAAAAGGACAAATTAGGCCAAGTGTATCGCCACGGGGCACACCTATATTGTTTGTAAAGAAGAAGGATGGTACTCTCATATTGTGCACTGACTATAGGCAGTTGAACAAAGTGATCATAAATAATAGGTATCTGTTGCCGAGGATTGATTACTTGTTTGATCAGGAGAAGGGAGCAACAATGTTCTTGAAGATTGATTTGAGATCCGAATATCATTAGGTACGCATTAAGGAAGAGGACATTTACAAGACAACTGTCCAGAATAGGTATGGGCATTATGAGTTTGTCATAGCTCCATTCAGTTTGAGTAATGCTTCGAATAACTTTATGTGTTTGATGAATAATGTATTTCATCCTTATTTGGACAAATTTGTTATTGTGTTCATTGATGACATATTGGTAATATTCTAAAAATGAAGAAGAGCATGTTGAGCATTTGGCAGCAACGTTGAGATTGTTAAGAGAGCGTCAGTTGTATGCTAAACTCAACAAGTGCAGTTTATTTCATACTGAGGTACATTACTTGGGACATGTTGTCTCCAAGGAGGGCATAGAAATGGATCCAGAAAAGGTAAGAGCTATCATGGAATGGGAAACTCCTCTAAATGAAGATGATGTGATATCCTTCATGGGATTGGTAGGTTTTTACAAGAGGCTCATCAGGAACTTATCACATATTTCTTATCCTATTGCATCGTTGAAGAGGAAAGGTAAGAAGTTTGAATGGAAAAAGGAGTGTGAGGCCAGTTTTGAGCAGCTTAAGCAGTTGTTGACACATGCTCCAGTGTTAAGGATCACAGATTTAGACAAAGAGTTTGTAGTATGTACAAATGATTGCAAGAGAGGACTTGGTGGAGTCCTTATGCAAGATGGACATGTGGTATGCTATGAGTCACATAAAATAAATCAACATGAGAAAAACTATCCAACACATGACCTTGAGCTAGTAGCAATCATATGCACATTGAAGATGTGTAGGCACTATCTTCTTGAAAGGAGGTTTGTATTGATGAATGATCACAGTGGATTGAGGTATCTATTTGACCTACCAAATCTGCATTCCAGGAAAGCTAGATGGTTGGCCACGATCAATGAGTTTTACTTAGAGATCAGGTACATCAAAGGAAATGAGAACGTGGTCACAGATGCTCTTAGCAGATGAATACAGGTAAATCACAGAGAAACTATGAGCTCCTATGGGACATATTTATAGGATAGGATCTTGAAAGTAGGTCAGCAAGATGACATGTATATGGAGATTATGCACAGGTTACCGTAGAGTACAGATAGAGGTACAGGTAGCAGTACATGTACAGGTATAGGTAGCGATACAGGTACATGTACATGTATAGGTAGTGATATAGGTGCAGGTGTATAGGATGTGGACTATCAGCTCATGGAAGATGGATTGGTTAGGTTTAGAGATAGGATATATGTGCCAGAAAACAGTGAGCTCAAGAAGGTGATCTTGAGAAATTTTCATGCAAAACCATATTCAGGTCACCTAGGCTATTAGAAGACATTGACCACAGTGAAGAAGCTTTATTATTGGCTGAGTTTGAAAAAGGATGTAGCAGCGTTTGTGGATAGGTGTTTCAATTTTCAGTAGGTGAAGGCAGAGTGTAAGCATCCAAATGGACTGCTACAACCAATTGCGATTCCAGAATGGAAATGGGAGGTCATTTCCATGGAATTTATCACAAGTTTTCTGAGGACAGTGAGACAACACGATTCCATCATGGTTGTTGTGGGCAGGTTGAAAAAGGTAGTGCACTTCATTCCAGTTACGTCGACATTCTCAGCTAGCGATGTAACACATGTGTTCATGAGAGATGTGGTCAGATTGCATGGTGTTCCAAAGAATATTGTGTCAGATAAGGATGCAAAATTCACTTCCAAGTTTTGGAAGGAGTTGTTTACAAGTTTGGGCATGAAGTTGGACTTCAACACAACTTATCATTTGTGGACAGATGGACAGATAGAGAGGGTCAACAGGATATTGGAGGACATGTTGAGGATGTATGTGATAGATCGACAACAGTGATGGGAGGAGTACCTTCCATTGGTTGAGTTTTATTACAAAAGAGGTTATTAAGAATATTTGAAGATGAGTCTGTTTGAGGGACTATATGGGCAAAGTTGTAATACTCCCATCAATTAGAGTGATTCAGTGAACAAGATATTGATTGGACCAAACATGTTAGAAAAAATGGAACAGGAAATGTAGGTAATCAAGAAGAATCTGAAAGTATCATAGGATAGGCAGAAGAGCTATGCAGACCGTAACAAGTTGTTTAATTAGTATTAGGTTGGGGAACATGTGTACTTTCTCATCAAACCAAAGAAGAGCTCCTTACAGATTGGATCATCTGCCAATCGCGAACCACAGTTTTGTGGACCTTTCAATATTCTTGAGAGGATTCGGCCAGTAGCCTATTGACTTGCACTGCCTCCCACAGTGAAATTCCATGATGTTTTCATGTGTCATTGCTTAAGAAGTATGTTAAATATGTTGATTAGGTGATTGACTGGTGCGTATTACAAGTGGATACAGATGGAGAATTCTAGTCGAAACCTCAGTGTATATTGCAGATACAGATGCTCATTCTCCGAAACCAAGAAATCGAGAAAGTTAAAGTGCAGTGGAATCACTTTGGCCCTGATGAAGCTACATGGGAGATGGTGGATCAAATACCAGCTATGTTTCCTTCATTATTTTATGGTTAAGTGTTATGAGGATTAATCCCTCTTGCAGAAAAGAGCGATCTCCCTAGTACTCCAGCGATTAACTAGAAACAAAGATCCATTTGAATACCTTTTCCTCTAGATTAATTTCATTTCAATATTATTATAATAGTAAAGTAGAGATTACATGCTCCTACCTTAAAATCCAAAAATTTGATGTAGCCCTTTGTCCCGTCACTCCAAATTAGTTCTCTAATGAGTCAAACCTGCAATCAAAGATAAGACAAATAATCAAAGAATCTGCAACATATAATAATAAAAAAATAGTAATCCAACTTAGTGATCAAGGAGTCTAAGTATTGAAATTATTACAATAAGCATAGAAACAAAGCAATGAGAAAAAGAGATCCATATGTATTATCTTAAATACAAAGAGTAATATTACAACCTAATGCCTTGATGTTGTACAAATTTCTCTCGGGGTCTTGAACAATCGTTCTCCTTCAGTCTGACAAGCCTTCCTCTCTGGAATCCCAGCATGAATTTATGGACACAAAGGTGTGATCTTCCTTATGCCAACAACAACTCACTAGTGTAGAAAATATGCACTCTATGAACTCTCTTCAACTTAGAAACTATATAGATAAGTTTTGATGATTCATAATATACATGTGTCTACCCTTCAACTTGAAACTTGGGCTCAATTTATAGGGAAATGGAGGTAGTTTCAGTTCCATGAAGAGGGGGATGGATTCCTCTCATGAATGGATTTGAGTTCCATGGACCAAGGGATAAGTTCCACGAGTGGAGGGATAAAGCTTGAACTGATCACGACTCTAGAGGCTTCCAGTTGGGAGAATATCGACCAACTAGGCTTCTAGAATTTACTTTTTTCTTTTAATTTATTTTCACGGGGGTGCGCAGGTTTTAGTGGCAAAAAGTGTGGGAGTCACCGCAGTTAATGGACAAAACATCAATGCATGCGTAGGGAAAGGCTAGAAAAACCGCAGAGGTAGACTTTTAGGGTTTTACAGAGCTTTTCTCCAATTTCCAAGACTTGATTTAGGAACATGAATGTTTTTGACCTCTAAGGGAACATGATATGGATGGTGATAGACCCATATGAAAAGTAAAATGTCATGGTGACAAATGACATGTAACAGATTGCCCCCTAAAGTGCAAAGTCTAAGAAATTTTTTCTGAAGAGTGAAGTGCTTTATCATTCTGAGGATTGGATTGGAGACATCGGTCGAAAACCTGTAAAAAAATTCAATGCATATATATATATATATATATATATATATATATATATATATATATATATATATATATATATATAGATATAGATATATATATATATCATCGCTTAGGTAGGCATTCCCATACTCAGATCAAAACTAACTAAATGTTCTGGTACATATATTATTTCAATATTACATCAAAAGTAGACACAGTATGGACGCAACCATATGTCATAAGTAGTCTATTGTATCATGAATAATAAAATTCCTCACAACCTGGATGGTGGAAACTAGATCCAGGGTGTCAATCTTCGCTTCTCGAACTAGTACAAATCTATCCATGTGGTTGATTGTGTCGAAGTCGAACATGGTAGAAACCACTTGATTACCGGTCAATGATGTGAACCGTTAACAAGAGTGAGAGAAACCATCAATAATGGTAATGGCTCTCAAATTACTCCAGTACAATCATTCGATCTAATTTGTAGTCGAACACTCATATAATCATTCGATCTAAGGTCAATGATGCAACCTATCATCGAAGGCGAGAAACCTACCATTAGGGCATGCAGATCCCAAGGTACTAATAGGATTCTAGATCAACTTTCTAGATAATGAGTTGATGTCGATAGAAAGTGCTCTGTAACAGGAAAGCCTACGACACAAAACCATTAGATCAAGTTTTGAAGAAATATTTTGCAAGGAATGACTCGGGGATGGTCAACGTGAATGGAGACAAATGTTTGTAATGAATGGTTTACTAAAATTTCACTTGAATACATAACGACACTGTAGATGGCTTGGCAGCATTTGACCTAAAGCTAATACCCAGAAACCGGCTAAAGACTTTCAATGTGGTTTGATTAACTGTTAGACAAAGGATCTCCCAACCCAGGTACAAGTGTGATAAAAGTGTTGTGTTCAAGAGTGGCATGTTGCTTTCTAAAATAAGGATGACAAATGAATTCTTTTTCTCTCTTTTTCCCCCACCATTATTGGCAAGTACCTCCTTATTTTTTTCAAGCTTGAGGAGGATAACATTTGCTTGTTTTTGTAAGCTCATCTTTCAGATCAGTCCATATCATTATTAAAATCGAACCCTAAGAAGGAGTGGTTCGGTCTTGTTGTGATCGACGGGTCCTTTACTGTTGAATTTTAACGAGTCTAGTATAGGAATAACTCGACATTTTTCAATTTTAGGGAGACAGAAGAAAAACATAAGTAAACTCCATGGTTTGTTCTTTTTCATAAATATAGTCCCTCAGGCCCAAAAAAGGATAAAATAATGCAGGAGAGAAATTTATTGACCATGATTAGCCAATGTATACCTTTTTCGTAATTAGTCCAGTTCAGTCTGGAAAAGGGGTAAACTTATACTAAATGGACAACTGTTCATTTACTTTAACGAGTTCTAATAGTCAAGTACTCGGCAATATATTAATGTTTCAAGAGTCTGAAAAGGGCTTAAAAGAGGACTCCAAGGTTTCGTTTTTTCATATTTTTACAGAGCCCGAAAAAGTAATAAAAGTATACTCGATGTCAAAATATTTCTTTTCACCAAAAATCCCGTATCCTGCACAAAAACTCAAAAATATTACAAATATCCTCTTCCGAAAAGTAAAAATATTTAAATTTGACCTTTTAAAAGTGAAAAATAAATAAAATAATAATATTTTATTCATTAAAAACTATAAAAAGGAGTTAAAATAAGTCATTTTCACCTTTTGTTTTCAGAATAGTGCATAGAGAGCTTTTGGCCAAAAACTTCTAGAGCTGATATCAGAAGAACTGACCGTTCATTTCCCGAACCGTCAGAACCAAGTAATCCACATCATCCTTAGCTACGTTTTCATTCGTTTCATTTCTTTTTTTAAGATTTCATTTCATTTTTTAAGAGAAAAATATGTTTGAAAATCTTCCCTCGGGGTTGTGTGGTTTCTCCATGTGACAACTGCGCACCCCGATGATTTTTTAAAAGAAAAATCGTCGGGCGGCCACAGGTTTTGTGTGGAGCGCGTGCGAACGATCGCATTGTCTACACATAGAACCTACACAAATGCCGTGAACTTTTTGAGAACTTATATTTATTCACAAAAAATGGTTCAAGTTTCCTCCAACTGATTTTAATTGTTTAATTTGTTGGTTTGTAGGCCTTTTAATCATGTTGGAATGGAAATAACGAGAACATGAGTTCATAGAAAAGGAAGCCATGGATGATCAAGCAACCATGTGTGCATTGAAAAATTGTGGGTTGTACAAGTTCTGGTCTATTCAGGGAATTAAGGCACAAGTTTAGCTAATGACTTGGCTTGTGAATGCATGGGACATACAAGATCAATTTTTCATAATTGGTGACCACCGGCTTGAGATTGAGCCAATAGACATATACTTCCTTACTGTATTAGCTCGGAGAGGGAGAAAAATTTCCTTATTTGGGACTAGACAAGGAGGTCTTCCCAGTGCCAGCTACAAGGCTTAGTATTGTAGCAATACTACATAGTTGAAGGAAGGTCATATAGAAATCAAAACCATCTTGTGACTAGAGCTTAAAATCATAGAATTCACAGTGACCAGGTTATGCAGGAGTGAAACTCCTCACATGGTTACCAAAGCACAAATTCAAACTACAGTTGAGTGTTTTTGAGAGATAGTATTCAACTGGAGTGAGGGGGTATTAGCCAATATGAAGGGCCAAATAACTAGAGAAAAAAATGGGAAGTTAAAAAACTTTGGATACGATGTCATTCTTATCTCATTCGCTCTAGAGAGAATTCCACTTCTTGCTCCTCAACTGATTCCAGTGGATCCTGGAAGTCCTCAGGAACCTTGTATGGTGCGATGAGTAGCACCGATGGCTCGCCATGGTGGTGAGGGTGGTTCAGTAGTTCGGTTCACTCCGGCCTACTTCATGTGGTTCAGGCATCAGGTCTTCACTATTGAAGACTTTCCTTATGCGAGAATGGACTATAGAGGTGATCCTCAAACATCCTTGCCACCAGGGGCACAGTGGGATGAGATAGGTTAGTGAATTATTTTGAATTTTTTAATCTATTTTTTATTTCATTTTTTATCATCCAATACTGACAAAAATTTTAAATGCAGATGTCGGTCTAATACAACCAACAATGCTTCATCGCTTTGATAGGTGAGAGGCAGAACCCGTATCACCTCCACAGGATGATGCAACAAAGATCCTGACAGAGATGGAGCACAAATTTGAGAGGTTGACCAGTGATATTCTTGAGACAGGAACCGATGATATCCCTCTCAGGCGCCAGAGACATGTGACTGGTGTTCTAGGTCCACTCAGGAGTTGTTTGCGCAAGGTGGCACGTGTTATAGTTTGTTATCACGACCATCATCATGGATAACCGATGGTCAATGTAGATAGACATTTTGTTTTTTGTATCAATATCTTTTAGATCATAAGGTGTTTGAACCTATGATCACAGACGATGTAATATTTTTTGGACACAAACTTATCTATCCTAATGATATTAATACTTTTGTTCTTTAAGTATCTTGTTCAAAATGGATCAAATGTTGTTTTGATTTACTTTGTTAATGTTGCAGATGTATATTTAAAGCTCGATTAGCTAGTGCATCAGCCAATTTGTTTAAATTTCTTGAAATATGTTGATATTTGGTATAATCAAATTGTCATTCGAAGAGACGAACCTTGAAAAATAATCTTAACAACACTGGATTTCTAATAGCATAAAATCTATTTAAATGTAATACAATGAGTTGCGAATCCAACCTAATGATCAAACGTTGAATACCAAATGTAATGGTATCAAATAATAACTCAATGAATGCGCTATATTATTTAATATTATTCGTTGTTTGACCAAGGCATATCCCATGAATAGAAACTAACTCATCGGTGGGTGAAAAAATAACCCAAGATGCGGAAGAGATATTCCATCTACTACAATAGGTGCCATCAGCAAAACCAATGTATGTTTGAAGGGATGTCGACATCTGCAATATCAAGAGTAATCAAGATAAGTAGCGATAGTAGTAACAACAAAAACTAATCTAGGCACACTTGTATAATCTAAGGCACACTGTTCTAAAATGTAACTATTGTAAAAGAGAGATCTTCACACGAAAATTCAAGCATAATATCTCTTAAGATAAATACCATTTTTGGATTTATCTAAAGAGACCCCGACACAATCAATTAATTCATAGGCTCCTTTTTCAAGCACAGGCTTGAAAATATAGGGACCATGCCACATCGCTTCTAATTTACCAGCGCCTAGCTTGCCTTTAGCTTGATCATATACTAAAAATAGGTCACTTTTTGAATGAATGTGAGGGTTAACACTTTGATCATACTGAGATTTCACACGTTTCTTCTGAGCTTCGACGTCCAATGCAACGGTGCGCCGAGTCTCATCTAATTGTGTTAAGTATAGAAAGTGTTTCTCCTCTTCAGAGGTAGGTGGTAACAACTCAACGACTAATTTGAGTGATGGTATTTCACATTCAATGGGTAACACAACTTATAAACCATAGACAAGCTGAAAAGGAGTGAACCCTATGGCAGATTTTGCAGAGGTATGGTATGCCCATAATGCCGAAAAAAGCATGGTATTCCAATTAGATTTATGAGTCCCAACAATCCATTTAATCATGGTGGTTAAAACCTTGTTAACGACCTCAAATTGACCATTAGCCTGTGGGTAAGATGGAGTAGAATTAACATGGTGTAGGCCAAGTTGATTAGAAAGTTTGGTCATCATAATATTTCAAAAATGGCTCCCATGTTCTGTAATAATAGCTTGAGGGACACCGAATTGAGCAATCACATGATTGAATATGAAAATAAATGCAATTTTTCCATTAGCTGCGAATGTGGGCATCACCTCGGCCCATTTGGTAAAGTAATCTACGGTGAGAATAATATACCCATTCACCCTGGCTGAGTGAGGGTTACATGTAATGAAATCGACGCCCCATTTCGCAAAAGGACCGACATCAATGATTGGGAGAAGAGGATATGGAGGTGCACACATATTTCGATAAAAAATTTGGCAGTTGTGGCATTTTCGGACCGCGATGATACAATATTTGAATAAGGACGGCCAAAAATAACCAATGCGAAATATCTTTTGTCATGTGGCAAACCCAAACATACAACCACCACACACTCCTGAGTCGAAATCATTCAAAACCTTTTCAGCCTCTTCATGAGTTATACAACGTCGAAAAAAAGAATCTGCACCACGACAATAAAGAGTGTCCCCAACAATATTATATTGTTGGGATTGGTATCGGATTCTCTGTTGATATGATCATGAAAGGTTTGGGTCTAACGATATATAATGATATCTCCATACCAAGGGTCTAAAGTACTGATTAGAAACAAAGATTCATCTGAGATAGGATTCTATGCCATCTTTTTGGACTTAGTATTGGGAAATTCACACATAACTTCAGCAAACACTAGTGATTTCTTGGACTTGGACTTCTCGAACTCCAAATCAAACTCTTGCAGGATGAAAATCCATTTGGATTATTTTCCCTTGATCAATTGTTTTGTCAATATGTACATCATCGGGTTACAATTAGATAGCACTGTAGTTCTGCATAACAATATGAATGACAGAATCGTTGGACAACTTGAACTGTTGCCAAGGCCAATTTCTCCACATGTGAATACTTGATTTATGTCGGGTTGTGATTCCTACTTAGGTAATAGATCACATGTTCATTGTGAGATTCATCCTCCTAAACCAAAACCATTACAATCGTGGAATTAGAGGCAACTAAGTATAAAAATTAATCTTGGTGGTAATTGGGTGGATGCAATCATGACGCATGGGTCAACACATTTTTAGGTGCATAAAAATATTTATCAGAAATCTCATCCCAATTAAATGGAACATTTTGTTTCAGCAACCGGGTAAACTCGACATATTTCAGGATAAATCTACGTAAAATGTTTGCTTTCCCCTACAAACGTTGGAGTTAGCAAAGAGTGGAAGGAGGAGGTAAATTGATGATAGCCTCGACCTTCGATGGATCGACACGAATGCCATCTTTCGAAATGATGAACCCAAGTAATCGTCCTGATTATACACAAAAAGCACATTTGTATGGATTCAAACGAATTTTGCAATGCCTATATCTCATGAAGATAGCTCGTAAGTGTATAAGATGATCTTCTCTGCGTAAAGAATGAGTAGGTAAGTCATCCAGATAAGGTTGTACAATATGTTTGATATCATGAAAAGCATAAGACATAGCTCTTTGAAAAGTTTCACCAACATTTTTTAGCCCAAAATGTAGCTTGCAATAAGCAAATGTGCCCCAAGGATATATAAACGTTGTTTTAGGTTGATCGACAGGGAGTATGTTGATTTTATTGTAGCCAAAAAAAACCATCCATAAATGAGAATATTTTGTTTCCGGCACAATCATAAACAATTTGATCGATATAGGGCATAGGATAATTGTGTTTTGGACACGCCTTATTAATGTCTTGATAATCGACATATAATATTATAGTCCCTTGTTTCTTTGTAATGAGAACTATGTTAGATACCCAATCCATCAAAGGAATTGGATAAATAAATTGTGCTCGTAATAGCTTCTCAACTTCAATTTTGAGTGTTGCAACTTTCCGCAGATGTATTGGATGTAATCTCTATCTAATAGGTTTATCATCCGAGTATGTCTTAATTTCATGAATTATAATCTTAGGATCGATACCTGGCATCTCTTCGTAAGACCAAGAAAAAATGTCTTAGAATTCTTGAAATGGGGCTTTGTAATTGTTAATATTTTCCATCGAACAAGAAGCGCTTATATGAATGTTTTCAATAATTCCAGGTTTAATCGATATGTCAATAGGAACTGTTGTAGAAATATTTCCCAAATTTGTCTTAGAATCTGAATGTGTAATCGATGTGGGATTCTGTGGTTCTTTGACATAGTCAATTGTAAAAATAGATGAAAAATAATTTTTAAGCTTATCAAGATTAGGCAAAAAATAAGATCTATGATGTATATCATCCCATGGTAATTCATCTGATGAAAAAATTTCTCGAATACTTTCATCAGTTTCAAATACTTGTTGAAAGGGATCTAAAAGTGGTGTCAAGGTTGAGCTCGATAGAGAAGATGATTCTTCACTGATCACATTCATTTGATCAGGAATAGTTGATGGGGTGTTAGAATACGATTGTACTGCCACATATGCTGATTCAAAAGGACTCAAAGGCATCTCGCCATTGAAAGAATCCAATTCTGATTATGAAGGCACAGTCCATGTGTCATCAAATGGTATTGTGCTTGATGAGATCATATTGATATTGGCAATTGTTCGTGGTACGTTGGGTGGGGGTATAGCGAAAGTTACCATGAGAGCATAATCTTTCATTAGTCCTACACCAACATCTTCGTATGGGATAACCGATTTTTCGACATGCTAAATGCTATCTATAGAAATAGGGTCTGATGAAAAGTATGACTACTGATCGATTTTAACAATATTTTCTTTATGAGGGAAAATGATTACCCTAAAGACTGATGAAACAACAACAGTCATGGCGTAAGACTAACTACGACCCAAAATAAGGTTGTAATCAAGAGGGGCATCAACAAATTCCGCCTCTAGATTAACGACTTTCCTTCTACTTCTATAGGCAGATCCTGGAGTATTCCATATGGATGGAAACCTCTTCCATCAAAGGCTTTAAGGATATTCGGTGATCGGTTGAGTGCCGAAGAAACAAGGGTTTTCCAACAATTTAACGAAAATATACATGTAGATTCCCCCTCATCAATTACAGTATGAAAAAATTGTCTTGATTTGACTAATATGGGAATCTGAAAAGCCATATGATGAGGGAGTATAGGTACAAAATCTTTGAGATCAGAGACCATTAGGTTCAAGTCCTGAGGATCAATAGCTTCTATAGCTAATAATAATAATTTCCGTTGTGCTGGACATGATTGTAGCACTTCTAAGGCTGACATTACTAAAGGGGATATTGCCAAATATTCAACAATGTTGTAATTCTGAGCAGCTCTCACACGTGGATTCAAAGCTGATTTTCAAAGTAAACCTTTAGTAGGCGGTTTAATCATTAGATCAGGATTAGGTTTCCTGATTTGAAGTGGTTCAAAAACTAAAGGAGGTATGGCTGGTGTTTAACCATAAGTTTTCGTCTCTTAACCAGTTACAGGACTCTTAGTTCCATAGTCTTGAGATCGTGTCGCAACCATGACTTGAGACATCATTAAAGTATCTGCCATTGAATTTGAAGAAGATATGATCATTTTACTATCTTGAGTGGGCAAAGGATATTTCAATACAACATGTGTGGGTGAACCTTTGAAAAATTTGGACCGATGTGGACACCCTTTAGTATAGTGATCCTCATTATAGATAAGACAAGGATAACGAGGTTTCCGCTTTTCATCAGCTAGTTCGTTTTTTTTCCATTTTCTCTTTAGGAGATCTATTTTGTTTATTTTTATTCTTTCCTTTCTGCTTATTTCCAGCTTTATCTTTAGTCGTGGATGAATCTACAACATGAATGTTGGCGAAAGTTTCAAGGGAAGAATCTCCTTTAGGTGAATTTGGTAAAGTTATTATGGGAGAAGTAGGCTTACATGACTTCTTCTTACTCTTTGAAGCACTAACTGTACCAATTACACCATCTACAGAATGAGAACTAGAAGGAGTTGTAGTAATTTGACCTGGGCGTGGCAAGTCAAGATTTTTTTTGTATAAAGTATCAGACTGTGTATACACAAAGTCTAAGCATTGTGCTTGAGATATGACCTATTATTCTGTAACAACACCTCCCGTAGCTACGTCTTCAGTGATCTTTGGAAGTAATGATTTTATGAACCTTTCAGCCAAGATTTGATCCAAAATGAAAATTTTCACTAAACGTCGTCTACGTCTCCATTCATGTATGTGATCTGAAATGTATGTAGACGTACTCTGTTTTAATAAAGTTAAGAGTTCTGTGTTATTGTCATAACGGACTGGAAACTGAAAGTGAGTTAGGAAATTCATTGCTAATGCTTTGAAATTATTGAAAGAGCCACATGGTAGTTCAATATACCACTTTGCAGCTAAGCCTATCAATGCTCTTTGAAAAATTCTCAATCGAATGGAATCATCGATTAAGGAGTTGGATGCGCACCAAAGATGATAAGTCATCACATTATTTGAGGGGTCTTCTCTTGATTTTCCTTCAAACTTAGGTATGTCACTAGGAAACTTATTTGGAATTGGCGACCAAAACGAAAGATAATAAATTGGATCATTCATGAGGCGCGACAAATCTGGAAATTCTAAAGTTGAAATGAATGGTAATCGACGGTTAGGATCTTGTTGAGAAAACTAATAACCTTTAGGAAGAATACCAGTACCCAGAGGAGGATATCCAGGATAACCTAGAATAGTCTATGCAGATGGGATTGGAATACCTCCGGGGTACCCAGGGTTAGCCATACCAAACAGAGGTTGAGCTGGTATTTGATATGTATAACCAAGGTATGGTTGACCTTGGTATATTGGATTTTGTCCTGTTGGTTCATATTGAAACTGTCCTTGAAATGAATGATTCACAAACTTAACTACAAAAGGTTGGCTTGTTGGAATTGTAGCTGCACCAGGTTGTACTACAGAGGTTTGAACAGTAGATTGAACCAGAGGTCCAGTTTGATCAGTAGTGGCTTGGGGGATTTCCTGTGTTGATTTCATTGTTTGAAGGGTTGTAGCAACAAAGACCTGGGAAACTCCAGGGATAGGTGTACTTGGTTGTTGAACAAAATTTTTCACAGCAAATTGGAAAGGAGTTCTCGGGGTACTCAGACCAACTTGCTAACTACTAGGTACAGATACTTGAGGTGAAATTTGGAGTGTATGTTGGGTAGGTTGTTGGACTTGTGTATAACCAAATTGACCAGTTAACTAACCAAGTTTATTATAAGGTACTTGCACAGTAGGTTGCAAATTCTATTGGTTCAATGATGGGTTACACACTGTATTAATGCCAGGATAAGGAGCTCCCATTAAAGGTTGTGGTGCATAAGGTTTACCATAACTAGTTTGAGGTATTAGAATGTAAGTTTGATAATTTGCCAGATAATTTCCAGTAAAGGGTTGTCCTCCTTGAAATAATGGTTGCTGTTAATAGAAATGCTTCCCTTGAGGAGGCAACTGCCCTTGAAAAGGTTGTGGCCTTGGTATAGATTACTTCCCTTGAACAGATTGTCCTTGAATATGTTGTCGTTGAGGAGTATACTTCCCCCCCCAGGCAAAAAATTTATACCTTAAGGGTCAGGTGAAGGAATATTTCCAGACATCATATAGACTTTTTCCATTGTCAAATTTTCAATATCAAATTCATTAAGACCAGTTGATTGTGTAAGTTTTTAAAAAGAGGGAGATGCTCCTGAGAAAGTACCATAGAGCGACTGGTATCCAATAGGAACTGATGGACCACAATACAAAAAAAAATTTGGCGATGAAGAAAACATGGATGACTCACCTGACATGTTTGATGAAGACATGTAACTACCTCTGGGTATGGAGTAAAAAGGAATGCGGCGTGGTGAATAATTGAGACCAGTATTACGTAGAAATTTGGTTAATTGATGATACCAAGGGTCCGGTATAAAATGATTGTAAGGGTAAATTAGTTCACTATAACTTAGATCTAAATATTCTTGACATGAAGGAATTGTGATATCTTCTTCTGTGTCAATTATCTCTTCGATACTAATCAGGCCAGGAGGAAGTTTCTCAGTAATGTGAATCTTCACTTGAGGTGAACGAGGATGACCAGGGGTTCAATCTATGAACTTTGAATTTGACTCAGATGAAGCAGATTCAGTTTTAGGCTTAGATATTTCAGGTTCAATAAGTTGAGTATCTGATAATTCACTATTTGCAGACTCAAATGTGATTAATTATGAAATTTATGACTATTCTTGATTTCTTCCTACTGTATGAGGTTGATTTACTTCGTAATTGGGATGTATTATTACTGATGTTTCCTCTTGTTCAGTAAATCCATTTCCTGATTCTTGACCTCTCTCAGATTTAAGATTTTCTAATTGACTTGGTGTATACTCAGGGGGTTTCCCCTACATTCTACGAGAGTGTCTCAGTAATTCAGCCACGATTAATGTTTAACAATGAAATCAAAAAATGTTTAAAAAAAAATATACCTAAGGCTGCTAAGAAAACAATAAATTTGAACACACGCCTACAAAATCTAAGATACAAACCACAAAAAAAAAATGTATTTCCACACTAAAAACACTAGTTGGTGATGAAATCCAATGTCGTAGAAGTTTAATGTGGAAAAATTGGTGGTTGGAACAGTTACCCTGATAACATGGTTAATGAAATAGTCCGGTGAAATTCCCTCCACTTATGCCATCTCGAAGTGAAGAGTACCCTCCGGAAAGTCCAAGTGAGTCTAGCCAACGTCTGCTCCAGGTACAGTGGAACCTTCCATCCACCGTCACTTTGAGAAAAATCCTAAATATTATGGCCACTAAGGTCATCAACGGAGGAAAATGCACATAGGGGAACAATATACGATCCGATTAGGGAAAATTTTAAGAACCCCCCTAAATTTATATGTATACTAAATGGGTGAATCCCCATGATACATAGGAAAAATGGAAGGCGATTTTATTAATAATATAATATGTATATATAATTTTTTTAGCGAGTCTCTCACGAGATTATATTATCTTGTAAAATCATGGCAAATCACCAGTACAAATGGTGAATCACTAGTAAAAAATGGCGAATCGTTGTCTAGTGGAGTTCAGGGTGTTGGTTCCAATGAAGATATGGTAGTTGAACTAGGAGTTGAAGGAAGCGAACCGCCAAGACCAAGCATGGCACATGGTGACTCGTGAGGGAAGAGTTCTCGTGTAGTTTGGAAAACACGTTCTAGTTCTACTAAGCATAATGTTGTTGCTCATGCTACTACTAGCACTGATATTGAGGTTGGAGAGGAGTTTGAGGAAGCATGGAAGGTAGAAGTGGTGGAGAATTAACAATAGAACCCCATAATGGGCTCCATTTGGCTCTTTGGTAGTTGGGAATGCAAGATCTTCTATCCATTGAACCAACAATTAACCGGTCAACCAACAATCAACTTGACTGAGTTTATTAGGTACGAGTCAACTTAGACTAATCTTCAAAACTATGCTTTGCACTATCCAATATTTATGACACTAATGCTACACAACATTGAGTATTTTCACCCAAATCTCATGCATGCACACAAAATTTTCATTAACATCTATAACCCTAACCAAGTGAGAATTGATTAACAATTTGCACCAAAGTTTGTTATAGTGTTGAAATTTCATAAGAAATTTAGATCCATGGTACCTTAAATAAATTTTGAGATAACATCCACAAATTCGACCACAATAGAGAAAGCTTGTGATAAATTTTAAACCTACAAAAATTAGGATTCATGTTCCTAGGAACGATCATAAGAAGTAGTTGACATATAGGTTGAGTTTTGAGCCTTGACACATTGATAATGGAATGTCTTAGGTCAAAACTCACACATTGAAAAGTCGTCAATGAAGAGAAGAAAATATCATTATGAATTACACATACTCCAAACTTCCTACCAAATTTTACTTAGTTGTCTGCAACTCAGCTATACATAATCTTATAGTAAATACAAATTCCACAAATCCTTCTTCACATAGCTAATAAATGGCCATTGGAATAGCAATCAATAGATTATTTCATATTGAACTTCATAGCCATAGCACTCCTATGTATTGTATGATGTATTGTATCATGTTGACTGCTATAACTTGTACTTTCTCTCTCTATTGAATTTGAAGAATAATAAGAAGATTTTATCAAAGGGTTTTCCTCACATTGGAGTTTTTCCCTGACATCCGCCAAAATATTGTGTCCTCTTGTATTGGCTTGTCTTCTATTTATTTTCTTATGATCTATCAACATTTACTGTCAATGTTAATGTGATTTCTAAATAGGAAATTGAATTGGGCTAAAATATTGAAGTAAATTACTCCAAGCATAGAAAATACCATCGTTAACTAAAAATTAACACATTTTTTTATTAGTATGTTTCGACATTAATTACAATTCATTTTAGATCCAAAAATATAGGATCCAATCAACCCAAAATAGGAACATAAATTATCATGACAATAGTTATCTCATGATCCTCCGTATGATCTCGAGCTCCACCTGGAAATAAAGCCATTTATTGGACACACATCACCGTTCAATCTAACAAACTAAATTCTCTAGAAATTACCAAGGTAAAATCAGAAAATTAAATTATGCCCCTACATCAAGACATGACTGTCTAAAAAATAAATGACCATCTAACAAGTGGAGCAAAAAATGTTTTTACAAATGCGGGTTCTCTTAATGCTTTCGATATGGCATCCTCCAGAGTCCACAACTACTTGATATGGCCAGTCACCATATATGAACAAGGTCTTTATGATTATATCAACTAATAGTGATGCACACTAAATATTGACTTCTCTTACACATTCATAGTAATTAGTTCATTGCAAAAAATAACAATAAAAATATAATTGAACAAGAAATGAGGAATTACAATATGAAAAGATTATCCAAATGATCAAACAATGATGTTAGTGTGAAAAAATTAATCCAAATGGAAAATTATTATCCACATCAATTCCAACTTTAATATATAATAGGTTAAATCTGAGATGGAATAAGAAAAAATATTAGAATAAAGAAAGGGTTTCCAAGTCCATGTGTGAAGGTTCACTGCTACCCTAAAATGCTAGAAATATGGGTTTTTTGGGACTCAGAGTGATTTCCAAGTCTCATCAAGGATATCTAGTAGGTCATCGAGCCTTTAGAAAAGTGGGAATGAAAGGAGACTTAGAATAGAGAATGGAATAAAGTTGTGAAGTGGCCAACCAGGATTGGTTGGAAGGTGGCATGGGTCATAAATTCCAAGAAGCACCTACCAAGTCATATAGTTTTCAAATTCAAGTAAAAAATATGAGGAAACTAAACACAAAGATATGTTTTGCATTTCCATTTTCTAATCAAGCAAATACTTTTCCTTTCAGTGAAATTCAAATAATATTTAATTGTTCTTATTGTACAAACTGTCATTATAAATTTATTCTACTTAAATAACATGTGTTAGATATATACACAAAAAATTATTAGTAGCACAACTATGTTAGTATTTTTAAAATAATTTTATAGCTTCCTCAAGAATATTGTTACAAAAAAGTATTCCATGAACTCACCTTCCAACCTTCTCACTGGGATGCTTCACAATCTCTTAATAGTCGTAGTCTAACAACAACATCAGAGATTATGTGAACCAAAAAGAAAGGAACACCTACATTTGGCCAAGTCGTGTTTCTGTGTGAATCAGTATATGTTTCGATATTAATTAAGGCTTGAGGATACAAGACATCAAGTGAAAACAACCTCAAATATCACACATTGACCTTCACCAATAACTACAAGCATATATATTTTTGTTTTATGAAGGGGGGCTTTTGCTAACCTGTAGTTGATCTTGACTAGTGCCATTCATTACAAGCTACTAATAAGGTGGATTTGGAACTAAAAGTATGATGAAATATTTTTATTAATTATGAAAATATGGAGTAATATTATAACATTGAGATAAAATATTTTTTATAGGTTTAAGGCGCAGATGGAAGTGAATGAAAAATTTAGGAAGTTTTGTTTTGAAGTTTTCATATACATATGGTGGTAGAATACTCATGCCACAATTGGTAGAATTTTAGAAATTTGAACATCTGTAGAACTTCATATGCAGTATATATATTAAACAAGACGGCCACAAATGTATGCATCATGGGTATGTAAACCCAAAACCAGAGCACATCAAGCAATTACTGGTATATTTCATACTTTGTACCTATTAGTACAAGAATACTACAAGTACAGGAATACAACACCACATATTGGTGTGTATTGTGACCATCCGGGTATGATAAGGCCCTCCTTAAAAGGAAATTTAGTGTGGATTTCCCATAAAAAGTGTTTTTTTCTTTTAGAAAGAATGCATAAAAATAAAAGGAGAAGGTGGCTTGAAGATCTAAAACTCTAGCCTATCATTTTCTAGGTGCAAGGAAAAAGTGTATAAATCATGCTTGGGGGCTCTTCATCTGATGTGGGGTGTATGATATGTTAATAACCCTTGGTTGTGCCATGATGGATATTCACACTCAATATAGCTTTCTTATGGGAATTTATAGACCTTGTCTTGATGCTTATGTGGTACACTTCCTTAGATCATTAGAGATGTTGACTGCACAAATATTTTCATGGAATGTTTTGATGCCTAAAATGAGCCTTGGGTGCATGTTTCATAGAAAAATAACTATCACCTCTTGAAATCCTCTCACTTTTGGTTTTTTGTTCCCAACAAAAAAGGAGTATCTATATCACCTGCCTATGATCTACAAATAAATCACTGATAATGAACTATGCCAACAAGTAAAATAAATAAGGAAAATAGTGATAATATTTGGGAAGGATCCAAAAATAGGTGTTTTCCATTGGGTCTTGAAGTCAAATAAGAGATAGAGAATTCCAGTGAGGCATCTATGTTAGATGAATCTCACTACGTAACACTATTTTGAACCCTACAACATATGCCTAGACACAACCCTACTCTTATTATTTAAACCTAATCAGAGGAAAGTTCTTACCTTACCAATCTTTGTATTCAAGGACCACTAGGAGAATTCATAATAATCTTAGTGAAACCAGGGGACAAAGGCCCACACCATGTCACAAAATTAACTTGACTAGGCTGGAAAATAGAGATGTAAGCATTCACCAACAATGGAAAATACATGAGGAAGACGACCAAGTGCCCAATATTTACTCGTTCCAGATTTTCAGGAATTTACAAGTCTTTTAGATTCTGAATATGCAATGGCAGAGATCAAAACTCCTAGAATTCATCCTCGTTGCAATGATTGTTTCTTATTTTAAAAAGCTATTCCTCCTTGAAACCTGCTGTTTAGTCAATTTAGTGTCCTAAATTGCTAACATAAATTATCGACCAGGGCTAGTAAACTGATAAAGTGTAATGCACTATATGTGCCTAAGTATCACTTTTTCATACTTCGTTTTTTTAAGGTTTTGTTGATGTTTTTATATTTTTATTCTTAGCATTTTATGAAAAATATGAAATTAATCTATTTAAAAAGGAAGGAAATAATTTTTTTATTAAAACAGAGTTTTATTCACAAGTTTTATTAAGAAATGGTGAAAACTAGAAATCCTAATCCATGGATATTGTAACTCAATTGAGAATTCAAGAAATGAAAGAAACTAATAACTCAAACATTACAACTGAATCCAATTCATTTAATTGAGATTTATTGGAAGAGCTTGTGAAAAAGATTAAGTGTAGTGTAATGAGGATCTCCTATAACATGAAATGAAATACTAAAACAATTAATAACTCAAACCTTACAATTGAATCCAATTCTTATGATTGAGATTTATTGGAAGAGATTTAGAAAAGGATTAAGTGTAGTGTATGAGGATCTCCTATGACATGAAAGGAAATTCTGAAAAAAACAGTAACTTAGAACATTACAGTGAAATCTCATTCATTTGATAGAGGTTTATTGGAAGAGCTTGAGAAAAAAATTACTATAATGTAGTAAGAATCTTCTATGAAAGGCTGAAACAACTTATAACATTAAAACTAAATCTCATTCATGAGTTAGATGTTTATTGGAAGAGATTTTGAAAGAGATTAATCATAACGTGATAAGGATCTTCTATGAAGCAAAACAATAAATTACTCATAATATTACAACTTAGTCTCATTCGTGAATTAGAGGTTTATTGGAAAAACTTTTGAAAGAGACTAACTGCAGTATAATGAGGATCTTCTTTTTAACTAAATAATAGAAAATGAAATGCTAATAACTCAGAATATCACAATTAAATCCCATTCATTTAATAGAGATGTATTGGAAGAGCTTGAGAAAGAGACTAATTTTAATATCATGAGGATCTTTTATCTAAGAAAATGACATGAAACATAATGCTAAAAGCTATGATTTCAGAAAGTAGTCTAAGTAAGGAAATATGACAAAACAAAATTGAAAATGAATTATCTAGAAAACATGTAAAACCTCCTCGAATAGCAGGGGCCCTCTGCTATCAATTCGGCATTAATCCTTAGCTTCTTGAAGATGTGATAAAAAAAACATCAAAGAACTTCTTTATTGATAAACTCACAAATCTACATCCCATTCCATCTTAAGCCTTGTTACAAAACACTCTACAATCCCTTCTCTTCTTTTTCTATTTTTTTACACTCCTTTTGATAGGAGAAAGCTTCTCTTATTTATACAAAAATATGAGAAGTTATCTCATTAATGAGAGTCCATGAATCTCTCCCTCTATCTCTAGAGTTACAATCAAAATAGGAAATGATAAGACACATGTATTTTTAGAGTTTCAATACAAAATAGGAAATGAGATACATATCTTCTTAGAGTTTTAATACAAAAAGGAAATGAAACACATATCCTCATGATCCCATGATCTTCTCCCCTCAAATTCTAATTTGGTTTTGGTAGGCTACATAAAGGTCTTTTATAAGCTTCCTTTTGACCTACATATGGCAAAAATCTCATCCCACTTGTTAGGTATAAGCATATGCACATTATTTTCTAATTTTTAACCACAAATTCACTTAAAAATGCTAAGAATTAATAAAGTTTGGAAAAACATAAATGTAACCCAATAGTGGTAATGGTAAGGTAAATGTAATGAAATGGAAGTGGAGTGAAGGTAGTAATATGGAAAGATAAGTGAAAATGTAATGGAAGTGAATGACACTTTCAAGGCCCGACATACCCCCCAATTGAAGCTATTACATGTCCTCATGCAATATATTACATTAATTCTTTTTTATCTTTGAGCTTTGGCTTAACTTTGCGTGATATCATTTGATAACTTCATACTTTTGCAAAGTGTTTTACTTGAATTGCAACATGGTTGGTTCTTGTGTTACAACCATATTTTGTTGTTGCATTCAATTTTGACCTTTGATCTTTGCATAATGATAATTTGATTTTTATTACAAAGTATATCTTTATTGGATTGCATCATGGTTGGTTCTTATGTGACAACCATGATTATGTTTGTATTCAATCATCTTTTGAGTACTTTTGAAAAGCCATTGTATGCTCATAATAATAATATAATAGTTAATATATTTTGGAAGTATGTGGGTTTCTGAATGTGATATGAACGTGGCAAAGTATGAATATGAATGTATTCCCCCTGCCCCCCTCCGCCCCCTCCCCAACTGATGGTATTGGTAATTTTATGAAATGAGGAAGAGATGTTTTTTTTCCAAAAATTATCATTCTAGTTTTTCAAGGAATTCTATGGTAAAAAGTTAGAAAATGACGTACCTTAACTTACTCTTTGGAAATGGATGAGTTGCATGTGTGTACTGAAGAGTGTGGCTGTTGATGTTGTTAGACCATGTAAACAAATGAATTTGATCTGCTTCTTTGTTCTCTTTGTGCTGATGACAAGATTGGGATCTTTATTGCTGCTGATACAAATTGATTTTTGCTGCAAACTGCTGAAATGATGTAGTCTTCAATCGTTACAAAATCCGATGGTACAATTTTAGTCATGCGAATAAATGTGTTGATGTCGAGCATGAAGAGAAATCATTGGATTACCGACCGTTGATGAATGTCGATAACCAATGCGAGACAAACTCACCATTAATGTCAATGAGTGCCAAGGTACCTAAGTACATCTTGCGAAGTGTGAATAGATGGGCTGATGTCGAGCTACTTGCAAGATCTAATGATCAAGGGACACTGATGTATTCCCATGATTGTCAGCGAGAGAAATTTTCATTAATGCATACAAGCCTCAAGGTACTATTAAGGACTCTAGTCTTGGACCTAGATAATGTGTTGATGTCGATAGGCCAAGACTTGTTAGAAGGAAGGCCTTAAGGAATCCTTCATCATCTAATGCGAGCATGAAAGAATAATTTTTGAAGGACTATGGATTCAATAATTTGCATTGAAGCAATGTTTATTTGCAAAATGAAAATGATAGGAAAAAGAAAATGGAAATGGACGATGAAAAATGGAAAATGACAATGGGAAATAAACATGTAGGTGAGCTTCTTGTTTTTATTTGTGGAGTAGACAAAAAGTAATGGAAAGTGTATGTGAAAGAAGGAAAATGAACAACTAACTCTTGCTAGGAAAATAATGGTGGTTTGCTTTGAATTTCTTGGTTGGATTTACAATTCAAAAGGGAAGGAAAAGTAATGGTCTTGATGGATATGAACATGAACTTGTTCTTATGTTTCTCATGAAATCGGTCTTTTGAAAACTAATCGTGCGCACAATTAGTTTCCTTCAATGATTATTCGATCATCTCAAATCTGCAAAAAAGAAAAAACTTGACTTAAAGAACATAAATGTGTTAAAAAAGAAGTAGCTAATTTCTTTCTGATTCTTATGGAAAAATTAAATGTCAAATGAAACAGATTAAGGTAAATCAAAAAGTTCTATATTCGGTCAAATTCATGATATCGATAACAATCCATTTTTAAAGAATAACCATGAAAAATAAATCGACTCCCTATTGTTGGATGACTTCATGCACTGTGCTTAGTAAAGCAATTGGCATCACAAAGATTCACTATGTTCTGCATGTTAAAACTTTATAGAAAAATACACATCAACAATATTAATGCCAAATGTTTAGAAATCATCTAAATAATCTTCCAATTGTCCTGCAAACCATTATTAAGAAGCTTTTATTTATTTATTTATTTATTTTTTTCTTTATTAAAAATAAATTATTAATAAAGATTTTATTTTATTTTATTTATTTATTTTTTAAATAAAATTTTTTATTGTTAATTTTTAATGAGATAAAGCATGGATGAAATAATCGTCTTTATGAATATTTTGAAACAAAGTCATGCTAATGCCTCTTTCATGCAAGATAAAAATAAAAAGCTTGAAATTTCTAAAGTCAAGTTCCTAACTATGAAGGAGATAAAGGCAGAATCCTTCTCAATTTATACAACTTGCATTTGATGCACATGTGATAATGCCTTTGCTTCAAATAATCCATTTGTCACTCATCATGTGCCACCATAGATGAATTCTACCACATTTTCCTTCAAATAAGGAAATCAAATCCTTGATTATTTCTCAAAATTGAATTTTATAAAACCGTGACTGTTTTCATTAAAAAAAAAAAAAATTCTCTCACGCACACTGCAAATTAGTGCTTTTAAGAACCCTGAATTTCTCCCAAATGGCTACGAATTTTACAAATTTCTTATAAAATTACCTAACTCACCCCGTTCCTGAAAAAACCCATGTTTTATTTTTTTCTAATTTGCCTCGGTTTACTCAGAAAATTCGTTTTAAAATCGGGTGTTTTTGACAATTATGCATTTCATTTTCTGGCAATTACTTTTGCAATAAAATTGTTGTAGTTTGATTTGTTTTTATTTGCAGGTTTTTAAGTGTAATGGCTTGTCTCTCACAGAGAAGCTCAGATCGATCTCTCTCATTCCAATTACCTGCAATGGAATCTGCATTCTTCTCTTTATCAACAGTTTGAAATTTTCTCTTCATCAATAATTTCTTCATATAATACATTTCCATTGTCTGTCCCTACAATTGAATTTGTAATATTCTCTTCATTAGCAATTTGTAATCTTCTCCTCATCAACAGTTTCTTCATGTGATATACCTTCATTGTTTGCAAATTTTAAAATGATTTCTAATAACTGTTGTTTGAGGAAAAACGAATATGGAAAATAGATGGTTCCATTTTTTTTTATTGCAGCGCATGGGTCTTTTGTGTGGATTGAAGGCCTGCATATATGCATAAGGCAAAGCCAAAGGCTGGCCTCACGCATATGCTTAGGTCTTATTTCCATGAGCCAAAATATTTTTATATTTTATATTTTTTATATTTATATTTATATTTTTAATTGATTTGTTAATAAAATTATATATATATATATATATTATATTTTCAAAAATTCAAAAATATACATATATATTTCATTAAACAAAACAATTATTGAAATTGAAAATTTTCATCATTTTTAAAGTTTATTGTAAAATTAAATGAAATGATGAAAACATAATTTATTATTATTTTTAACACAAAAATTCTTTTTTCTGATCCTCTAGATCACACAAAGTGCAGGAGGAGAGAATACTCAAGAGATTATTATTATTTTTTAGATGTAAGAAATAAGGCTACCTAGTTACACTTCTTCGGCAACAACGCCAAAATGTTTAGTCAATTTAGTGTCTTAAATTGCTAACATAAATTATCGACCAGTGCTAGTAAATTGATGAAGTGTAATGCACTATATGTGCCCAAGTATCCATTTTTCGTACTTCGTTGTTTTAAGGTTTTGTTGATGTTTTTGGAAGTTTTTATATTTTGATTCTTAGCATTCTATGAAAAAGATGAAATTAATCTATTTAAAAAGGAAGGAAATAAAATGTTTATTAAAACAGAGTTTTATTCACAAGTTTTATTAAGAAATGGTGAAAACTAGAAATCTTAATCCATGGATATTGCAACTCAATTGAGAATTCAAGAAATGAAAGCAACTAATAACTCAAGCATTACAAATGAATCCAATTCACTTAATTGAGATTTATTGGAAGAGCTTGTGAAAAAGATTAAGTGTAGTGTAATGAGGATCTCCTATAACATGAAATGAAATACTAAAACAATTAATAACTCAAACCTTACAACTGAATCCAATTCTTATGATTGAGATTTATTGGAAGATATTTAGAAAAGGATTAAGTGTAGTGTATGAGGATCTCCTATGACATGAAAGGAAATGCTGAAACAAACAGTAACTTAGAACATTACAGTGAAATCTCATTCATTTGATAGAGGTTTATTGGAAGAGCTTGAGAAAAAGATTACTATAATGTAGTAAGGATTTCCTATGAAATGCTGAAACAAATTATAACATTACAACTAAATCTCATTCATGAGTTAGAGGTTTATTGGAAGAGCTTTTGAAAGAGATTAATCATAATGTGATAAGGATATTCTATGGGACAAAACAATCAATAACTCATAATATTACAACTTAGTCTCATTCGTGAATTAGAGGTTTATTGGAAAAGCTTTTGAAAGAGACTAACTGCAGTATAATGAGGATCTTCTTTTTAACTAAATAACAGAAAATGAAATGCTAATAACTCAGAATATCACAATTGAATCTCATTCATTTAATAGAGATGTATTGGAAGAGCTTGAGAAAGAGACTAATTATAATATCATGAGGATCCTTTATCTAAGCAAATGACATGAAACATAATGCTAAAAGCTATGATTTCAGAAAGCAATCTAAGTAAGGAAATATGACAAAACATAATTGAAAATGACTTATCTAGAAAACATGTAAAACCTCCTCAAATAGTAGGGGCCCTCTGCTACCAATTCGGTGTAATCCTTAGCTCCTTGAAGATGTGATCAAAACAACATCAAAGAACTTCTTTATTGATAAACTCACAAATCTACATCCCATTCCATCTTAAGCCTTGTTACAAAACACTCTATAATCCCTTCTCTTCTTCTCCTATTTTTTACACATATCCATGATAGGAGAAAGCTTCCCCTATTTATACAAAAATATGAGAAGTTATCTCATTAATGAGAGTCCATGAATCTCTCCCTCTATCTCTAGAGTTACATTCAAAATAGGAAATGATAAGACACATGTATTTTTAGAGTTTCAATACAAAATAGGAAATGAGACACATATCTTCTTAGAGTTTCAATACAAAAAGGAAATGAGACACATATCTTCATGATCCCATGATCTTCTCCACTCAAATTCGAATTTGGTTTTGGTAGGCCACATAAAGGTCTTTTAGAAGCTTCCTTTTGACCTACACATGGCAACAATCTCATCCCACTTGTTAGGTATAAGCATATGTACATTATTTTCTATTTTTTAACCACAAATTCACTTAAAAATGCTAAGAATTAATAAAGTTTGGAAAAACATAAATGTAACCCAATAGTGGTAATGGTAAGGTAAATGTAATGAAATGGAGGTGGAGTGAAGGTGGTAATATGGAAATATAAGTGAAAATGTAATGGAAGTGAATGACAATTTCAAGGCCCGGCACTTGCACATTAAGTCCCAAAATTTCTGTACATGCCGCCAAGAATAGAATTAGGGAGGTGTACCCTTCAGTTCAGTATGCATGCATCTGAGAATGCATACCATCCATCTTAGTGATATTCATCTCTCCTTGTGTGCACCAATATGTTAATCCATCAAATTTAAAAATGTACCCTGTTGCAACAGTCCAAAACCATCCATTGAAATGAATATCACAGGTGAAAAATCATACCATATGACATGTAGCAAGCATATTTTAGAGTTTTTCAGTAGATATTTTGTAGATATTTTGAATCAATTTCATCCCACCTTGTTAGCATTAGCACATAGAAGTGTTGGAAGCCAATGAATTTCTCTTGTATTGGTAAGCAAGAAAATGACATCATGGATATCAATCAAATATTTAAGTTGCATACAATCCTTCATAATATTTTATAGTTTGTCTATTGTCACAAAATGTCCAAGTGTTGGAATGGTCATAGAAACACCCTCTTCTTCCTGCTTAGTAAGGTTTGAAGCAAAACAATTTAGCAAAATATAGTCACATGCCTCTCAAAATAATTAACAAATAAATCAAGTCAGTAAAGGATATAAAAACTACCACACCAAGAAAAATGTGCTTCAAATTCTATGTTGTTGCATTACCTTTTAGTTGACATCCATTCAGAAAATCATCATGAGTATATAAACACTAGCACTGAGGATTCAAAATAGCCACATGATCATGACCAATTAACATGATATGTCTAACACTCCAAGCGTGCATATTGAAAAAAAACACATTAACTTCAAAGTCAAGTAATGAGTGGAAGATGCATTCTCATGTAAGTTAATGGAACCTGCCATAATATTACGAGCAACCTAACACCCAAGTGTACCAGCTACAAGAAGAAGGATAAGGATACCCTTTGGAGTTCCTATACTATATAAAGTCAGAAGATCCAATAGCATTTCATCAAGTCCATTCTTTTGAAGATTGATACCTCCATCTAATTTTTGTTTTGTTTTTTGTGCATTTACATTTGAGGATGGATCATGGTCACTTACAATTTTGGGGAGGCCAACTCAATGAAAATAAAACAGTTGGTTTGTGATGTGTTATTATACAGTTATTTCCTTTAACATTGAGGGTTCTGTTATGTTATAGTATCCGCACTACTGTCGTTGATATTATTATATACCGGAAACAAGTGAAAGTGATATGGGTGCATTTAAAAAAACACCAGATCACTGTCTATCCAAATTCAAAACCCATAAATTTTAATGGTGCATTTTTAATCCATAAATTTATTAACTGAAAAAATTCCAAATATTCTCAAATTCTACTATTCAAATTATTTAACAATGATAATGCTCCATATTGTATCTTTTCCCAAATATTTCCAAGATCTATAATCCAATTACATTCATAATTGTATTACTCCATACCTTATCTACCTGGGTCAAAACATGACCTGAAAAAACATGCTATCAACAATAAGGCCCCTCATACTTGGATATTACAACTGCTATCCCTCCACCAAATTGGTCATGAGTATATTCTAGTTGAATTAAATACTTCCATGGAAGAATTCACAATCTCGGCATTTCTGGTATCTTCACGCTCATGCAACTGCAACCTTGATCTGAAATTATGAATTTATTAAGCATTTTATTTCTATATATATGACTTCTCAAGATGATCTTTTCATCTGTAGTTTTCAGTTCTGACTTCTTGCTACATAGTTAATCGAAGTAGAGCGACAATGCCCATGTCTGAGAAAGGTGGGAATGTTAAGGGAAGCCATGAACTAGCTGGGTTCAGGAAGGCGCAGAGAGCCGAGGGACCTGCAAGTATTCTAGCCATTGGGACTGCTAATCCTCTGGGGATATTTTTTCAGAGCTCATATCCGAATTTTTATTTTGATATTAGAAACTCCAACCATAACATTGAACTCAAATAAAAGTTCAAGTGCATGTGTAATATCCATTACATGAACTCTGAATTTGTTCCCATTTTCATCATTGTTGTTTGTTATTCAAAATCATTTCAGAAGTTCCTCAGACTTAATGTTGTTGTTTAATTTACTAGTAAAGAATTCCATACATCTTATCATTTCATTTTTCAATGAAATCCTTGGTATTCAAGACAAAGAGTAAGAATACTTCTTTGATACTTTTCCTGTGATCAGTTGCCTACCTGCTGTTGTGAGCTTTAAAGCCTTACATACATCATATTCTTTCATTTTCCAATGAACTCCTTGGTATGCCAGCGAAAGTGTAAGCATACCTCTTTGATCGTTTTCCTGTGATCAGCTGCCTAAAAATTGAATTAACATATAAAACATCTTTCTCCCAAAAAAAACCTTCCTCAGTAGGTTTTCCTCAGTATTATGTGGGTATTATTTTTATAGTTTATACCAAATTTTTTTTTTGAGGGATTGTTTAGATAACCAAGCTCAAAATCATTATAAAAAATATTCATTATGAATTCAACAATGTCACATGCAAAACAAGAATAGTAACCAAAAGAATAAAAAATTTCTCCTAACCACCCAAATGACAAATCCTAACCAAAATATAAATATACCCCTTTGATTTTTTTTCCAGTAATCAACTAGCTACCTGCGACTGTGAACTTAAACTAAATTAACATATAAAATATCTTTCTCCAAAGAAATTTTGGTGTGTTTTGGCTACCTGCTACTGTGAACTTAAGTTGAATTAACATATAAAATGTATTTCTCCAAAGAAATTTTAGTGTGTTTTATTTTAGATCTCAGTTGCAACTATATATTTTCTCACCTTCATTTGTATCAAATCTCAACAACCAATTTTCCATTCCCGCCTGTTTTGAGCCATCTCAAAGGATGCTTCCTCAGGCATCTATTAAATAGGTCAGCCTGTTTCACTCTGTAACTCAGATTCTGAAATTGGAAACCTAAAGGCTAACACTATGGTAATTACATTGTCTGTTAGATGGGAAATCATTACCATCATCTGCTAAATCTAATCATAAATACTGTTACTAATTTTCACTTGGGATCCTTGTTGAGGAGGTAAATCCCCTCTGCGGACAGAGGTGATCCCTACTAGCCCAGATCGGGTCTAGCAACAATCAAACACGCTACAGTGCAGGTTCCTAATTGCAAATAAACCGACTTGCGAGGAAGGCTTACCTGGAATCCAACGCTGTCGTTTGTAGAAGAGGTGGTGCTCCCGTTCCTTTGCCCTGGCAGATCACAATCCTCACGATCTCCGTGATCGGACACCTGCACATGCAAGAAACAACACAAACGCAAGCATAAAATCTAGTACATACAACTATATATCAGTCGAAGAGGATATAACTCATGAACATGATCAAGAACAAGAGTGGAACCATAACCGATAGTCGCTTATCATTAAAGAGTCAAAATAAGAATACAACCATAGCTTCGACGCAGCACCCTCCTTTAGCGGGTCATCAACACAACATGTCTCGAAAAATCCTGTCAGGGATGGGACAAGCCTCTCTCTCCGAATACTTGGCAATAGTCTCCTTGCTTGGATTTGGCGTTAGGGAATCAAGAAGGCTTTTACAGCATGAAAGCTCTTGGGAACTTAGAAATTCTGCCACTCTTTGGAACTAGCTTGCAAATGGAAATGGGCAAGCTTTTATAGAAGGAGGAAGGGGAGTTGGGATCCCTATAATTATGGGATTGGCCCTATCATCAAGGAAGCTTCCATGAGAGGTGGGAAACCACTTCCTCTCCATGGAAATCCGTAGCCAAACCTCCCAACTCAAGATAGAAATCAGCCCAGTAATTTGTTAGGATGAAACTTCCGCCTTTTATTTTTAAAAAACACCTCTTAATATGGTTGGCGCGGGTACGACTCTATGAAAGAGCGCCAATTGGCGCGCCCTCTTTGGAGGATTTCCCTCTTGGCACGAGGGCTGAACTATGGAACCGCGCTAATGGAAAAAGAGCTATTTTTGGGGTTTTCTGCAGGGAGATATCTTTAGGGAAATTAAAGCTCATCTTCAGAGGGATGCAATGAAAGTATTTTCAAGTCTTAACTCTGCTGACAGGTCACGGAATGAGCCCTCCAATGTGTGGGATGGGGATTGTAGGGACGATGAAAAATTGCTGTGTAACAATCCTTAAAACTGAGCCCTTAAACAGATCATATTTTTCCATCTACTTTCTTCGCTCATCAAAAATAGATGCTGCAGTTTATTTATTATAAATTTTAGAGGGTTTTCAACTTTTCAGGTATATTTTTTGAACATATTTTTTAGTTGCATTTGCCCTAAATGCTGCAGAGATTTGTTGAAAACAAGATTAGATGAAAAATTGTTTCCAAATTCAAGCCAAAAATTAAATTCTAGAACTTATAATAGTTATATAACGCCACAAATTAAAGATGAGAACTAGTTAATACATGAAAGTACTTTGGTTTTTATAATTTGAGCAGTTAATATTGGTTGTATGTCAGGCGAGAAGTCTGGAATAAGGAAAAGGCACATGACAGAAGATATAATGAAAGCCAATCCAAACATCATAGCCCACTCGGCCCCATCCTTGGACACTAGGTAAGACATGGTGGTGGTCGAAGTCCCCAAGATAGGCAAAGAAGCAGCCAACAAGGCCATCAAAGAGTGGGGGCAGCCCAAGTCCAAGATCACCCATCTCCTCTTTTGCACAACCAGTGGTGTCGACATTCCCGGCGTGGATTATGCCCTGACAAAGCTATTAGGCCTTTGGCAGACTGTAAAACGAGTGATGCTATATCAGCAGGGCTGCTTTGCAGGCAGGACAATGCTGAGAATATCCAAGGATCTCGTAGAGAACAACAGAGGATATCAAATCCTGGTTGTCTGCAGTGAAATAAAGGCGGTGACTTTCAGAGGGCCAAACGAAAGCCATCTGGACAGTCTCATTGGCTAGGCCCTATTTTCCGATGGGGAAACTGTAGTCATTGTGGGCGCAGACCCTATCAATGGCTCGAAGAACACATTGTTCGAAATTTGGTGGACAGGTGAAAACATATTACCAGATAGTGAAGGAGCCATAGATGGGCACCTCAGAGAAGTGGGTCTTACATTTCACCTTCTCAAGTAAGGCACTGATTTAACATTAGAAACACTTCAAAACCCAGGAAGTAAATAGTATTTTACATCCATCCCTTCTTAAACTATCTTTAGGGTTAAGTGATTTCACCTAAATTTGACACTTAGAATGCAGATTTTCAAAGTTAGAAGTATATTGGAGAAGATTTTCACAGTTAGAAGAATATTGAGAAGATCCTTAAAGAATATTTTGATCAATTTAACGTCTCGGATTGGGACAACTTGTTCTGGATTGCGCATCCAGGGGGACCTGCAATTTTGGATCAAATCGAGGCCAAAATCCAGTTGGGTTCGAGAAAATTAGAGTGCACTCGAAATATGTTGGCTGAGTATGGCAACATGTCCAACGCTTGCATGCTTTTCATTATGGAAAACATGCACCGGAATTTTGAGGAGAGGGAGAGGAGTAGCACGCGAGAGGGTGGAGTTGCCCTCGTCAATGCGTGCAGCTAAGCCTGTCATCCGTGAATGGAAAATGCGTCGAGATCTCCATCAATCTCCACCTCCATCGATCTGGTAGGTTCACACATAACTTTGAAGCCCCTTCCATTGTCCAAGTCCCATACCACCTCTCCGACATACATGCAAAGGGTAGAGTATCAAGCTCAATCTCCTTGAAGGCTCCTTCACATGGTAAATTTGAGGTTTGCCAACAAGTGACCCCAGGTTCCTCGACAATGGTTAATCCAAGGTTTACCGTTTGTATTACATGCACATCTCCTATTGCCAATGAGATAGGTACGATTACCTCACTGGGTCTAACATGATCTCGTGCTTTACTCTTTTAAGAAGAGCTTCCCAGAGTACAAATGAAACAATTGAATTTCCTTACCACAAGATTCTACTTGTTTGTTTAAGATTCTTTGGAACGTTTATTACAACCTATTCCAAAACACTAGCCTAAGATATGGTGGTGGAATGAGCCCTAGAAAATGTAAAAAATATCTAGTTTGATTTTATTATGCACTGTATTAATTTGGCTGTTGCTTAACACAAAGGGTATGGAGTTGAAAATTTGATGATATTGTGACCCGACGAAAAATACTCTAAATGCTCTATATGAGAAATGCAACTCTTTCTTTTCAATGAATCTTATTAAGAGAAAGTTGAGAGATTTATCGATTTTCAAAACACAAAATTTTTCATCCATAAACAAAATCCTTTTTTGAAAAGAACACAATTTCATCAAGAAATGAATTTACAAGAATGATCAATTTTTCTTTTGAAATTAAATTCCTTGAACAATCAAATAAAAAACTACAATTAAAAAAAAATCAAATCGCAAAAGAAAACAATTTCTAAAAATCTCTAAAAAGCATAAATTTCAAAATAAAAAACAAAATTCTAATTTTGAAGTCTATCTAGAATGTTTGAGGATGATTTCTCTTAGTTGTGATCAGACTAAGAAATTTTCCACTTATCTTAGTAGAAATCAAATCATCCAAGGGTGCTTTGGTGTTGAATCAGGCTTCAATGAGCTAGAAGCTCTTCCGGGTTTGAAGATGAATAGGGAACAAATATTCATAAAACTAAGGTTTGCAACAATACTGATGGCTCAAAAAGACAAAATCATAAAACCAGTTAGTTGAGCCCAATGAAGGTATCTTTCACACAGGGTTGCAATAAACCAGGGAAAAATCTATCTTATAAAATGCAAACAGGATGATAAATCACACAAAACTCAAAATTTGCTAAAAAGGAGTTCTCACACAAGATCTGACAACTAAGATGGATCAGAAAAAACTTGAAGAATAAGGTTATCTGGCTCTAAAAAAAGAAAAAATTAACTTTTTCAAAATTTTCCAGGGGGTGCGCACCTTAGAGTGGAATACAGTGCACATGTGCACTGGATTGAACTAAAAGTTGCGTAAGTTGCCACACTGTTTTCTACAAAAAATCGCGTAGGAAAGGAGAAACTTGGAAAAAATAAATAACAAGATTTCTTTTTCAGATATTCTTAAAATTTATCTACCCAACCAGACCCAGAGAAGTCAAAATCAGAAAACTAAAATTTCAAACTGAATATAAACAAAAAAAACTAAGCTCTAGATTCCCAGTATGGTAGCCAATTTGTTACGAGCATTAATCCCTCTTGCAGACAAGAGTGATCTCCCTAGTACTCCAATGAGTAACTAGAAACAAAGTTCCATTTGAATAATTTTTCCTCTAGGTTAATTACATTTCAAGATTATTATAATAGTAAATTAGAGAGAACATGCTCCTACCTTAAAATCCAAACGTTTGATGTAGCCCTTTGTCGCATCGCTCTAAAGTAGTTCTCTAATGAGTTGAACTTGCAATCAAATACAAGAAAAATAATAAAGCATCTGCAACATATAATAATAATAAAATACTAATCCAACTTAGTGATCAAGGAGCCTAAGTATTGACATTATTCCAATAAGCATAGAAACAAAGCAATGAGAAAAAGGGATCCATATGTATTATCTTAAATAGAAAGAGTAATATTACAACCTGATGCCTTGATGTTGTACAAATTTCTCCCGGGCTCCTGAACAATCGTTCTCCTTCAGTATGACAAGCCTTCCTCTCTAGAATCCCAACATGAAGTTATGGACACAAAGGTGTGATCTTCCTTATGCCAACAACAACTCACTAGTGTAGAAAGTATGCACTCTATGAACTTTCTTCAGCTTAGAAACTGTATATATCAGTTTATATGATTCATAATCTACATGTGTCTACCCTTCAACCTGAAACTTGAGCTCAATTTATAGGGAAATGGAGGTAGTTTCAGTTCCATGAAGAGGGGGATGGATTCCTCTCATGAAGGGATTTGAGTTCCATGGACCAAGGGATAAGCTCCATGAGTGGAGGGATAAAGCTCGAACTGATCGTGACTCTAGAGGCTTCCAGTTGGGAGAATATTCAACCAACTAGGCTTCTAGAATTTACTTTTTTCTTTTACTTTCTTTTCATGAGGGTGCACAGGTTTTAGTGGAAAAAAGTGCAGGAGTCACGCAGTTAATGGATGAAACATCAGCGCATGTGCAGGGAAAGGCTAGACAAACCACGCTGGTATAATTTTAGGGTATTACAGAGCCTTTCTCCAATTTCCAAGACTTGATTTAGGAAGATGAATTTTTTTGACCTCTAAGGGAACATGATATGGATGGTGATAGACCCATATGAATAGTCAAATGTCATGGTGACAAAATGACGTGTAACATTGAGGAAAAGCAGTTTTGATGTGATGTTTTGATTTATGTACATATGTATATGGATATAAATATTTCCATGAGTTATGTTATAAAGCTCCAATAAGCGGTATGGGTGTCATGTCATTGTAGTTGTCATGTTGTTATGTTGTCATGATGGTTTTCTTTTCAATAGGGTGATCATTGTAAATACTTCATCGAGCTATGTTATAAAGCTACATGGGTAGTATGTTTTCTTTTCAATGTTTTTGCTGATGTATAGGTGTGGGTTGAACACCGAGGATAGTGTCCCCCAAGGGGGAAGGTTCTATAACAACCAATAACCATGGTTGATGGGACACGTATTCCAAGCTGAATGTTGGGAAAAAATCTTAATCCTTGGTTTATTATGGCTAAGGAAATTGGCAAAGGCAATGGAAAACGATTTGGAAAGGCAAAATGAAAATTTTGGAACATTTATTTATGAAAATAATGGAAAATAGGAGAAAATGAATGCGAAAAGTCACATGTTGCATGTAAGGAGGAAAATGAAGGGAAATAATGGAAAATGAAGAAAATAGAGGCCTAATTGATAAAAAGGATTCCGAGGATTAGTTGGTACATTTTGTCATTTTAGTTTTGGAGCTCTCTCTCTCTCTCTCTCTCTCTCTCTCTCTTGGACACTTAAAGTTTTCTTGGAGCACTTTGTTGAAGTTTGCAACAAGAAAAAGTGAAATTAGCATCCGGAAACAACATCCTTGATCCTAGTGAAAATTAAGCACCTACACTAGGTGGGGCCCACACAAGCTATTTTTAGGTGGATTTCTATTTATAGATGCATGGGAAAATTCTATTTATATATGAGGTTTATTTATAGATGTATGTGCAAGTTCTATTTATAGATTTCATGTCTATTTATAGATGCATGTTGACTATTATTATCCCTTAATAATTGTTGGACAATAGACAATAATCTATTCTCAATGAGCACTTGGAAATAGTTAACTGAAGTGGAAAATTAGTTAGCTAAAGGAATTTTGAGTTAAGTGGTTAGTTGGTGGGACATGTAGGTTGACTTGAGTTGTAGCAGAGTGATTCTAGTTGTAACAGAGTTGGAAGTGCAGTGGTGCATTAGTTAATGCAAGTTGTAAATTAGTTTAATTTAGTTAAGTGAGTTAAAGTCAGTTGTGCTAGTTGTAATTGAATATACACTAGTGAGAGATCAAGTGAATTAATTATTAATTAACTAACAATAAATGATATCACATGAAACTTATGTTTTTACTATTATTAGTTGCATGGATGTCAGATCCAGTGGAGACCCAGTTGAGTTCTAGGTGAAATGGAAGTAAACTATTAGTTGTGAAATTATCCGGTTTCACAGATGCAACCACACACACGTTGGATGTTCCTATGAGGATTGCGCAGTCAAGGAAAGTAAGAATCATTCATTCAGGGATTATTTATCATCAGGGATTGCAGAGTGGAGGCAGGTTGTCTAGAGACAGTAAATTGGCTAAGGAACTTGCCAATTTTTGTATGACAGTGTGAGACAGATAGCTATTGTACTGAGAGCCCTTTGAGTATATATTTGTATGTAATTGTTTCATGATCCATAATATAATACATAATAGAAGATAGTGGGGTTTTTAGCTTTAGGCTTTCCCGGTAAAATTATATTTGTTTTGTGTGATTGATCTTTATTCATGATATTGTGATTGGTGATTGTGTTTCAAATTCCGCAAAGATTTGTAGAAGTGATTCTATATTTAATAGTAGAATATTATTTTTAGATCAGGAGAATCCAGGACATAGATGTATTTTGTTAGATATTTTCTACATGGTATCAAAGCATAGGAAATTGCAATTTTGAGGCAGGAGCTAAGCTTGTTTGAGAAAGAATTCGAATTTGCAGAAAGCATTTCTTGGTGCTACAGCTGATTCAAGATCGAAATGGATTTGAATGGCTTGAGGTTAGAGTATGCACTCGAGGGCAGCTTAAAATACATTTCTTGGAAGGACAGGATGGAGGTAGTACTCGAAGACAATGTCTTGAAGGAATTCATTGAAAAATATGTTCCTAAGGCAGATGTTTCCGATGCTGCAAATCTTGATGCATGGTGAAAGAAAGAGGAAAATGCAAGGAGGATTCTATTGGAGGGAGTACGAGATCACATTATCTCAAGCCTCCATGGGAAAGCCACACCATATGCTATGTGGAAGGCTTTTATGAACCTATTCCAAAGAAACAATGACCATAGGAAATCAGCGCTCAAAGATAAATTCATGAAGATCAAGATGGAAAAGAACAACACTATTCCGGTATACTTGAAAAAGTTTGTCCAATGTTGAGATGAACTTGGGAGCGTAGGAATAAGTGTTGTTGATGATGATTTGATGAGTTTGGCTCTCCTAGGACTTCCTAAAAGTTGGCACAGTTATGAAGACTTTATCAACTGATAAGAAAAATTTCCAGATTGGGAACAACTGTGGTCGGATCTGGTGCAGGAGGAGTTCAGGAGGAACACTAGAGATGGCTCTTCATCAAAACATGATGATGAAGAGGATTTTTCTTTGGCTTCCAAGGCAAAGAAGGGGAAGGGGAAGAAATTCCATTCTAAAGCTGAGGCTAGTGATGATGGCAAGGATCACAACATGTCCAAAGTGAAGTGTTTTCTTTGTCATGAGTATGGACATATTGCCACAAATTGTCCACAAAAGAAGAAGAACAAGATGGATGTTGGAGCTACAGTTGGTGAGGCTCTTGCCTCACAATTTGAGCTTGAATTCTCACTTATTTCATGCATGGTTTCAAGTGCAATGAGTTCGATGTGGTACTTGGATAGTGCTGCATCTTTCCACATGACGAGAGACAGAGAAATCTTCAATAGCTTAGAGGAGAAGGACCTCCAGATGAATTTCCAAATGGGTGATGAAAAAAGGTATAGCGCTACCGAGATTGGTACTGTTTCTTTAAAAAGGAAGTCAGGTAAACCATTATTTTTAAAATATGTAATGCATGTACCAAGCTTAATGAAAAATTTAGTTTCAGTTGCAATGTTGGAAGATAAAGGCTATGATGTGGTCTTCAGTGAAGGTAAAGCCTTCCTTCAGCATAAAGCCACAAAGCAAGTCAAGAAGATTGGGATTCGTGTGAAGAATCTGTATAGACCTGATGTAGATGTGATTTCTATAGAGGTTCCAACCATGGGGAAGTGTGAGAAATTCATGCAATTCACCCTTGAGAGGGAGCTGGATTTTCATGTAGGTAAGAGTGAACCTCAGGATGTGGAGTAGTCACAAGATGAGGATCATGGAGTGGGAGAAACCACTCATGAAGATAAATTTTGAGCCAGATGGGCAGAGGGAGTGCATGAAACTATACCACTAGGTGAGAGGTGGGGCGACATGCATGGATAATCCAAGAAGAAATTTCTGGGCATGATTGATTGAGATGGTGTGGATCTCATGAATCGAACCTGGCTATGAGGATCCCACAGAGCAGCAGTAGCTGGATCAATTGGATTGATGAAATCAAATGTCATGAGGACATGAAATCAAAGTGGCAGTGTCAGATAATGGAGTGCAGATCAGAGTTGGTAGCAAGTGCAGAGTGCATGTATGCAGATGTTAGTAGTGGAGTGGTTCCTGAAGACATGTGCAGTAGTTGAGCAGAAGTCAAAAGACATTGATGACAGATGCATTATACTAATTGAGCTTTTTGGAGGCTATTCAATTTCTGAAGTGTTGCATGCAAAGGTTGCATGGCGCATGCATGGAGTTGCATGGCACATGCATGGACTTGCATGTCGCATGCATGGAGTTGCATGTCGCATCCAAGACATTTCTTTCTTGTTGAGAGGGAGTGTTGAAGTTTGCAAGAAGAAACAATGAAATTGGCATCCAAAAACAACATCCTTGATCCTAGTGAAAATTAAGCACCTACACTAGGTGGGGCCCACACAGGCTATTTTTAGGTGGATGTCTATTTATAGATGCATGTTGACTATTATTATCCCTTAATAGTAGTTGGAAAATAAAAAATAATCTATTCTCAATGAGCACTTGGAAATAGTTAACTGCAGTGGCAAATCACTTAGCTAAAGGAATTTCGAGTTAAGAGGTTGGCTGGTGGGACATGCAGGTTGACTTGAGTTGTAACATAGTTGGAAGTGTAATGGTGCATTAGTTAATGCAAGTTGTAAATTAGTTTAATTCATTTAAGTGAGTTAAAGTCAGTTGTGCTAGTTGTAATTGAAGATACACTAGTGAGAGATCAAGTGAATTAATTATTAATTAATTCACAATCAATGATCTCACATGAAACTGATGTTTTTACTATTATTAGCTGCATGTATGTCAGATCCAATGGAGACCCAGTTGAGTTCTAGGTGAAAGGGAATTAAACTATCAATTGTGACATTATCCAGTTGCACACATGCAACCACACACACATTGGATGTGCCTATGAGGATTGCACATTCAAGGCAGGAAAGAATCATTCATTCAGGTGCTTTACCATCAAGGATTGCGTAGTGGAGGCAGGATTTCTGGAGATAGTAAATTGGCTAAGGAACTTGCCAATTTTTGTATGACAATGTGAGACAGTTAGCTATTATATTGAGAGCTCTTGGAGTAGAGATTTGTATGTAATTGTTTCATGATCCATGATATAATACATAATAGAAGATAGTAGGGTTTTTAGCTTTAAGCTTTCTCGGTAAAATTATCTGTGTTATGTGTGATTGATCTTTCTTCATGATATTGTGATTAGCGATTGTGTTTCAAATTTCACAAATATTTGTAGAAGTGATTCTATATTTAACATTAGCATATTATTGTTATATCAGGAGAATTGAGGAAATATATGTATTTTATATAATTTCTACACACTTTTGCATTCGATCAAGAAAGGAAAAGAAGGAAAGAGGAAGGAAAGAGCAAGCAAGGATGCGAAGGATAAAAAAAATACAACATGATTCTTTGTAGGCATCGATTTGCATGTGTGATTTCCTTGCTATATTTGCTATGCATGGTATTGCATGTGGTTCTTTGTTGTCATGGCATGGGTATTGTTAGGTGTGATAGCATTTTCAGCCTAGCCTTGCCATTTCGGGATAGCCATGGTGTGATGGGCTTCTCATGTTTTGGTTGAGCTGGATTGCTGGATGGATTTGAAGCTAAGTGAGGTGGATATACAAAAGGAAGAACACATGGCCTAGTGATCCCTGAAACAGACTGTGGATTGCGGTAAAGCCACTAGTCTAGTGACCCCTGTTGTGTAGGAAAATCCCCTCTGTGGACAGAGGTGATCCCTCTAGCCCTAGGGTGGGTTTAGCAGCAAGAGGACATGCTAATGCGTCGATTCCTAGTTAATGAATGAAAATGAGTCGAGATAGATGTCCTACCTTGGTTCCAATGCAGTTTTCGTAGTTGTGGTATCAGTCTCCTGATCTTTGTCCCGACACGCCGGGGTCCTTCAATAGTGGTACTCAGGTTCCTGCACAAGGATCAGAGAACGAAAGCAGCATACGAAACAATATTTGCATTCGTAACTATCTAATTGGTCAAGGAGAATTAAATGTATTGCATCAGATTAATCACATCAACACAAGATGGGAACCAAAACATGAGTCATGTGTTAATTAAGAGAAAGAAAGAGATTACAACCAAATGAGCCTTGACGTCGCAGCCTCCTTCAGCGAGTCCAGTCAAAACATGTCTCGAGCATTCACCAAGGAATCAGACTTGGCGAGGCAATCAACTTAGAATCTCTCTCAAAAAGGGTCTCTCTCTGCTCTATATCACACCAGCTGTATCAGACTATTTCAGCTATTCTCCAAATGTTCATCTAGCTGCATCTATGTGAGAGAGATGTATTTATAGAAGGGGAGGAGGAGGTTGGGATCCCTCATATGGTGGAAGGGAGGCCTTATCCTTTGGTAGGTTTCCCAAAAGTAGGGAACAAGAAGCCAAAGGAAGGTGCTCGACATTATTCAGTCGAACAACCCATGCTGACTCGCTCGCGATGTGGTTGTCAATGGAAAATTATCTTCTATATTTAAAAAACTTTCCAAAAATAGCTCGGTGTGGGCATTCCACTAAGACAGAGTGCCAATGGGCACGAGGCCCAGTGATAACTTCTCTTATTGGCATGAGGCCATAACTGTCTGCCAGTGTCGACCCAAAATCATATGTTTTTGATGGTCTGTTCCAGGAATAGTCAACAGAAGAAATATTCTCCTCATGGCAAGGGATGAAATGACACTTTTTTCAAGGCATGAAACTACATACAAGTAATAGAAATGGTCCTCCAATGTGTGGGATGGGGATTGCAAGGATGGTGAAAAAATGCTCTATAATAGATGCCCCCTAAAGCATGAGGTCCGAGAGAGAGGGAGGAGTGAAATGCTTTACGAGAATTCATTCAATCCAAACGCCATTGTTGGAAGACCTGCAAGTACAAATACAACTAATATCTCTGATACATGAACATGTGTCATGGGCGCAACCATCCATAATAGAGTACATATAAACTGAGATCTGAGGTATGGATGTAACCATCCAGCAGTAAGGATCAACAAATATACTTAGGTATGGTCACAACCATCCAATAAAAAAGAGTCATGCGTATAGTCATGATAAACCAAAATATCCTACAGCCTGGATCTTATCAGACAAAACCCAGGGTCTTGTGCTCCATCTCGACCCGAACAAGTACAAATTCAAGCATGCGAATATGTGAGCTGAAGTCAAACATGCAAGAAATTCACCTGATTACTAGCCAATGATGTAAGTTGTTAACATGCACAAGAGAAACCACCAATAATGACAGTCGCTCTCAAGTTACAACTAGTACAATCCATAGAATGTGAATAGTGATCTGGCATCAAACACACGCAGAATCACCCGATCGACGGCCAATGATGAGGACCTGTCGTGAAATGCGAAGAGCTTGCCATTGAGGCATGCAAGCTCCAAGGTACTAGAAGAGAGTCTCTAGATTAGCTTCCTGGATAATGAGTTGAAGTCGATAGGGAGAAATCCGGTCTCCAGGACATCTTTTGACCGCCCCCTGACCTTGGCATCAAAGTTTCCCAAAAAACCATCCGTGGCTCTCGGGCTGGTGGTGTCGGAACTATAACCTCCTGATGTTGGAAGATTGGTAATCGTTCCAAAATGAAAGGTACCAATATGGACCCATAGCCAAACTAGTTCAGCTTGGTGTTCTTGCATTTTTTCAGTTGGCGTTTCATGTTGATTGTTACCGCCTCTGCCCAGTTATAGAGGGTCAGTGCCATGAAATCTATAGAAAGAAGTAGATGTGTTTTTGAGGCCTCATGCGGAGCTTGCAATCCAGCATCTCATGTGATGGTGTGAAGCACTACCTTTAGTGCCAAATCCAGAATAGTTTGGATATCCACCTTTCCTCTTTTTGACCCTTTCCTTGCCCCTGGGCACACTCTTTAGATAACCATACTCATGTTTTCCATTATGGGCCGATTACCAATCAAAATTGGTATTTTCCCCCTCCACGACAGTGCAGTTATGAAATAAACATCTGAGACCTCAATCTCAAGTTCTTGGTCATGAATAATGAATTTTTCCTAATCAATGTCCCAGACACTAATCAAGTAAAGCAATACCTCTAGTTGAGCTTTGAGATATGGTGCCATAAAGAGTTTTTTGAGCCCGAAATCTCTGAGATCCTCCATGCATCTCCTATTTCCCATGGATTCCTCATCTTCTTCACTATGTTCTCGTTCTTTCCATTCAATCACCATTTTATGTTTTCGCACCTGCAAAAACATCCATATGGTTTTCATTAGCCAAATCCAATTATTTTGAATGATTAAATTGGGCTTGATTGTTTGAATTTACATGCTAAAAATGGTTTTCACAGTAGGCGCGCCCTGATTAAATTTTTAGGATTGTTGGCGCGAGTCCGTGCCCGATACTCGCGCTGACTATAGCCCTAGATTTTACAAAATCCCCCCATAGATCTACAAAATTGGGGTTGTAGGTAATGAAAATACTATCAAAATGCAAGGAAGGATGTGAGTTATTACCTGGAATAGACAGATTCATGATTGGTCTTCCGGATTTCTCGCTGTCAGCTCCACAAAATCATAGTGAAAAAGGGTAACAAATTTCTCACAAGAGGTAAAAGTGAAAAGTAATTTATTTTTTGCCATTTTTGGAATTTTCTAACTTTTCATAACCCTAATTAGGTTTTAAATAATATTTTTTGATTAATGTGCTATTTTATTTCGAGAAATGGTCTTTATGTGTGTCTCTTGTGTAGCGACAGATCCTCAACGTGACAGCGATGAAGTGACGAGTTGTATTTTATACTTTTTCGGACTCGGTAAAAACATGAAAAATTCACTATTGGAGTAATCTTTCAGCTCTTTTTTGATTCTCGAAAATTGAAAATATTTCCGAAGTCAAAGAAATGGTTGTTGACAAGGTAAATCCCCTCTGTGGATAGAGACGATCCCACTAGCCCTAGAGTGGGTCTAGCAACAAACAAAACATGTTACGATATTGATTCCTAGTTACAAAAGACAAAGTTGTGATAGATGGCCTACCTCAAGTCCTACGCTGATGTTGTCGATGAAGAAGTGCTGCTTCCCATTCGTCGCTTGACAGATCACAACCCTTTCGCTCACCATGTCTGGACACCTGTACACATACAGAGAAAAACGACGACAATACAACATAATAACCCAAGCGTGTAACTATCAATCAATCAGAAAATATTGAATCAAATTGCATTACACAAACAAGCAATACAACGATGGGACCAATAACATAGTCGAGCATATATTAAGATATGAAAGAAATATTACAACCGTGTTCCAATGTCGCGTTCTTCCTTTAACAAGGCATCCAGTGGAGCATGTCTCACAAAGCTTGTCGGGAATTTGGACAAGGTTCTCTCTCTTATGGGGTTCTCCTTGGCTCTGCTCTCAATAGTCACTCAACTATAGTTTTCTTTCCAAATGTTCAGCTAGCTAGAAAATGGAGAGGGTAGGCTTTTATAGAAAGAGAAGGAGAGGTTAGGATCCCTATAATCATGGGGGAGCGTCCTATCTCTTAGGAAGGTTCCATGAGAGGCGGAAAACCACTTCCTAATCAGGGAGATCTGGAGCCAAACAACCCAACCTCTTTTTGATGATTCATTTTGAAGTTGTTAGAATCAAACTTCCGCCTCCTATTGTTAAAAAACATTCCTTAATAGGATTGGCATGGGAAATACACAGGGACAGAGCGCCAGGTGGCATGGGCTTAGTGTACATTTCCCACTTCAGCCCGACTGATGAAATGGCTAAGCGCGCTAATGCCCAAACATATGTTTTTAATGATTTTATGAGGAAAAGTTCTTTAGGAGAATTCTTGCCCTTATGCAGAAGGATGCCATCAAGGTGTTTTTAGGACATTTTACTGTTCACATCTCATGGGATTAGTCCTCCAATGTATGGGATGAGGGATTGCAGGGAGGGTGACAAAATTGTGTGTAACAGATGCCCCCTAAAGCATGAGGTCCGAAAGAGAGGGAGGGGTAAAATGGTTTATGAGAATGCGTTCAACTGAAAAAACTGTTGTCGAAAAACCTGCGAGTACAAATGCAACTGATTTCTTTGATACATGATATGTGGTATGGGCGCAGCCATCCATAAAAAGTATTGAAACAATGAGATCCAAGGTATGGATGCATGCATCCGGAAAATAAGGATCAACAAGTAGACTCAGGTATGGTTGTAGCCATCCAATCAAAAGATTCATGTAATAAATAATAAAAATCCATAAAGAACCCGTAGCCTGGATATTAGTAGACAAAATCCAGGGTCTTGCACTCCATCTCGACCCGAACATAGTACAAGTTCGAGCATGTGAATATGTGAGCTGAAGTCGAACATGCAAGAACATCGTCTGATTACCAGCCAATAATGAAATTCGTCAATAGACGGGAGAGAAACCACCAATAATGACGATGGATCTCAAGGTACAAGAGGTACAATCCATAGAATGTGAACAGTGATCTGGCGTCGAACACCCGCAGAATCATCTGATCGAAGGCCAATAACGAAAAACCTTACGTTGAATGCGAAGAACCTACCATTGAGGAATGCAGGTCCAAGGTACCTGCAGAGAGTCTCTAGATCAACTTCCTAGATAATGAGCTGAAGTCGAAAAGAAGTGACCTTGATAGAAGGTGGGCCATAATGTTTCCCACATCATCGACACGAGATAGAGGGATATAATGTTTGTGAATCAAGACCAACAAAGAATCAGAGGGAGGTTGAAAACTGCAGAGGCAAACTTCTCTTGATCATATCCGCATCACGACATTGGATTTGGCAGTATTTGACATCAAGGGATCTGAGGTCATGGTGACATGGCAAAGAGTAGATGAGCGGTCAAAAGAGATTACCCAAACCCATGGAGGCAAGCAGATAATGAGATGAGATGTCCCCAACCTGACACGAATGTAAACAAGTGCCATGTTCAAGAGCGATATACTGCTAGCATGACTATAATATTGGTTCCATTTTCCCCCACCATTTTTGGCGAGTACCTCTTTATTTTTACAGAAGCTTGAAGAGGATAGCATATGCTTGTCATATAAGTTTTTCCTTCAGACAAATCGAACCTAGTACATGTAACGAGCCCTAGGAAGGAGGAACTTGAGTAAATTCATAACGATGGAGTCTGATGTCATTAGTTTTAATGAGTCTGACAAAGGGAGAACTCAACATCTTTTCATATTTAGAGAGTTTGAAAAGACAGCGGAAAAGAAAAATCCAACAGTCCCTTTCGTAAATAGTCTCACAGATCCGAAAAGGTAGAAAACTGTGTCTGAGATAACCTCTTAGTCATGATTGGCTAAGGTATTCCTTTTTTGTAAATAATCTATCCCAGCCCGAAAAAGGGGTAAACGTATACTGGGTAGATATAATTTCGCAGCCAATTTAACGAGTTCAAAATGACAAGTGTCTCAGCAATCTTTTCAGTTTTAGAGAGTCAGAAAAGAGCTGAAAGGTGACTCCACCTCATAGGGACTTCACCCAATGAACCTCTGACCTATCGCGTGCGTTCATGGCATATTAAGAAATACCTTTAATTTGAATACATATTGGAAAATACCCCTAAAAAACACATTATTTAACCCCCTACCAATACGAACCCAATACACCTTCCTAATTCAAAAAACCCCTAATTCCACTAAATATTGTAGGTATCCATTTTTTCCTTAAAACTTTTTATACCCCATTATATTTTTTCATTAACTTTGAGATACATTTTGTATACCTGCCAATATAAAAACCCTTTACCCCCTATATATCCCCCAATACATTATGTCATTTTTTCCTCAATATATATCCCCCAATATGAACCCATGTGGTATAGTATTTCTCCCTAGTGAAGCCCCTGTGCTCCACCTGGAGGAACGAGTGGTATAAAGGGTAGCAAGTGGTTCCGGTAATGGTGGAACTGCTCAGAACAATTAAAGGTCAAGAGGCTGGCTAACAAGACCACTCATCGCATTGGTTCCTCACAATTGGGTAAAAAAATCAAGTGAAGGCATATGATCGGCCAAGCAGATGGGGACGATGGAATGAGAAAACCAAGGCTCATCTGACAAAATAGGTTGATAAAATGGCAATCAAGAGAGGTAAAATGGGAAAGGTTTCATTTTTATACAAGCTTGAAATCAGGAAACTCTGCTTGAAGTTGGTTTCATTTTTACACAAGCTTGAAATAAAGATAAACTATGCTTGAAACTAGTTTCATTTTTACACAAGCTTGAAACAGAAACAAACTATGCTTGAAAAAGTAAGCATGCCCCCAACATGGTGACTCAATTCGAGGTACATGCCCCCCAAGCTTCAATCCATATGAAAGGCAGATGGAGTGAAGGTTCAAATTACGAGATTAAGGGAAAGACTCGACTAGGATTTTATGAGATCTAAACAAAGACTCGAATTGAACGGGAACGTGTTTCATTGTTTTAACAAGGTTGAAACATTAAAAGAACTATCCTCATAAGAGCTTGTTTCATTTTATAAGGAGCTTGACACAAGAAAACGAACTCTGCTCCGACGAGCTTGTTTCATTTTTTAAGGAGCTTGACACAAGAAAATGAACTCTGCTCCGATGACCTTTCGTCATGATGAATAATAAGTCATGGCTTCCAAGAGTTCCACATCGGATGGGAGAACAACATCTCGGAAATCAGGACCCAGTGCCCCCAGCACCTGATGCACAACGACACTATCACTGAATGCGGGCACAGGACAGGTAGCCACATAATTAACTTGCAGCGGGGAAGATACAACTAGCGGATAAAGACCCAAAAGGGATGATGGTGGACTAGATGTCATGTTAGGACCAAAGAATGAAAGCTGATCAATGGTCACGATCCGACCTTTGTGTGGAAAACACATCACACGAAAGAGGGAAGAGACAAGAGCACCCATGACATAAGTATAGTCACGCCCCAAGAGTAAATTGAAATCCAAGGGGCTTGGAACAACCATCATGTCCATATGGACGGTTTTCCCTCCCAAAGTAACAGGAAACTTCGGAAGGATCCCTAACGGTTGATTGGTTCCTTTGTTAAAAGCCAAAAGATTCTACGTAACAGGCATAAGCAGTGGAGAACCAAAAGCCTGCCAAGTAGTGGAAGATAGAATACTAACAGACGGACCTTCATCTATAATGGTGCTGGGTACGACTAGATCAAAGGTTTGTACTGTTATCTCAAAAGGCACATAAGACGGAAGGCGGTATGCTGCAAATCGACTCCAATCAAACGAAGTGACCAAACTACTTGGAGGGGGTACCATCAGAATGAGATGGTTTTCCCTCGGTGTTACTGGAGCAAGAGGAGCATCTTCCTCGATCTCCATCTCAAGAGTAGGGGGAGAAACTACTTGAACTATAGGGACAGAAGAAAATTTATCCAAGTTCGAAGAATCTGAAGAGACAAGAAGAACATGAGGGGGATGAGATCCACTCTCGATGGAAAATACCTAATGAACCATAGATGGGATCAAGTCGATCGATGCCACGTCTAATGATTGGTCGGGAATGGATTCATGAATTTGAATTTCTGGGGGAGCGGGATCGACCAAGGATGAATCTTGACCAATCGTTGAATCAACTAGTGGAGGACTCGAAGAAAGCTTCTGGTAACCAGCCGGAAGGCAGGGTGTAGAAACAATAGGGTAAATCCCCTCTGCGGATAGAGGCGATCCCACTAGCCCTAGAGTGGGTCTAGCAACAAACAAAACATGCTACGATATTGATTCCTAGTTACAAAAGACGAAGTTGCGATAGATGGCCTACCTCAAGTCCTACGCTGCTATTGTCGATGGAGAAGTGCTGCTTCCCATTCCTCGCTTGACAGATCACAATCCTTTCGCTCACCACGTCCGGACACCTGTACACATACAGAGAAAAATGATGGAAATACAACATAATAACCCAAGCATGTAACTATGAATCAGACAGAAAATATTGAATCAAATTGCATTACACAAACAAGCAATACAACGATGGGACCAATAACATAGTCGAGCATATATTAAGATATGAAATAAAGATTACAACCGAGTTCCGATGTCGCGTTCTTCCTTCAGCAGGGCATCCAGTGGAGCGTGTCTCACAAATCTTGTCGGGAATTTGGACAAGTCTCTCTCTCTTACGGGGTTCTCCTTGGCTCTGCTCTCAATAGTCACTCAACTATAGTTTTCTTCCCAAATGTTCAGCTAGCTAGCAAATGGATAGGGAAGGCTTTTATAGAAGGAGAAGGAGAGGTTAGAATCCCTATAATCATGGGGGAGAGTCCTATCTCTTAGGAAGGTTCCATGAGAGGTGGAAAACCACTTCCTAATCATGGAGATCCGGAGCCAAACAACCCAACCTCTTTTTGATGATTCTTTTTGAAGTTGTTAGAATCAAACTTCCGCCTCCTATTATTAAAAAACATTCCTTAATAGGATTGGCACGGGAAATACACAGGGACAAAGAGCCAGGTGGTGTAGGCTTAGTATACATTTCCTAGGTTAGTGCGAGTGATGAACTAGATAAGCGCACCAATGCCCAAACATATGTTTTTAATGATTTTCTGAGGAAATTTTCTTCAGGAGAATTCTTTCCCTTATGCAAAAGGATGCCATGAAGGTGTTTTTAGGACATTTTACTGTTCACAAGTCACGGTAATAGTCCTCCAATGTACAGGATGAGGGATTGTAGGGATGGTGAAAAAATGCCGTGTAAAAATGGTCCTCCAATGTGCAGGATGGGGATTGCAAGGATGGTGAAAAAATGCTATGTAACAACCCCTAAACCGAACTCTGGGTTATGGTAAAGCCAGGTATTGTGTGCCTCGGTGGGCCTAGGAATCCTCAACCAGTTAATGGCCAGATATATGGTAAATCCTAAAGGTGTTTTCCCTTTATTAGGCCTAGGTATCCTTTCCAGTGAATGGCGAGATATACGATAAAGATAGAGGGTGGAGTCTCAGTTTAGGGCCTAGTGATCTGGTGTGGATTGTGGTAAATCCTAAGAGACTAGGAGAAAGGAAAATTCCTCGTGGTGTATGTGGAGAAATCTAATGGCTTTCATGCTTGTTTTATGGCCTAGTGATATGGGATGGATTGCAGTAAATTCTGATTTCTATTGATGAGGGTGAGATGGTTTAGCCTTGGGATTCCCTAGTTGGTTCTTTTGGTTTGAATCTAACATTCATGCTTGGAATATGGCAAGAGGATGATTTCCTGAAGAGATATTTGGCTCAGATAATCTATGGTCGGGTGGAATGTGGTAGTACAATCCTGGGTTGGCTTTTGCATTCATTAATAAGAGATTCTTTCCTTGACATATTATGTGTAAATTTACTAGTTTATATGTGGATTATGTGGCTGATGTATCCATGATATTTATTTTGTTATTATGTTGGTTATAAGCATGTATTATGAAAATGATGATGTATGGTTGTCCTCATGTTTTGATTTGTAAATGAATGAATAATGTATCTATGATATAATAGATTATAATGAAACTAATGACATAAGGGAACAATGCTTCTTAGTGATTCTTAGATAAGTATGAGACCCATATGCTCAGAACTATTTTTTATACATGTAGCTTTAATATTTGTGATATGTTTGACGAAAAACCTATCATGGCTAGTAAGGGTCTAGTCTAGAACTTGTTAATTTGTTTGCAAACGTATCATTGTTTCATTGTTATAATTCACTTCTGAACCTGTCATTGAGTTCTGAGCAGTGACTTGGGCCTGAAAAAGTGGCTCAAATCCAGAGGAATCTGGCACAGATATGAGGAAAAACATCCCTGGACACATGCATGCCCATGTTTTGGGAGCATCTAGAGCCTCCCAGATGCACCCTGGTCCATATCAAGGGAGCACCCCGGGTTTAATGGTCTAAAAACCCAGTGGGACCCAGGGGTTGGTTACCTGAGTGGTTGGGATGGCTCCTAGGAGTTTTTTTGCTGATGTGGAAGGTATGTTTGATGTGTTTATGTCGATTACACTTCCTTAAGGTCACCTAGGAGGTTGAATCCCATTATAGTGGCCTCTCATCACATATTTACCTCGGTTGGCTAGTTACTTGGGTAGATGTGGGATGAGGGTGTTACATGCTATAAATGAAAGTTTATAGAATCAACAAATGTTCAAATGTTCAAATGTTCAAATGTGTTACAACCAAGTGAACTCTAGTCTTGTATCACAATTAAAAAATTATAAGAGCACACAATTCATGCAAACCTATCCCCAAATTTCCTATTTGATTTATTATCATCGATTGCAACTTTTTCATAGATAGAAAACATTTCACTTGATAGAAATAGTAAGTACTGACGTATGCATGCAATGTATGAGGATTTAAGTTAAGTGAAGAAAAACAAGTTAAGTCTAACTTTAGAATTCAAGTTATTCAAAGTTAAAATGTTAATGCCTTGTCAAAAAAAGCTAAGTTAAGGAAAATAAACATATTGGTTTATGTTAAAGTGAAGTTAGAAAAGTTTAGTTAAAGCGTCAAGTCATAATTTATGTAATATCCCAAAATGGGGATGCAGCAATACATGAACAAAAAACTGGAGTAGCAGTGATAAATTAAATCATAAAATGTGTGTAGAACACATTTTCCATCATATTATTGTTGCAACAGCAAAATTATGTCCCATAACATTATCCCAAAGTGGGGAAATGCAGCAATATGGACCATAAAAACGTCACTTTCAGAAAATTACGTTATAAAAATGGGAAATAATACTTGGATCCCTTAACTTATGTGTTTTGGGACTCACGTCCAGAATGGGATAAAAAAAAAAATCCCTTTTGACGTGTTAAACAGATCTCTCGATCTCAATAGGGCTTAAAAACACTAAAATCCTATGACTTAGACTATGCAGAAATTTTTGAAGCAAACACAACGTGATTATATGATTTTTTCGATACAATATGAAGGATAACCATAGATCTGGGGTTTTATTACTCAAATCATAGAGAAAATCAGAGATCTAGCCTCTTTTACACATTATGAAGGTAACCTGGCAAGGGTTCCTTGAGAGAATGAGTACAAAAGAGTGGATCTGCAGATCTAGATCTGAAATAATGTAGTCTAGCTCAAGCTTTGCATACATACAGCTGAATAATACAATAAATGAAGGAGGATCCTTCTTACAAGCTTTCTGGGAGAAGGGTTGGCCCTTTCCCTAAGAAACAAGCTCAAAAACAAGGGTCTTAACCCTCTTACTGCAACACTGCAAGAAATTACGCAATTACTGCAAGGGAATGCACTGTAAGTGATGGAAATTACATTGGCCACATGCCAAGATCTGAAAATCAACTCAAATTCCTCCTCACTGATCTCCCAAAGGAAGGAAGGCTTCCTCCTCTGAAAAAAAAGCTCTGGAAGTGGTGTTGAGAATTCCCACTGCAACACCCTGCAACACAACATTATACTGTTGTAGAAATAATGTTGTAGCTAAAGGAGGATTCTTGGCCTCAAGCCTGGATGTGGGGAAATTCAGTACAAGCTCCCTCAAGAGGCCTCTTAAGAAAGGAGAAGGGATTCCTAAACATGAATGCCTTGTGCTAAGCAACACAACAATCTCAAGTATACAGTTGGAGAAAGCAGAATAGTCATGCATACCAAAAATCCAATCTTCCATTCCTCCTCCTATGTCTACCTTTCCCTCCTTTTTAAACAAGGGTGAGCCATCTTTCCTTGGGCCCCACTCATTAGGGTTTCCTCCACCAAGGAATCTTCCTCCTACTTGCACTGCACTGTCTTTATGGATGATCTCCTCCTCTCATATTAGCGCTGCCGACTTTGTCAAACTTGACCTTGTTCGCATGCATTTGTCCTTGTTCACACATGGGAGTGTAAAATCCGGCTAGTTTTATGATCCCTTTTCACAACATGAGGGATTTTATTCATGTTTTTAATATGCATGGGCCTTCTTACCCATTTATTCAATTGCTAGGTGACAAAAGCAAAAATCAATATTCCAATTAGCTGCATGCTAATTTTGGAATATTACAGTCCTTCCCTCCCAAATGTTTCTTGTCCTCAAGAAACTACAAGGATAGAACTGGAAAGTCTCTTTTCCTCCTCCTGTAGCATCCTCATATCATGAACTCCTCCAAGGAATATGATTTTTTCTCAACAATAAGTCTCCATAGTGCCCCTCCCAAGAATACAAGCTAGCATTTGGTGAGCATCCCAGATAGCCATCATCATGAAAAAGTGAAATACTCAAGAAGGCAACTAAGTGCTGTCTACAGGTCCTCTCAAGGCATGAAGTCTGAAATTTATTGGGAATTATCAACCCCGTGTGATACCTCCATCCCCAAGTTATCATCAATATAAAATGAGTCACCCTCCAACATGAAAACTCATGAAATATCTCCTCCACCTTGGGCTCCTGCAATGTAGGTGGGTTGAATGACTGAATATGGTAGACAAAATGGCCTACCCCACGCTTTCTTCCTCTCCACTCATGATAAGTGTAGAGCATATGCTGATTTTGGGCTGCAATAAGGTTTCCCTCAAGTGGCAAGAAGAAGATTAGATCTCCAAAGATCCTTCCTGCATGTCATGAATCATGCTGGCCCAAACCATCCCATCCAAAATGAATGACACATCATCACCATTTGGCATCCAAATCAGAAAAATTTTGAAGGTTATGTGTAATTTTGGATGATACCAATGGTTTCTCAAGTGGATACAACGCAGTATTTCCAACTGCTGCTTTAAAACATCATGTGGAAAGTTGTTCTCCAACAAGTTACTAGTTGTGCATGTTTGCTTATCTACTATGTGGTAGTAAGAAGCAATATATATCAGCTGATCATAATAAAAATAACAATACACTTGCCCAGAGTCATGTAGAGAAGGGTTATCATCATGAGTGTTGGTCCTAGAAGGATCATGAAACCCAAAAATAATCTTGCCCCCTTGTGGAGCAACACACTGTACATAGATGGTGAGATAATGCAAATACTCAATGAAATGAACAATAAGTACAGTAATGCATTTCTTACCGTCATAATGAGTAAGCTGAAAGTGAGTTCCATGGATGAGTCCTCCCATGATAATCTTCTCATAAAAATTTTCAACATGAAAGGATGCATACTCCCCTTGGAACACTCCATCAATAGAAACATACTCCCAAGTGACAACGATGTTGGCCTTAGTGATAAGGCTCTTGTCACTCCATGACTCCCATCCTTGACATTCCACATGCTAAAGTAATCCACCATCATGTTGCTATGTGGGAAAATCTTCTTCCAATGTGGAAGCCCCTCATTATCCTTCAATGCTGAAGGGTAGCCTCTTTGCACCTTGAATGTGCCATCCCTTTTTCCGGAAATACCATGATGAGTATGGAAAAATTTCTGCCCATACTCTCCCAAGAGAAGCGACAGTAATAATAATTCTTGCTGCCCCCTCACACCTCCATCATACAATCCATGAAGTGAAAATATGTTGCTTGACATGAGGAATGTCATACCAACATAATTCCCCCAACTCTGTGTTGTCATATGATGCAAGTGTCTTGCCAAGTTTCTTCCACCCACATACCCTTAGAAAAAGGACATGTCATATGATGACCAAACTCTTTCAAGAGTAGCGAACACAGCCATGCCTTTTGTTGCCTGGTGTCATAAATATGCAAGTGGCTTACTAGCCTCTTACTCTCCATCTACATCCATTCATCCACCTGTGGATGTCTCTAACCATTCTCCATCTTCGTACTCCTCCAATGAAGACTACCATCCTCCCATATCAGATTTTTCTTCTTGTATTTCATGGGATGTTGAAATTCAGCTCCTTGGAGATATCTTAAAGAAGATCTCACACCAATGACCAACTTGAATCCATAAGGATCCAAGTGTGATGAGGGAAAAACCTCCTCAAGCTATTGAAGAACCTTCCACTCCATGATATGTTGAAGTGCACCTCCCATGAGATCTCTCCATGAACATTCTTCTCATCAATGGCCTTCAAAAACCAATAACGTTCTGGATCTGCTACAAGTAGAAGTTTCTCTTTGAGTTGTGGAATGCTCATTGAGAAAGGGTCATCTAGAAAGGAGAAAATATTTATCATTTAAATATTTCTACCATCTATTAGCTTTTCCTCCATTTATTCATGAAGGAAGCTTCCATTTGAATGCTCCCTTAAGGAATGGGTCTTCTTCTCTTCACTGTTGCTCATGTACAACGCTGTAGATTTGCAAGGTGATACATGTACTGTCTCAAATCAAGGTACAATGCTGAAGTGATAGTCAGTCATTGTACATGGGATCATACTCACCCTTCCTTTAGAAATTCTACATTTCAACTCAAGAGGCTGAATGTAGTTCATCCCTTCATTGAATAACTCAAGGTTGCATAGTGCAGTGCAATTCTGTTGCTCTAGATTAGCAGTATGCAATGGTGTATATCCCTCCATAAGATTCACTGAAATGATAAGAGATGGAAACTTAGGCATACCTTGGTGAAATTTGGAAGTATCTTGTATGGCTGCAAGAGTTCTTTCCAATGTGTTGGCTTCCCAAATTGCTGAAGATGAAGGCTGCTCCTCCATCATTGTAACAACGCTGGTACATGCCTCTTTCAATGGTGGCGAGGGCTTCTCTTCCTATAATTTTTATTTATCAAATCTCCTAATCACCTTTTGAGTGAATTCTGCAAAAGTAGACACTCTTGCATGACTCACATGGCTGAACCACCAAGTGCTTGCTCCACCTTTAAGGTGCAGCGCTGCAATTTCTACAACCTCTGTCTCTACCACTAGATCTAGTAGGAAGAATGCCTCTAGCTTCATCACCCAAGCCTTTGCTGCACATGTGATTGATCCATCAAAAGTTGACAATAGAAATATATTGCCTCTCATCATCCCATTGCTATAGGGCCTCCTTTCTTCTTCCAGCTGGATAAATTGAGGAAGAGCTAGAGTCTCCTTGAAAGCTCTAGGTTGAGATTTGTATTCTGCAAGGTACCTTATTAGAATTTCAGATTCCAAGTGTCCTTCATGCCTCTTTTCTTCTCCTCTTTTAGAATAGGAAGTGCATGGCCCTTCCTCTTCTTGAAACCCTCTAGGAATTTCATTGCATCTTTTCTCCTTCATATGCTTAACGTCCTTGGAGAGGCTATGTCTAGATCTAAATAGTGATGAGACAAAGGTTATTATCTCAAAAATTCTGATATTTCTCTTTGTCTTCTTATTCTTTTGTCAACATAATGGCTGGAACTCATAGGCTAAGCCAAGATTATGCTCTGATACCACTGTAATATCCCAAAAATGGGGATGTAGCAATACATGAACACAAAAATGGAGTAGCAGTGATAAATTAACTCATAAAATGTGTGTAGAACACATTTACATCATATTATTTTTGCAACAGCAAAATTATGTCCCATAACATTATCCCAAAGTGAGGAAATGCAGCAATATGGACCATAAAAATGTTAATTTCATAAAATTGCATTATAACAGTGGGAAATAATAATTATATCCCTTAAATTATGTGTTTTGGGACTCATATCTAGAAGGGGATCAGAAAAAAATCCCTTTTGATGTGTTAAACAGATCTCCCGGTCTCAATAGGGCTTAAAAACACTGAAATCCCATGACTTAGACTATACAAAATTTTTTGAAGAAAAAACAACATGATTATATGAGGGTTTCTGATAAAATATGAATTATAACCATATATATAGAGTTTTATTACTCAAATCATATAGGAAACCAAAGATCTAGCCTCTTTTACACATTATGAAGATAACCTGGCAAGGGTTCCTTGAGAGAATGAGTACAAAAGAGTGGATCTACAAATATAGATCTGAAATAACATATTATAGCTCAAGTAGTGCATACATAAAGCTGAATAATACAATAAATTAAGGAGGATCCTTCTTACAAGCTTTCGGGAGAAGGGTTGGCCCTTTCCTTAAGAAACAAGCTCAAAAACAAGGGTCTTAACCCTCTTACTGCAACACTGCAAGAAATTACGCAGTTCCTACAAGAAGCAGCATTGTAAGTGATGGAAGTTACATTGGCCACATGCCAAGATATGAAACTCAGCTAAAATTCCTCCTCACTGATCTCCCAAAGGAAGGAACACTTCCTCCTATGAAAAACAAGCTCCGGAAGTGGTGTTGAGAATTCCCACTGCAACACCCTGCAACACAACGTTATACTACTGTAGAAATAATGCTGTAGCTGAAGGAGGATGCTTGGCATTAAGCCTGGATGTGGGGAAATTCAGTACAAGCTCCCTCAAGAGGCCTCTCAAGAAAGGAAAATGGATTCCTAAATAGGAATGCCTTGTGCTAAGCAGCACAACAATCTCAACTAAAACGTTGGAGAAAGAAAAATATTCATGCAGACCAAAAATCCAATCTTCCATTCCTCCTCCTATGGCTACCTTGCCCTTCTTTTTAAACAAGTGTGATCCATCTTGCATTGGGCCCCACTCATTAGGGTTTCCTCCACCAAGGAATCTTCCTCCTACTTTCACTGCACTGTCTCTATGGATGATCTCCTCCTCTCATATCAGCACTATTGACTTGGTCAAACTTGACCTTGTCCACATTCATTTGTCCTTGTTCACACATGGGAGTGTAAAATCCATCTAGTTTTATGATCCATTTTCACAACATGAGGGATTTTATTCCTGATTTTAATATGCATGGGACTTCTTACCCATTTATTCAATTCCTAGGTGACAAAAGAAGAAATCAATATTCTAATTAGCTGCATGCTAATTTTGGAATATTATAGTTTGCACGAGGAAAAGAAAGTTATAGTTTACATGATTCCATAGTTAGAAAGTTTAGTTCTTATATACTCATGGTTGGGTCATTATAATGTGAAGTAAGAAGAGAGAATAACAACAACTTGATGGATTTATATAAGAGAATAATTAATGATTAGAACTTATTTTTTCAAGAAAAATCTGGTGTACTTGATGAACTCCATCATTAGATACATTTGGAGGGGTTAATGGTAACATTTTTGCCTTATTAAGTATATTTTTCTTGAATTTTAATTATATTATGGTCTTATGATGCTAGTGTAGATGGTGATTGAGGCTTATCATACTTCAAGTACCTAACATGAGTTAAATACAAGAAAATCATGAAGATATTGCATTTTTGGTGAAGATTTTTCCATTAAGACTCGGAGTAGACAACAAGGATATATTCTAGGGGGATTTTCCACCCTCCTTAATTCCCAAAGGTAGCCAAGGGATCCTCGATATTCCCTCTAATAGCTCGAAATCAAAGGCAGCCAAGAAAACTCAAGATCAAGTGCACCAAATCTACACTTCACTTACAATCAAGTGGACTCATCACCTACTTTTTAGGGAGTTTTTGGTAGCTACCATTTAGGTTAAATAGGGGTGATCAAGATCTCATTAAGATTCGAACTTTGGAGAAATCCATAAGGCTCTTTTCTCTTGTAATAATTTTTTGAGACTTTCATGTTGATGTAATGAGACTATCTTTTGCAATAAAATGAGTATTTAGACTGTGCTTCACTGATCTAGTTTCAGAGAGCTAGGATTGTGGGTTAGAGCCCAATCCATTTTCCTTAGTCTCTCTTGTGCAATCATTCTTTACTTTCATGTCATTTTAACTATTTTTTCGTATGAGTATTTAGCTAGTTTTCTTGCATTTTCATTCATTGTTTTTAGTTTTCTTCCATTTTCCACTTTGCAATAGATTTAGCTTGCTTAGATGTTGGTAGAGTAGGTCATAAATTTAAAAATCTGTGATTCAAGCCTCCCCCTCTCATCTCTTTCATTAGATCTTGAGGAGGGTAGACCTTCCCCACATACCAAAATTTATTTTTAGTTTATGATTTCTTGGAATGGATAAGTTAGGTTGATGTAGTTCCATGGATATGCTTATAATGTTTTGTTAGATCTCTAATTTTGGTTAAAGTAGATTTTCTTTTCAAATTTAGTTCATCTTTTCCATTTTCTTTATCATGAATTTTTACATATTTATTGCATGAACATGTATTTTTCTTGCAGGTTCAGGTAGCACAGCCAATGAGAACTTCACCATCACCTTTAACTTCATATCTCACCCTTCATCATCCCTCTGTTCATCAAAATCGCCATCAACCCTGTTTTTAGATTTTTCATCCGTACACCGTGAGAAAACCCTAGGGGTGCAAGACAAGATTCCCAAGAGGTTTTGAGCTTGGCTAAGGGGTGGGCCACATTCCACTCATCTAAAACCACCTTCACTCCAAGGGATGGGTCCTCAGAATGTTTCCTGTAGCAATTCATGACTTTCTTGTAGCACTACAGAAAACTTGTAGCAACCCTTGAAGAAACACTATTGGGCCCCTCCTTAAGCCCAAAAACCACCATCCAAATCCTCTAGACCTTCCAAAACCACCCATACACCTTCAACCTTGCACCCATGTGTTTAATCCTTCCATAAGCCACCTTAGCACTTTCATCTCCTAGTTGCAAAACAACGCATTTACAAGCATAGTTAGGTCATGATTAGTTGCATAATTAGAAGCATGATAGATAGAGCATAGAGTGAGAAGAGTGCTTTTACTCATTTTTCCCAGCAAAGTGTGATTAGGTTAGTTTCCTTTATGCAATTTCAATTCAAAAACTTACTTCATGCAAGATTCCTAGTTTTCTTTCATTTATTATCATAGCTTAATGTGTAAATTTATTTCATTGCAGAGTAGTCAGATGTACTTGATTTCTGTAGTGTAGTTTTGTACTTGCTGATAGTGCCATGGATTTGAATTTTTATCCCTAGGCCTAAGTTCAGAAGTGTGACAGACTTCTTCTAGAAACCCTAAAAGTAGCACCCTTTTGTAAAGCTCAGAAGAGGACGACATGAGTAGAATGAATTTGCTGTGTATATATCACTATCACCTCCAAGTTTGTATGAACCTCGGGTTGATAAAGTAAATTAGGGTAGCCTCTGGGAGTTTTAACATTCTTGGTGCTATATCAGGGCTCACCACTTTTTGGCATCGTTGCTTGGGAGGTGTCTAGTAGATGCTTTGATTTTGTTTTAGCATTCTTTTTTGATTTCCTTTTACATGTTGTTTCAAAAATATTGAAAAAATAAAAAAATCTGATTTTCACGCCTCGTAGGAGTAGGGATACTCAAGGAAATATTTTACCTAAAAACCCCACATCACCACATAGTCACCCTTCACACTTATTTAGTGGTTGTGAGGTTGAACACACCATAGGTGAGACTTATGAAAATTTTGAAGAACCTATTGGAGAAGAAGAAGATCTTGTTTTACTTGAGGAACCTACTTCATGATGCAGGAGCATCCTGCTAAAATTTCATTGGTCATTTGGGAGACTTAAGGAGTCTTATGTTTTAAAGAGAGTTAGTTCTCTAAATTTATTTTTAAATGTTTTGAGTGATTTAGAATAGGATTTAATTAATATTGTGAGCATAATAGTAAATGTTCTCGAAATTTGGAGAACATGAGAGAATTTGGGATTGAGAGATTTGAGAAATTACTGTAGATCTTAAATTAGAAATTAGTTCACAATTTATGGGATTGAGAGGATCCTTAGGGATAAAAGAGAGATTTTGGAAATTAATGAGGACTTAGAAGAATTAGGGATTTGTTGAGTAAATTAAGGATCTAAATCAATTTTGGTTTGGAATCCATTTGTATATAATTATAAACCTAAAAGACATAAGAAGATGTTGGAGAGAGGCATCGAGATTCAAGATTTAGATCGAGGAGGGGGATTTGATGGAAATATGAATTGATATAATAAAATTTCATCTCCTCTGTATCTGTGTGAATGTTGGAAAAATTGTCAAATGTCGAAGTTTATTTGTCTTCGAAAATTTTCTGAGTTTGTGTGATTCAATTCGATCTCTTTTTGATAAATTTCTATGTGTATGCTTTCATTTAAATTCTACATCACAGTGAAAGTAGAATGGTATACTTGGATTATAGATTTTAACAGCCATCAGTTGTGATATGCAAATCCGCGTTTGATTTTGAAGGGAAATTCTGGAAATTTATACTAAATAGGATTGTTGCGGAAGGAATTCTGAATGTTGAGACTGCGTGAAGGATTTCTGTGTTTGTTTTGATTCAGATCAAGCTTAGTTTAATTTGATTGTTGTGGGAAACATGGTCCAATTGTATTTTTAAAGAAAAGGATTGTAATTTGTTGATGCCGGAAGAAACCATGGCTCTTAGACAGAGTGTCTAATCTGGTGAATTTGAAGAAGTGAGACAACAGGATGCGTAGAGAGTTCAAGATGAATTGGACTCATTGATCTGCGATCAGATGCAATCGCAATTTAATTGCAGAGACTCCAATACCCAATTAGATCTAGAATCTATTAACACATAGTTTAGGAAGCAGTATAACCATCCAATTATAATAGTGGACAAATCGACGGAGGTCACATAAAAGGTTTTGTGGAGTTTAAAGGTTAAATTTGATGCGGTATTTTATAAGCCAGGTTTAAATAAGTTAAGAAATCCATCCACCATGTATTCAATCTGATGGCCTTCGCATGAGAGGTATTGATCCAATGAAAATCACATTCAAACTTGCATGGGGTTTAATAAGAATTTTGGATGCGATAATTGATAAACTCCATTTTAAATTACCTTTGAGTTCTGCAATTTCACGTAAAGTTTTAATATGGTTTGGTTCCATCATTAAACCAATGTTAAGAGAAATGTGATTATTTGCCAAGATGTGATTTCGTCTTTTCAAAAAGGGATTTTAGTATTTTAAAGTTGTGGTTAAAATAACTAAAGTGTAAAGATATAAAATGGATGCAGATAGATCATTGGCAAAGGTAAATCAAGCAGAGACCATGGGCCCAAATTTATTGGTGTAGTGGGTTTTTTAACCAAAGTTTGACCAGGTAAATTTATAAATTAATGGATATATGTGTTTGGTTTATACGATATGGTTGCGAAAAGGAAATTAATTCGAATGAGAGATATTCCACTGTTTGGGTCATCTTGGGCTATATTACATGAGATAAAAAAATTTGAATGCATACTGTGGGCAAAGGTGCAGCTACGCTGCACCATTAGAGGTATCAGAGTCGAAGTAAAAAAAAATTAAAACTAAATTTTGAAGAATGCAATTGAAATTGCAAGAAAGGGTGATCATAGTAAAGCAGAAAGGGGATTGCGTACAACTGAGCGAAGTATGAACAAATTGAGATTTGCCTCAAGATAGTGAATTATTGCAATGAGAGAAAGTTTGAGAAGTTTTTATATTGTATTTACACAAATTGCATGAGAAAGAAATAAATTGTGTTATGATTGGATATTTCTGGTGAGGTTGATTCTTAGAAAGCAATTAAAATTCTGTGTAAATTCTAATCCAAAATTGATGTGGATTGAGAGTCATGACAGCAACTAAATGTTGAAATAATGCCACAGTCGAAGCATGGAGACAGAACTACAGAACGAGATTCACAGGAATGGTAAAGGCTAGCAAATAAGGAGATCCTACAGAGAGGTGATGTGGAAAAATGGTATGCATGAGTTTTTATTAATTGATGATATTTTACATATTGAATAGATCAAGGGAGTGCAAAATTTTCATGTTTGCAGGAGACAACTAACTGAGACATAATTTTAATTATAAAGGTATGAAAGTTTGCAGCAGTTGAATGAGTGGCAAAGTTTGGCACAAAACTACAACAGTAAAAATGTAGGAAGAACTTTTAGAAGTTATTAGAGATTGCAGCAGAACCTTATTCCAGCTGAGGCTTGGAATAGATAAGTACAAAGAGTCCTTAAGATAAGTGACTGTAGAAACCAGAGAGTGAGAAATATTGCTCAGTGCAAGTTCTAGGGAAAAGAGGACTTGGAAACCAGACAAAGGAGAGGTTTGGTGATCAACTCATAAGGAAGTTGATTGGTTGCAGGTGTTGAAGCTCACACAGAAGTGAGTATGGCTATGAGAAGTCATAGATAAGGTTCAAAAGAAAGCTACAAGGTGAAGGAAAAGGGTGCTAAAACAATCCGCAAGAACCAGATGAGTCAAGAGGAGCTTGACAAGGAGTTGGCTGATATAAGCAAAGAACTTGATGAGCTAACAATGCTGCTAGAGGAAAACCAAAGAGAAGGTTGGGTCTTGAATAAAAAGACAGTGAAGTGGTCTAAGTTACAGAGAAGGATATGAGAGAGATAACTAAAGTGGTTGGTAGAAGAACTTAGCGAATAAAAATCAGAAATGGAATTTTCCATTTGTGGACTAGAACAAGGTGAAATTCTGGATGAAGAGGACAATGAGAAATATTCCATGGACTATTGGAATAGTCCAATTTTTTTTGAAGATATGCTGACAAGGGAAGAAAATGAGGCTATAAAGCCTTGTGTTTTTAAATCTCATGGTTTGTATGCATTTGCAGGATGTGTAGAAGATGATGGACATTCTGGTGAAACTGTCACAAAAATGAATAAATCTCTTGAGGTGAAGTATGATTCAGAATGATTTTTAGAGGAAGAAGATATTGATTTATAGCAACAGAAATAATTCATAGATTAATTTCTGTTTGGTGTAAGATAGCCAGTTAAATCTGTTATGGAGTAGAAGCATAATGAAAATGCCGCAGTGATATTCCAAGGAGGTAAACAAATGAATTTTTTTAATGAAATTGATGAAAGGATTTTGCAATGTGATGATACAGAAAACAAGATAATTCAATAGGAATTCCAAAAGAAGAGTGAAATTGAAAATGAAGGTTGTGAAAAAATGTTGGAAAGATTTCACATGGAAATGGAGTTCTTGGAAAGATGGCTCAAGGAACCAAAAGGAGGAATGAAGTTTACAGAACTTGATAAAGAAGAAATTGTAGAGTTATGTAAATATTTTAACTCTTCAATTGATAATGTAGTTGTAGATACAGAAGACAACGTTGATAAATATGAAGATAAAATCAGAGGAATTTTGTAGAAGATATTTAATATCAGAGAGAATACTTAGATAATTTTTCAACTGGCATTGTTGATATAGATGTTCCAGAAAAGTAAAGGAGATCAAAGGTACAACTACATAATGGGAAATAAGGAGAAATGGTATAAGCTACAAGAGCAGCAAGTGGATATGCAATTAATAGAGGAGCTGAGAAAGATTGGGCAAATTATAGACATTCTATTGACGATAGAGAAACTCAAAGGAGTGGAGTTACAACAAAATGGAATTGTTGGAGAAGAAAAAGTTTCTTTTGAACTTCAAAAGGGAGCAATGATGTTTGAATCATCAATTGAGGCAACTGAGATTTATGATTTTGAAATTGACAATTTGTGTATGTTTGCAGATAATGTCATGGCAGAGAGAGAGAATTTGAGTTTTGAGGAAGCTCATACACAATTGGAGTGCAATCACAATGATGACCAAAAGAAAGAAGAAGAAGCAGAGGATTTCAAGTATTCAAATGATATGCTTGAGGAAGTTGAGATGGAGACCACTAAAGATTTTCTAAATCATATATAAAACTTGGAAAAAAAAAGAGATTTGATGACAGAATCATCAAACAAGACTTTTGGGTCTTGTGATTTTAAAACTGAAAATTTGAGTGTGATTAAAGGTTTTGAATATTTTGCAGGTGATCGAAAGTCACTGGAAGCTGTCATAAAGATGAAGGAAGAAAAATAAATGTACACAAACATTTCAAAGAAGCAAGATCAGAATTGTATTCTGATGAAGGATAAGGCTATGATATCTGATGAAGATTGCAAAGGATTTGCAGCAATGAAAGAAAATGTTACTATAGTCAAGGAATTGAATAGAAATTTATTTTTTGAAAGTAATTTTGTAGAAAAACAATTGGATATTGTAGAGGGAGATATCTTCAAAGATATTAAGGAAGTATGGGAGGCAGCAATATCTACAATGATAATTGGAGAAATCTCAAAAATTATAGCAGAAGTTGAAGAAAAAGAAGGCAGCAAGAGTTTTGAAAAAGGACAACAACATAAAAATAATTTGGACAGAGAAATAGAAAATTTAATGAAGCTGATAGAAAATGAACATACGGGAAAGAGTTACAGACAAAGAATTAGGTGGATAAAAAACTGGATTGTAACAAACATTGAAGGAAAAGCCAATGGAATGTTGCAAACTAAGATATGACAAGTAGGAGAAGCAAGGAAAGACAACAGAATACTTAAACAACAGTTGAAAGAAGTAAGAAAATCACTGAAGAAAAAAGTTTGGAATCCTGGAGGTAACAAGTCATTGAGACTTGTGGCTATTGCATTATTACAGAAAAGCAATAGACCTCATAGACATGAGTCTATTAAATTTTTCTACATGGGGATTCTGATGCAGGAGCATCCTACTAAAATGTCATTGGTCATTTGGGGGACTTAAGGAGTCTTATGTTTTAAAGAGAGTTGGTTCTCTAAATGTATTTTTAAATGTTTTGAGTGATTTAGAATAGTATTTAATTAATATTGTGAGCATAATTGTAAATGTTCTCGAAATTTGGAGAACATGGTAGAATTTGGGATTGAGAGATTTGAGAAATTACTGTAGGTCTTAAATTATAAATTAGTTCACGAATTTATGGGATTGAGAGGATACTTAGGGATAAAAGAGAGATTTTGGAAATTAATGAGGACTTAGAAGAATTAGGGATTTGTTGAGTAAATTAAGGATCTAAACCAATTTTGGTTTGGAATCCATTTGTATATAATTATAAACCTAAAAGACATAAGCAGATGTTGGAGAGAGGAATAGAGATTCAGGATTTAGATCGAGGAGGAGGATTTGATGGAAATAGGAATTGAATAGAATAAAATTTCATCTCCTCTGTATCTGTGTGAATGTTGGAAAATTTGTCAAATGCCGAAGTTTATTTGTCTTCAAAATTTTTCTGAGTTTGTGTGATTCAATTTGAGCTCTGTTTGATAAATTTCTATGTGTATGCTTTCATTTAAATTCTGCATCACAGTGAAAGTATAAGGGTCTGCTTGGATTATTGATTTTAACATCTACCAGTTGTGATATGCAAATCCGTGTTTGATTTTAAAGGGAAATTCCGTAAATTGATACTAAATAGGATTATTGCAAAAAGAATTCTAAATTTTGAGACTGCGTGAAGGATTTCTGGGTTTGTTTTGATTCAACTCCAACTCAGTGTAATTTGATTGCTGTGGGAAACATAGTCTAATTGTATTGATTCCGGAAGAAACTGTGGCTCTTAGACAAAGTCTCTAATTTGGTGAATTTGAAGAAGTGCGACAATTCGATACATAAAGAGTTCAAGATGAACCAAACTCATTGATCTGCAGTCAGACACAAACGCAATTCAATTGCAGAGACTCCAATACCCAATTAGATCTGGAATCTATTAACACAGAGTTTAGGAAGCAGAAGAACTATCCAATTATAATAGCGGATAGATCGACGGATGTCGCATAAAAATTTGCGTGGAGTTTAAGGGATAAATTGGATGCGATATTTTATAAGGCAGGTTTAAATAAGTTAAGAAATCCATCTAGCATGTATTCAATTTGATGACCTTCACATGAGAGGTATTGATCCAACAAAAATCACATTCAAACTTGCATGGGGTTTAATAATAATTTTGGATATGATAATTTATAAACTCCATTTTAAATTACCTTTGAGTTCTGCAATTTCATGTAAAGTTTTAATATGGTTTGGTTCTGTTATTAAACCAAGGTTAAGATAAATGTGATTATTTTCCAAGATGTGATTCTGTCTATTAAAAAAGGGATTTTAGTATTTTAAAGTTGTGGTTAAAATAACTAAAGGTGGAAAAGTGTAAAGATATAAAATGGATGCGTATAGATCATTGGAAAAGGTAAATCGAGCAGAGACCGTGGGCCCAAATTTATTGTTATAGTGGACTTTTAAACCAAAGTTTGCACAGGTAAATTTATAAAGTAAGGGATATTTATTTTTGGTTTATATTATATGGTTGTGAAAAGGAAATTAATTCGCATGAGAGAGATTCCACTGTTTGGGTTATCTTGGGCTATATTGCATAAGATAAAAAAAATTTGAATGCATACTGTGGGCAAAGGTGCAGCTACGTTGCACCACTTCACCTATCTCAACCATGGCTAAAAATGAAGCCCAGGGAGGCTTTCCCATTAGAGAGGCATATGGGGAAACTAAAATGAAAAAAATCAGCCCCTAAGTCCTTTCACACTTTCATGGACTTACCTCAGAAGATCCTGACACATTCATGTTTGAAGTTTATGTTGTCTGTAGGACCTATGACTATGCCTGAGATGATCAGAAGTTTAAGGTATTCCCATCTACCCTTAAGGATGAAGCCTTGTGCTAGTTCATGGGTCTTCTTGGGAACAACATCACTACCTGGGCACAAATGCAAGAAGCCTTCAAAAACAAATACAGGGGCTATTATAGGTCCAAGGAAACTAAGGATGAGATATTGAGGATGAATCTAGGGCCAACTGTACTCTTGATCCCAGATCACTTAAAATAGTACTTCTCCAAGGGATTAGGGAGTAGGTGATAGAATCCATCAATATGATATCAGGAGGAGATATCTATCAACTATCTTATGAAAAAATCAAAACTATCTTCAGGAACCATTCTAGGGAAGCTAGGAAGAAAGGAAAAGCTAGCCAAAGTACAACCAATACCCATTCCTCTTCCACCTCCAAGAAACATGAGATGGAAATATGCTAGAGGACTTCAAGGGTGACATGTTTCACACCTTTTCTTTGCAAATGGACAAAATGTAGGTCCAAAGGAAGTAAGAGGAATCAAAAAAATCCTTGGCTATATTTTTCCCCAGATGTGCCAGAAAACACTCTAGAATTGAATGTCCACTAAATGTCATAGGGGTTTGCTTAGTCTGTGAGGAGAATCATGCCACATAAAAGTGTTCCTCCTTACCTGGACTCAAATCTATATCAAGGTGGGGGAGTAGGACCACAACAACTCTGCTTCATCAACTAGAGAAGGCCTTAAGGCCCTACGTCATATCAGCAGAGTATGAAAGGTGCACTTTATTATTACTATCACAATAATCAGAATGCAACCATGCAACCTTGTTAGACCCCCATTCCTCCATCTTGGCATACACCTCCTACTTGGCCTTACAACCCTCCATATCATCCTCAACCTGTGAACCAACCATTTCAGCAGTATGTTCCTCAACAACCTCAGTGGAACAATCCATCCCAAGGGTGGATGCTTCAACATAATAAACCACCTACTCTAATCCCTCCACCCCAACCTCAACCTCAACTTACCCATGCTACTCCACCCAATTTTCCTCATATGCCTACACATCCAAATCTGAACCCGAAAAATAGACAGGAACATCAGGTATATAGTGGAGAGACATCCTATCCAGCTTATGGTGTGGAGATACAGGAGATTAATCTCAGGTCAGGAAGAGTACTCCCAGACAACCACCCTCCATCTCCACCTATAGAGGTTGAGGAGAAAAATGAAGAAACTAACACTCATATCCAACAACCTCCTTTTCCCAAGTGCTTGATCCATTCCAGTCAACACACCCCAGACGAGACTGAAATTATCAGAGAACTGAAAATTTTGTGTGTAAAGATACCGCTTCTCCAGACCATTAAGGATGTCCCTATTTAAAATAAGCTTATCAAGGAAATGTGCTTCAAGAAACCTGAGAGAAAGAGGAAATATACCCCCACCATAAATGTAGTAGGACAAATGTATGACTTAATGTTGGGAAGGGTGATATTTCCAAAGTACTTGGACCCTAGCAGTCCAGTTGTAGATGTGCACATAGATGGTGTCATAGTCCCCAATACTCTGATTGATCTTGGGGCTTACATCAATGTCATGAACATGGAAACTATGTTGAAACTCAACATCCAAGGGACATTGAGGAAAACAACAACAGTTATGCAACTTGCAAATCGGTCCACAGTAACTCTGGAAGGAATTTTTGAGGATTTTATGGTTTCAATTAACTCTTGGGAGTATCCTACAGATTTCATGGTTCTACAGCCAACAACCAAGTTCAATGGATATCCTTTCATCTTAGGGAGACCTTGGTAATCCACTCCTGATTCTTATATCAGCTATCGAGTCGGAAACATGACTATTAAGAATGGGCCCTTTTCTAAACAACTGGTATTATATCCTCCATCCTAGCCTTCCATTGATCATGATCTACCTATATGGTTGGAGGATGAAGAAGATGAGGTATATAATACTACCCCCATTTGTACCATAGATTTTATTCTTAGAGGGGGTCAACTTGATGAAGATGAACTCATCGACCATGTCATTCAAAACCAGCCCCCCACTAACAGTCCGCCTGAAAACCTAGTCAAAGAATCTGAAAGCCAAACTTGGATGGAATTACACTCAGTCAATTCAACCTCTGAAACCACCAAGGCTATAGAGTTTGGCCCATCCAGATCTCTAAAAACCAACTCAAACCTGTTAAATGGAGAAGAAAAGCAACTATGTTGGCTTCTAAAAGAAAACATAGATGCATTTTCTTGGGATTACAAGGACATGAAAGGGGTACATCCTTCAGTATGCAGATATCATATTTACATTAAGGAAGGATGCAAGCCTGAGCAAAAACCCCAAAGAAGGATGAACCCAACTCTAAAGGACATAGTCAAGGAAGAACTTCAGAAATTGTTGGATGTAGGTTTCATTTATCCTATATCAAACAGTGAGTGGGTAAATCCTCTTGTCCTAGTCCCGAAGAAGAATGGAAAATGTTGAATTTGTGTTGATTATTGGGAGCTTAACAAAGCCACTAAGAAGGACCATTTCCCTTTGCCCTTTATAGACCAAGTCTTGGATGGCCTTGCAGGAAAGAAGTTCTTTTCCTTCTTAGATGGGTTCAGTGGGTATAGCTAGATCCAAATCAGCCTTGAAGACCAAGACAAGACTACTTTCACCTACCCTTGGGGTTGCTTACAGAGTCCTACACTTTGGGTTGTGAAATGCCTCAGCTACCTTCCAAAGAGATGTCTTGAGAATTTTCTCTGAGCTAGTCCATGACTCAGTTGAAATCTACATGGATGATTTCACACCCTATGGGGATGAATTCTAGGAATCTCTCTCCAATTTGGGAAAAATTATGTGAAGGTTTATTGAGATGCATATATCCCTGAGCCCAGAAGAGTGTGAATTCCTAAAAATACCAGGAGTTGTATTCAGGCACTCAATCTCCTAAGTAGGAATACAAGTGGACCCAAGAAAAATCACTATTATCAAAAGGGTATATGATCCTCAAAATAAGAGAGATGTTAAGAGTTTCTTAGGGTTAGCTGGCTATTATAGAAGATTCATCAAAGATTTCAGTAAGATGGCTTCACCACTATTTTTTTTATTGGCCAAAGATTCTGAGTTTACTTGGTCCAGTCTTTGTTAAGAATCTTTTGAGCTCATTAAGGGAAATTTAACTACCGCCCCTACTCTCTAAGGTCCAAATTAGACTCTTCCTTTCCAGATCCACACATATGCATCCGAAAAAGTTATGGGGGCAACATTATGGAAGTTAGAAGAAAAATTACCTGATGCAATCTATTTCATCAATAATAATTTGTCTAAGGCCAAACTCAAGTATACTGTAACAGAGAAGGAGATGTTAGCCATTGTCCATTCTTTTAACAAAGTTAGACATTATGTCACTGGGTATCAGACCTTTGTACACACTGACCATGAAACCATCAAATATTTAATGAAAAAACTAGATGTTAATGCTAGGATAATTATATGTTTGTTATTATTACAATAGTTTGACCTAACCATTGTTCATAAACCTAGGAAATAGAATGGTGTTGCAGATTTTTTATCCAGGCTAGCTCTATCTGCAAATGAAGAAGGAATGGTGGATGACGAGTTGCCAGATGAACATATCTTCACTATATCAACACTCTCACCATGGTTTGTTGTCATATATAACTACTTGGTTGCTAGAAAGTTCCCTCCTAATCTCTCATTCAAGGAGAAAGTCAAGATCATCAGAAAAAGCGCCCCTTTCACATGGATTGGGGGAAATCTCTTCAAGCTAGGCCCTAACCAAATTCCTAGAATATGTGTGAGGGAGGAAGAATTTTTTGATATCCTCTCTACATGTCATGATAGCCCTTGTGGAGGCCACATTTCTCCAAAAATGACTTCCTTCAAAGTTTTGCAGGTAGGATGCCATTGGCCTACCCTTCACCAAGATTCTAGAAGATACACTAGCAGGTGTGACCAGTGCCAAAGGATGGGGAAACCTACACAAAGGGATGAGATGACTTTGCACCCTCAGGTGGCTCTTGAGCCATTTGAAAAATGGGGCATGGACTTCATTGGACCATTGATCCACCATCTATATAGAAAAAGTATATCATAGTCTGCATTGACTACCTGATAAAGTGGGCTAAAGCAAAAGCTCTGAAGGCAGAAATTGAGGAGAAAGTAGAAATTTTTCTGAGGTAGAATGTGTTTTACAAATTTGGATACCCCAGAGAAGTAGTCACTGATCATGGGGGAAAATTCACATCTCATCTCATTGATAATATTCTAAGGAGGCACAAGATAAAGCATAAGACTTCTACTTCCTACCACCCTCAAGAAAATGACCAAGTGGAAGTAATCAATAGAGCCTTGGAGAACATCCTCACCAAGGTTGTGAGTAGCAACATAAAATATTGGGAAGAAATATTGGTAGAAGCTGCTTGGGCCTACAACACTACTTGGAAAAGAACAACATGATTCACTCTTATTACCTAGTCTGTGGCAAGAAAGCTCTTCTTTCAGTTGAATTTGAATTCAACACCTTAAGGATGGAAGTTGAGTTAGAACTAGATATATAAAATGCTAAAAAAGAAAGGTTGTTGCAATTAAATGGATTGGATGAGTTCAGGATGAAAACACTCCTTCACGTAGAGGTAATTCAGCTGTAAAGGAAGGTCTAACATGGCAAGTATATTAAGGAAAACACCTTTCAAGAAGGAGATTGGGCGTTGTTGTATCACATGAGGTTTAAGGATTCAAAGGAAAACTGATGAAAAGATGGTTGGGACCCTACAAAGTGCACAAATTTTATGATAATGGCGCAGTTCAGATAAAAACCATAGAATCATGAGGAAGGAATTTTGCTACTTGTCAATGGTTATAGAATTAAGGTTTACAAGAAGCCCCTGTATAGGCCATAATTTATAAATTCCATAAACAAGGACGTGTATGTCATGGGAAACTCCATAGTTTCTAGTGCCTCCTAGAAAAAAAAAGATAAGAAAAATAAAGAGACACATTTGAAAACCTCTCTGAGGGGTCCTAGTCCAACTCCAGGGTTGAAAACCTCCATGAGGTGGTCCTGAAGCAAGAAAATAAGAAAGAAAAAGAAAAAAAACAGAGAATAAAAGATCCTTGGGTTAAAACCTCTCTGAGGCGCCCATGGCAGGCTTGTGGGTTGAAAAAATCTATGGAAGCAGCCCACTCTCCTTCAAAAAAAGAAAAAAAAATAAAAAATATGAAAAAAGGAAAGAAAGAAAAGGAAAAGGAAGAAAAATACCTATGCACTTATGCGTTTTTATATTTTGTTGGTTATTGATTAAAGATGGTTTTTTGGGATCTGGAGGAGAAATTTCTCTTCATTATCTCTTCTTCTCTTCTTGCACACTCAATAATCCACTCCATCATACTTCCCTTCATCCATTTCACCCATCAAATACGCAACAATTTCATTTTTTTTTTCCTAAACTGCACTTGTTACAGGAAAATCAGGTAGTTATAGGATTCCTGTAGCACTACAAGAAACTCTTGTAAATGCTACAGGAAACTCATTCATTAAGTAAAAATCCTTCTTAGGGATTTATGAACTTCAATAAGGGCATGATACTTCATGTTTTTCCTATACCTACCATTCCAAAACCCTTATTTCACTCCATGCACAAGGATTCCCTATCTAATCCCTATGTTGCACCATTAGCAGATAAATCATTGGAAACTTGGCATGGGACCCATTTCACTTTCCTATCCTCCACTCCATTCATTCCATGACTTCTTCCATAGCCTCCATGAACCATATCCCTCGATTTCTGAGGAAATTGAAGCAACAAGAGGCAAGAAAAAAACTACTACAGGTATCAGAAAGTTTCTTGTAGAAAATCCGTGTGTGGAACAACAAGGCCAAAATATGAAGGAAAGTTGATGAGGATGACTCCAAAAGACCACTAGTAGACTCCAGAAGAGAAAGCACACCAACCATGGCACACAGATACCTCCATGCAACACCTTCAAAAGAAAAAAATAATAAAATATTAAGCATCTCACTCGGAAAATAAATAAAAAATGAAGATACAACAAAATAAAATACCAAGGTTACTACCACCAGCTCCAGCTCCTTGCACTGACTCCTTCAGCACCTCACCAAAACTAGGTAAGCTCAGGTATGGTCCCTCATCTCTCGCTATGCATCCATAATGACCAAAATGGTTGAATGTCAAGTTTTAGAAATTTAGAAGGCAAAAAGGTGGCCAATTAATTTGGCCACCTTCGTAAAGTGAAACTGGAGGAAAAGTGAAAGTACATGCCACCTGGGCAAGTCAAATCAAGTCAATAGAGAGTGGATGGGTATGAATAGAGTGATCCTAAGGCTCAACAATGATTAAATAAAGTGGGACCAACGGTCTCAAAGAGGAAATATCGTGCTAAGTACAAGTCACCACAATGCTCCAAATTTAGTTAAAAATCCAATAAAGGTAATATTTTTCTCATTTTCACCATTGCGTTGAGGATTTTGAAGAGCATCAAGAGCAGGAGAGCAGTGGGAGCCATCAAAAGAGCAGCATCGAGGTTTGAGCTTGCATTCACCATCGTGCTACAAGAAATAGAGTTTTTCTACAGGAAGCTTAAGAAGCAGATCATCAAGGGTTTAGAAGGAAACACAGAGTCACCTGTGGGTGTATTTTCTTCCAAAAGCCTCCATCTCTCAAACCAAAATAACATGGGACAAAGTTAAGTGGTTGCCATCCTCCATCACTTAAATTTCTACTTACAATTCACACTTAGCAAAGTAAAATTGAAAGTTAAAGGGTAAAATAAATTTTCTCACATTTTGTTTCAAGACCTCCATCTCCAAGACATAACTCTCAAAATTCTCACCACCTTCATATCACAACCATTAAAATTGGAGGGGGATTCAATAGAAGAGAGCCTACTCACATTAAGAGAATTAGGCAGCACCCTCAAGTCATGGAAATCTTCCGAAATCACCAATGGCTAGGGTTATTTGAGCTATTGAAAGTTTCTAATGAAGAGATAGCTACTTCTCTCCTTCCATACCCCTGGGATGAAGTAGCCTTCCATATCATGAAGTTTATTTCCTGTGAAGGAAGAATTAGTGTGGTATATGGGTATCATTTCAGATTGTTAAATGAAATTAGGTTTCAAGGAGAACTCACACTTGAAAAGAGATTAAGAATCCCTAACTTCCTCCTGAACTCCATAATTGACATGAGCCATAAAGTGAGGCAAATAAAATATCAGCACTTGGCCCATCATGGCCACAGAAAACTAATTTTAAATGATGCTTTGAGAAGGTTGAACCTACTTGTATCCTAGTCTTCTTTCATAGACATGGATAGGAAGCCTTTATAGCTACCCAAACAGGACAAAACTCTGCTTCTAGTCTTAGAGAGAGGGAGGTAGAAAAATAAGAAGAAGAGGCAGAAGAGGAGGTAGAAGAGGAGGTAGAAGAAGAGGAAGAGGAGGTGGAAAACAAGGAAGAAAAAAAAGAGATGGAAATTGAGGCAGAAAACATAGAGACAATAGTCTAGATAGAGAAAGAAAAAGTTGAAGGGAGGAGGAAGGAAAGACTGAGGAAAAGGAATATTTGGACCCTATCCTAGGCAATGAAACCTCCCCTCAAGACATCAGCATGTCACCAGACATCACAGATCAAGAAGTTGTTGTTACACTAACTACTTTGAGCACACCTTTCAAAACAAAAAGAAGGAGGCAGACACCTATGTACTTCAAAACTAGGAAGAGTGAGACGGTGAGGCAGGGAAAACCACAGATTCCCACCAAGAGCCCTATTACCATTGAGGAATCACCAAAGAAGGAGGAAGAAATCAGATTAGAGGAAGGAAGGGTGAAAGAGTTCACTTAACCTGTAAGCACCCTTGTAACATGTTGAAAACTGTAACTAGGTCAGTCTTCATGTTGACTATGTAATTATGTATTTATGTAAAGAAGAATACAAAGATAATAAAGTGTATTTTTGGTGTAATTTCTTCATGGGTTTCATGAGAAATATTTTATTATGTAGACATACTTCTTCTTGATGTCTATTAGGTTTTTGTCGTCTAGGATTAAATAGAATTAATTGTCTCAAACATGAAGGATGGAACCTAGGAAGATGTGCTCCATGACCTTGTAAAATAAGATCACAATAGCTCACAATGGCTCTCAAATAAATGTGAAAGTCAAGCTTTAAAAGCAATGAAGAAATGCATCAAATTCATTGGAATAAACTCTTTGAAAATCGACCTAAATATTAGTTGAATGGTCGGCCTAAAATACAGTCTTGACACTATATAAATAGCATATGTTATACGACCATTTTGAAGAAGAATCAAGTGCAGATACCTCTGAAATGAATACGGATAAATGAGAAACATGTCTGAGTAATAAATGCGAAGGAATATTTGCGGTAATATATGAGCTACATTATATATAAGAGCTACAGTAATATATATACGAAGTAATTAAGAGTTGCATTATAGAACTGCCCAAAGTATAAATAAAATTATGCAGATTCTCTCTAAATAAACAAAGAACAACAAAATGTGGACTCTCTAGTCATAGAAGAACAACAAATGCAGATTCTCTCTGAGTAAACGAAGAACAAAAAAATGTGTATTCTTTCTGAGTCATCGAAGAACAAAAAATGTGGATTCTCTATGAGCCAACAAAGAACAACAAATGCAGATTTCTAAGATGGAAAGGTTTTTAGTGTGGTCATCGTATGAAGTAATTACAAGTGTAAAAAGCGTTAAAGAGAATAATAGTATGCAGATTCCTATGTGTATATGAGTGGTAAACAGTGTCAGTTTGAAGGAAATAATAGTATGTACTTTAGGAAGAAAAGGAATGTGGATTTCTTTGAGGTGTCAACAGTGAAAAGTTGAAAACTCTAACAGTCATGAAGTGTTGAAGGCAACAAGAATGAAATGCGGATTTAAGAAGTTATCAAGTGTGGAGCATAGAGGTAAGAAAGAAGGTCTACTTTTTGGAAAGTTGATGTGTATACAAAATATAAGAAGAGAATCTCAAGACAAAATTAGAGGCCGAGTTCTCTAAAGCTAATGAAGTTCAGTATATAATGGTGAAGAATAAAAGGATCACTTTTGGAGGAAGACTTATAAGAAGTGTGTAGGTCTTGGAGGCATTCACAAGTCAAAGGTCTAAGTCTTGGTCATGGTGCTTGTAGTTTGAAGATCTATAAGAAGAATTTATCGTGGGTTTTCCTCTCCAAGAGGGAGAGGTTTTTCCCTAGCTGAAAGAGCCTAAATTTGTGTCTTTTGTATTTTGGTAATTGACTTGATGAAAGACTAACTAAGCTAAGCAAGAGAAGATACAAGTAACTCAAATAAGCTCACAAGTAATTATCAACAATAGAATTTGTATTAACCTACAACCCTCCAAATTCTCAACATGATTTCAAAGCTAAGGTGCCAAACTCAAGGGCTGCTAGACAAAGGAGACACTCTAGGAAGCAAAGATCAAAAGAGTGGGTTGGAAAATAAAATCAATTTGAAAAGGAAGACTCTCTAATTACTTCAAAATATCCTATCTCATTTAAATGATCAACTCAATCAAGAAAGTAATCTTTTGTATGAAAGACTCACATTCAAGATATTGATAGAAGGATAACTTCAATTTCTGAAGATATACTCCATCATTAAGGAAGCTGCTGAAGGAAAAGGTCACTCTATCATGTAAGTATCTATGAATTTATCTAAATCTATCAAAATGTCTTCTTTGCAAAAGAAAGTAATAGACTGGTTAGGAAGACAAGGACAATGAAGTCATGCCAAATACATGAAGAGAGATATAGGAACCCAAAAAATTCTTGTAGAATCCATTAAAAAACTCCCTCATCTTCGATGTATCAAATATAGAATCATAAAAAGGAATATATGAGAAATTGGTGGAGCTATTCTCTGAGAGTACTGTAGGAAAAGAAATATCTCTAAGATCATCTACAAGAAGAGGGAGAATCATCTGCAAGATGAATGGGGAAAATTCACTTAAAAATTATATAGGAAGAAGGAAGTCACACCATTCCATGATTTAGGGTCTCTATGTAAAATAGAGGAAACAAGATTGAAAAGCTGAAGGAATTATACGATCAAGTGAAGGGAATCAAGCCTTTATAGTCACGTTGAGAAAGAAAGGAAGATTCAGTAAGATTGATCTTTGGAATCGTATGAACAAAGCATGATGCTTTGGATGAGATGAACGTGGGTATTATAATAGAAATTGTCCTTAATCTGAAAAAGGACAAGAGAAATAGGAAAGAAGCCCATGTCTCTGAAAAAGAACCTGATGCAAAGAAATCTAAGAAAGAAGAAGCAAGGGATCTCCACTACGATTGAGATCATCTTCTCCTTTAAGTGATTTCTGTTGATTGTATGATGGGAGGAAATGTAGCATCCTAATAAAAGCATGGTAGGAGCTCTTGGTGAATCAGCTCAGGGAAACTCTGTGTCAAACATTACTAATGGAAAGAAATCATCAAGAGCAAGGTTCATCATGGAAACATGTTTCTGGGATGTGATGACATATTGATGAAGCAAGCCAAGGGAATGAAGCTCTTCATTCTTGAGAAATTACTACAGGATGACTTAAGGGAAAAAGGTATGAGTTATGTATATATTTATATGTTGACATTGGATGTTGTGAAGCAATGTCATATGGTTGCAGGTAATGGAATTCTGTACTTAGAAGTATGATCTATGGAGGAGTATCTCTCAATTCACAGACATATGAAATCAACATAATATGTCCTCATGGAATATGAGGTGGTTGTATATGAACAAGAAACTAGAAAATTTGTATGTTCCTGGGAATCAAGAATGTGCAGAGAGGAAGATATCATGAAATGCAACCATGTCAAGAGGAAATTATCATCTAGAGGTCAAGAAGATGTGACTAGGAGATCTCCTGGAAAGATATGTATACTCTGACAAAGTCTGGTAAAGAAGAAGACCCTTGGAAAAACGTATCATTAGGAGATGTGTCAATCTATATGAAGGATGTCGATGCCTACAGAAAGTTGTCATGATGAAAGATCATCATTGAGGTAACTTTTGTTTTAAAAGTTCATATGTATATGTTCATCTGGATGAATTTGTTTAGGGCTGCTAATCATGAGAAAGGATGTATGATCCTGGGAGATGATTCGAAGGAAAGTAGCATGGCATAACAATGGACCAGATAAGGAAGTCTGATGAATCACTTTATAATAGCTGACATGACTTAGGATGAAAGTGATGGATGATTTGTGCCCTATGAAGCTAAAAGTTGAAGATTCCTCAATATCTAAATATATGAAATCGAGAACAGGAATTCTTCATGAGCAGCTAGGTGTCTCACCATTGCTTCTGGAGGTCCCTGGTTAAGAGGGAGCATGAGGGTAAGTTTCTTACTTGGAAGAAACTTGGTAATTCCTAAGAATGAGCTTAGGTACATTCCTTGTAGAGGAATGAGTACATTCCCTTGTGGAATAGGTCCTCTCTAGTTGCGAGGGAGAGAGAGACACGTCATTCTGGTCTTCACTTGGAAAGACAGAATGGAGAATTTGTGTAATCATCTGGCATTTGATACTCTTTGAGAATGTGTTAGGGAATTCAAGATAAGAGTTTTCGAGTACCGATATTCTTTGAGGGCTAGATACCCAAGAGAAGAATAGTCCAAGAAGGTCATACTTCGGGAACACCTGGGTGGAGTATGTACCTTGGAAAGGCAATGATGATAATGTCTATAAGTCACATGTCTCGCCAGCATTATAGCCCATTGTCTTGTTGAGAGATGGGGTTGTTAGTCAAATCCTTGCACTAGGAAAATGTTGGTTGATATGATGTTATACAGATGCGATTACCAATCTGATTCCTCTTATGAGATTCTTTAGTTTGAAAGTGACCATATACCAGTATGAATACCTCCCTAGTTAAGAGGGAGTGTTGAAAAGTGTAACTAGGTCTGTATTCATGTTGACTATGTAATTATGTATTTATGTAAAGAAGAAGACAAAGATAATAAAATGTATTTTTTGTGTACTTTCTTCATGGGTTTCATGAGAAAGATTTTATTATGTAGACAGACTTCTTCTTGATGTCTATTAGGTTTTTTTCATCTAGGATTAAATAGAATTAAGTGTCTCAAACATGAAGGATGGAGCCTAGGAAGATGTGCTCCATGACCTTGTAAAATAATCTCACAACAACTCACAAAAACTCTCAAATAAAGGTGAAATTCAAGCTTTAAAAGCAGTGAATAAATGCATCATATTCACTGGAATAAACTCATTGAAATTCGACATAAATATTAGTTGAATGGTCGGCCTAAAAGGCAGTCTTGACACTATATAAATAAAATATGTTATATGGCCATTTTGAAGAAGAATCAAGTGCGGATACAAGTGGGGATACCTCTGAAATGAATACGGATAAATGAGAAATAGGGCTGAGTAATAAATGCGAAGGAATATCTTTGGTAATATATGAGCTACGTTATATATATATAACAACAAAATGCAGACTCTCTCTGAGTCATAGAAGAACAACAAATGTGGATTATCTCTGAGTAAACGAAGAACAACAAAATGTGTATTCTTTATGAGTCATCGAAGAACAAAAAATGTGGATTCTCTCTGAGTCAACGAAGAACAAAAAATGCAAATTTTGAAGACAAATAGGTTTTTAGTGCGGTCATCATATGAATTAATTACAAGTGTCAAAAGCGTTAAAGATAAAAAGAGTATGCGGATTCCTATGTGGATCTGAGTGGTAAACAGTGTCGGTTTGAAGGAAATAACAGTGCATACTTCAGGAAGAAAATTAATGTGGATTTCTTTGAGGTGTCAACAGTGAAAAGTTGCAAACTCTAACAGTCATAACGTGTTGAAGTCAACAAGAATGAAATGCGGATTTAAGAAGTTATCAAGTGCGGATCATAGAGGTAAGAAAGAAGGTCTACTTTCTGGAAATTTGATGTGTATACAAAAGATAAGAAGAGAATCTCAAGATAAAATTAGAGACCGAGTTCTCTAAAGCTAATGGAGTTCAGTATACAATGGTGAAGAATAAAAGGATCACTTTTGGAGGAAGACTTAGAAGAAGTTTCTAGGTATTGGAGGCATTCACAGGTCAAAGGTCTAAGTCTTGGTCATGGTGCTTGTCATTTAAATATCTATAAGAAGAATTTCTCGTGGGTTTTCCTCTCCAAGAGGGACAGGTTTTTCCCTGGCTAAAAGAGCCTAAATTTTTGTCCTTTGTATTTTGGTAATTGACTTGATGAAAGACTATCTAAGCTAAGCAAGATAATATATAAGTAACTCAAATAAGCTCACAAGTAACTATCAACAAGAGAATTTTTATTAACCTACAACCCTCCAAATTCTCAACATAACATATATCAGAAGACACTCAGGCAAATTGACATCCCATACACCTCATGCAACCATTACAGACCTTCCAAGGACTAAAGTGAGTGAAAAACAAGGAAAAGGGGTCTTCAACAAGAAAAACAAAGTTTGCTACAGGAAATTCCTGCAAGCACAAATTTGAAGAAAAAAGACTATTATTAATAATTTGAAAAATAATTATTTAAATAAAAATTAATAGAGTTTAAACAAATTTTGTTTTATTGTTAAACTATATATATACTTATAATATAATTATATGGTAAATAGTTAGTGGAATAAAAAATCAATTTTGGATAATTTTTTTTTATAATTTTACACAAATATTTCAAACAAATATTAAAATAATTTATTATATTTATTTATTTTATTTATATATTATTAACAAATATTTAATTTGAAAAAATAATTATCTAACTAAAAGTCAGTGAAAAGATAGTTTTTTTTTCAATAATTTTGATAAATTTAATATAGTATAAACCATTTTTGTTTTATCAATTAAAATATATATAAAGTTATATGATAAATATTTATTTAATTTAAAAATATTTTTTTATAATAAATTTTTAATAATTATTATAAAAATATTTCAAACATATATTTAAATAATTTATTATATTTATTATTTTTATTTAATAATAATCCGCAATGATATAATTTGAAAAACAATTATTTAATTAAATTTTTTTGTACATTTATTTGTTCCATAATTATCACAATACAATATTGGTGACTAACAATGTATTTAGGGCTTAATGGCGCACACATCCCTTGTGATACATTGTTAATATGCCTTGAATATTTATTATGCTCAAAGGCTGACACATATTCATTATTATTATATTCTTTATAGTAAGAAATTAAAACACCAAATTTTAAGTTATTAATATAAATTTAAGAAATAATTAAAAAGAAAAATAAATTGATGTATATAATAAGTTCTTATTAAACATAACCTAAACTAATATTGAATTTTTAAAAATTAAACTTATTAAATAAAATATATCATTAAGTTTAACCTTTTTATAAAAGTATTAAAATATACATTTTATTATTATATATAAATAATTATAAATTTATATATAATATTAATATATTTTTTCCTATCTCAACCAATTAAATTAAAATATGATTAAATTTCAATTACTTTATATATAAATAAAATATTCAAATAAATAAAATACAAATTTTTATATAATTATAATGTAACTCTTAAAATTTAATTTATAGAAAGTTCAAAAATTATATTATAAAAATAAAAATAAAAATCATAATATTATTTATTATTTTTTTTTATCAGTTATGCTAAACACATTAAAAATGAAATTTTAAGTAATGATGTTATTCATTAATTTTATTATCAATTATTTAAAAAAATAATTAATGTAAACAAAATATTATAAATGTAATTTAAATTTAAATTTGTTAAATATTTAAAGAAATTAAATATTTTTCATTACTAAACACTTGTATAAATATGATAACTTGTAGATCGTTAATAAATGTTATCTATGTACTGTTTTGGCACAGGATAAATTGTGGCTCTACACATTAAAGGGTTGTATATCCTACAGCTACTATGAATAGCCTTAGGATCTTGGTAGCTACATTTAGGGAATAGGCACAGAGTGACTTATATTATTTAGCAGTCGGAGGAGAGGAGGAGCTTTGCTCATGCCACCATGGAACAACAAAATTTCCTCCCACAATATAAGTATTCTCCATAAAAAAAATTTTGCATGATAGAGAGCCTTGATGATGGCATTATAGTTGCACTCATTTTTGACTCATGGTTGGAAAACCATCTTATTTAGAATCATCGTTACTAGGTGCAAATGGCATGGCTACATCAATGGGACATAGTGGCTGGAATCCGAGGCTCACCTGAAAGGGGTTGTGGCCGGTTCAGATGTGGAGGGAACGATTATAGCTGTGCTGTACATAGGGGAGTCTATCATACCATGTGTGTGGATGCTTTGAGTTGTACATGCGCAAAATGTGTACGATAATCCTGTTGACGACCTTTGTTTGGCCATCAGTTTGGGGATAAAAAGTTCTGGACTTAGTGAGCTTGGTGTCCAGCATTGAACAGAGGCTGGACCAAAATTTACTGAGAAACCTGGTGTCCTGATCTGAATGATAGACTGTGGGATCCCAAAGTGTACCCACAATCATTCAAAGAAGAGTTTAGCAGTGGCTTCTACTGGGATATTTTGGTTGTAGACCGCCATAATGGCCATCTTCAAGAATCTCTCGACGACCAAGAAAACAAAGTCATTGCCATGGTTAGTAGAAGGAATGCTCGACATGTAATCCATGGTGATGGATTCCCAAAGTCGACTAGGGGTACGTAGTGGAGTATAGAGGCTTTGATTCTTGATGGTCGGTTTGGAAATAACGTAGGTAGTGCATAATCTAATGTACTTCCCAACATCTTGTCGAAGGTTTTCCCAATAGAAATACTTTTGCAGTACTGCCACTGTTTTCTTGACCTCGAAATGCTCAACAACCTGACTGTAGTAAACTTCCCAAATCATCTTGGCATGCTTATTTGAAGGAACACAAAGGTGTCCCAAGTGACATAAAAGTGCATCTTGGAGGTGAAAATTTGGAACTTGGTTACCCTACAAAAGTGTCTTGTATGTGTGGAAAATTTTGGATCACCCTTGTAGAGAAGTTGCCAATCAGAAGTCTCGTGCCCACAAGAGTTGAGCACAATGGTTAGTGCCACTATTAGTGGTTAGCTGAGGCAGTCTGGAACATTTTGGTGTTTCCCTTCTTGTACTTGATGTTTAAATTAAATTGTTGCAGATATGTGGACCACTTTTGAAGGTGATCGTTCTAAAACTTCCCTTGTGTCTATATGAACTGTAGGGGTAGGTGGTTTGTGTGGATGATCATTTATTTCCCCAAAATGTAATGCTTCCACCGTCGAAAAGCCTACACAATGGAATACATCTCGTTGTCATAAGTGGGATACTTCCGGACTATGTCAGACAATGCCTCACTATGATATGCCACCGAATGCCCCTTTTGAGTAATAACTGCCCCAATAGCATAATCAGAGGCATCTGTCTCGATATAAAATGGTTGTTGAAAGTATGATAATGTGAGCACTAGGGTAGAGCAGAGGTGATGTTTCAACTCTACGAATTCCTTCTGTTGAGATTCAAACCAAAATAAATTTTCTTTCACTCCTCCCTTGGTAACTTTTGTCAAGGGACAAGTGATATGAATGAATCCCAACATGAACTTGCGGTAATAATTAGCAAGAACCAGAAATATAGGGAGCTATGTTAGAGTGGTTGGGGCTGGGTAATCCTGAATGACTTGGATCTTGGTAGAATCCACATGCACCCCCCGCTTATGAATAATGTATCCCAGATACTGAACCTGGGTCATGCCAAAAGTACAATTCTCCAAATTGGCACACAAATTGTGTTTCCACGGTGTTTGGAGGACTTGTCGAATGTGGTGGAGGTGCTCTTCCCAATTCTGGTTGAAGATCAGGATGTCATATAAGCACACTACTACAAATTAGTTGGTGAAGGGTCGCAATATGTCGTCCAAAACCCTCATGAACGTTGTAAGAGAATTTTTAAACTTGAAAGACATGACCAACCATTCAAATAGGCCCTCCTTGGCTTTGAAGGAAATCTTCCACACATGGAGGGTTCGATTGGTACCTAGTGATACTCGAACTTCAAGTTGATATTGCTGAAATATTTTTCCCACTCGAGTTGGTACAAAAGTTCATCAATCCATGGGATTGGGTACTTGTTCTAAGCAATGATCTTGTTCAATGCCCAATAGTCAATACAGAGTCTCCAAGTCCCATCCTTCTTTTGCACCAACACGATTAGGCTCCCATAGGGCAATGAACTCGACTAGATGTGACCTTTCTACAATAGCTCCTGAATCTGCCTCTTGATTTCATCGTTCTCCATAACAAAGTCTCGATAGTTTGGTCCATTGGGAAGCGGTGCACCTGGGGTCAGATTGATGGGGTGCTCGACCTGATAGTGCAATGGCACCCTTGCAGGTGAGGTGAATATGTCCCCATACTCCTCCACGACCTTGTCCATTTGTTGTTGTAATGTGGAGGAACCCTGTCTGGAGTTCATGGCTAGAGTCTTCTTCTTGCCCTAAGGGTGGATAATTAGGAAAATAAAAATCTCGGTTTTGGAAATGAGCTTACTACATTGCTTTGCAGTAACCAAAGAGATGGTGATAGTCAGTGCTACCTCTGGTATCATGTATAACTTATTTCCCAAAGAAACAATAACAACGCGATACTGGGACTCATAGACATCATGTCTTTTCCTCAAGTATGGTTGGCCTAATAATACATCACAAACATTAAGAGGGGCAATGTCACATAATACCTCATCCATGAAGGGCTTGATTCTGTAGGGAAGGCGACACTACTGGCTCACGTGAAGATCCCATCCTTGGTGAAGCCACCTGATGGTGTACGACTGTGCATTTGACGTGGTCATCGAGCCCAACTGCTTCACGACCTCTGCTGAAATGATGTTCTTTTGGCTCCCGCTATCGACAATGAACTACAGCGGGGAAACCTTTACCCACATATGGGAATGGAAGAGGAACTCCTCCTCCTCTAGATATTCTGGTTCCTCCTTCTAAATATTCTTGGTGGCAACGAAGGCGTTGGGCTCCGCATCGGTAATTTTTTTCCCGTTGTCACTCCCCTAGTTGGGTTATGATTCTGAGTCTGAGAACGCATCCGATTCAGAAGCCTTCAACTCACCCAAGAGTGACTTCTTAGCCCAACACTCACTTGTGTTGTGAGTGGAGCTCTTATGGAACTCACACCACTTTCCCATGTCAAGGACTGGTGGAAAACCTACCATGAGAAAAAATATGAGGGGGAACCTTCTCTGTTTTTAGCAGCAACCACTTGGAATTTTTTCCAAGACGCCATCAAGGAACAATATTATCCCATGGGGAGCTATGAGGACAAGTACATATAATGGGCTACCCTATGGCAATAAAGGGATCAATATGTACATGAGATGAAAAGCTTAAAGAAACAATGGCGAGGTTCCAAGTGGAATAGTTGGGTGGCCACCAATATCCACCTGGATCATTGCATAGTTGTCATTATGCTTTACATATTTGCATATAGAACATATTTATTTTCTACCATTTACTTTAAAAAAAAAAGTAGAATGGGTTTGATTATGGTTATTTATCTTTTTCAACTTAAGATTGGTGGCTTATCTATATATTTTCTCATTTGAAGTTGTTTCATTGATTTCTTTCACTTGCATCAAAGGGAGTCAAACTAGGAAGAGGAAGGTGTCTACTACATATAGAGTGTCGGCTCCTCTTAAGTTTGTATGAACCCTAGGTTGATAATTTAAGTTGATAGCCTTAGGAGCTGTAGGATTCTTGTTGCAATACTGGGGCTCATCATTGACCATGGTTTATTTTCATATTGATACAATCTTTGTCACAGTGCAACATTGGACCATGGATGACCATGGTTTATTTTCATATTGAGAGAATATTTTCCACAATGCCATATTGGACCATGGTTGGCCATGATTGACCATTGTTTAACCATGATTGATATTATAAACCTAAGGGAATAGTAAACCCAAGGGATTAACAATAAAAACCCACGAGATTATAAACCCAAGAGAATGATATTAAACTCAAGGGAATAATATAAACCAAATGTATATAAACCCTCAGATAAATATTATAAACGCTAAAATAAGCATAGTTGACCATGATTGATTTTCATATTGACACAATCTTTCTCAGAATGCGATGTTGGACCATGTTTGACCATGCTTGACCATGATTGTTTTTCATATCAAGACAATCATTGTCATAATCATACATTGGAACATGGTTGAAAATGATTTATTTTCATATTGAGACAATCTTTGTCACAATGCGACGTTGGAACATGGTTGTCCATGGTTTTCACATGTGACGTTGGACTATGTTTGATCATGATTAACTGTGGTTGACCATGATTGATTTTCATATTGAGACAATATTTCTCACATGGTGACATTGGAGCATAGTTGACCATGGTTGATTTTCATATTGAGACATCCTTTGCCACAATGTGGTGTTGGACCTTGGTTAACCATAATTCACCATGGTTGACCATGTTTGACCAATGTCGACCATGATTGACCTTGGTTGATGATGACTGAAAATGGTTGATAATGGTTGATTTTGATATTGAGACAATCCTTGTAACAATGTGACATTCGACCATGGTTAACCATGGCTGACCATGATTATAAACACAAGGGATTTATATTAAACCCTAGGATTAATATTATAAAAAATATGAATAATATTATACCCAAGGAATATGAACCCTTAGGTTAATAAACACAAGGGTTTGATATTATACATGCAAGGGAGCAATAAACCCGAAGGAATTAATACTAAAACGCCAAGGGATTACAAACCCAAGTGAATAATATTAAACTCAAGGGATTAATATTATAAAATCAATGTATATACACCCCAAGATAAATTTTATAAACCGTAAAATAAACATGGTTGACCATGTTTGATTTTCATATAGAGACAATCCTTGTCACAATGTGACGTTACACCATGGTTGACCATGATTGATTTCCATATTGATACAATCTTTCTCACAATGTGTTGTTGGACCATCGTTGACCATTGTTGATTTTATAAACCCTACTAGTAAAATTATATGCCCAAGTTCTATAAACCCTTAAGATAAATATTATAAACCCTAAAATAAACAACGTTGACCATAATTATTTTTTATATTGACACAACCTTCGTCAGGATGCGACATTGGACCATGGTTGACCATCATTGATTTTCATATTGAGACAACCTTTGTCACAATGTGACGTTGCACCATGATTGACCATGGTTGATTTCGATATTGAGATAATCTTAAATATTTTTGACCTAAATATTATTTATTATTTATTATTTCTAATCATACATCATATTATCATGGCCTAAAGTTTACGATAATCATAATATGCCTACCATCTTCAAAACTGCAATGATAATTAGTATATAAATTTAAAAAGGACAAAGATTTTCAATGTTTTTCTGCAATGATAATTGGGATATAAAAAGAGAAAGGATATCATTTTTCCATGTTTTTTATAGATTTAATATACTATAAACCATTTTTTTTTACCGTTAAATTATATATAGATTTATATGGTAAATATTTATTTAATTATAAAATATTTGCTTTATAATTACTTTTTAATCATTGTTACAAAAAAATTTCAAACATATATTAAAATCGATTTGTCTCTAATGTGAATTTTCGAAAAATTTTCCTATTTGTTTTTCCGATCTAATTTCTCTAAAATTCAGTAGGAATTCATTGAAATCACAAGTTTGATGGGTAAAATCTACACAATCAAAGTTCCCTATGTGTGTTTTAGGGTGTTTAATCGATATATGCAGTCAAAAAACAAGTTTAAATAACACAAATAAAAATTTCAGCTGAAATTTTTTCGCCGGATTCTAGTGAAAAAATCCACCGGAAACTCCAAAAAAACATATTAAAAACAACTCATATTAAAGTAACTTGTTAAATTTATCAATTTAATTTAAATATTATTAATAATTTGAAAAATAATTATTGAACTAAAAATCAATAGAGTATAAACCATTTTTGTTTTATAGTTAATATATATATAATTACAATATGATTATATAGTAAATATTTAGTTGATTAAAAAATGAATTTTTGATTATTATTTTTTTATAATTTTTGCAAAATTATTTCAAACATATATTAAAAGAATTTATTATACTCATTTATTTTATTTAAATATTATTGAAAAATATTTTGAAAAAATAGTTATCTAATTAAAAATCACTGCAAAGATAGTTTTTTTCAATATTTTTGATAAATTTAATATAGTATAAATCATTTTTGTTTTATATATATATATGGTTAATATTTTTTTTTGGTTATTATAAAAATATTTCAAACATATATTTAAATAATTTATTATATTTATTTAATAATAGTTTGCAATGATATAATTTGAAAAAAGATTATTTAACTAAAAAATTTATACATCGATTTGTTCCATAATTATCACAATACAATAATCGAGTATAATTTTTCACTAAGATAAATGTGGTTGTTCCTAATTTATAACATTCATCTAAAGGGTTTATTACTCTTCCATGTGTTAACATAATCTTCCTTCCAATTTACGATATACATGCTTCTCTATCTTTATTTTGGTGATTAAGAATGTATTTAGGGCTTAAAGGTGCACACATCCCTTGTCATACACTAGTACTATGTCTTGAATATTTATTATGCTCAAAGGGGTTGACACATATTTTTTATTATTATAATTTTTTATAGTAAGGAATTAAAACACCAAATTTTAAGTTATTAATATCAATTTAACAATTAATTAAAAGGAAAATAAATTGATGTATATAATAAGTTCTTTATTAATTATTACATAAACTAATATGAATTTTTAAAATTTAAACTCATTAAAAAAAAAATCTCATTAAATTTAACTTTTTTATAAAAATATTAAATTATACATTTTTTATTATATATAAATAATTATGAATTCATATATAATATTAATCTATTTTTTCCTATCTCTATCCATTAAATAAAAATATGATTAAATTTCAATTTTACTTTTTATAAAAAAATACAATTCTTAATATAATTATAATGTAACTCTTAAAATTTAATTTATATAAACCATGTATCAATTTATATAAAGTCCAAAAATTATATTATAAAATAAAAATAAAAGTAATAATATTATTTATTAATTTTTTATCCATTATACCAAACACATTAAAAACATAATTTCAAGTAATGAATTTATTCCTTAATTTTATTATCAATTATTTTAAAAAAATTAATGTAAACAGAAATAGTGTAAGTGTAATTTAAATTTGAATTTATTAAATGTTTAGAGAAATTAAAAAAAATTAAAAATTAATGTAAACAAAATAGTACAAATGTAACTTAAATTTGAATTTGTTAAATGTTTAGAGAAATTAAATATTTTTCATTACTAAACACTTGTATAAATATGATAATATGCAGGTTCTTAATAAATGTTACTTTTGTACTCTTTTGGCATGGAATAAATCGTGGCCCTACACATGGAAGGGTTTTCCATCCTATAGCTATTGTGAATATCATTAGGATCTTGGTAGCCACATTTGGGGAATAGTAATAGAGTGACTTCCATTCTTTCACGGTTGTAGGAGAGGAGGAGCTATGCTCCTGCTATGATGTCACTATTCCGATGCTTTTTTGCTTTTCCTAATCCTCCAACCTTGACTCCCATTTGTCAAGGTTGGAGGATTAGGCAAAACAGAGAGAGATTGTAGCTTTTTTTTACCTTTTTCAACTAGGATTAATATATTGTCCTTAAATTTTTTCATTTTATTTTTTGTTTACCATTGTTTTTAATCAAGCAAAATCCAAGAAAATTCTAATTCTGTTGATCAGAAAAAATGTCTACCATACCTTAATTCCTTAATTTTACAGGCTTGTACATGCTTGATAAATTTGAAATCACACATTTATGTTTTTAGTGATATTGTTGTGTTTGAGTCTATAACGTGGCCTTTCAAAATTCAGAAGCATATGCAGGCTGGTGCATGCTTGATAAATTTGAAATCACACACTTTGTTTTTAGTGATATTGTTGTGTTTGAGTCTACAATGTGGCCTTTCAAAATTCAGAAGCATATTCCTAAGTAAGGCAGAAAATCTCATCTCTTATAGCAGCAATCTACAAGATGCAATTTTACATTTATTGTTGTATATAATTGTAGAGAACATACCTCTCCTTCTCAGGTTTACAAAATATATCAATGTAATATAAACCTTGGTTTTACCTTTTCACCAGAAAGGTAGAGAGATTTACGCCTTCAAAACTGGTCCCCATTTACCCTATTGCTATGTCTACATTCTTTTGGTCTTATTTTCAAGACCTCTGAGAAAGCTCATCAAAATATCCCACTCATAAAAACACCCCCTCAAAGCCTTCACTTCAATTCAACATTATATTCAGGCCATTTACTGAGAACTTGGACCAATTCTCAAGTGAATGCACGTGGCAAAAAAAAAATGCAGACCTATCCAAGGGTGCTTAATATGTATACATAACAAAGAAAATGGCCAGCCTACAATGGAATTATAGATCACATATGTGCACAAATCCTTTCCTTGAAATAGACTGTAATTGTAATGCTAAAGATGATAGTACTCTTAACCTTCTCTTTCCCCACCATTTTTTCTTCGACTTTTCAGCCAATGAGTCTACATTCCCAAGTTTCTATAGGATACCCTTTGTCTCGCGTAAAATAAACTTGAAATCCTTTTTCCAAATATCAAATCTCTTCTTCAGCTTCCGAAGTTCTTCATTAGGATTAAGATTAGCATCTGCCTAACCAGATTTGACTTCAACCAAGAAATTTGTATCATCATTGAAAACCTGGGTTCTTTTCTCAAACTCCTTAACCAAGTGACGAACAAAAGACATCTCTACATCAATTTCCCTTTCCATTCCATTATCAAAATGATGAGAAGGAAGCTTATAATCAGGTGTCTTTGTTCCGACAGAAGTAGAGTCATCCCAATCAAATTCATCATCATCATGTGGCATAATGGGTTTAGGTGGCCGATTTAGTGAAACATTGCTCTGGTTACTTATTGCATCATCCTGTTTTGTTTTCTTAATCATAATTTCATCAGCCAGACTTTTCTTAGCTAAAATGAGGCTCAGTTGTAATGACACCATATGTTTCTACCACATTTCCTCCATGGAGGTCATTTTGGCTTCATATTCACACCATCAGGATTCATATTGGTGCAATCTTTGTTGCAAGAGGAGATTAACATCTTCCTTATCCCTCAAAGTTTCCTCTGCTTCAAGGACACGCCTTTGAAGCTCTGCAACGTATGATGCTTGAACCTTGATTGTTCCTTAAATTTCAGAATCCTGCTCAAAGAAATTCCATTCCAATGTAACTCCATGATTAAGATACATGAAATGGACATGAATCCCATAGTTGGAGAACTGCTGGAGTAGAAGAGAAATTATAATACAAATAATGGGAATTCCAACTTACAAATACCTTTAATTCCTTTACATGAAATGTTTTACTTAACAGACCATTGATCCTTTCTACTTGTCTAACTTCAATGTCAAGCTCATCATTTATGTTGAATCTTAGATCAGTGACGAACACCTTTACAAAAGCTCTGACATCTGATATTTATTCATACAACTTTCTTCGCATCATTACTTCCTGTCTTCTCACAAGCCAACCACGGATCACTGAAAACAACATAAAAAATCAATAATGATAAGTATTGAGGACTGCCCAACGAGATTTCATCTATAAAATTTGAGTTTAGTTTGAACTTTGCAGTCATGTTGTCTCTAGTAGATAGACATTATATCTTACCTGATTGAACAAGAATAACCATTTTCCAAGTATTCAGGTATTTCATTCTAGCTTTTCTACACATTACTTCATTTTGAATAGTAACTACTGCTTTGTGCCTCTTTATCAAGACTTGATACTCTCTCTGTTCCTTTACACCTCTTATAACTGCATACACAACAATCAAAACACCAAAATTTCCTTAAACCTTGCTCATTAATTCCACTGTGTTATGAACTGCAAAGTTTCCGGTCATTTGAAAACGAAAGAGAGATGTTGCATACAAGATTGCAAGACTATGATTTCTCTTTTGAGCTTCGTAAACTGGCAACGGGCTTTATATCCTATGAAAGCTTTTTGCACTCCAATAATTCCACGAAGATTTCAAACACAAGTAGGCTTCCAGTTTGGCAATCTGTTTGGAGAGATGTCATGATTTCGAAATGAATTGCATGTAAAGTAACTTGAATTTCAGTTCCAAGCAGCAATAGATAAATATCATGAAGAAAAATATAGCAATAGAGTATTTTTCTTATGTGATAAAGAACATCAAGAACAGGAGGCACCCAACTAAAAATATAAAAACATTTTTTCAAGTAGTGGTACTGTTAGGCATGCTCAGAACCACCACAAAAGAAACTTGAAATGATGTGCATTATTTTAGAAAATGTATGAAGAAGAGAATTTCAAAGAGATAAAGTGTGACGCTCGAAAAAAAATGAAATGACTAGGTACCACCTAGCCAACAATGTTGGAGATTATGAATAAAACAAAACAGAGGAATGCGTTCCCCTTTGCAACATAGAGAATGCGCTAAAATTCAGAAATAGAAATACACAGACAGAGAGCGAAACATAGGAGAGGAACCAATTTCAAATTTTCATTCCTTCACAGTAACAATATGAAATTACATAAGTTTTATACAAAATTGGCTGGAGCCTGAAACTTTAATGCATTTCAATGTTGGATTGGACGTTCAATAACAAAATCATCCTTCTGTTCTAATTTTTTATTTACACATGAAACAACGTACAAAATGCACTCAGAACACAAAACAGTGGACTTGAAATTTTATGAGTTTCAATTTTGAAACCACATCACATCCATCGCCCCATCGAAAATTTCTCATCGACGATTTTAACTTTTAACATTGCGCGATACGAGAAAAAATTAAAATTTGTGACGTGCGATGTGACATGGCACATCGCATCGCAACTTAAAAACAATAACTTGTAGGCGCTATCCATTATGTCATGAGATTTGCGATGTGTGCTTTTACGCTATCCTCCTGAGCTTGCCATGTGCCCCTTTGCAATCGCAACGCATCGCAGATAACTTAACTTTGCAGTCGGGCTTAAAAATTAAATGAAAAACTTTGCGAAGTGGGATCCGTGGGCGGCTTAAAAGGTAAGTGGGAAATATTGCAAAGTGCGGTGAGGTTTGTGGGTCCCGCCAGATCGCATCAGTGGAATTTTAACTTCGGCGAAAATGTTAAGAGTTGAAACTTAAAAGTTGTGGGCTTCGATCTGCGAGGAGATAAACAACAGTGAGTGCGAAGTGCAAAAAAAAAGGAATATGTGGAATAAAAAGGATTTCACAGTTTTTAAATGAGGTAAGGTAAGTGGGTCCCGCCAATATCACATCGGTGGAAGTTTAACTTATGGAGAAGGCTTAAGGGGTAAACGCTAAATGTTGTGGGAACAAAGTTGCGGGAAACAGTAAGTAAATGCGTCAGGTTGGAAATAAAGGCAGAGTGTGGGGTTGCAGGTACTCTGTTTGATTTTGCGTGAACGCCTTCGGATTTTGAAGACTGAGGCTTTTCCTTTGTGTGCAAAAAATTCAATTCATTATGGGTTGCTGCCACTTATTATTCATGGTGGTGGTTGGGAGTAATTCCAACACTCTCCCTTAATCACAACTTCTTCCATTAGTCATTCCCAAACACTGTCTGAGATAAACAAAAATTCTATGTGCCAATGGATTTGTGAGGATATTAGCAAACTGTTCCTCTGACCTGCAATGCTAAAAAAAAATTTCACCATTGTTAACAAATTCCCTTATAAAATGATACTTTGCATCAATATGATTTGTTCTCTTCTGGAAAACAGAATTATTTGACAATGCAATTGTTGAGCTGTTATCACAATAAATTGTGTTTCCTTTGTCTTGCTCATGACATAAATCTCTCAGCATCCTTCTCATCCAAATTGCTTGGCATGTTTCTATTGTTGCTGCTACATATTCAGCTTCTGATGTTGCTACTACATATTTAGCTTCTACTATTGATAATGAAACTATTGGTTGCTTCTTGGAGGCCTATGAAATGACTCCCAATCCCAAATGAAAAACATGCCCTGATGTTCTCTTTCTATCATCTACACTTCCAACCCAATCACTGTCAGTGTAACCAATAAACTTAAAATTATCAGATGTGAAGTATAGAACACCATACTCCTTTGTTCCATTCACATACCTCAATATTATCTTGCCTTCTTGCCAATGTGTCTCCTTGGGTGTCTCCATGAATCTGGATATCAAACTTACTGCATACAATATATCAAGCCTAGTTGTAGTCAAATACATTAGACTGCCAACCATGCTCTTGTACAATGTCGAATTGACATTATTGATGCAATCTTCCTTGCTCAACTTCAACCCCATGATAGTTGGAGTTGTTGTTGCTTTGTTGTTCTGCATATTGAACCTCTTTAAAATTTCTGCAACATACTTTTCTTGGGAGATAAAAATTACCTTTTTTGTTTGCTTTACTTCTATGCCCAAAAAATATCATAGCAAACCCAATTTAGTCATTTCAAACTCACTTTTCATTACTGCCTTAAAATCAACAATAAGAGAAACATCATTGCCTACGAAAATGAAATCATTTACATATAAAACAACAATAATAATTTTATCGTCATTTTCTTTGATGTAGAGTGTGGGTTCACTATCACACTTGTCAAACCCATTGTCTATCTGGTAAGCATCAATCCTTTTGTACCATGCTCTTGGTGCTTGCTTCAGCCCATAAAGATTTTTCTTCAACTTACACACTTTGTATTCTTGGCCTTCTATCTCATAGCTAGGATGTTGTTCAACATACACCTCCTCTTTCAACACTCCATTCAAGAATACTAAATTCACATCCATTTGATAAATTTCCACTTTTGTTGTGCTGTTATGGACAACACTGTCTGCACTGTCTCCATCCTTGCAACTGGTGCAAAGGTTTCCTCATAGTCTCTTCCTTGTTGCTGCTTGTAGCCTTTGACAACAAGTCTTTCTTTGTGCCTTTCTATCTTGCCTTCAATGTTGCTCTTGGTCTTATAGACCCATTTCACTCCAATAGCTTCTTTTCCTTGTGGGAGGTCCACTAACTCCCTTGTGTCATTCTTTTCTATTGCTCCTATTTTCATTCATTGCTTCAATCCATTTATCTTCTTTGATTGCATCTTCAAAATGGATTGGGTCATAAACATGAACAAATAAAGCAAATAAAGAATTCAGACCAACATTACTATTTGCTTCTTCTTGCTCATAAATTTCACTTAAATTTTTGAATCTTGGTCTTCTTGTATTTGCTGAAGATGTGCTTGAAGTTGCACTTGAACTCGAGGGATTTTCTAATCCCTGTGGTGTGCTTGGAGAATAACTTTCTTGGATTTGCACTGTTTTTCTATTGCTTCATTGCAGTGTGCTCTGTTGAGCTTGTGTGGGTGGAGGAGGAGCCACCATTGAGGAATTATTTTCTGTAATCAATTCCTATTTTTCTTCATGTGAAATACATGTCTTCACATTCACTTTCTTCTCTAAACTTCCATCCCAAGATTCTTCTTCAATGAACTGAACATCTCTGTTGATTATTACTTTCTTGGTTGATTGATTATAGAGCTTGTAGGCCTTAGATTCATCATTGTATCCAACACATACACACTTCTCCCCCTTGTTGTCCAACTTCTTCCTTAACTGATCCAGGACATGTGCATATGCCACACATCCAAATACTCTCATGTGAGTGATAACTTGCTCTATTCCACTCCATGATTCTTTTGGAACTCTGTTCATAACATCTTTGGTTGGACATATATTTAAAATATATGTTGCAAAATTGACAGCTTCTGCCCAATACTCATTTGGAAAATGTTTTTCCACCAACTTACTTCTTACCATGTCCATGATGGTCCTATTCTTTTTTTCTGCTACACCATTTTGCTGAGGTGTATACCTTGTGGTAAATTTATTGTGAATCCCATGCTCCCTATAGAAATGTAGGAAGTCTTTGGAGATATACTCTCCTCCTCTATCAGTTCTCAACACTTTTATGCAGTGTCCACTTTGCTTCTCAACAAGGGATTTGAAGTGGTAGAACTGTTCAAACACTTCACTTTTCTGTTTTAGAAAATACACCCATGTCTTCCTTGTGTAATCATCTATAAATTTCAAAACATACTACTGCCAGCTAATGATGGTGTTTTCATTGTTCCAGATAAATATGAGTGGAAAATATCCAAGGGTTCCTTTGTTCTTATACTCTTTCCTACTGGAAATGATTCTCTATGTTGTTTGTCTAAGATGCATCATTCACATAGGCTTTCTGGTTTCTCTATGAGTGGTAATCCCTTTACCATCCATTTTTGTGCAATAAATTCAAACCTCCGAAATTGAGATGTCCAAATCTCAAATGCCATAACCAGTTCTTATATTTCATTTCTTCTTGAAAGACTTCTTGTGTGACTGCTACTACAACACCTCCTTCCTTCAATTTTGCTCTGATCTTGAGAGGAAACATCCTGTTTCTTGTCATATGCACTTTTGCAATGACCTATCTACTTGGAGGTATATCCATGATTGTGCAGACATCATTATTAAAAAACACATTGTAGCCCTTATTCACAAGTTGTCCAATGCTTAGAAGGTTACATTTTAGGCCAGGTACATAATAGAAATCTAGAAAAAACTTCTTCTCTCCCTTCTTTGTCAGTATTTTTACTCTTCCTCTCTCCATGAGAGAGACTTTACTATCGGTCCCCATTTTCACTTCAAATTTCACACTCTCATCCAGATTAGAAAACATTTTTATGTTTCGAGTCATATGGTTACTACAAACTGAATATAAGAACCATATATCTTTTTTTTTTTTCTGGTGCTACATTACAAGTTAAAAGCACATTACCATGGTTCTTATTTTCTTTTGTAAAATTTACACTAGTTTTATTAATCATGTCATTTTTCTTCTTTCTACATTCATTGGCATAATTCCCATAATTTTTGCAATAATGACATTGGACTTGAGATTTATCATACCTCTATCCTTGTGCTTGATTTTAGCTTGAGCTTTCGCTTGAATTCTAGTTTTTACCCCTTCCACTTGTGCTTGCAGGGCTGCTTCTTCCACCTCTATGTGGGCTTCTTCCTCTTCCTCAATATTTTGATCTTCCTCAACCTATACCTCGACCAAAAGAAATTTGTGTCTTGAATTCATGCTCCAATGAGGAGTTCGTTTCTCTGTTCAATCTATGTTCATGAGAAATCAATGATGCATGAAGCTCATCTACTGAAAATTTTGAGAGATACTTTGTCTCTTCTATGGCCACTACTATGCCATCAAATCTTGATGGTAGACTTCTTAACACTTTCTCCACTATTCTTATTTATTCAACTGTCTCTCCATGAGATCTAATTTGGGTAAACAACCCAATCACATGTGTGATGAATGAGTCTATGTTATTAGACTATTTCATGCAAAGAGTTTCAAAATCTCTCCTTAGGATTTGAAGTTTTGTTGTCTTTACTTTATCCATACCTTGGTAGGCTTTCTTGAGGGTATCCCATGCCTCCTTAGACTTTCTTGCTGCTGCAATCCTTGGAAAAATACTATCATGTACTTCTTGGAAAATATAGAAGAGGGCTTTGGAGTCCTTCTTCCTATTTTCTCTCAACAAATCTCTTTGTGCTTGTGTCAAAGCATTAAGTGATGCTGCATCTGCTAGTTCTTGGAAACCATTATCCACCAGCTCCCAAATATCTTGTGAAGCAAACAGGTCCTTCATTGTAATGGCCAAATAATCATAATTCTTACCATTTAACTATGGTAATTCTGGATTTTTCAGGCTTGTGCCTATTGCTGCCATCTTGACTGTGTAACAAATAAAACAAATCTCATTGCTGTAAAATCTTTCTCACTGTTGGATACTTCTTCTTCTACAAAAAATCTTACAAATTCTTCAGTAAAGAGAGCTCGTTCTTTCACTGAGATCCTAGACAACCTTTGATACCATGTTGGAGATTATGAACAAAAAAAACACAGAGGAATTTTTTCCCCCTTTCAAGGCAGAGAATACGCTAAAATGTGAAAATAACAATACACAGACAGAGAGCGAAACACATGAGAGGAACCAATTTCAAATTTTCATTCCTTCACAGTAATAATATGAAATTACATAGGTTTTATACAAAATTGGTCAGAGGCTGAAACTTTAATGCATTTCGATGCTATATCGAACGTTCAACAACAAAATCGTCCTTATGTTCTAATTTGTTTTTTACACACGAAACAATGTACAAAATGCGTTCAGAACACAAAAAAATGGACTTGAAATTTTATGGGTTTCAACTATGAAACCACATTGCATCCATCGCCCCATCAAAAATTTCTCATCGGAGATTTTAACTTTTAACATTGCGTGATATGAGGAACACTTAAACTTTGCAATGTGTGATGTGACGTGGCACATCACATCGCAAATTAGAAACAATAACTTGTGGGCGCTATCCGTTATCTCATGAGATTTGTGATGTGCACTTTTGAGATATCCTCTTAGGATTGCCACGTGCCCCTTTGCGATCACATCACATCGCAGATAACTTAACTTTGTGGGCGAATTTGAAAATTAAATGAAAAATTTTGCGAAGTCCGCTCGACGGGTGGCGGAAAATGTTAAAACATAAAATGTGTGAAGTGTGCGGTTGTGGGCAGCTTAAAAGGTAAGTGGGAAATATTGTGAAGTGTGGTGAGGTTTGTGAGTCCCACCAGATCGCATCGACGAAATTTTAACTTCGGCGAAACCGTTAAGAGTTGCAACTTAAAAGTTGCGTGTTGCGATCTACTGGGAGATAAACGACGGTGAGTGTGAAGTGAAAAAAACAAATAAATAGGCGGAATACAAAGGATTTCACAGTTTTGCAATGAAATAAGGTAAGTGGGTCCCGCCGATATCGCATCGGCTGAAGTTTAACTTATGGTAAAGGCTTAAGGGGTAAAAGCTAAATGTTGCAGGCGCAAAGTTGCGGGCAACGGTAATTAAATGCGACAGGTTGGAAATAAATGCAGAGTGTGGGCTTGTAGGTAATCTGTTTGATTTTGCATAAACGCCTTTGGATTTTTAAGATTGAGGCTTGTACTTTCTACACAAAAAATTCAATTTAGTGTGGGTTGCAGCCACTTCTTATTCATGGCAGTGGTTGGGAGTAATTCCAACAAACAATTGAAATTATTGAAAATAGAGAAAACAAGTATGACAAATATCAACAAGTTTTTTGAGTTTGGAAGTAAAAATTTCACAAACCTACATATAATGTGCTTTCTCCAAGTAGAAGCAACCTTTTTGGTAATTATTTCAGATAGTCTTCCACAATTATATAAAAATGATTAAAATGGAGAATGTGCATAAATTATTATAGAAAATTAACTATTGGATTGATAACATCTATAGCAAAAGGTACTAAAAGATAATTATTTTGCAGGTCAAGAGAGAACAAAAAATTCTACAATATCAATGCATATTTTATCACAGACAACAAAAAAATATGTATTTCAATAGTAGGTGGAAGCATAGAACATGATATTGAGAAATTAGAAACCTTTGATTTTCTAATAAAAATAGAGATGATTTAGCAAATAAAATTATGACATCTGAAACAAAAGTAGAAATTCCAAACTTATGCAGCATATCACCACAAAGGCTAAAGCACATTGAAAAAAAGGAACCAAATAGATTCTTGTGAAATATAGAAAAGCTTATACTTTACCTTGAAAATAATAATAAAGTGTGAAGCAGTAAAGAATTCTCATGTTTGAAACCAATATTATGTCCTATGAACCAAAAATCCATAATGGAGACCATCAAAGAATGTTGAACCATTGCCGCACAAAAAAATCCTGAAATATCCAATAGAAAACACTACCTGTCCTATTTGGAAAAACAACTTTGTGAAACCAACTTGGTACATCTCAGGAAAGATATTAAATTGGTGAAGGATTTCCACTGAGACACTAAGTGCATCTTGGCCAACATTGTTTGCTGGCAAGAGGAACCCATACCTGCATGATGGACCCAAGAAATTAAAATGTTAAACTATAATGACTACAAATGTACAATGATACCAAACATACTATAAGCATTACCCTTTTTCAACTTCTCATGAGACATCCGAGTGGGATAGACTGATTGAGATATCTAAACTACTTATAGCACTCCACAAAAACGAAATGCTGCAAGACAAGTCCTTTCTGAAAGACACATGGAAGTTTTAATCAATTTGGCTTGATAAACTGAATGAAATGAGGTGAAGTTTTTTCCAGTCGCTGCATCAACTTGAAAATTTGCCCCTATGATTTTTTTTATTTATCATTTTCTGGATTTATAAACACCTTAAATTCAAAGTGACGCAATTCAAGAATCAACATATGTTTAAAATGAGAGAAACACAAAGAAAGTAAAATTATGACTAAGTCTCATCAAAGCTAAATTTTGAGATTTTCTAACATCCTATTCTACGAGTTAACTTTCTAACCAGTTAAATACCATGCATTAAGCTGAGAAAAACAAATTTCTATCCAAAAAATTGATCAGTACATAGCACAATAACAGAATGAAATATGAATGGAATGTAAATTTGTACTATCTTCTACTAATCCATTCTAAAGAAGAAGCTAGCTACCACTCCTGATCTTGACCATGTTAATAATCTGACATTTTGGAGACATATAAATCACTAACATAAAATTATAAATTCACATCGAATAACGATGAGAAAATTAATTACAATTTTGAAAATAATGATGCCACATTTTTTTCCTTGTTGTCCTCTATTAAGGATGATACCACATGACGATAACTGCACATTTGAACAAGAGATAATGGTAGGGAGATGTGGTAAAACATTTTTCAAATTCCTATATGACCATGGATCTAAGAAGATAATAGAACTTATGAAGATGTCAGTTTTGAGAGAAAATTCTAAGGCTGAAGCACTTAGTGCACAGATACATAGAGAAGTTTGGGAGGATGCTTGTATTGCAGTTGATATTCATGGAGATAAATTCATAAAAGGGTGTATTCAAGGAGATTGTGATGAGACCATTATGGGATGCTATGGGTAATATGGTACTGATGCAATTCCTGATTTAAAGAGGGAGCATTTAATCGCACTGGAATTACTGGTAGGATGTGACTATAATTCACATCGTGCACCAATAACAGGGCTTAACTCTGCAGTGAGCATAGTATGCTTATCCACAAAGGATGGGATTCTGAACAAGATTTGTGTGTTAAGAAAGGGGAATGCATCATCACTTTCAGAAGTAGATATATCAATATTTGAATGTGTTGAACCGAAATCTCCTGGTGACAAGCTCCTTAAAAGAAAATTTCATTGTTCTCTTGATGAGTACATAGGGAGAAAAGGAGTTTATACGAAGCTTAATTATGATGCTTACAAGTACCTTCACAACAAAGTAAGGTATTTAGAAGAATATCAAAGATCCAAGTGTGGATGTTCATAAAACCTGCAACAGAAAGAGAGGAAGAGACATAAGGAATCTCTGGACTGGAAAATAAATATTTCTTTGGAAATTAATACCCATGATGGATTTCCAAATGATGAAATTGTTGATATATTTCTTGGTCAAGAAACCACAAGCCTTCGTAATTAGCAAAGGTTTGTAAAAAATATTTATTGGGTATTTCTTGGGTAGCCCCTCAAAGGGAACTTCTTGAATACATTTTAGAACATCACTCCTGCTAGAGTTAATCCTACACGTGCCAAAGAATCCTCCCTCTATATCCTATCTTTATTTTGATAGAGATGGCTGCAAGTGAGGCAGGGTCAAATGAAAGTGTTGAAGTCCATTGCTCCTGATCCTTCTAAGTGCTAGAATAGAATATGCAAATTTAGAGTCCACTAATGTTTACTTGTTTAGCTTAGAGGTTAAAGCATCCCAACAACAGAAAAATAAGGTTTATGAGGTTCAAAAAATTCATGGTGAATATGGCTTGCATGGAAATATTCCAAGAAGCCTTAGGCATGGAAATCAATGCATCTAAATCTCCCATTTTCTCCTTTAACACCCTACTATATGTTCTACTACATGTTTCCCATACTCAACATATCTACTAATGTTCTTTTCCTTTCAAATACCTAGTTCTCTACTCCTAGAGATATCAATGAGAATGGTATCATGGGAAGAATTTCTTTCCTAATTTTAACAAAAGCTATTAAGTTGCATTCTTCTGGCTCTCAATTTTCTAAGCGAAATTTCCCTTCTAAAATATGTTCTTGAAGACATGCCTCTATACCTATTTTCATCTATAGTTTCCCCTAAAATTGTACTCAAACTATTCGAAACATACAAACTCTTTTCTATGGGGGGGGGTGGGGGGGTGGGCATACATAGGGAGATAAAATGGTATCTAGTAGCCTAGAGAAAAATATACTTACTAAAGATAAAACAAGGGTTGGTATTATGAGATCCAGATTCTTTAGAGAGAATTATGGTATCCAAAACTTGGTGGAAATTCATGAATCCCAGGTCTCTTTGGGGAATTCTATGTAGAGTCAAATATATATCCAACATACTAGAGCACGAATTGATAATATTAGAAGGGAATATGAGGGGATCTCATATATGGAACAATTTATGGAACAAGAAGGGCCTGATTCAAAACCATTGATTTATTCTGGGAGGAATCATGGATTCAATTTCCCATACTAGCGTAGTTTGGATGTTATCAAGAATTGAAGGAATTTACAATAGATAGGGTAATGTTGAATTTTACTGTATTTGGTAGGACAAAAGAGACCCAAATATGTGGAGAAAGTGGAATTCAAAATATATTGAAACTATCATAGAAACCAGGAAGCCCTGGAGGAACTATGTTCAAAAATTCAAGAGAGACCAATTAAATTCTAGGAGGGTGTTGATAAAATCATATGTGAGTATAAAATGGAGGGAAAATTCATTAGGGGAATGCTGAGGTTTAAAATGGGCCTCCTAAGGAAATAATAAAATAATAGTTAAACCAATAAAATAATATATATGAATTTGCAATTCACTTTTTGCACCACAATTCATGTAACCGTAGTTAAATTCAATTCAAAAGTTGTACCAAAATAAAATTAATAAAAAATTGTATTGAGGTGACTATAAATAAGAATGAGCATTTCAAGAAAAAGTCATTATCATTGAACAACTAATGCATTTGTGCTTTGTACTTAAATAACTTAAAATAAAATATAAATATAAATTTATAAATTCTTAATTATGTTATATGCTATTAATTAAAATTTATATTATTTAAATTTTATAATAACATGTAATTAATACACTATATAAAAATAATATAATATAATATAATATAATATAATATAACATAACATAATAAATGTATAGGGATATGCATGGTTTTTTTTAAGAAATATGAAATGACAATAATATATTTTTATTAAAAAAATGTGAAATGACATTTATTATGAGTACTTTACTTTGAATTTAAAAGTACTTAGAGCACTACCATGGTTAACCATGAGTTTTTATCGACCATTGAGAATGTGACAAGTAAGTACCTTTAACTCAAGCAATGCCACCTCAACCATTAGGAATGATGTCATCCCATAAAATGTGATTGGTTCTCATAAAGTGAATTTTAATTGTACATTTTTCATAGGAGGCCCATTTTAGACCTCAAAATTACCCTAATTAGTATCCTCAAAGAGGCATACAACTTAGAAATTAGATATGAAAATCTCCAAGAGGACCAAATTTGGAAGAAAATATGGAACTTGAAACATTGGGCCAAAGTTAGTTGGATTTTGGGCCACCACAAGACCCTCACATGGGAAGAAATTTAGAAAATAGGTTTCCAATGGCCCTCTTGAAGCAACCTATGCAAAGGGAGAAAGAAACATTGAATTACCTCATGGATGAATTCTCCTATGTCACAATCTGGTGGGATAAAGGATCTAATGTATTCTATAAATCTGAAAAAACTCATGGAAACATCATTACCACTATCTCAGAAATGGGAGACAAAAGGTACCAAATGAAATCATTAATCAGGCTTAGAAACCTAGTCCAGGTTTCGTCTTATGGGAGAATTTGAAGGAAAGGAATAGAAGGATTTTCCATGAAAAGGAGAAATGCATTGAGGATTTCAGGATAATAATTAGCACATAAATCAAGGAAACAATTCTTATTAGTAATTGGTCCTATTAAAACTATAAAGGAATCCCAAATGAAGAAGGCATTCTATGAGATCTCAATATTCATCACTCTTAGCCTTGTTCAAATTTTATCATGATATTTTGCAACAATTGGTAGATGTATGAAGCTTACATGTGAAAATTTTTGCATGATGGATATTGAAGGACAAGTTTTAGTTACATTATTTTCCAGTTGCAGTTAGAATTCAAATCACCAGTCTGAGTATTTTCTTGATAGAATCCTGAATTCTATGTCTAAGGCTTCTTGGAAATTATCCTCAAAGGCTTCTTGGAAGTTCATTGAATTTATTAGTCATGCATAAGAAATACCTTGAAGGCTCTCAAGTGGATATCTTCGAAGGAGAGGAGAGGAATGAATCTAACAAAGGTATTCTAGAAGTGGAAAATGTTATTGCTATTCTAAGAGAAGAAGGTTGGATGTTTCTTAGAATGGTAGAGAACAAAAATAAAGTATAAGCATTCTCTAGCCCCAGTCCAAGAAATTACAAAGACTTATTAAGGAAATTTAATCTTACTCATCTTTTTTCCCAATCCAAAAGCATATTTGAACTAGATGTTTCCTGAAGTAAACTTGAAATATTTGAATTAGTCATTTCCTGAAGTAAAATTGAAACATACCTTGTATTGAACCTTTGGGATCTTAGTTCATTTACCCAATTGCTGCATCGGTCCATGAGTCCTTGATCCACTCATGTGTCAACCTTTAGACCAATCATGGATCTCTCACCAAGGTCAGCTCCCAAATCCCAACGCCTAAAACTCCCTCCGATTTGAATATTGGACCTATGGCTTCAAGCAGCAGTGGATCAGAACTAAAGAAACAAAAATGTGTGCCAGGGAATGCCTAGAAGTAGGGTATTTTGAATCATATCTTTGGATTGAAAAGCAAGGACGAAAAAATACATTGGCAAGCTTCAACAACTCACTGATGCAAAGTTGCAATCCGAATGGACGAAGAAACGACAGGGTCGAGTCGTGGAAAATGCGTTCAGCATTCAGGGTGAGTCAGGTTCTACAAGGCGTCCAGAAGTTCGGTAGGGTCAAGTCTGGGTCAACCCGTGTTTGTGTGAAGAACAATGAAAATGCATTCGGAATAGTGATTCAAGCGGCGGACAGTTTCTGGGTCAAGTCGGGCAGTGCAGTGAGAGCCGGAGCAAGCTCTGGCTCCTAAAGAGTGTATTTTTTCTTGGAGGGAATAGGGAGGCTGGGGTGAAGGGTGAAATATTTTTGAGGCAGGAATTGGAAATAAAATTAAAATTTAAAAATTAAATGTAAATAATAATATTAAAAAAAAGTATATATAGTATTAAATTAAAAATCGAATATAAATAAATAAGATATTAATGTGTATATAAATTATTTAATATGTAAAACTTACAAATTTCCACACACACACATGACCCGACCTGAACTCGACCCAAACGCATTTCCTTGGGCACCCTCACACGGCACGACCCGACCCTCCCGAACTAAGGCACAAGGGAGGAAACAACAAATGGGTTGCACTAATGTTCACATTAAGGGACACGAGCGGTCACAACTTAGCATTTTTTATATGACCTCCCTCACATGACCTGACCTGAACGCGTTTCCTTGGGCGCCCTCACACAGTATGACCCAACCCGCCCGAAGGAAGGCACAAAGGAGAAAGTGGAAAATGGGTCACACAAATGTGCACAAGGCACACGAGCGGTCACGAATTAGCATTTTTGATACAACCACCATCAAATGACCTGACCCAAATGGACCTAAATGAATTTCCTTGGGCGCCCTCACACGGCACAACCCGACCCACCATAACAAAGGCATGAGGGAGTAAACAGAAAACGGTTTGCACGAACGTGCACAAGGCACGCTGGTGGTCACAAATTATAATTTTTGATACGTCTGCCCTCACATGACTCGACCCAACCCGACTCGAAGGCGTTTCCTTGGGAATCCTCTCACGGCATGACCCGACCCACCCTAATGAAGGCATAAGGGAGAAAATGACAAACGAGTAGCACGAACGTGCACAAGGCACACGGGTAGTCGCAACTTAGCATTTTTTATATGGCCGCCCAAAAATGACCTGATCTGACTCGAATGTGTTTCCTTGGGCGCCCTCACACAGCACAACCCGACCCACCCGAACGAAGGCGCAAAGGAGCAAACGAAAACGGGTTGCACGAACGTGTACAAGGCATGCAAGTGGTCACAACTTAGAATTTTTTATATGCCTTCCCTTACCGGGACTCGAACCGAACGTGTTAATCCCTTGGGCGCCCTCACACGACACGATCCGACCCGCCCGAATGAAGGCACAGGGGAGAAAATGGAAATAGGTTGCACAAACGTGCACAAGGCACACGAGCGGTCAGAACTTAGCATTTTTAACACGACCTCCCTCACACGAATTGACCCGACCCGCTTGAATGCACAACTCAAATGAAGGAACGAGGGAGAAATTGGAAAATGTGTCACATGAACGTGCACAAGGCACATGAGTGGTCACAACTTAGCATTTTTAACACGGTCCCCTGAAACGACATGACCCAACCTGACTCACCCGAGTGCACAACCGGACCCTCCTGAATGCATGACTCGACCTGCCCGAGCGCATGAACTAAATGACATGACCTAAAATGCCCGCACGCATGAACTGGCCTGCCCTAATGGCATGACCCAACCCGCCCAAACCACATGACCCGACCCACTCGAACGCGCAATCCGAATGAAGGATCGTGGGAAAAAATGACAAATGGGTCGCACGAACATGCATAAGGCACACAGGCGGTCACTAATTATCATTTTTGATGCGGCCGCCCTCACACAAAAAGAACTAACCCAACCCACCAGAATGCATTTCCTTGGGCGCCCTCACACGGCTTAAGCATTGGCAGCATTACCACTTCGTGACAGACGGTATCAGAGCTCGATTTAGGGTGAGTTGAACTTATCAAGATTTGTTGAATATTTAAGCTTGAAGCAGGAATACAACGATAGGGCTGCAGTTGGTATCTAAGCTTGGAAATTATATTAGTTTTTCTCAGTGAAACATTGGCACGGGCAAGACATTGGTCAAGGTTGAAGCTGCATAAAAAGACATGGCATGTTGGGAAGAATGTCAAGGGAGGATTTTTCATACCTTGTATGTTGTGTAACCAGCTCCAAAAATAGAAGAAAAGAGATATCAACGCCTTAGAAATAAGCCACTTTGAGGGGGCAACCTCCAATACATTACATAAATGAACAATTATTGGATGATACAATTTACAAAACCTCCTTTCTATATATAGGAGTCCATGGGGCCATAATGTAATCCTAGTGGGCCACAATGTAATCCTAGCCGACCTAACAATAATAATTTAAGGGCACAATAATAACAAAATGGGGGTTACAAGGGTACAATAATAACAATAAGGGGGTTACACTAACAACAATAAGGGACTATACTAGTAATATAGGAACCTAACATGCCCCTCTCCTTCAAAAAAGTGTTGTCCTCAATGCTTGAGTAGCTCTGGGTGCTTCTGTATAAAATTCTCATCCTCCCATGTAGAATCTTCAGTGGGTAAGTTCTTCCACTTCATGAGATACTCTGAAATTGATCGATTTCGTAGCTGTCGAGTTCTTGTTTCCGTGACTGCTTCAGGTTCAAATATGACTTTTCCTTCCTCATCAAGTTTCGGCAATATTGTTTGAACTGGAAGATTTTCACCTATAACCTTCTTTAAGCATGAAACATGGAAAATTGGATGCACTCGTGAAGAAGCAGGAAGCTCCAATTTGTATGCCATAGTACCAATATTTTGCAACACCTTGTAAGGACCATAGTACTTTGGCGATAATTTATTATCCTTCTTAGCTCGCTTGAGGGACATTTGTTTGTATGGTTGTAGCCGTAAAAATACCCAATCTCCTACATCAAAACTTCTCTCGCTGCGATGTTGATCTGCCTGTTGTTTCATTCGATTTTGTGCCAAAGTCAGGTTATCCTTTAAGAGTTGGAGAACTTCTTGCCGATGCTCGATGTGATCTTCCACTGCTTGAACCTTCGAATTTTCTCTTAAATATGATGTGATGGATGGTGGATGATATCCATAAAGTGCCATAAATGGGGTCATTTTTGCTGCAGTATGGAAGGAAGTGTTATACCACCATTCAGCAAGAGGTAACCACTTGACCCATTGTGTTTGTTTATCAGATACAAAACAACGAAGATGTCCTTCCAAACATTTATTTACTATCTCAGTTTGACCATCAGATTGAGGATGATAAGATGAGCTATGAGCTAATTGAGTACCCAAACAAGAAAATAACTCCATCCAAAAATTTCCCGTAAAAATGGGATCTCCGTCGCTCACAATAACCCTTGGGCTTCCATGTAGCTTTTGAATTCTGTCCACAAATGTAGTAGCAATTGTACTTGCTTTAAATGGATGAGATAATGCACAAAAGTGTGCATACTTGGTAAGTCTATCAACTACCACCATGATGACATTATTGCCTTCGGACTTCGGTAAACCTGTGATAAAATCCATTGAAATCTCCTCCCAACGTTGACTTGGAATGGATAAAGGTTGTAGAAGTCCCGGGGTCTTAATTGTCTCCACTTTATTCTGCTGGCAAACCAAAAATTCCACCACAAACTTTTGAATATCAGATTTAAGGCCATCCCAAAAAAATTCTTTCTTCACCCTGTGGTAAGTTTTTAAAAATCCTGAGTGTCCTCCTAAAGGAGAAGTGTGCAATTCCAGAAGAATATTTTGTTTCAGTTGGGAATTCTTACAAAGATATAAGCGATCTTTGTACCATAAGGAATCATTTTTCCAACTAAATGTATCAGATGTACTAGGATCTTGCCGCAACTTTTGAATGAGTGTCCATATATCTTTGTCCTTCTTCCATTCATCTCTTGCTTCGGTTATCCAATCTGGTTGGATAATAGAAATGGCACAAAGAAATGCTTCCACCTCTTCATTCTTTCTTGAGAGTGCATCTGCAAAAACATTAAGCTTTCCTTTTTTGTAGATTATTTCAAAGTCATAACCCAACATCTTTGTGACCCATTTTTGCTGCTCTTCTGAAGATAGTCTTTGTTCCAAAAAGTGTTTAACTCTATCATGATCAGTTTTTACCTTGAAGTGTCTTCCCATTAGGTAAGTTCGCCATTTCTTTAGTGCATGCAGTATTGCTAACATTTCCTTCTCATAAATAGGTTTTTGTAAATACTTTCCTTTGATTGGACTAGTCAACACATATTCCCCCATGGTTAGCTTGATATTATGGCATTTTCCAGAGCAATTTATAGTTCCTCCATTTGCAACCATCACTTGACATTCTGGTGCTGGGTATAGGAAACAATTTAATTCCTTGGCTACCTTACAATGAATAAAATTATGGGTGCTACCTGAATCAATCAACACTATTACCTTTTTCTTCTTGATTTGTCCTTCTATCTTGAGAGTTTGAGGAGTGGTAATCCCTGCCAGTGCATTACACGATATGGTCGGATTCATTTCTTCCTCTTCTAGGGCTGGTTCCTGGTGTATATCCTCTTCTTGTTCATTTTCTTCTTCCTCTTCACAATCTATGTAAAATAATTTCTTCTCAGCACACTTATGACCTTTAGTATATTTGCTATCACAACTGTAGCAAAGCCCTTTTGCTATTTTTTCTTCCAATTGTTGTGGTGTCAACCTTGTAGGTTGTGGAAATCTAGGTGTAGCAACACTTCCTTCTTTATAGAATTGAGTGGTAGGTTTCCTTGTCGCCATAATTTTACATTCAACTTTTCTTGCCAACCTGAATGCCTTCTCCAATGAATCAGGTTCCAAAACACGCACTTCATGTTGGATGTTATCCTTTAAAGTGCCTAGGAAGAGATCAATCCTGTGTTCCTCTGTAAGATCAGTTACCCTTATATTCAATTTTTGGAAGTCCTCAATGTGCCGCCCCACTAAACCCTTTTGTTTGAGATTTATCAATTGGGTAAAGAAGGTGTTGCTCTTTGTATCCTCATAATGTGCTATCATTTCCTCCGTAAAAATTGACCAAGTGACAATTTTTTTACGGGAGCAAAGTCATCGATACCATACAAATGTATTTTGTTCTAAATGTAAAGTTGCAATGCGTACCTTTTGTGTGTTTTGCACGTTATGGAGATCAAAATATTGCTCCATCTGTAGTATCCATGTTACAGGATCCTTTCCATCAAACTTCCTCATATCCATCTTTGGAATATGGTGGTTCTTCCTACCAACATTAGAGTTTATGAAATCACAATTAACATTTATTTTGTTCTCATCATGAGGTTCTTCTACTATCTTTTCACCATTAGGAAACCTTTCTTGTATCAACTTTGTCAAACTTTCCATGTCTGCTTTTAGAAAATTATTCATGTTTTCCATTTTATCATCGATCTTAGCTTCCATGTCATCCATCTTAGATTCCATGCCAGCCTCCATGCCATCCATCTTAGCTTCCACGCCATCCATCTTAGCTTCCACGCCTTTCTTCAAACCGTCCATTTTCACTTCCACGCCATCCATCTTAGCTTCCATGCCTTTCTTCAAACCGTCCATCTTCACTTCCACGCCTTTCTTCAAAACTTCCATTTCATTTTTTGTTGCTCTTTGCGAGAGTGAAATTTGTTGCACTTGCTCTTGTAATTTTGATAGATCATGTTGCAATTCTTCATCTTCATGAGTCATGGTAGAGCCTTTTGAAGGCTTAATGGGTGTTGAATTATTTTTAGGCGCCATTTTAGAATCCAATATTGATACCTTTTACTTGCTTTAAGGAGCTCGATATTGAAATTGAATTATCTATGTAATTGAAAATATTAAATATCTGAAATTCAGCCCTATAGTATCCCTCTTAAGCTTCCTTCAAATGCCACAGGTCTGATCTAATTTGGATTCCCCAAGACAAAGTTGTGTCCAATCTCCCACAATGACCTAATTCTGGACTGGTTTAGTAGAGCAAACTTGTAGGACTTGCCACGTGTCACTGTTTCGTCCTTTTTCTTTGAAATTGATAGCCAAGAAACTACAGTCCGTTTACTTGCGACCAATTTTTACGGCACTCAAATCCACTGCCCAGAGAGAGATTTATTGAACTTTTCCCACGATCACCTCTTTGAGATGCAATTCAGGAGCCCGAAAAAGCACTACCTTCCACAGATCATATCTCCAAAAATATTGTGAAAAAATCTCTGAAATGTTTTGATGAATTTCCTCAGGATTTCAGCTTTGCACCATACGAATTTCATATTCTGAACCTTCGTAGAAAACAATTTATAGCGAAAATTCCACGATGACCTGTTTAGGAGCTTGAAAAAAGACCTAACTTCCACAGATGATATCTCTGAAAATATTGCGAACCAGGCTCTGAAATTTTTAGAACATATTCCTCGGGATTTCAGCTTCATACCCTAAAAATTTTAGCTTCTGAAACTTCGTAGAAAAAAAGTTATAGCGAAAATTCCATGATGACCTGTTTGGAGCAGCGAAACCCTAGAATCCCAACCTCTGATACCAAATGTTGTGTAACCAGCTCCAAAAATAGAAGAAAAGAGATATCAACGCCTTAGAAATAAGCCACTTTGAGAGGGAAACCTCCAACACATTACATAAATGAACAATTCTTGGATGATACAATTTACAAAACCTCCTTTCTATATATAGGAGTCCATGGGGCCATAATGTAATCCTAGTGGCCCACAATGTAATCCTAGCCGACCTAACAATAATAATTTAAGGGCACAATAATAACAAAATGGGGGTTACAAGGGTACAATAATAACAATAATGGGGTTACACTAACAACAATAAGGGACTATACTAGTAATATAGGAACCTAACATTGTATAGGTTGAGGCATATGAAAGAAGAGCACCCACGGATTCAAGTTGAAATTTAATTCTTGGAGGAGAATGTTGATTTAGAGCTTCTTCGACTTGGTTGGGAAATGGAGCAGGATGGATCTGCAGATTTTGTTGAAGAAGAAGAAGCCGAGACATGTGAAGAAGAGGATGTTTCAGATGTGTCAATGATAGAGGAATAACTTGATGAACATGTTGGACTAGGATTGTGCACTTTGCATACATTGATGATGGAGGAAACTTATAGGGTTTAGGGGTTATTGGTTAATGGGGTTAGGGTTTAGGAGGTTAAATGGGTTAGAGATTTAGGGGGTTAAATGGCTTAGGGGTCAGGAATTAGGGTTCAAGGGGTTAGGGGTTAAGGGTTTAGATGTTTAGGGTGTTAAATGGGTTAGGGGTTTAGGGGGTTAAATGGGTTAGGGGTTAAGGGTTTAGAGGTTTAGGGTTTAGGGGTTAAATGGGTTACAAGTTTAGAGGTTTAGGGGGTTAAATGGGTTAGGGGTTGGGAATTGTGGCTAAGGATTCAAGCTCCATGGAAAAATATAAAGTCATCAAAAACCTTAAATGGTTTGGAAAATTTTTATAAAATAACTTTCCTAATAGACAAACCCCATTAGATATAGGATTCCAAAGTTGTATTTGTTTTTTAGTCAATTTAGTGTCCTAAATTGTTAACATAAATTATCGACCAGGGCTAGTAAACTGATGAAGTGTAATGCACTGTATGTGCCTAAGTGTCCCTTTTTCCTACTTCGTTGTTTTAAGTTTTTGTTGATGTTTTGGGAGTTTTTATATTTTGATCCTTAGCATTCTATTCTAAACTAAAAAGATGAGATTAAATCTATTTAAAAAATAAGGAAAGGGAAATGTTGTCAAATGAATTAAAACAGAGTTTTATTTACAAGTTTTTGGAGTCTATTTTCTAATTAAGAAATGATGAAAACTAAAAATCCTAATCCATGGATATTGCAGCTTAATTGAAGATTCAAGAAATGAAAACAACTAATAACTCAAACAATTAAGTTTTAATGGAAAAGCTTTTGAAAGAGATTAATTGTAGTGTAATGAGGATCTCCTATGACATGAAATAAAAAGCTAAAACAATCAATAACTCAAAAACATTATAACTGAATCCAATTCATTCAATTAAGGTTTATTGGAAAAGATTTTGAAAGAGATTAATTGTAGTGTAATGACGATCTCCTATGATATGAAATAAAATGTTGAAACAATCAATAACTCAAAAACATTACAATTGAATCCAATTCATTCAATTAAGGTTTATTGGAAGAGCTTTTGAAAGAGATTAATTGTAGTGTAATGAGGATCTCCTATGACATGAAATAAAATGCTGGACAATTACTGGATCTATAAGTCACTAAACATTTTAATTTAAGATTTAAATGGTATTTACTTGGTCGAGCACAGTAACTGTTAACTATGAAATACGAGAAATGAAACCTAGGCAATCATTGTTCTTATAAGTCACTTATCTATTATTCAATAGATTTTACTTAGTTCGATCCAACAATTGAAAATTATGAAAGCAATAATTTGATAAAAAATTAAAGAGAAATACTAAGCAGAAACTGAAATAAACTTAGCTAGAAAACACATGAAACCTCCTCGAATAGCAGGGGCCCTATGCTACCAATTTGGTGTAATCCTTTAGCTCCTTAAAATTGTAATCAGAACAACATCAAGGCTAATATCCTTTTATTAAAACAGTGCTTGAAAAATAGAGTATCACTGTGATTCTGAATGTGTTATCAACCATCCTTTCTCGGTTCTATAAAGCTTAATTTATATGCAAATTCATAACTAATGTCGAAAAAAATAGCTACAAGTGTAATCTTCTAGTCGAAATTGAATTGAGACTCTTTTGAGACTAGTGATTTGCTGCAAAGCAAATCAGGAGTCCTAATTTCTGTAGAAAACAGTTTCTTTGACTCTTGCTTTGACCATTGGATTAGACACCTCCAGTTTTCGATTCAATCCTCGTGGACAGGAAGGAATCATGTAGGGAATATTTGAGAACTACCTGTGTGTGCCTTTTCTCCAATTGACACCTGCATCATTGATCCAGATTTTATGCAGGAACGCAACAGAATACAGATATAACCATAGATATAGAGATGCAGCGAAAATAATGCTTCATTTTATTAATAAAATAATGATTGCAATAAGCTTACAAACATAATGGAAATAAGCTAGGGCGCTGGTAGCGTATCTCTGAGAAGAGATGTAGCGTACGCAGGCCTCTAAACTGTGTTACATTGAGGCTCACAGGCCTATTACAGACATAATGGAAATAGATGAGCTAGGGTACTGGCAGCGTATCCCTGAGAAGAGATGTGGCGGCTACCAGCCCTTGAACTGTGTTACAATGCAGACATGATGGAGATGTGGCGAGCTAGGGCACTGGTAGCGCTTATCTCTGAGAAGAGATGTATCGGCTCCCAACCCCCTGAACTGTCTTACAATGAGGCTCGAGGGCCTATTTATTGTTGAGAAACAATGTACAATCCGAAACGTCCAAAACCCTAACCGTAGGAGATGAAGCGCCAAAACTGTGGGCCCCGTTTGGGTAAATTGGTGGTTCAACTTCCCGGGGACGTAACTTTGGCATCCGATCTCCGTTTGATGCGCTCAATAGCTCGTTAGAAAGATCTGTCCGAGGAGTACAATTTTTGAATGAGCAACATCGGTCCATGGACCCATGTTGCTCTCCGTTTTCCCAAAAAAACGTCGTTTAGGGCCTCAAAACGGCTCCGGAAGTTCAGGACCCGAAAAACTGCTAAAAATAGTAAGTTGTGCCGAAACTTACAAAATGAAATAACTGATGGTGGGGGTTCAAATGGACTCGATGGGTGGCCACCAATATCCACCTGGATTATTAATGCCCAAAAACGGCTCCGGGTGTGTAGGACCCGAAAACCTGCTATAAATAGTAAGCTGTGCTGAAGCTAAAAAACTGAAAGAATTGATGCTGCGGGTCCAAATGGAATAGGTGGGAGGCCACCGATATCCACCTGGATCATTCCTCCCTCCTTAGGAAGCAATGGTCTCCATTGCATTAAGTTCCTCCATGGGGGGGGGGAATTTTGCTGAACTTGGTGTTGGATTTAGATGTGCCACCGGTGGGCAGCCATTGAAGGATCTGAAAAAAAAAAAAAATTGTCCATCATCGCGTTCCTCTGTTTCTCGAGGGCATCCTCGAGCAAGATTTTGATAGGATCTCCTGCTCCCTCGTCTTTCTTTCCTTCCGCCATGGGGGGTCGTCGGGGTTGCGAGGTTGAACTCCTTATACCCTGGCCGCATTGGGGACATGAAGAGAAAAACAGAGAAAGAGCAGACCCCCTCTGATACCACTGATCCGGATTTTATGCAGGAACGCAACAGAATACAGATATTACCATAGATATAGAGATGCAACGGAAATAATGCTTCAATTTATTAATAAAAGAATGACTGCAATAAGCTTACAAACATAATGGAAATAAGCTAGGGCGCTGGTAGCGTATCTCTGAGAAGAGATGTAGCGTACGCAGGCCTCTAAACTGTGTTACATTGAGGCTCTCAGGCCTATTACAGACATAATAGAAATAAAATAGCTGTGGCAATCGCGCCGTATCCCCGAGAAGAGATGTGTCGGCTACTAGCCCCGAACCGTGTTACAAATGCGTACATAATGGAGATATGCGAGTTAGGCACCGGTAGCTTTATCTCTCGAGAAGAGATGTATCGGCTCCCGCCCCCGAACCGAGTTACAATGAGGCTATGCAGAACGCAACAGAATATAGATATAACCATAGATATAGAGATGCAGCGGAAATAATGCTTCATTTTATTAATAAAAGAATGACTGAAATAAGCTTACAAACATAATGGAAACAAGCTAGGGCGCTGGTAGCGTATCTCTGAGAAGAGATGTGGCGTACGCAGGCCTCTGAACTGTGTTACATTGAGGCTCACAGGCCTATTACAGACATAATGGAAATAAAATAGCCAGGGTACTGGTAGCGTATCCCTAAGAAGAGATGTGTCGGCTAGCAGCCCCTGAGCTGTGTTACAATGCAGACATAATGGAGATATGGCGAGCTAGGGCACTGGTAGCGCTTATCTCTGAGAAGAGATGTATCGGCTCCCAGCCCCCTGAACTGTCTTACAATGAGGCTCGAGGGCCTATTTATTGTTGAGAAACAATGTAGAATCCGAAACGTCCAAAACCCTAACCGTAGGAGATGAAGCGCCAAACCGTGGGCCTCATTTCCGTTTGGGTAAATTGCGGTTTAACTTCCCGGCGTAACTTTGGCATCCGATCTCCGTTTGATGCGCTCAATAGCTCGCGGAAAGATCTGTCCGAGGAGCACAATTTTAATGAGCAACATCGGTCCGTGGACCTTACAAGCCGCTCTCCATTTTCACAAAAAACGTCTTTACCCCAGTTGATACGTGAATCGTGCAGGACCCGAAAAACTGCTAAAAATAGTAAGTTGTGCCGAAACTTACAAACTGAAATAACTGCTGGTGGGGGTTCAAATGGACTTGATGGGTGGCCACCAATATCCACCCGGATTATTAATGCCCCAAAACGGCTCCGGGTGTGCAGGACCCGAAAACCTGCTATAAATAGTAAGCTGTGCTGAAGCTGGAAAACTGAAAGAATTGATGCTGCGGGTCCAAATGGAATAGGTGGGAGGCCACCGATATCCACCTGGATCATTCCTCTCTCCGTAGGAAGCAATGGTCTCCATTGCGTTAAGTTCCTCCATGGGGGGGAAATTTTGCTGAACTTGGTGTTGGATTTAGATGTGCCACCGGTGGGCAGCCATTGAAGGATCTGAAAAAAAAAAAATTGTCCATCATCGCGTTCCTCTGTTTCTCGAGGGCATCCTCGAGCAAGATTTTGATAGGATCTCCTGCTCCCTCGTCTTTCTTTCCTTCCGCCATGGGGGGTCGTCGGGGTTGCAAGGTTGAACTCCTTATACCCTGGCCGCATTGGGGACATGAAGAGAAAAACAGAGAAAGAGCAGACCCGCTCTGATACCACTGATCCGGATTTTATGCAGGAACGCAACAGAATACAGATATAACCATAGATACAGAGATGCAACGGAAATAATGCTTCAATTTATTAATAAAAGAATGACTGCAATAAGCTTACAAACATAATGGAAATAAGCTAGGGCGCTGGTAGCGTATCTCTGAGAAGAGATGTAGCGTACGCAGGCCTCTAAACTGTGTTACATTGAGGCTCGCAGGCCTATTAAAGACATAATGGAAATAAAAGAGCTATGGTACTGGCAGCATATCCCTGAGAAGAGATGTGGCGGCTACCAGCCCTTGAACTGTGTTAATATGCAGACATGATGGAGATGTGGTGAGCTAGGGTACTGGTAGCGCTTATCTCTGAGAAGAGATGTATCGGCTCCCAGCCCCCTGAACTGTCTTACAATGAGGCTCGAGGGCCTATTTATTGTTGAGAAACAATGTAGAATCCGAAACGTCCAAAACCCTAACTGTAGGAGATGAGGCGCCAAAACTGTGGGCGCCCGTTTGGGTAAATTGGTGGTTCAACTTCCCGGGGGCATAACTTTGGCACCCGATCTCCGTTTGACGCGTTCAATAGCTCGTTAGAAAGATCTATCCGAGGAATTCAATTTTTGAACGAGCAACATCGGTCCGTGGACCCATGTTGCTCTCCGTTTTCCCAAAAAATGTCATTTAGGGCCTCAAAACGGCTCCGGAAGTTCAGGACCCGAAAAACTGCTAAAAATAGTAAGCTGTGTTGTAACTTAAAAACTGAACGAACCGATGGTGGGGGTTCAAATGGAATAGGTGGGTGGCCACCAATATCCACCTGGATCATTAATGCCCCAAAACGGCCCTCCGGCCGGTGTGCAGGACCCGAAAACCGCTATAAATAGTAAGTCAGGTCAAGCCGAAAACCGAAAGAATTGATGCGTCGCCTGTCCAAATGGAATAGGTGGGAGGCCACCGATATCCACCCGGATCAATCATACTTAAACACAAAAATAGATGTAGAACGCTTGACTGGCTACAAAATGCCTGTATGCTGTGGCTAAACTGTTCAAAATGATTAAAATAGAAAAAATCACAAACATACAACATGTTAATCATTTTTATGTAACCTTTAAGAAATCTTAATCATTCTTCATTGTTTTTTAGGCTTATGAAGTGATAAAGAAATGATGAAATGAAGTGAAGGTTTGCAAAAGAGAAGATAATTCTAGGGCTCAACATACCCCCACTGCAAAACTATTGCATGTCCTCATGCAATTCCGTCAAAACTTTATTCCATGTGCTCTGAAACCTCTGCTAGAACATCTAGCTTTATCTTTCTGCTTCTTTTGGTGGATAGTGTCATTCTGGGTTTTCTCATGAATAATTTGAACCTAAGGTTTATGAGGGCCCTGTTAAGTTTCTTATTTTTCTTCTTTAGCTTCCTGTTTTCTTTATGCAGTGTACCCAATTGCAAAGTGAGAGTATCATTCATAGCATTCTTCAATTTAACTTGTTCTCTCAAGATTTCATTCTCATTCTTGATATGTTCATTCAGTATCTCCAATTCATAATTATCTTTTCTTAGGGCTTCTATTGGAGGTTCTTGTGGTCTGAGGGATATTTCTTGATTTTTTGAGGCTTTTCTTTCCAGAGATTCCACATAATCATAAATTTGCTGTTGAGTTGGGTCTATATCAGGAGTTCCTTTGTTAGGGTCTTTTTCAAACTGATGTAAATGATATCTACCAACTAGTGTTTGAACCACAGTTTCTTCATCTTCAACATCTATAATTCATGTGTTCTTAACCAATGTCCTTTTCATTATTTCTTTGAGTCTATAACTTCTCCTTAACTTTGGTGGATTTTCATTTTTTTAATCAGTATATTCACTTGTTATCTTAGCTTTTCTCTTGACCCTAATTTGTTTCCTAATATTTGTCAACTTTTCAGAAATCAATTATTCACTCTTTTCTTGTGATGATGTATCATGTTTATTTTTAACAACTTTATCAGTTTTTATTCTCTTGCTTCTTCTAACAGTCTCTTCTTTAGATGGTGTTTCCTCTAGCTCTTGAAAATGATTTCTTAAAAGAAACTCTTTCGAGTTATCTCCTATTTTCTTCAAATGGAATTCAATCAGAATTTTAACTAAACCATGGTGGTGTAGAGTAGTTTCTAGAAATTGGAATCTTTTATGAACATTGGAAGCCATTATTTTCAAGCTTTTAATCAAGAAGAAAGGTATATTTATTTCTCCATCATTTAGGAAATTCATTAACAACCTGATAAGATAAACATACATTGTACCAAATCTACCTTCACATGTTATAATTTTTTGCAAAATTAATAACATGTTTCTCCATTTACTTTTTAAAGCTGTGCTCGGAATTCCTTTTCTAAATATTGTAACGTCCATACCTGGATTCTTCAACATTTGTTTCCAAGACTCATTATGAAACTCCTTATTCTTGAACCAATGTTCTCCTTGTCTTGGCAATTCTATGGCTTTGGCTATAAACGACTCTATTATGGTAAACTTAATGTCTCCATTTTCCACTTCTGATCCATAAAATGATCTAGCAAATGATTTTGTAATTTATTTATGGAACCCATTGAATTTTTCTACAAAAATCAACCACCCAACTTACTGTAATAGCCCCTTAACTTGTGGGTATCCTTCTAAGTACTTGACTCCAATTGGTTCTGTTCTCACAATTAACCCATTTCTTCTTTGTACATATTTCTTCTTTTTCTTAGTTGTGGGGTCTAATGCTTTGTTTCTGATCCTGTGTCTGAAGAAAGAGTAGTTTCTGAAGGATGTATTTCCCTTAAAATGACTTCTCTGTTCCTGCAAATGAACTGGCTACAGAATATAATGGTAGTGAGTGAATGAGGTGGTGAATGAACAAGGTGATGGGAAAATGATGAAATTAATTTGAGGGTTTGATATGGAATGAAATAGGTATGAAGATATTTATGATGATCTTCAGAATCATAACTAAGTGATGCGATCTTTTAAAGACGTGGCCTAATAGGTCACGTCGAAGATTTTGACCGTTAGTCACTTAATTAATGATGAACCGTTATGGAACGTAGGGTAAGGGATATGGTCAAGGTGTTTTATGATAAATTAAGATAAATTTGAATGATAGATTTACTTAGGAGACATATGATTAAGCATATTGTATCTTTTTCATGTTTTTATATTTTTACTATCAAAATAACTTTGCACAATTTACCTCAAACCTTCTTGATTTTGTTGCTTATTGTGTTTTTCCTTAATTTGTGTAATGTTGGTCTTTTAAGCTCCATAGTATCCTTTGACTATCATCATTTTTTTATTGAAGTAGGCTGCAGATTCAGATTAGCTGCTAAACAAGATTGGCTACACAACAGACAGTTGCAGAATGTACCTGTCAAAAGATTATGAAATATGGATATGGAATGTAATGAGATGGAACATGAGTATGGAATGGAATGAAATGGAAGTATGAAATGGAATGAAATATGAGTATGGGATGGAATGAAATATGAATGAAGTGAAGTACGGAGTGAAAAATGGACCTGCAACTTGTAATTTTATGAATATTTAGTTGTAGAAAAAGAAAAATTGAAAGTATAGGGTGTCCGAAAATTTTTGATTTTCACCCTGCACTTTCTGCATAAATATGCCAATCACTGATTGGTTTTCATATTTATACTTTATTATTATTATTTTTTAATCATTGAAGAAAAATACAAACTAAGTGAAGAAAAAATATTTTTCTTCACTAACTTCATATCATTGTTATCTTGGAATTTTCTGACAAATTCTTCTCTTGAAAGTGGTTTATGATACAATTTCAGTCTATGCCCATTTAAAAGAAATGATACCTTTCCTTCATCTATTGTTCTAATCTTTATTTCTCCATTTTCATATATTTTCTCAATTTCATATGGCCCAAGCCAATGGGTTTGAAATTTACCTTGAAAATCTTTGAATTTTGAATCGAACAAGAGTGCCCAATCACCTTCTTTAAATTTCTTTTCTTTGATATATTTTTCATGCCATCTAGTCATTTGTTGTTGGAATATGTTTGTTCTTTGGAATGCATCTTGTCTGATCTCATCTAGTTCATTAATTTTCTCTGGTCCGTGCTTCTATGCTTCTATCAAATCAAGTCCTAGTTTGACTGCCATCTTGAAAGTTTGGATCTAAAACTCTATGGGAAACAGGACTTGTTTTCCATAAACAAGTTCATAAGAACTGTGTCGTATTGTGTTTCTCCATGTAGTTCTATAGGCCCATAAGGCTTTAGGAAGCCTTTCTGCCGAATCTCTTTTATGTAAATGAACAGTCTTTGTAAGAATCCCTTCGATCACCTTATTGGTAGATTACACTTGGCCATTTGCTTGTGGATGGTAGGGAGTAGATTTCCTGTGCCTAATTTTGTAATTCTCTACCATTTTATCCACCATATTTGATGTGAATTGAGCTCCTTGATCTGTGGAAATTTCTCTTGGGACACCAAAACGAGTAAAAATATCCTCAAAAAGAAAATTAACTACAGATGTTTCATTATCAAAAAGTAATGCCTTGGCTTCTACCCATTTAGTGACATAATCAGTGCAAACTGGGATATGCTTCTTTTGTTTTGATGGAGGATTAATAGGTCCTACAAAATCCAAAGCCCATTTCTCAAAAGGTTCAATATGTACCTGAGGTTGTAATGGAATTTCACTTGAAGGAGAAGGTTTCCCTACCCTTTGGCAGCTGTCACACCTTTTGACATATTCTTTAGCATATTTAAAGATGGATGGCCAATAATATCCTAGATGAAGGATTTTATAAGCTGTCCTCTTGTCAGCAAAATTTCCACCACAAGGTTCATCATGACATGCCTTAAGAATCTCGGGCATCTCATCTTCCCGAACACATCTTCTGATAATAAGGTTTGGACCTGTCCTGTATAATTCATTAGCAATCCATGAAAATTTTTCACTTTCATAAATTATTCTTCTTTTATCTCTTGTATTCATAATTGAAGGAAACTTTCCTAAAACCAAATAATTGGAAATGTCTGCAAACCAGGGATTTTGAGTAGTTATTGCAAAGAGATATCCATCAGGGAATTATCTTCAACTGGAGTATTGTCTTTAATTTTTTGGATTCTAGATAGGAAAACAACCACTGTGTTTTGTTTCTAGGCCTATCTAGAATGGTGATGTTAAATTCTTGTAAAAGCAATAACTATCTTATGACTCTGCCGTTAGTGATTGATTTATTCTTTAAATGCTTAATTGTAGAGCGATCTATGTGAACAAAGGTTTCATAGCCTGTTATATAATGTCTAAATTTATTTATAGCATGAGAAATAGCTAAGAATTATTTTTCAGTTACAGTATAATTCAACTCTGAAGGATTCAAATTTTTACTTGTATAGTAGATGGCATAAGGGATTAGGTCTTTTTTTCCCAACACAGCTCCTAGGGTTGTATCTGAGGCATCTGTTGAGATATGAAAAGGTAATTTCCAGTTAGGTCACCTTAAAATAGGTGCTTCAGATATTTTTGTTTTCAGGGTTTCAAATGCTAACTGGCAGTCAAAATTGCATTTGAATTCATAGTCCTTGGTGAGTATTTTGAAAAGTGGAGATGCTATCTTGGTGAAGTTTTCTATAAATATTCTATAGTATCTTGTAAATCCTAGAAAACTCCTAACATCTTTTGAAAACTTGGAACTAATAGTCTAGATATGACTTCAACTTTTGACTCATCAACTCTAATCCCATCTCCTGAGATATGATATCCTAGGACAATCCCTTCAGTAAACATCCTAAAAAAAATTTCATGACTTAATGAAAGGTTTTCTTCTTTACACATTTTTAGAACTTTTTCCAAGTTTTCTAAGGCTTCTTGAAATGTATTACCATAGACTGTGAAATCATTCATATATACTTCTACACAATCATGTATTAGATCTGAAAAGACTCCCAATAATTCCCTTTGGAATGTTGCAGTTGAATTTCGCAATCCAAAAGGTAATACTCGGTAGGCATGAGTTCCCTAGGGACAGGTAAATGTGGTTTTATCTTGATCCTCAAGTGCAACCTGAATTTGATTATAACCACTGAAGCCATCCAAAAATGAAAAGTACTTTTTTCCTACTAATGTATCTAACACCTGATCTATAAAAGGTAAAGGAAAATGATCTTTAAGAGTAGCTTTGTTTAATTCCCAGTAGTCAATGCATACCCTCCATTTACCATTTTTCTTGGGTACAATCACCAAAGGAGAAACCCATTGACTATCTGAAATGGGATAAATAAAGTTGACATTTAACAATTTCTGCAACTCTTCTTTAACAATCTCCCTAAGGTTTGGATTCATCCTTCTCTAAGGCTATCTGATTGGTTTACAATTTTCCTCTATGTAGATATGATGAGTGCAAGTCTTAGGGTTAATCCCTTTCATATCAATGTATTCCCATGCATATGCAGAGGAATGTCTCTGTAATGTTTTGACTAGCTTCTCTTGTTGAGATTTTTCCAGGTTTTTATTTATGTTTAAGGTTTTTCGTGGAAATATTTCAATTGTAGAGCTACCAAATTCTACCATGGAGTAAAGAGACATTTGTCTTGATGACAAAAATTCAATATTGGATTCTTCTTGAAATTGTTCATGTCTGTATTCTGAAGAAGATTCATGATTTTCTAGAACATTTAGAATCTGATTATCCTCACTGATTTTTGAAATAGTGAAGAGAGGTTGTATATATTCTTCATCATCAATCCATTGATTATCATATATTTCTGTGATTGTTCTTGTTGGAGGATACAAAGTAAATTTCTTGGTTGAACTACCATCAGAGATGTACATATCACCGGATCTACAATTAATGAAGGCATCAACTGTAGCTAACCAAGGTCTTCCTAATATAATAGGATGTCCTCCTGGATCATTTTTAGGAGTTAGGATCATGAAATCCACAGGGTACTCCCAAGAATCTAAGGACACTAAAATATCTTCTAATACCCCATCTGGTTTGATTACAGATCTATCTGCTAACTGTAGTAATGTGGGTGTATAAAGAATATTAGGAAGCTTTAGTTTTTCCATGTTTTTCTTACTCATGGTATTTATTGTTGCTCCTATATCAATTAATGTGTTTGGTATTTCAATTCCCTTGATATGTGTTTTGACAACTAGACTTCCATGATCTAGATATTTTGGAATAACAATCTTTCCCATCATTATGTCTACTATTTTTCCTACTAGTTGTATTCTATTTATCTCTTTTATTTTTCTTCCTGGTTTTTTCATACTCAAATCCTTTATTGTTTTTGCTAATATTGGGATCTCCTTGATGGCTTGTAATAATTGAATCTTAATACAAACATTTCTCAGTTCATATAGGAAATCATAGTTAGGCATCATAATTTGTTTCTCTACACCTTTATCAATTTGTAATCTTTTAGGAAAAGGAGGTGTAGAAGTAGATGTTGATGGTTGCTCTAACATAGGAGTTGAAATCACTAGTTCTTTTTGTTTTTCTTTTTCAATATTTTGGTTTTGAAGAGATGTGATTTCTTTATAACTTTTATTCACCCGTAGAGAATCTTCCTCGGAATTATTTTTTTCTTGTATAATTATAGAAGGCTTCCTCTTTTCAAGTATTCTTCTAGACCTAAGTTGGACATCATTAAGGTCTAAAGGAATAATCAAATAAGTTGGAAATTGTTGTCCTTGTATCATATATGTCTTCTGAGGATTTTTATTGTTGGGGTTTGGTATTGGCTAGGTAGGTAACTGGTTTGGTTTCTGAGGAAATGGTAACGGAAGTGGTGGATTTTGATTATGATTTTGATGTTGTGGATTCTACTGAGGATTTTGTTGAGGAGAAAAATTTGGATATGATGGATAAGATGGATAAGATGGTGGATATTGATAATACTGAGAGAACCTACCATAAGGATTTTGTGCTTCTTGAGCCCAAGATTGAGATTTATTTTTAAATTGCGGCCAAGGTTGCTGCGAAGAATTCCAATTTGATGGGGGTTGATTATACATCTGATTATTAAACCCTTGTGTTTGAGGTCCCTCCCAAGGTTTTCTAGAGACAAAATTAAGAGATTCTGTGGAATTTGTGGTTGTTTCTTCTTGAAAGATAGCTTTAAGGCCAGGGATTGAAGGAAAATTCTTGGTCTCATTCTTTTCTGAACAAATTGAATAGGTCTCTATTACTTTTGCATCAAGAGGACACTCTCTTAAGGCATGCTTCTTTCTACATTTGGGACGAAATATTGCTAAGGCATCAGTTTCGCTTTCTGCTTGTTTTGTAGTTTAAGGGTATCTATTTGTTCACTAAGACTCCCTATAATATCAGTTTTGAATTCATCAAGCATATTTCCTATTTCTGCCCTACTTACTATTCCAGATGCAGATTTGTTTTCCCTTGCAAGAGTAGGGTCTCTTAGTCCTTTCAAGATTTTAGATTTTCCTCTTGAGAGATTAATACATAGTTCTACTATATCATGTAATGAAAGTTGAGATATATCTCCTTTCCCCATCATGTTAAGGATATCTATCCATTCATCCCTAATTGTTTTCAACAAAATAACTTTCAAAGTGTATTGATCTAAGCTTTGCATTTTTTCCCTTTTAATGTTATAATTAAATCTTTCAAGTAAATCTTCCATATTTTCATCCTCTTTTTGCATCATTTTGAACACTTCTTCCTTATGGTTGACTGGTATACAGTAATCCAGATATCTTTCTAGAAATGCTTTCCTCATATCATTCCATGTCCAAATAGACCTAGTGATTAGACTCATAAACCATTTTAGTGCTACTCCTTTCAATGTTGAAGGGAATAGTTTAAGTTTTTGAGCATCCTGAAGATAATCATAAGTTCTGCATAGAACTTCAAATTCAAATAAGAATGTCTCAGGGTATTCACTTTTTAGTACATGAAAATTTGGAAGAATAGAGGGTGAGATATTTTTCATGGTAGCATTTGTTTCTTCATCTATTATAGGGAATCCAAAGGAGCTTTCAATTCCCCTTCTACCTCTACCTCCTTCTACATTTTCTCTTCCTCTTCCTCTATCTCCTCCTCTACCTCTACCCCCTCCAAATAGAAAATTTTCTCCATTAAGGATTTCTCCTTCCCCTTCTCCTTCTTCTCCCCTTCTTGCAATGATAGATTCTTCTGAACTAATATAAGGTTCAGTATGGAGAACTAATTGTTCTTCTGGTTCTTCTATCAAGGGTATATTGAAAAAGATTCCTCCTCTTCCTCTTCACTAGGGATTTGTAATTCTTCTGTTGGAATATATTCTCCTGTAGAAGTGAAAAAGGTTATTCCTCCTGCAGGAGTCCTTTGATCTTCTTCCTCTAGAATTGTTTCAGTGGATGAAGTGGGAGATCTTGCTAATTGGATATATTATCTTGAAACTTCTGGAAGCCTATGACCAGTATAGTATGGAATATGGGTTTGAGATGAAGGTGTGCTACTTCTTGGTCTTGGTGATGTGAGTGGCATTTTGGGAATTAAGCTTTTGCCTCTTATAAATATACCCCTGGAGTCTCTTTCTCTACGCATATCATTGTTTTTGGGATGTAAGAAATAAGGCTACCTAGCTACACTTCCCCGACAACGATGCCAAAATTCTTAGCCAATTTAGTGTCCTAAATTGTTAACACAAATTATCGACTAGGGCTAGTAAATAGATGAAGTGTAATGCACTATATGTGCCTAACTATCCCTTTTTCCTACTTCGTTGTTTTAAGGTTTTGTTGATGTTTTAGGAGTTTTTATATTTTGATCCTTAGCATCCTATTCTAAAATAAAAAGATAAGATTAAATCTATTTAAAAATGAAGGAAAGGGAAATGTTGTCAAATGAATTAAAGCATAGTTTTATTTACAAGTTTTTGGAGTCTATTTTCTAATTAAGAAATGATGAAAACTAGAAATCCTAATCCATGGATATTGCAGCTTAATTGAAGATTCAAGAAATGAAAACAAGTAATAACTCAAACATTACAACTGAATCCAATTCATTCAATTAAGGTTTGTTGGAGGAGCTTTTGAAAGAGATTAATTGTAGTGTAATGAGGATCTCCTATGACATGAAATAAAATGCTGAGATGATCAATAACTGAAAAACATTACAACTGAACCCAATACATTCAATTAAGGTTTATTGGAAGAGCTTTTGAAATAGATTAATTTTAGTGTAATGAGAATCTCCTATGATATGAAATAAAATGCTGAAACAATCAATAACTCAAAAACATTACAACTGAATCCAATTCATCCAATTAAGGTTTATTGGAATAGATTTTGAAAGAGATTAATTGTAGTGTAATGAGGATCTCCTATGACATGAAATAAAATGTTGGACAATTATTGTATCTATAAGTCACTAACCATTTTAATTTAAGATTTAAATGGTCTTTACTTGGTCGAGCACAGTAACTGTTAACTATGAAAGGTGAGAAATGAAACCTAGGCAATCACTATTCTTATAAGTCACTTATTTATTATTCAATAGCTTTTACTTAGTTTGATCCAGCAATTGCAAATTATGAAAGCAATAATTTGAGCAAAAAGTAAAGAGAAATACTAAGCAGAAATTGAAATAAACTTAGCTAGAAAACACATGAAACCTCCTTGAATAGCAGGGGCCCTCTGCTACCAATTTGGTGTATTCCTTTAGCTCCTTAAAATTGTAATCAGAACAGCATCAAGGCTAATCTCCTTTTATTAAAACAATTCTTGAAAAACAAAGTATCACTTTGATTCTGAATGTGTTATCAACCATCCTTTATCGGTTCTACAGGGCTTAATTTATATGCAAATTCATAACTAATGTCGAAAAAAAAATAGGTACAGGTGTAATCTTCTAGTCGAAATTGAATTGAGACTCTTTTGAGACTCGTGATTTTCTGCAAAGAAAATTAGGAGTCCTAATTCCTGTAGAAAACAGTTTATTTGACTCTTTCTTTGACCATTGGATTAGACACCTCCAGTTTTCGATTCAATCCTCGTGGATAGCAAGGAATCATGTGGGGAAGATTTTAGAACTACCCATGTGCGCCTTTTCTCCAATTGACACTTGCATCATACTTAAACACAAAAATAGTTGTGGAACACTTGACTGGCTACAAAATTCCTGTATTCTGTGGCTAAACTGTTCAAAATTATTAAAACAGCAAAAATCACGAAAATACAACATGTTAATCATTTGTATGTAACCTTTAAGCAATGTTAATAATTATTCATTGATTTTTAGGCTTATGAAGTGATAAAGAAATGATGAAATGAAGTGAAGGTTTGAAAAAGAGAAGAAATTCTAGGGCTCAACATTTGTAGAAAGTTGTTCATCTTGAAAGGTGGAGGGAACTAAACACAAAGTGGGAGGAAAAATTCTATTGATTAAAAATTAAGATTGATTGTTGAAAACTCTCAAAATGAATATTTGGGGATAGAGGGAAAAATAAGTATGACTATGAAATGGAGCCTTAGAACAATAGGGAGGCTCAAATATAGTTCACCCATGAAATTTTTGGTTCTGACAAAGTGAGAGGGTTTTGAGGTGCCCATAAGAATCGAGCCCACAAAAGAGTGATTATCGTTTATAAAGAAGATATATTAATAATCCTGGAGAGTGCTACCCACCAACCTGTAGAGTAGCTCTAGAGGAGTCCTCAAGATACCAATTAGAAAAATTTTATTTGAAAGAAAAAAAAAACAATTGATGCCCCACAAAAACTTTCCATCAATAGATCAAGAAATAAATTAAAATTTGTCATTGCAGAGATGACCTTGAGTCTGTCATATTCCCATTTTTGTTGTACTAAATTACCATATCATGAAATCACATCAAGGAATCTTCAATCTATGTCAACATACTCCATTTGTAAATGGCCAGTATGCTTATAATGTTAGATGCAGTAGATTGCACAAAACTGGGATTATAGATCCTTGCATTGATAAATTTGGCTTCTTAGCTTACAATGCAGTCTAAGTAATGGTTAATTTTGTTCATACTTCGTTCTGAAATATTGTAGGTGTTTTATTTTATAGATTATATTCATCTACCTAGTGCCCCAACATGACTTGATAAGAATGGATACTTGTTTGCTTCTATTTTGAGTTGTTTTTTAAAGGCATTGAAGTTGGTTGTTTGATAAAGGAAAGAAACATTGATTTAGGTTGTTTACCATTGTTTGTAATCTAGCAAAATCCAACCACACTCTAATTCTGTCCACCAGACAAAATGTCTACCATACCTTAATTTTACAGGCATGTGCATGCTTGATAAATTTGAAATCACACACTTATGTACCAGAAATTCACCATTGGCTAACCCAACCCACTCGAACGTATTTCCTTGGGCAGCCTCACATGGCACGATCCAACCTGACCCTCCGGAACGCATTTCCTTAAGTGCCCTCACATGACCCAACACGACCTACTTGAACGTGTTCTCTTGGGTGCCCTCACATGACTCGACTCGACACGACACGACCCACCCGACTTGACCTGACCCACCCAAATGTGTTTCCTTGGGTGCCCTCACATGACACGACTCGACCCAACTTGCCTGAACGTGTTTCCTTAGGCGGCCTCACACATCATGACCCGACCCAACCTTACCTGACCCACCCGAACGTGTTTCCTTGGGCGCCCTCACACGACTCAACCTGACCTGACCCGCCCAAACACATTTCCTTGGGCTCCCTCACAGTATGGCATGACTCGACCTGACCCAACCTGAACACATTACCTTCAGCACCATCACACAACCCGACCTAACCCGACCTACCCGAACGTCAAAGGCACAAGGGAGAAAATGGAAAATGGCTAGCATGAACGTGCACAAGGCACATGGGTAGTCAAAATTTAGCATTTTTTATACGACCTCCCTCACACAATCTGACCTAAATTCGTTTCCTATGGCGCCCTCACACGACACAACCTGAGCCGCCCGAATGAAGGCACGAGGGAGAAAATGTAAAACAGATTGCATAAACATGCACAAGGAACACGAGTGGTCACAACTTAGCATTTTTTATACGGCCATCCTCACACGACCCAACCCGACCTGACCCGACCCGCACAAACGCGTTTCCTTGGGTGCACTCGCATGACCCGACCCAACCCGACCCGAACCGACCTGCCCGAACGCATTTCCTGGGCGCCCCCACACGACCCAACCCGACCTGCCTCGACTCGCCCACCTGAATGCATTTCCTTGGGTGCCCTCATGTGACACGACCCGACCTGAACCACCTGTACACGTTTCATTAGGTGCCCTCACACGACCTGACCCGACCCACATGAACGCATTTCCTTGGGCGCCTACACACGGCCTGACTCGACTCGACCCTCCCGAATGCATTTTCTTGGGCGCCCTCACATGACATGACCCGACCTAACCCAACCCACCTGAGATTTTTTCCTTGGGCACCCTCACATGACACATCCTGACCCAACCCGCTTGAACACGTTTCCTTGGGATGCCTCACACGTGATGACCCGACCGGACCCAATCACTGGACCTACCCGAATGCATTTCCTTGGGTGCCCTCACACGACCCGACACAACCTGACCCGACCCAACCCGCCTGAACACATTTCCTTGGGAACCCTCATAGTATGGCAAGACCTGACCTGACCTGACTTGAACACGTTTCCATGAGCGCCATCACACGACCTGGTCAGACCCAACCCACATGAACGTCGAAGGCACGCGAGAGAAAATGGAAAATGGGTCACACGAATGTGCACAAGGAACACAGGTGGTCACAACTTAGCATTTTTTATATGGTGTCCCTCACGCAATCTGACCCAAACGCGTTTCCTGTGGCGCCCTCACAAAGCACGACCCGACCCGCCCGAACGAAGGCACGATGGAGCAAACGGAAAAAGGATCGCAAAAACATGCACAAGGCATATGGGTGGTCATAACCTAGCATTTTTTATATGGCCACCCTCACATGACCCAACCCGACCCACCCGAATGCGTTTCCCTGGGCGCCCTCACATGACTCGACCCGACCTGACCCTCCCAAACACGTTTCCCTGGGCACCCTCACATGACCTGACCTGATCCGCATTGACCTGCCAAAATGTGTTTCCTTAGGTTCCCTCAGACGACCCAATCCGAACCGACCCAACCCTCCCGAACGCATTTCCTTGGGTGCCCTCACACGACCTAACCCGACCTAACCCGCCCGAATGTGTTTCGTGAGGCTCCCTCATGCTTTTTCATATATTATGAAGTTGGGGGCGAGACTTAAATTTAGGAAAATGTTTTATTTAATATTATATATATTATATATCATCGATATTTTGACGAATCCGACGCTTTTGCATATATTATAAAGTTGGGGGTGAGACTTAACTTTAGGAAAATGGTTAACATAATATTATATATTATATATCATCACTATTCCGACAATTCTAATGATTTTTCATATATTATTAAGTTGGGGGCAAGACTTAAATTTAGGAAAATGGTTGATTTAATATTATATATACTATATATCATCGCTATTCTGACGATTTTGACGCTTTTGCATATATTATAAAGTTGGGGGCGAGACTTAAGTTTAGGAAAATGATTGATTTATATATTATATATCGTCGCTATTCTGACGATTCTGACACTTTTTCATATATTATAAAGCTAGGGGTGAGACTTAACTTTAGGAAAATGGTTTATTTAATATTATATATATTATATATCGTCGCTATTCCGAATATGTCGCTATTATGATGTTTTTTTGGTAGTGTCGCTATTATGACGCTTTTTGGGTAGTGTCGCTATTACGGTATTCTTTCATTAGTGTTGAAAGAGGGACACTTTTTGGTGCGATTAAAAAATTTGAGAAAAAATTGGGAACTTTCCGACAATACATCAAAATTGTCGGAACTAAAGTGTTGGAAAATTGACCATATGTACTAGTGACTTGATGTTTAAGTGAAACTGTTGCAGATATGTGGACCAATTCTGATGGTGATTTTTCTACAACTTACCTTGTGTTTGTATGAACTCTAGGGGTCGGTGGTTTGTGTGGATGATCGTTTCCTTCCCCAAAATGTAATTCTTCCACTGTCGACAAGACTGCACAATGGAATACATCTCTTTTTCATAAGTGGGATACTTCCGAACTATGTCGGACAATTTCTCACTATGATATGCCACTAAATGCTCCTTTTGAGTAAGAATTTCCATAATAGCATAGTCAAAGGAATTTGTCTCGATCTCAAATGGTTTTTTCAAGCCTGGTAATGTGAGTACTAGGGAAGAGCAAAGACAATGTTTCAAATCTACGAACGCCTTCTGTTGAGATTCAGACCAAAAGAATTTTTCTTTCTCTCCTCCCTTGGTGACTTGAATCAAGGGCCAAGGAATATGAGATAATCTCAACACGAACCTACAGTAGCAATTAGCAAGACCCAAAAATCTGCAGATATTTGTTAGAGTGGTTGGGACTGGGAAATCCCGAATGACTTGTATCTTGGCTAGTTACACATGAACCCCTCCGCTCATCAATAATGTATCTCAGATATTGAACCTGGGTCATGCCAAAAGTGCACTTCTCAAAATTGGCACACAACTTGTGTTTCCACAGTGTCTAGAGGACCTGCTGGATGTAGTGGAGGTGCTCTTCCCAAGTCTAGCTGAAGATCAGGATGTTATCTAAGTACACTACTACAAATGAGTTGGTGAATGGTCAGAAGATGTCGTCCATCAACCTCGTGAAGGTTACAAGAGAATTCGTCAACCTGAAAGCCATGACCAGCCATATGAACATGCCCTCCTTGGTGTTGAAGGTGGTCTTCCACACATTGGAGGGTTGATTGGTACTTGGTGATACTCAGACTTTAAGTCGATCTTGTTGAAATATTTTTCCTATTTGAGTTGGTCCAGAAGTACATAAATCCATGGGATCAGGTTACCTATTTTGGAAAATGATCTTGTTCAATGCCCAATAGTCAATAAAGATTATCCAAGTCCCATCCTTCTTCTGCACCAACATGATCAGGCTCCCACGGGGTGATGAACTCGATTGGATGTGACCTTTCTGCAACAGCTCCTGAATCTTCCTCTTGATTTCATCATTCTCCAGAACAGAGTGCCAATAGATTGGTCCTTTGGGAAGTGGTGCGCCTGGGGTTAGATCGATGGGGTGCTTGAACTGACAGTGTAGAGGCACCCCTACGAGCGAGGTGAAGATGTCCTCATACTTCTCCAAGACCTTTTACATTTGTTGTTGTCGTGTGGAGGAGCCCTGTCTAGAGGTCGTGGCCACAATATTTTTCTTACCCCAAGGGTGGATCATCACGAAAATAAATTTCTTAGTTTTGGAAATGAGCTTACTGCATTGCTTTGCAGTAGCCAAATAGATGGTGATAGGTGGTGCTACCTCCAGTATATTTTACAAATTATTGCCCAAAGTAACAATAACAAAGCGATACTAGGAATCATAGAAATCATGTCGCGTCCACAAGTATGGTTGGCCTAATAATACATCAAAAATATCAAGAGGGGCAATGTCACATAATACCTCATCCATGACAGGCTTGATGTTGTAGGGAAGGCAACATTGTTGGCTGACGCGGAGATCTCGTCCTTGGTGAAGCCACCTGATGGTGTATGAATGTGGGTGTGATGTGGTCATCAAGCCCAATCGCTTAGCGAATTGTATTGAAATGAGGTTCTTTTGGCTCCCGCTGTCAACAATGAACTGCAGGAGGGAACCCTTTACCCACATCTGGGAATGGAAGAGGCGGTCCTCCTCTTCTAAATGTTTTGGTTCCTCCTTCTATATCTTCGTGGTGGAAAATGTGGTGTTGGGCTCTGCATCGATAAATATCTTCCCTTTGTCACTCCCCTTGTCGGGTTCTAATTCAGAGTCGGAGCATGCATCTAATTCAGAAGCCTTCAACTCGGCCACCAGTGACTACTTGTCCCAACACTTACTTGTGTTGTGAGTGGAGCTCTTATGGAACTCACACCACTTTCCCATTTCATTGACTGGTGGGAAACCTACCGTGAGAAAAAAATATGGGAGGGAACCCTCTCTTTTTTCAACTGCACCCACTGGGAATTTTTTTCCGAGTTGCCATCAAGGAATAATTTTATCCTGTGGGGATCTATGAGGACAAGTATGTAAAATAGACTACGATGTGACAACGAAGGGAACAATATGTACATGAGCTGAAAAACTGAAAGAAACAATGGTGAGGGTCCAAGTGGAATAGGAAGGTGGCCACCAATATCCACCTGGATCATTTGCTTAGCTTTCATTATGCTTTACATATTTTCAAATAGAATATATTTCTTTTCTGCCATTTAGTTTCGAGCAAAAGTATAATATGTTTGCTTATTGTTATTTACCTTTTGCAACTTAAGATTGGTGGCTTACCTATATCTTTGCTCAATTGAAGTTGTTTCATTGCCTTATTTCACTTGCATAAAAAGGGAGTCACACTAGGAAGAGGAAGGTGTATGTTGCACATACAGTGTCTGTAGAAATTATACAAACAATATGTATACCAATGGATTCAATCCGATCATGCGATATGATAAAGCAAGATACTTCATCCTTCTACAAATCAATTCCGGAAAATAAACACGGTCGCCAATCACAACAAGTAAAGAAAGAAGAAAATCAAACCACAACATAGATATTTTCTCGGGGAAATCTTACTGCTAAAAAACCCTCTATCTTCTATTGTATATTCACCAAGGAATCATGAAACAATTACAATGCACTCTTCTCACAAGAGTCTCCTGCACTGTTACAACTGTCTCACACTGATCCGGACCAAAACTTAGCCAATTTTCAGCCTCTGCTTAGCCTACCTTGTTTGCGCAATTCATGTGGAATGAAATCCCTATCTTTAGGAAATTCAACTTTCCAAAACTGTGCAATTCTCATGGGAAATCCTATGGTTGTTTTACTGCATGCAGGTATCTTATTAATAATACAACTCATATTTAACATCCCTTGAACCTTTGTCTCAAATGGGTATCCACTGGAACTGACATGCATGCATCTATTAATAGTAAATCATCAGTTGCACGACAGATCACTTCATGTGAATTAAATATGATTTAATTCACTTGACCTCTCACTAGTGCAACAAAAAGTTACAACTAGTTAAAATGATTTTAACTCAATTAATTGATATAACTGATTTCTCATGCATTAAACTAATGCACTAACTGCAACTCAAACTATAAAACACATAGAATCACTCTACATGCCTCACCAACCACCCTCAACTCGAAATTTAGGAGCTAACTAAGTTTATCACACTCAGTTAACTATTACAAGTGATTATGACATAAGTTTACATTTTATTTTCCAATTTAATTAAGGGAAAATTAAATTAGACACACATTTCTTCTTGACTTTTCAACACTCCCTCTCAACAAGAAAAGGATTATTAGCTACCTCGATCCTGCCTCTATGGTATTCAAATTTCTTCTTAGCGTGCGCCTTCGTCAGAATATATGCATCCTGATCTTCTATGGGAATGTACTGAAGTAACATAATGTGCCTCTTAACATAATCTCTAAGATGGTGTTACCGGATGTCTATATGCTTGGACCTATCATGGAATACCAGATTAACTGAGAGTTTAATGCAACTCTAGTTATCATAATGTATCACCGTCGAATCCATCTAAGAACCAAAAAAACCAACCAGGATCTTCCTCACATAGATGGCCTCACATGCAGCCTGACTGGCTTTGCCATGTACTCTAACTCAGCTTAACTGAGTGCCACATATCTCTGCTTCCTGTTGTACCAAGAAACTGCTATCGATCCTATGCTTTCTGTCTGATGAACTGCCTCCCCAATCTGCATCGGTGAAGCCTTGAAGCTTCACTCCCTCTGTCCATCTGTACCATAATCCATACTCTGTAGTTCCCCTAAGATATCTTAAGACATGTTTCCCTGCCTTCCAAAATAGCTTGGTAGGCTTAACCATAGCTTGAATCGGCTGGTTAACTGCGTATAAAATGTCTGGTCTGGTGTTCACCAAGTACATCAGTGAACCCACAAGCTGCCTGTAAACAATAGCATCCACTACCTCACCTAAATTAGCATTCTCCTTCCTCCAGTTTCCTAGAAGAGGAGTCTCCATGGGTTTACAACTCTCCATGTGAAACTTACTCAGAATCTCTTTGGAAGACTTTCCTTGAGAAAAAAATAGCTCACCATCCCATTTCCATATCTCCAAACCGAGGAAATAGTGAAGGAGTCCCATGTTGTTCATCTCAAAATCTCTTGCAATATCCTCCTTGCAAGAAGTTATGAGATTCTCATCACCTATAAAAATTAGATCATTAACAAAAAGTACGATAATCAAGAGCTTACCATCAACCACAATATGGTATAGGTTCACATCTGCTTCACTCTTTGTGAAGCCCAACCTGGTGAAATAGCTGTCAATCCTGGTGTACCAAGCATGAGGTGCTTGCTTCAGCCCATACAATGCTATCTTGAGTCTGCACACATGCGACTCACTATCAAAGGTCTCAAAACCTTCTGGCTACTCTATGTACACTTCTTTGTCAATAACTCCATTGAGAAACATAGTTTTCACATCCATCTGGTGTATCTTCCACCCCATCCGCGCTGAGAGTGAAATGATAGATTTAATCGATGAGTATCTCGCAACCGGTGCAAAATTATCCTCATATTCAATCTCGTCAACTTGTGAGAATCCCTGGGCTACAAATCTAGCCTTGTACTTCTCGACACTCCCATATTTCACCTGCTTCACCTTATAAATCCATCTAGATCCAACAATTTATTTTCCAAATAGTCTTGGGACAACTTCCCATGCACAGTTCTTGATGATGGAGTCATACTCGTCAACCATGGTGTCAACCCAAATTGGTTTCTGCACTTCTTCCTCAAAGGAGGATAGTTCTATCACAATACACTTGCTCATAAGAGCCATGTATCTAGTAAACCTACCTAGAGGTTGTCTCTGTCTGCACAGTGAAGTGGGTGCTCCTACATGAATAGCCACATCAAGTCTCAATCTATTGGCTTCCATGGTGCACCTTCTACCATTTCTGGTGGATGAATCTTCATGAGTGTTTTCTGCCACTCCATGATCCTCCGCATGTGGCTGCTCCATATCTTGAGGTTCATCCTTTGGAACCAAGAATTCCTCTTCTGCATGAAAATCAAGCTCCCTCTCAAGGGACAATCACATGGATTTCTCCTCATCAAAGTTTATATCCCGTCTCACAACAGTCATCCTGCTATTTGGAAAATACACCCGATAGTTGTGGGGAGTATCAGTGTACCCCACAAATATCCCAATCTCGGCTGTTGGTTCTAGATTCTTCCTGAAATCTTTGGTCACATGGAAATAGATAGATGAAACATCAGGTTTCTTACCAGAAAAGGCCTCCTCTGGTGTTATCATGTCAAATATTTGATGAGGACTACGGTTTTGAAAAAATACCATTGTGTTGCATGCCTCTTCCCATAGATGCAACGGTAGGACCTGATCATGAAACATCGCTCGTGTCGCACCCACGATTGTTTTGTTCTTTCTTTCTGTGACCCAATTCTGTTGTGGGTTATGAGGTGCAATCGGCTCTCTCTGAATTCCTTCTTTGCTACAAAATTTCTTTAATTCATTGGAGATGTACTCACCACCATTATCGCTCCTAAGGGCCTTCACATGCTTCCCTAGATATTTCTCCACCAGTGATTTGAACTCACAAAATTTTGAGGACATATGATCTTTCTTCTGCATGAAGTAGATCCAACACTTTCTAGAAAAATCATCAACAAAGATAACATAATACCTATGCTTTGTTTTCGAAGATGTAGATAATGGTCCACATACATCTAAGTGAAATCTCTCAAGGATTTCTACTGCTTTGTTCTCCTTCTCGTGAAAAGTGACCTTTTCATACTTCCCCATGGTACATCCCTTGCATGTGTCTATCTGCGCAAGAATACCCTTTGGAAGCGCAGTATAAATATTCTACATGACCTTCAAGGCACTATGGTGTAGATGGCCCAATCTCCTGTGGCATAACTCACCCTTATCCCAGCTCACCACTTTGTTTTCCTTACCCATAAATGTTGCACAACCATCTACATCAAGTTTATAGAGATTCTTCACACGAATCCCAATATTCCTGGCTTGTCCTATGGCTTTGTGTTGAAGGAAAGGTTTCCCTTCACTGAAAACCACAACATAACCTCTATCCTCCAACATTGCAACTGAAACTAAATTCTTTTTCAAGCCTAGTACATGCATTACATATTTTAATAATAAGGGTTTACCTGAATATCTCTGGAAGGTAACTGTACCAATCCTAGTAGCACTATACCTCTCATCATCACCCATTTCTATATGCATCTAGATATGTTTCTCCTCCAAGCTACTGAAAAGTTATTTGTCTCCCTTCATGTGGAAATATGAACCACTATCCAAGTACCACATTGATCCCCTCGCACTTGACACCATGCATGTGATGAGCGAGAAGTCCAACTCAAATTGCAAGGTTAAAGCCTCACCAGATGCAGATCCTAAATCATTCTTGTTCTTCTTCTTTTTTGGACAATTAGTGGCCTTATGTCCATGCTCGTGACAGTGAAAACACTTCACTCTGGAATTGTCACGCTTCTTGCCTTCTTTTCTAATCTCAGATTTGGAATAGGATTTATTTCCCTTCCCCTTCTTTGAATTACCATCCAAGGCGCATTTTTCCTCATCATCCATCTTGGATGAGGAACCATCCCTGATATTCCACCTGAATTCTTCTTGCACCAAATCCGACCAAAGTCGCTCCCAATCTAGCAGCTTCTCCCTCCCATTAACACAGTCCTGATAACTATGCCAACTCTTGGGAAGGCCTAGAAGAGCTAGGCTCACCAAGTCATCATCCGTGATAGTAATTATGACACTATAAAGCTCATCTCAACATTGGAAAAAGTTGGTTAAATATTTTGGAATAGTGTCGCCTTTCTCCATTTTTATTTTCCTGAGCTTGTTCTTCAGTGCCAATTTTTTGTGGTCACTGCTACTCTGAAACCGATCTATCAAAGCCTTCCACATTACATATGGAGTTTTGTTTCCATGGATACTTGAGAAAATGTGGTTTCGTACTCCCTCCAATAAGATCCTCCTTGCCTTTGCAACCTTCTTTTGCCAAGTGTCAAGAAGAGCGGCATCTGCTGCTACGAGTTTAGGAATGTCATTATCAATGCATTCTTTCAACCCGTTGTTCTCCAGAACTACCTCCATCCTGTATTTAAACGCAAAATTAATTGGAACTGCCCTTGAGTGCTTATTCCAATATCAAGCCATTGAAAGCCATCTTTATCTTGATCAACTTGTCACACCACAGAATACTTTTGCAGATTCGCATGTTATTCAACACAAACTCAATTTCTTCTCCACTATAGAGATTTTTTGTGCTTTGATACCATGTAGAAATTATACAAACAATATGTATACCAATGGATTCAATATGATAATGCGATATGCTAAAGAAAGATACTGAATCCTTCTACAAATCAATTGTGGAAAATAAACACGGTCGCCAATCACAACAAGTAAAGAAAGAAGCAAATCAAACCACAACAGGAATATTTTCCCAGGTAAAGCTTACTACTCAAAACCCCTCTATATTCTATTGTATATTAACCAAGAAATCATAAAACAATTACAATGCACTCTTCTCACAAGAGTCTCCTGCACTCTCACAATTGTCTCACACTTATCCAGATAAAATCGACCAACACTTAGCTAATTTTCAGCCTTCCTTTCTTGCAAAATTCATGTGGAATACAATCCCTATTATTTAGGAAATTCAGCCTTCCAAAAATGTGCAATTCTCATGGGAAATCCTATGGTTTTTTTACTGCATGTGGGCAACCTACTAATAATACAACTGATAGTTAACATCTCTTTAACCTTCGTCCCAACTGGGTCTCCACTAGAACTGACATGCATGTAGCTATTAATAGTAAATCCTCAGTTGCATGACAGATCACTTCATGTGAATTAAATGTGATTTAATTCACTTGACCTCTCGCTAGTGCAACAAACAGTTACAACTAGTTAAACTGATTTTAAATCAATTAATTGAGTTAACTGATTTATCATGCATTAAACTAATGCACTAACTGAAACTCAAACTAAAAAACACATAGAATCACTCTGCATGCCTCACCAACCACCCTCAACTCGAAATTCATGAGCTAACTGAGTTTATCACACTTAGTTAACTATTACAAGTGATTATGAGATAAGATTACATTTTATTGTCCAATTTAATTAAGGGGAAATTAAATTAGACACACATTTCTTGTTAACTTTTCAACAGTGTCAGATCCTCTTAAATTTGTACGAACCTCAGGTTAATAATTTAAGTTGATAGCCTTGGGAGGTGTATCATTATTGTTGCAATATTGATGCTCATCATTGACCATGGTTGATTTTCATATTGAGACAATCTTTGTCACAATGCGACGTTGGACCATGGTTGACCATGGTTGATTATGATATTGAGAGAATATTTGTCATAATGCGACGTTGGACCATGGTTGACGATGATTGACCATTTTTAGACCATGATTGATATTATAAATGATCCAGGTGCATCGAACAGGTCTAAGTACAAGTGGCTTAAGTACAAAGGCTCAAAAATCAAAGTGTCTGAAATGTGGTAAACTTAATGTCAAATTGTAGATCTCGTCTTTCTCATTCCAACGCGCAGATGACACTCAATTCTGAGTCTATATCAAGGAGTTAGGAGCAATCAAAATTTGAGGGTTGACTTGGTAATGTCGCAGACTAAGGAGGACAAAATTTTTCTAAAACCTAGCCACGAGATTCCGGCTACATTCCAGGAGAAATTGTGGGACAAATAATTTGATCCTTCGGTCAAAATCCAGATTTTTCAAAATCACTAATTTATATATCTATATATATATATATATATATATATATATATATATATATATAGAAGTGGTGGCGAGCCATCAACCCCGCCACCCCACAAGAAATCCGCACACAATCAAAACTTAATCTTATTGGGGGGCGGGTGGTCAACCCCTCCACCCTCGCACTATTCCACATTTCGGCGAGCCCAACCGTTATGGCCGCACATACATATAACTATGGTGACAGGGGTTGTGAAACCCACCAACACCCAAACCATACTTTTCCATACATATATATCAGAGGTTGGTGGGTATGGGGGCGGGTCGCACAATGCGAGCCCGACCCCCCCAACACGTACACTTGCATTAAAAATCAGACGATGGGGTTTTAAAAACCAAAGGATCTATATTATAAAACAGATCCGACTTAAAAAAGGAGGGGGTGGGGTTTGACCACCCGAACCCCTCCCTCATATTGTGGATCTAAAACCAACTCGCCCAACGAGTTACTTTGAAAAATATGTCAGCATTTTAATATATAAACCATTCATTTCAAATGTGTGCCCAGGAAGGTCAGGAGCGGGCCTAGAAACCAAGACAGTGGAACCATGAGCAGTGTGCAGGAGGGGGGCGGAACCATGTTCTGAGCCATTTTCCAGAGGGGCCTGATTTTCGCTTTGTCAGATTCAGGCAAATGTTATATGGATTCTACACTACTCGATGCCATGAATCCAATGGTGTTGTCCATTTCTTCATTAGACGTCTGAAATTTTTAGGCACTTTCAGCTATGGAGGTATAAGGGTGTAATTTCTCATTTTATACTTGTACTTTCATTTTTTTTACACTTAATGAAAAAGGGCCTCCCCACTATTTGAGAAGGGCCCGAAGACTTAGTCCCTCCTAGACGAACTCCGATATAAATTTTATGTCTTATTGCATGATGTTAATTGCTTCTCTCTTCTTATGTTTATGCCTTTAAAGTTTCTTGTTTTAAGCTACAATTTTCACATGTAATTCTTTAACACATCTCAAGCAAAATATTTTGGATCAAGTTGTATTAGAGAGGTGTTTGTAGATGTGAATTACATGCTTGTATGCTAACTAGAAACAGGCTACAAAGAGGTGAAGGGACACTACAATATTTTGATCCTGAAGCGAGACGTACACATCAGAGAAGGAACATGGATGATGATGTTTGAAATGAAGAGGAGTTCAACTTCTGCAAGACCTTTTACACCATGTCAGATTGAGTTGAGAAATTGTTCTCTAGACTTGAGGGACTAGAGAAATCAGGCGAGAATGCTTCAGAAGGACAAGGTTCAGAGCATGGAGGTAATGGAGATAATGGAGGAGATCCACCACCTTCTTCTTCAGCAAGTGAAAGTTCTTCCTCCCCTTCTCACCATCATCATAGGAATTCAAGAAATGCATATAATAAGCCTTTCTTTAATTTAGATGTCAAATTTTATCTACCCATGTATAATGGTGAAAGTGATGTAGAGAAAATGAACAACTAGATTAGGCAGCTTGAATTCTACTGTAGGATTCAACGGATTTTGGAGGACGAGGAAAAGATCCAGTTGGCTTCTCTTCGACTGAATGGCACAACTCTCATCTGGTGGGAGAGAAAACTTCAAGACAACAGTAATCTGGGTAACCTTCTTTCCTCATGGTCAAATTTTATTGTTGCACTTAAATATCAATTATATCCCTTGGGTTATAAGCAAAAAGCCTTAATGGAGTGGTAGTACCTAAGGCAAGGCAAAGGACAAAACATGCAAAGCTTTACTGAGGAATTTAGAAAACAAGCACTAAGTTTGGGCATTTCATTAGATTCTCCTAAAGTTGTAACTAAGTACATTGGGTCATTACATAGTTACATAAGACATTCATTATTGGTTTTTGAGCCTCCTACCATCGATGAGGCCAGTGTGAAGGCCATGCACATAGAAAGCAGGGGGCCACACGAACAAAGTGACCACCAATAAGGACTGTCACAGCCAAAAGAATGGGAACAAAGCCCTCTTGCACACATTGTGGAAAAAAGGGACATGATGAAGAAATTTGTTGGAAGCTAAACCCTGAGTTGAGACCTGAGAGAAATGACAACAAGGGGAAGCAGAAGACCGCCACCGCCATACAACAAAACCAAGATTTTGAATTCGAGGAAGATGAAAAGGTCACAGCTGCAGGATTTGCACGAGGTAGACCAATTGACTTGGGGTCCAACTCCGGTGATGAAATGAAGCTTGGAGCCTTTGGAATCACATTAGAAGGACCCATAGACTTGGGTTCTAATTCGGGCAATGAAACAAAAATATCAACAGATAGTGTACCAAAGAAGAAAAGGCCACTTACTGCAGTAGAGTTCCAAGAACTTGAAGAGATTAACCAAGTCATCCAAGTAGAAAATGTTGAGCTAAGAAGGCTCCTACATGAAACAAGGGAAGAAAGACAAAGGTTACTATGCCAATTGCAAGCTAAGGATGAGGCCTTGGAAAAACTGCAACATAAGCAACCCGAGGTAAAAAACAACCCTTAAATTTTGTGTACTTTTCATGATGATGAATTCGTTGCTTTTGAAAAACATACTGCAGGGATCGGATCCAAACTTCTGAAGAATATGGGGTATCATGGAAAAGGCCTTGACATCCATGGCTAAGGCATCATAAACCCCATCAAAGTCAAGAACTTGCTGCTTCTTGCAGGACTCGGACACACCCAAAAGGAAATGGGAGAAAGCTCCAATACAACTAGTGACCAGCCAACAATAGACAATGAAATCCCTTCCTCACAGTCCAGCGATAGTGATGGCTCCATGAAAACCTATCGGAGGAACACCAGGGGAAAGAGCCCCAAGGTTACCCGGAAAGTTTGGAGGAAAATGAATCATTGTAGTCATTGCAACGAAGTGGGACACCAACAAGCCATGTGTCGAATGATCCATGCTTTAGTAGCATCAATAGAGAAGCTGAAAGGTGAACATGTTCAACAAACGAATCCACCACATTCATGGTGGTCTGCTTTATTAAGTTGTTTTTTAGAGGTAGTGGCCTGATATGGCCACCATTGTAAATTATACATTGCAAGTAAATGTAAATGTGATGGTATGTTCCCATCACTTTGAAACACGACGATGATGTTTTGTCCTTTCATTTGAATATTTGAGGTATTGATTGTTTTTATGTAATCCTGGGCCAATGAGTGTGTGCTATAAAATCTTGGCAAGGAGGGGTTGTTCAGTCATGTGTGGTGTGCTTGATTGCAAATGATGTACTAGTTTTCATGCAGGAGATTGAAAGTGTTCTTTTGATTGTGTTAATGATTTTGGGGTCCAAAAGCTCTTCAGTGGGGAGGAATGATCCATGTGGATTGAACAAGTCCAAGTACAAGTGACTTAAGTACAAAGGCTCAAAAATCAAAGTGTCTAGAATGTGGAAAACTTAATGTCAAGTTGTAGATCTTGTCTTTATAATTCCAACGGTGCAGACGAAACTTAATTCTGAGTCCGTATGAAGGAGTTAGGAACAGTCAAAGTTTTAGGGTTGACTAGGTGATGTGGCAGACTAAGGAAGGCACAAATTTTCTGAAACCCGGCCACCGGATTTTGGCCAAATCTATCCAAATTCCAGGCAAAATTGTGGGACAGATAATTTTACTCCTTCGGTCAAAATCCAAATTTCAAAATCACTACAATTTGTTTTATAAAAACAAAAAAAATATAAAATAAGGGGTGGCGGGCCATCAACCCCGCCACCCCACAAGAAATCCACACACAGTCAAAAATTAATGTTGTTTGGGATCGAGTGGTCAACCCCACCACCCCTGCACTGTTCCACATTTTCGCGAGCCCAACTGTTACGGTCGCACATACATATAAATATGGCAGCGGGGGTTGTGAACCCCACCGCCACCCAAACCATACTTTTCCATACATATATATTGGAGGCCGGTAGGTAGGGGGGCGGGCCACCCAATGCGGGCCCGTCCCCCCTGTTAGCCATTAGCAAATTTTTTTCATAGAAAATTATGGCTAAAATGGGCCTTGAGCCTTCAAGAGATTATTTTCATGGAAAATTACTCATTCTTGAAGCCTTATGGTGTTTTCTTAAAAAAGCAATAAGCCGATGTTCCCTAAGCCGTTGTTCCCTAAGATGTTCTTCCCTAAGCTGCTGTTCCCTAAGCTGCTATTCCCTAAATGCTATTCCCTCACTATTGTTCCCTAATCCGCTTTTCCCTAAGCCATTATTCCCTAACTTGTTGTTCCCTAATAGTGATGTTCCCTAAGCCACTGTTCCCTAAGCTGTTGTTCCCTAACAGTGATGTTCCCTAAGCCGTTGTTCCCTCCGCTCCTGGTCACCTTATCTCGCCATGTGACCATACCCCAGCACCTATGCTTAAGCCCCCATCGCATCAGCATTTCCATAAAGAACCCGCGTTTCTTTATAAACTTCCCACCCCGATATCAACACTCCGATGAGATCTTGGCCGTAGATCCACATGATCTAATGGTGGAAATTCAACCCCGCCGTCCCTTCCTTCTTTCCCTTCTTTTCCCTTATCCCCGCCTTACTACTCCAACAATCAACCTTAGCCATATATTGTAGGCCTCAAGCCTTGATCTAATGGATATCACGCCTCCCCTCCTATCCATTGATAGCCCGACCCATATATACTCATCGCCCCTCTGCACTAATCGTGGTCGTTGATCTACATGATCCAACAACCCCGATCAAACCCGACTACCCAACTCCGTCGGGGCCCATCTTCCACTACGCAAACCCCTCATCCAATCATCGCTTGACACCTGGCCCCCACTCAAACTCTCACTGTGCACCTCTCTCCATCGAGTTCCCTTGTAGCCGTTGGATTTTCCCCCCGAATCCAATGGTCTACGTTATATATCGCGTGAATTCACCGTCTGAAATTTAACAATCAGAAATTGTGTGATACCGCCAGTTTTACAAAGGGCACACGTCTCCGCTTAATTGGATCGCGTTCGATCAAACGAAAACCACTTACCGCCCGTGGGTCATGCGAAAACCATTCGCGATTTTCCCAAAACCGACAATCCCTAATTTTGCGCCAAATACAGTTTTTAAACCAGTTTTCACGTGTTTTCTCCACAGAACCTCCTCCGCCTACATTTCACTCCTTTTTCTATGCTCTTCTACCCATGCCCGAGCCCTCTGTTATAGTTAAACAAAGAAGCGTAGGATTTCTTAACCAGTTTGTTATCATGTGTAGGTTTAACGGTGGATTTATCCACAGGTCCCCAGCAGCCAAAGAATTAGTGTTTAAAGGTTCGGAGGGATCGAAATTCCAAGCTTTATCAGTGTTTTAATGGACACGATCACACATAAATCCCTCCAGCACAGAAGAAGTCGAGCCACCTGTACACGTAGGAGATATGACAGATCAGCATAAAAGGTTTCGAATGCCACATCCACAACAACTATTACTCCACCAAAGGACACCTGCGGTCTGCTTTGCTTTTCAAAGACACTATGACAGACATCCTTATGACAGAGCTAACTTCATTAAAAAACTGTCAGAATAGTTATTAAGCAGATGTGGGGCTTCAGAACCCAAAAAATGACAGTTTACTTGTCGTGGAGGTCAAACCGAGTACTTCATGCCACGGTTTGCTTCAAAGAATACACTTTAGATTTATTACCATGCCTACCAGATATACATAAAAACAGGAAAAACTACCAAAATGATACAAACAGTTAATGCAGCGGTCATTAATTAGAGTGGGCATTTGAACACTTCTCCCACACTTTCTTAATTCATATTTATTACCATTTCAGCAACACTCTTCCTCTTTCACCTATAAGTATTCAAAGAAAATTCATTGCAATGGTTGGAAAATTGTTAATTGTATGAACTGTTATTGAGTAAGAGTTTCTGAGTAGTTGTAATATAGTAGGCTGGGAAGAAAAGCATTGGATTGTAAAGAGCTATTGGACTCAAAGTATGTAACTGGTTTTGCACATCAATAGACAAGAAGATTCACTGGATCCTAATCTAAATAATTGGTGATGTTATTCTCACTGTGATTGTTATTTTCTTTATGTCTCCACTGTGTTCATATTCTCTGATAAAGAAAAAAAAAAATAAAGTAGGATATACTGCAAAGTACCCTAACTCTCACTGAAAATATTTATCTTTATATTTTCTGCTAAATGTGTATTTAGGGATGATTCCAATAGAGTATAACCAGTCAAGAAATGTTGGTGAGCCCATGTCTAGCTGAGTAGAACTTGAGTTATTATTCTCCAATGATATTTTCATGACATGCTAAGTAGAGTCTTAATCAAGGAAGTTTATGGTTAGCCATGTCCCTTGTTTAGTCTTAAAATAGTTGTTTTGAAGATTTCCCGTAAAAGTATGCCAAAAGCAGGTTTGGTTTAAAGTCCTTACAAGATCTTAGGTTTCTTTTTATGTTTATCTGACATGTTTTTCACTTGAGTGTATGTCAAAAGCAGGGTAGGTTAAAAGTCCTTACCTGATCTTAGGTTGCCCTTTTTTTTCTTGCATGTTGCTTCTTTCACTTCACTCTTTAATTTTCCATACCATCATCTTAACTTAAAATATCTTCTGATATAGATGACTTACCATTTGAAAACCCTTGAATATTTGTTGTGCAAGTAAACCCTTTTATGACTCCATAGCCCAATGGTTTAGCACTATTTTTTGACCTATCTTCCCATGCCGAAACATCTTTCCACTTATTTCCTTCTTCACTTCACATGACCTTCTCTTTTAATGATTCCCAACCAAAAACAAAAAAAATCCTTTGTACTTCACAACTAGCCTAATTTCACAACTAAGCATAAAGAAATAATATTTGAAAACAACACTTACATAGAGGGATCCCTCTCTGAATCCAGGAGGGCTAGATCCTAGGATTCCAAAGTGGTTCTGATGTTGCCTTGTCATTTTGTATGCTAGTCTTCCAAATCACTAGGACCCCAACATAATGGCAACTCCGCTGCGGATATTCTGAGTAACCTGCTATCTTAGACATACTTAAGAACTCATAAAACATAAAATAGCCTTACATTGGTAGTAAATTATTGTGGTGGATAGAAACTCATCTTAAGCACTTGAGAAAATCCACCTGGTGACTCCACAACTCCTAAAAGATTGAAAGACTCCACTGGTGATCAGTAGGCCTAATGATTATTCCTGGTTTCACAAAGACTCCATTGGGGGTAGCCCACACTACCATAAAAGCATTGTTCACATTCGTGACTAGGAAACTTTGAGGATTGAGTTTTCTTTGTTAAACAATAGTTTGCCTCTTAAAAGATTGATTATATCTGGCTAACTTTCTTCTTTTTGGGTCTGAAACTCAACATACTGGCTTCAAGAAGAATTCATACCAAAGCTTATCCTGACCCAAATCCTCCTGAAATAGTTGATAATCCAGAAAACATTCTTTGGAAGTCTCCTGTTTCTAGGGATCCGACTATTATCAGACCCATTCATAGAGCTAACTCAGCGCCTGAAAACCTTACAACTCTATTAGATAACCAAGTTGACTTATATTTTCCAAGTAATCTACCAAGAACTAAGTCACTTAGTGGAATAGATCAGATGGAATTTGAGCCTCCAAGTTCACCACAACACAATGGTCAACATATTAGCAATAGAGAAACCCCTCCATCCACACCTCCTGATCTTCATTCATCCATAACTTGGGTCTGTCTCACACTAAATCTGCTCAACAGTCTCTTGCTGGTCCAAGCACTTCTACCATCTGTATACCTGCTATTCAAGCCACTCCTTTACTCCCACAAAATACTATCATGGCAGCATGGTATGCTCCCCTAGTGTTACCACAGCCTCTGGTCCCTTTACCCAATGAATATCAGTCTAAAATTCCCCATTTTACCGGAAATGAGTCCACTGCTACTCAACAGCATGTAGACAAGCTGAATGATGCCTTTGATTATATGGAAATAGAAGATGAGACAGCTAAGATGAGAATCTTTGCCCAAAGTTTAGGAGGAGAAGCCAAGAAATGGTTTAAGGGTTTAAATCCTTACATTATAAATGATCTCCCTTCTTTACATCAAACATTCACAAACAAATGGGAAATTAGGAAGAATCCACTCCAAATACTTTCAGATTACAACAACCTAAAGATAAACCCTAGGGAGAGTGTGCATAATTACTGCACTAGATTCAAAAGTGTTTATAATGCACTACCCCCAGACTTGAAACCTCCATAAGGATCAGCTTTGGCCAAGTTCCCTGAAGGATTTGATCCTGAAATGGCATATCAGCTTAGAGAAAGGGATCCTTTAACCTTAGAAGACATGCAGAAGGGAGCTCTTAGTGTGGAAGCTAATCTGATTGAAAAGAGAGCTAGAATGAGGACTGAAAAGAAAGTGACATATAGGGAGGACACTGCACCTTCTACATATGACTCAAAATTAGACCATCTAGCCAAGAACATGGATAGGTTAGAAAAAATGATGGAAAGGTTAGCTGTACAAACAAGTGCTCAGAATAGGAACCAGACTCAAAATTAGAACCAGAAATTTAGGAGAAATCCACCTCAGATGAAACATAGAGATTCTGATAAAAAAATCAGGCCTCCATTTCAAGAAAATTATGTTGATGAAGAGGAGGGAATGATAGAAGAGTCAGAGGGAACTATTATAAACATGCTGGGAATTAATAATGAAGACCCTGACTTTTTCACAGAGGATGACCAAGTGACTTATACATATTACGAAGATGGAGTTTTAGAATCTGAGGATTATAGGCAAGGCTTTGAGAATGCCATCATGGAGGTCCACAAGAAATATGACCTCAGGAGCAAAAAAAACCAAGAAAATCCCCAAACAAAAACCTCCAAGACTGTTGTTAAGAACAGATCTGAAAAGGTGGTTAAAATGGCTACTGAAAACAAAAAAACAACAGCTGAAAGTTCTGGTAAAAAAAAGGGCAAAGTCACCCAGAGCGCTGATAAACAGAGTGTGGGCCCCAGCAGCACTAGTACTTCAGCTAGTGCCCCTAAAAAAACCATTTTAACTAATGCACATAGTGAAAACCAGCAAGCTGATTTTGCTGGTAAACTAGTGACTAACAAGACAGATCTGAACCTTTCAAAGAATCAGTTCCCTTTCAGTTTAGAGAGTGAAATTGCTAAAATCAAAATCTCTATCCCCCCTCACTTAGGTAGTCACTCAAGATGTATATAAATGTCAGGTTTTGAAAGCTTTAAACATAGAAGAAAATAATGACTCTGTCAACCTCAATGATGATCAGCCAGCCCTTTTATTTGGTCCTAAAATTGAAGAGAAATTCTAGGAAGGAGTAGTCCCTCCTTTCTATGTCAGTTTGAATATCCACGACAAGATTTTACACAATGCTATGCATGATTCAGGGGCATCACATAACCTCATGCCAAAAGTAATAATGGAGAGGTTAGGCCTTGAAATAACCAGATCATACAAATATTTGTATTCTTTTGACTCCAGTAGAGTAAAATTCTTAGGCTTGATCAAAGATCTATGTGTGAAATTGACCCAGATCCCAACCAAATGCATAGTGATGGATGTGGTAGTGGCTGATGTGCTTCCCAAATACGACATGCTTCTTTCAAGATAATGGGGTGCTAAGCTACAAGGTACCATGCAAATGGACATCACATATGCCACCATCCCTGTCTTCAGTCAACTTAGGAGACTTTATAGGGAATCACACATGAAATTTATGGTGAGCAGTCAAGAAAAATCAGAAAATTCCCCTCTTTATTCTGTCCACACAGACCTAGACTCATTCATTCTTTGCAATGATGAAAGCTTTGGTGAACTAGAGTTAGATAGTGAGAAATCACCCAGTATAACAGAAATTAAGGAGGGAGAAGCTCTCAAATAGTGCGCCAAATTGGAAAATTGCAGCAAACAAAATAGAAAGCATGAGCAACCCGTTGTCCATCAACTTATTGCAAATCAAGAGAGTCAAGAAGAAAGGCCTGAACTCCATGAAAAAATTAAGGAACAAGACCAACCCAAACATGCTTCAGAACCCATAGAACCGCATTATGACAGTCAGAACCCACAGGACAAAGAGGACAGCAATAAAAATAACACCAAGTCTGAAACTAGCCCTCTTTAGAGTATGAGTTTTGATGGGTCTTGTAATAGAACTGGTGTAGGAGCAGGTGTATGGCTTCAAAACACAGAGAACAATTATGTTGAAATCCATGCATACAAGCTAAAGTTCCACTGCACTAATAACATAACAGAGTATGAAGCCCTCCTCCTGGGATTGCAGTTACTGAAGAAATTAGGAGCCAAGAGGATAACTGCTCATGGAGAGTCTGAACTGATCATTAGGCAGATGAATGGAGAATACACTACCAAACATCCAAGACTAAGAGCCTATAGAAATTATGCCATGGACATTTTGCAAACTTTTGAGGAATATGAACTTGTTTTTGTCCCTATAATCCAAAACATCCTTGCCAATGGATTGGCTTGTGCTGCCAGTTCATGTCAAAGACCCTATGACAACCAACAGTTCAATGTCAAAGTAAAATATAGACCAGTTGTCCTAGGTAATGAAAAATATTGGCAGGTATTTGAGGGAGATAAACAAATAGAGGAATTTTTGCAGTTCAGAAATGAGTTTGAATTGCCTAATTTAGACTCAAAGCATGATAAAAGTCATCTGGTGAGGAGCAGCATGACCAAAAAGAACCTCCTCCCATTGCAGAAATAAATCTGCTAACTAGTGAGTTCAAAAATCAAATAGAAGAATACATAAACTCAGAAAAAGAAGACATAGAGGTATTATAGTCCAAAGACAAAGGCTTACCCAAAGGACTAGCGCCTCTAGAAGAATTGTTTTATTTTAATGACATTGCCAAGAAACTAACAATAGAACCCACTAATTCTGATATTGAGGAATGCAATATTGGCAGTAAAGACAAACCTAAAATGATCAGACTATCTAAAACATTTCCAGCTCACATTAAACTGAAATATATTGAGTTGTTTAAAGAATTTTCTGATGTATTTTCTTGGAGCTATGAGGATTTAAAGGCATATGACAGAGAGGCCATTCAACACAAGATACCTCAGGTTGAGAAAGAAATTAGGAAAATGTATGATGCTAGAATCATTGTCCCTGTGAGATACTCCAAATGGGTGTCTAATCTTGTAGCCGTGAGAAAAAAATAGGATAAATTAGGCTCTGTATTGACTTTAGAAACTTAAACAAAGCCTCATTAAAGGACAACTATCTCCCTGCCCAAAATGGAGCACATATTATAGAGGGCAGTTGGCTCCAAAAGGATTTCTTTGCTAGAAATTTTCTTAAGATATAATCAGATATTGGTACTGCCTGAGGATCAACTGAAAACAACCGTCACCACTCCTTGGGGAACTTTCATGTATGTGAATATGCCTTTTGGATTAATGAATGCAAGTGCCACCTTCCAAAGAGCCATGGATATTTCTTTCTTAGAAGAAATAGGACATTTCATTTTGATTTATTTAGATGACATCACAGTCTATTCCAAAATAGATGAAGAACACCTAGCACACCTCAGGAAAGTCCTTGAGAAATGTAGAAAGTTTGGGCTATCTTTAAATCCCAAGAAAACATTATTTAGTGTCCAAGAAGGTAAACTTCTTGGTCATATCATATCTGAGAAAGGGATTAAAATAGGCCCAAAAAGGGTTGAAGGTATATTGCAAATCAGTCACCCTAGAAACATCAAAGAACTCCAATCTTTCATTGGAAAGATTAATTTCCTGAGAAGATTCATACACAACCTAGCATAAATCCTTAGGAATATGACGAACATGCTCAAGAAAGAGATAGGAGTAAAATGGACATTGGAAGCAAAGAAATCCTTTGAACTGGTTAAACATGCACTTACCCAAGCACCGGTTCTTATTAGTCCTAACTTTACTAAGGATTTCCTCATATTTTCCTTTGCATCAGAACATACTGTGGCCATTGTCCTATTACAGAAAAATCTAGAGGGACAAGAGCAGCCAATCGCATTTTCAGCAAGGCATTAAGAGATGCCCCTCTGAAATACAATATCATGGAAAAACATGCCTATTCTTTGGTCAAGGCCTTGAAGGATTTCAGAGTTTATATTCTACACTCTCATGTTATTGCTTTTGTGCCTAATATAGTGGTAAAATACATTCTGTCACAAGATCCCGATGGCAAAAGAGGGAAGTGGATTGCTGTGATATTGGAATATGATTTGGAAATTAAACCCACTAAACTCATCAAGGGTCAAGGCATAGCACAATTAATGGTTGAATCAAACTTGCAAGCACTTGATATAAACATGGTAGATGCATTAGATGAACAAGAAGAATTACCAGCCCTAATTATTGAAGATAGTTTCCTCAAATCTTCTTGGTATGTTGATATTTTGAACGTGCTTACTAATCTAAATGTCCCTCCTGGTATGTCTAAAACTAAGGCTAGATTTTTAAAGTTGAAAGCTGTTAACTACTGCATTCTAGATGAATTTTTATATTGGAAAATTTCTAGTGGATTATTGCTTAAATGTTTTCTTAAGGTTGATACAGATAGGATCAAGCATGAGTTTCATGAAGGAGAATGTGGAGGCCACCTCAATTGGAAAACCAATGCTAATAAAATCCTTAGAGATGGTTATTACTGGCCCACCCTCTTTCAAGATGTCCACAAAATGATAGTTTCCTGCCACAAATGCCAAATATTTGAAGGCAAGAGAAAACTTCTTCCCTTACCTTTGCAACCAATCACTATTGAAGATCCTTTTCAGCAATGGGGCCTAGACTTCATTGGGGAAATCCATCCTTCCTCATCTACCCAACATAGATGGATACTCATAGCCACAGACTACTTCACCAAATGGATAGAAGTCGTCCCTTCTAGGAATGCCACAGACTCAGTTATCATAAAATTCCTTGAAGACCAAATCCTGTCTAGATTTGGCTATCCTAGGAAAATCATAATTGAAAATGCTACTGCTTTTGGTTCCAAAAATATGGTTGATTTCTGCCATAGATATCATATTGTACTTGGTCATTCCACAACTTATTACCTTCAAGGTAATGGACTGGCAGAATCTTCCAATAAAAGCATGGTTAACATGATAAAGAAGATGTTGGAAGAAAACGAGAGGTCATGGCACAACAAGCTGGTACATCCCTTCTGGGCAGATAGATTGACAACAAAGAAATCAATTGGAATGCCTCCCTATTAGTTGGTTTATGGAGCAGATGCAGTTTTTCCTACCAGCTTAGGAGTACTAGGGATGAAGTTAGTCCAAGAAATACAATCAGAAGAATATATCATGATGAGAAGGATAAATCAGACCATACATCTTCAGCAAACCAGGGAATAAGTCTATAACAGAGCACAAAAGTACAAGAGAATATCAAAAATATGTTTGATAAGAGGACAAAGGCCAGTGATTTCAAGATTGGTGACAAAGTACTCAAATGGGATTCCAGGAGAGAAGATAAGGGCAAACATGGCAAGTTTGACAATTTATGGAAAGGCCCTTACATGATTCAATCTGTTATCGGTCATAATGCATTTTTTCTACAGGAGATGGACGGTACAGACCTGTTTGGGGGTCCTGTCAATGGCAGGATGCTCAAACATTATTACTGTAAATATCACTGCTTTGTTTTGTTTTTAAAAAATTGAAAAATACAAAAACAATAGAAAAGAGAAAAGAGGGCAGATTAGAAAAACAAGAAAGGTACAACCCCATACCAAAAAGAAAGAAAGTTTGAAAGTGTGCAAGCTTAAATGCCACTGCTTAAAGAGGCGTTGCTATCTAGTCATACAGCCCAATCATGGCTAGATAGATTTCAATTTACTGCTGATAGGTTAGTGAAGAAAGATCTGCCAAACAGTTTAATATTGGCTTATCAGTAGATTAGATTAGGATAGAAAAAGAAGTAGTTCTAATATGCTCAAAATCTGAACCAAAGAATCAAAGAAAGATGGCTTAAATCAGCTCAAAACCTGAGCCAAAGAGACAAATAAGACTAGTTATAACATGCTAAAAACTTGAACTAGGTAAAGAAGAAAACAGCTCAAAAGAGATCAAAATCAGAGCTAAAAGAAAGAATGAAAGAGGCTTGTAATTGTCAGATCTTAAACCCTCCAAGTTTTTTTTCTTTTCTGCAAATAAAGGTCTATGAGTAGCTTGTTTTTATGCCATAGTCTCACAGCAAATCATACAGCTTAATCCTGGTTTGACTGTGTTTCAATTTCTGTTTTAGAATATAGAGAATGCCAGACCTGTCAGACAGTTTAATCCTGATAGATAGTAGAATAGGTAGAGAAGCAATGAGTTCAACTACTTAATCTGAATTCATGGAGAAATAAGGGTAGATTTAGATTAGTTTTCATGTTTTTGAAAGAATAAAATGTTGATGTCAAAGGGTTTGCAAGTCCAAGAGCACCCTGCTAAAGAAAAAAATGCTAGGAAGGTAGGTTGTGTAGGTAGTTGTTTGGGAAAATTGATTTGATATAATGTAATATTGATTATCTTTTGAAAGCAGCATGATCAAGAAAGAAAATGTTGTCAAGGATAAAGCATTGATCTACATTCCAGAGACAAAAGTTTCTGAAGTTCTTGACACCTCCAAAGAGCTGCCATCCCCAAGTGGAGCCACTGTTAGCCATCAACAAATTTTTGTCATAGAAAATGATGGCTAAAACGGGTCTTGAGCCTTCAAGAGATTATTTTCATGGAAAATTACTCATTCTTGAAGCCTTATGGTGTTTTCTAAAAAAATAAATAAGCCGCTATTCCTAAGTTGTTGTTCCCTAACAGTGATGTTCCCTAAGCCGTTGTTCCCTAAGCCATTGTTCCCTAAGCTGTTGTTCCCTAACAGTGATGTTCCCTAAGCCATTTTTCCCTAAGCCGTTGTTCCCTAAGCTGCTATTCCCTAATAGTGATGTTCCCTAAGCCGTTGTTCCCTCCGCTCCTAGTCACCTTATCTCGCAACGTGACCATACCCCAGCGCCTATGATTAAGCCCCCATCGCATCGGAATTTCCATAAAGAAACCGCGTTTCTTTATAAACTTCCCACCCCAATATCAACACTTTGATGAGATCTTAGCCGTAGATCCACATGATCTAACGGTGGAAATTCACCCCCACTGTCTCTTCCTTCTTTCCCTTCTTTTCCCTTATCCCCACCTTACTACTCCACAAATCAATCTTAGTCGTAGATTGTAGGCCTCAAGCCTTGATCTAACGGCTATTATGCCTCCCCTCCTATCCATTGATAGCCCAGCCCATATATACGCATCGCCCCTTTGCACTAATCGTGGCTATTGATCTACATGATCCAACGGCCCCGATCAAACCCGACTACCTAACTCTGTCGGGGCCCATCTTCCATTACGAAAACCCCTCATCCAATCATCGCTTGACACCTGGCCCCCACTCAAACTCTCACCGTGCACCTATCTCTATCGGGTTCCCCTGTAGCCGTTGGATCCCCCCCCCCCCCCCCACGGATCCAATTGTCTACGTTATATATCGCATGAATTCACCGTCCAAAATTTAACAATCAGAAATCACACGATACCATTAGTTTTAAAAAGGCCACACGTCTCCACTTAATTGGATTGCGTTCGATCAAACAAAAACCACTTACCGCTGGAGGGTCACGCGAAAACCATTCGCGGTTTCCGAAAAACCGCCAATCCCTAATTTCGTGCCAAATACAGTTTTTAAACCAGTTTTCGCGTGTTCTCTCCACGGAACCTCCTCTGACTGCATTTCAATCCTTTGTATATGCTCCTCTGCCCATGCCCAAGCCCTTTGTTGTATTTAAACCAAGAAGCACAGGATTTCTTAACCAGTTTGTTGTCATGTGCAGGTTTAATGGTGGATTTATCCACAGGTCTCCAGCAACCAAAGAATTAGTGTTTCAAGGGTCAGAGGGATCAAAATTCCAAGCTTGATCAGTGTTTTAATGGACACAATCACACATAAATCCCTCCAGCATAGAAGAAGCTGAGCCACCTGTACACGTAGGAGATAAGACAGATCAACATAAAAGGTTTCGAATGCCACATCTACAACAGCTATTACTCCACCAAAGGACACTTACGGTTTGCTTTTATTTTCAAAGACACTATGAAAACCATCCTTATGACAAAAACTTCATTAAAAAACTACCAGAATAGTTATTAAGAAGACATGGGGCTTCAGAACCCAAAAACTGACAGTTTACTTGTCGTGGAGGTCAAACAGAGCACTTCCTGCCACGGTTTGCTGCAAAGAATACACTTCAGAGTTATTACCATGCCTACCAGATATACATAAAAACATGAAAAACTACCAAAATGACACAAACAGTTAATGCAGTGGTCATTAAGCAGAGTGGGCATTTGAGCACTTCTCCCACACTGTCTTAATTCATATTTATTACCATTTCAGCAGCGCTCTTCCTCTTTCACCTATAAGTATTCAAAGAAAATTCATTGCAATGGTTGGAAAATTGTTAATTGTCTGAAATGTTATTGAGTATGATTTTCTGAGAAGTTGTAATATAGTAGGCTGGGAAGAAAAGAATTGGATTGTAAAGAGCTATTGGACTCAAAGTATGTAACTGGTTTTGCACATCAATAGACAAGCATATTCACTGGATCCTGATCTAAATCATTGGTGATGTTATTCTCACTGTGATTGTTATTTTCTTTATGTTTCCACTGTGTTCATATTCTCTAATAAAGAACAGAAAATATAGAGTAGGATATACTGCAAAGTACCCTAACTCTCACTGAAAATCTTTATCTTTATATTTTATGCTAAATGTGTATTTTGGGATGATTCCAATAGAGTATAACCAGTCAAGAAATGTTGATGATCCCATGTCTGGCTGAGTAGAACTTGAGTTATTATTCTCCAATGATATTTTCACGACATGCTAAGTAGAGTCTTAATCAAGGAAGTTTATGGTTAGCCCTGTCCCTTGTTTATTCTTAAAACAATTGTTTTAAATATTTCCCATAAAAGTATGCCAAAAGCAAGTTTGGTTTAAAGTCTTTACCTGATCTTAGGTTGTTTTTTATGTTTATCTGACATGTTTTTCCCTTGAGTGTATGTCAAAAGCAGGCTAGGTTAAAAGTCCTTACCTGATCTTAGGCTTCCCTTTGTTTTCTTGCATGTTGCTTCTTTCACTTCACTCTTTAATGTTCCATACCATGATCTTAACTTAAAATATCTTCTAATAAATTACTTGCCCTTTGAAAACCATTGAATAGCTGTTGCGCAAGTAAACCCTTTTATGACTCCATAGCCCAATGGTTTAGCACTATTTTTTGACCTATCTTCCCATGTTGAAACATATTTCCACTTATTTCCTTCTTCACTTCACATGACCTTCTCTTTTAATGATTCCCAACCAAAAACAAATAAACTCCTTTGTACTTCACAACTAGCCTAATATCACAACTAAGAATAAAGAAATAATCTTTGAAAACAACACTTACATAGAGAGATCCCTCTATGAATCTAGGAGGGCTAGATCCTAGGATTCCAAAGTGGTTGTGATGTTGCCTTGTCATTTGGTATGCCAGTCTTCCAAATCCCTAGGACCCCAACAACCGCACCCCCCCCAACACATACACTTGCATTAAAAATTATACGACGAAGTTTTAGAAAGAAAAGGCTCAGTATAATAAAACAGATCCGACTTAAAAAAGGAGGGGGCAGGGTTTGACCACCCGACCCCCTCCCTCGTATTGTGGATCCAAAACCATCTCGCCCAATGTGTTACTTTTAAGAATCTTCCAGCATTTTAATATATAAACCATTCATTTTAGATGTGCGCCCTGGCAGGTCAGGAGAGGGAACGAAAACCGAGACAACAGAGCCATGAGCAGTGCAGAGGAGGGGGGCAGAACCATGATCTGAGCCATTTTCCAGAGGGGCTAGATTTTCACTTTGTCAGATTCATGCAAATTCTATATGGATTCTACACTACTAGATGCCACAAATCCAACAGTGTTGTACATTTCTTCATCAGAGGTCTTCAATTTTCGGGCACTTTCAGCTATGGAGGTATAAGGGTGTAATTTCTCATTTTATACTTGTACTTTCATTTTTTGCCACTTAATGAAAGAGGGCCTCCCCACTATTTGAGCAGGGCCCGGAGACGTAGTCCCTCCTGGACGAACTCCGATATCAATTTGGTGTTTTCTTGCATGATCTTAATTTCTTCTCTCTTCTTATGTGTCTGGTTTTATATTCTCTTGTTTTAAGCTACAATTTTCACATGTGATTCTTTAACACATCTCAAGAAAAATATTTTGGATCAATAAACCTAAGGGAATAGTAAACCCAAGGGTTAACAATAAATACCCACGAGATTATAAACCCAAGAGAATAATATTAAACTCAAGGGAATAATATAAAGCAAACATATATAAACCCTAAGATAAATATTATAAACCCTAAAATAAACGTTGTTGACCATGGTTGATTTTCATATTGAAACAATATTTCTCACGATGTGATGTTAGACCATGTTTGATCATGCTTGATCATGATTTTTTTTCATATCAAGACAATTGTTGTCATAATCAGACGTTGGACCATGGTTGAAAATGGTATATTTTTATATTGAGACAATATTTGTCACAATGCAACGTTGGACCATGGTTGTCCATGGTTTTCACATGTGACGTTGGACCATGGTTGATTATGATTGTCTGTGGTTGACCATGACTGAATTTTATATTGAGACAATATTTCTCACAATGTGACATTGGAGCATAGTTGACCATGGTTGATTTTCATATTTAGACATTCTTTGCCATGATGTGGCGTTGGACCTTGGTTGACCATAATTCACCATGGTCGACCATGTTTGACCAATGTTGACTATGATTCACCATGGTTGATGATAACTGAAAATGGTTGATCATGGTTGAATTTCATATTGAGACAATGCTTGTAACAATGTGACATTGGACCATGGTTGACCATGGATGACCATGATTATAAACCCAAGGTATTTATATTAAACCCTAGGATTAATATTATAAACAATATGAATAATATTATACCATGGGAATATCAACCCTTAGATTAATAAACACAAGGGATTGATATTATAAACCCAAGGGAAAAATAAACCCGAAGGGATTAATACTAAAACGCCAAGGGATTACAAACCCAAGGGAATAATATTAAACTCAAGCGAGTAATATTATAAACCCTAAGATAAATGTTATAAACCCTAAAATAAACATGGTTGACCATGGTTGATTTTCATATAGAGATAATCCTTGTCACAATGTGACGTTACACCATGGTTGATCATGATCGATTTTCATATTGATATAATCTTTCTCACAATATGTTGTTGGACCATCGTTGACCATGATTGATTTTATAAACCTTACAGATTAATATTATAAACCCAAGTTCTATAAACCCTTAAGATAAATATTATACAATCTTTCTCACAATATGTTGTTAGAGCATCGTTGACCATGATTGATTTTATAAACCTTACAAATTAATATTATAAACCCAAGTTCTATAAACCCTTAAGATAAATATTATAAACCCTAAAAGAAACAAGGTTGACCATAATTGATTTTCATATTGACACAATCTTTGTCATGATGTGACATTGGACCATGGTTGACCATGATTGATTTTCATATTGAGACAACCTTTGTCACAATGCGACGTTGTACCATGATTGACTATGGTTGATTTTGATATCGGGACAATCTTAAATATTTTTGACCTACATATTATTTATTGATTATTATATCTAATCATACATCATATTATCATGTCTTAAAGTTTACGATAATTGTAATATGCCTACCATCTTTAAAACTGCAAGGATAATTGGGATATAAATTTAAATAGGATAGAGATTTTCAATGTTTTTCTGCAATGATAATTGGGATATAAATTAGAGAAAGGATATCATTTTTCCATATTTTTGATAAATTTAATATAGTATAAACCATTTTTTTTACCGTTAAAATATATATAGAATTATATGGTAAATATTTATTTAATTAAAAAATATTTATTTGATAAATAAATTTTAATAATTGTTACAAAAATATTTCAAACATATATTAAAAATCAATTTGTCTTTAATGTGAATTTTTGAAAAGTTTTCCTAATTATTTTTTCGATCTAATTTCTCTAAAATCTGGCTGGAATTCATTGAAATCACAAGTTTGATGGGTAAAATCTGCATAATCAAAGTGCCCTAGGGGTTTTTTAGGGCGTTGAATCCATATATGCAGTCAAAAAACCAGTTTAAATAACACAAATCAAAATATCACCTCAAATTGTTCCGCTAGATTCCAGCGAGAAAATCCACCAGAAACTCCAAAAAATTATATTAAAGACAACTCCTATTAAAATAACTTGTTAAATTTATTAATTTAATGTAACTGCTATTAATAATTTGAAAAATAATTATTTAACTAAAAATTAATAGAATATAAACCATTTTTGTTTTATTGTTAAAATATATATATAATTATAATATAATTATATGGTAAATATTTAGTTGATTAAAAAAAATGATAATTATTTTTTAACCGTTTGTGCAAATATATGTCAAACATATATTAAAATAATTTATTATATTTATTAATTTTATTTAAATATTATTAACAAATATTTAATTTGAAAAAAAAAATATTTAACTAAAAATTAGTGAAAAGATAGTTTTTTTTCAATATTTTTGATAAATTTAATAAAGTATAAATAATTCTTTTTCAAAATTTAATAAAGTATAAACCATTTTTGTTTTATCAATTAAAAAATATACAGAATTATATGATAAATATTTGTTTAATTTAAAAATAATGTTTTGGTAATAATTTTTTAATAATTATCATAAAAATATTTCAAACATATATTAAATAATTTATTATTTTTGTTATTTTTATTTAGTAATAATTCGCAATGATATAATTTGGAAAACAATTATCTAACTAAATTTTTTTATACATTTATTTGTTTCATAATTATCACAATACAATAATCATATTTATTTTTTCACTAAGATAAATGTGGTTGTTCCTAATTTTTAACCTTCATCTAAACGGTTTATTACTATTCCATGTGTTAACATAACCTTCCTTCCAACTTACGATATACATGCTTCTATATCCTTATATTGGTGATTAACAAATTACGATATACGTGCTTCTATATCCTTATATTGGTGATTAACGATGTATTTAGGGCTTAATGGTGCACACATCCCTTGTCATACATTGATACTATGTCTTAATATTTATTATCCTCAAAGGTGGACACATATTTATTATTATTATATTATTTATAATACGAAATTAAAACACCAAATTTTAAGTTATTAATATCAATTCAACAAATTAAAAGGAAAAGTAAATTGATCTATATAATAAGTTCTTATTAAATATAAGATAATCTAATATTGAATTTTTAAAATTTAAATTCATTAAATAAAAAATTTCATTAAATTTACCATTTTTATAAAATATTAAAATATACATTTTATTATTATATATAGATAATTATAATTTTACATATAATAATAATCTATTTTTTCCTATCTTTACCAATTAAATAAAAATATGATTAAATTTCAATTTTTTTTTTTAATAAAAATTATATATAATCAAATAAATAAAATACAATTTTTTATATAATTATAATGTAACTATTAAAATTTAATTTATATAAACAATGTTGCAGTTAAATTCCAAAAATTATATTATAAAAGTAAAAATAAAAATCATAATATTATTTATTAATTTTTTATCAATTATGCCAAACACATTAAAAATGCAATTTTAAGTAATGATGTTATTCATTAATTTTATTATCAATTATTTAAAAAAAAAACTAATGTAAATAAAGTAGTATGCTATGTAATTTAAATTTGAAAATTTTAAATGTTTAGAGGAATTGAATATTTTTCATTACTAAACACTTATAAATATGATAACTTGCAGATCTTTAATAAATGTTACCTTTGTACTCTTTTGGTGCGGAATAAATTGTGGCCCTACACATGGAAGGGTTTTCCATCCTACGACTATTGTGAATAGAGTTAGGATCTTGGTAGTCGCATTTGGGGAATAGGCATAGAGTGACTTCCATTCTTTCACACCCAGAGGAGAGGTGCTCTGCTCCTACCACCATAGAACAACACCCTTTCCTCCCACAATATAAGTCTTCTTCGTCAAAACTTGTTTGCATAATAAAGAGCCTTGATGATAAAATTATAGTTGCACTCATTTTCTACTCATGGTTGGAAAACCATCTTATTTAGAATCGGCCTTAGTAGCTGCAATTGGCATGGCTAAATCAATGGGACATAGTGGTTGGAATCCCAAATCTACTTGAAAGCAGTTGTGGCTAGTTGAGCTGTGGAGGGCCCGATTATAGTTGTGTTGTACTTAGGGGAGGCTCTCATCCCATGTGCGTGCATAATTTGAGTTGTACATGCACAAAATGTGTACGATCATCCAATTGATGACCTTTGTCCGACCATTAGTTTGGGGATGGAAAGTTGTGGACTTGGTGAGCTTGGTGTCCAACATTGACCAGAGGCTGGACCAAAACGTACTAAGGAACCTGGTGTTCGATCTGAGATGATAGACTGTGGGATCCCAGAGTGTACCCACACTCGTTCAAAAAAGATTTTAGCATTGGCTTTTGATGTGATATTCTTCTTGTAGGCCACCATAATCGCCATCTTCTAGAATCTGTCGATGACCACAAAAACACAGTCGTTTCCATGCTTAGTAGAAGGAAGGCCCGACATGTAATCCATGGAGATGGATTCCAAAGGTCGACTAAGGGTAGGTAGTGGAGTATAGAGGAATAGGTTCATTATGGTCGATTTGGCAATAGCACAAGCAAAGAAGGATATGATGTATTTCCCAACATCATGTTGAAGGTTGGAAAAATAGAAATACTTCTGCATTACTGCCACTGTTAAAATACTTTGGAAAATTCAAAACTTGGTTAAAATATAAAAGCGTCTTGTATGTGTGTTGAATTTTGGATCACTCTTGTAGAGAAGTGGCCAATCAGAAGTCTCGTGCCCACAAGAGTTGGCCACAGTGGTTAGCCCGACGATCGGTGTTCGGCTCAAGCAGTCTGCAACATTAGTGGTTTTGTCTTTCTGGTACTAGATGTTTAATGAAACCATTGCAAATATGTGGACCACTTATGATGGTGATTGTTCTGCAACTTCCCTTGTGTCTGTATAAACTATAGGGGTCAATGGTTTTTGTGGATGATTGTTTCCTTCAGCAAAATGTAATGCTTCCACTGTCGATAAGCCTGCACAATGGAATACATCTATTTTTCATAAGTGGGATACTTCCATATTATGTCAGACAATGTCTCACTGTGATATGCCACTGGATTCCCCTTTTGAGTAAGAAATACCCCAATAGTATAGTCAAAGGCATCTATCTCGATCTCAAATGGTTGTTGCAAGTCTAGTAATGTGAGCACTGGGGCAGAGCAGAGGTGATGTTTCAACTCTACGAATGCCTTTTGTTGAGATTAAGACCAAAAGAATTTTTCTTTCACTCCTGCCTTGGTGACTTGACTCCAGGGCCAAGTGATATGAGAGAATCCCAACACGAACTTGTGGTAGAAATTAGCAAGACCCAGAAAGTTGTGAAGCTCTGTTAGAGTATTTGGGGGTGGGAAATCCTGAATGAATTGGATCTTGGCTGGATCCACATGCATCCCTCCGCTCATCAATAATGTATCCCATATACTAAACTTGGGTCATGCCAAAAGTGCACTTCTCAAAATTGGCACACAATTTGTGTTGCCACAGTGTTGTTTGGAGGACCTGTCGGATGTGGTGGATGTGCTCTTCCCAAGTCTGGTTGAAGATTGTGATGTCATCCAAGTACACTACTACAAATGAGTTGGTTAATGGTCGTAAGATGTCATCCATCAACCTCATGAAGGTTGCAGAAGAATTCGTCAACCTGAATGGCATGACCAACCTTTTAAACATGCCCTCTTTGGATTTGAAGGCAGTCTTCCACACATCGGAGGGTTTGATTGGTACCTGGTGATACTCGGAATTCAAGTCGATCTTGCTAAAATATTTTTCCCACTTGAGTTGTTCCAGAAGTTCATCAATCTGTCAGATCAGTTACCAATTCTGGACAATAATCTTATTCAACATCTAATAGCCAATACAAAGTCTCCAAGTCCCGTCCTTATTCTGCACCAACATGATCGGGCTCACACAGGGTCACGAACTATTATGGATGTGACCTTTTTGCAGAACAAAGCGCTGATAGATTGATCCATTGGGAAGCGACGTACCTCGGGTCAGATCGATGGGTTGTTTAACCTGACAGTGTAGAGGCACCACTGTGGGTGAGGTGAAGATGTCCTCGTACTCCTCCACGACCTTTTCCATTTGTTGTTGTCATGTGGAGGAGCCCTGTTTGGAGGTCGTGGCCACAATCTTCTTCTTGCCCTGAGGGTAGATCATAAGGAAAAAAAAATTCTCAGTTTTGGAAATGAGCTTAATGCATTGCTTTTTAGTAACCTCTGGTATCATGTACAACTTGTTGCCCAAAGTAACAATAACAACGCAAGACCATGACTCATATACATCATGTCGCTTCCACAAGTATGGTTGGCCTAATATTACATTACAAACTTCAAGAGGGGAAATGTCACATAATACCTCATCCATGAAGGGCTTGATGTTGTAGGGAAGGCGACATTGCTGGCCGATGAAAAGATCTAATCCTTAGTGAAGCCACCCAATGGTGTACAACTGTGGGTGTGATGTGGTCATCAAGCCTAGCCTCTTCACGAACTTTGCTGAAATGAGGTTCTTTTGGCTCCCGTTGTCGACAATGAACTACAGTGGGGAACCATTTACCTACATATAGGAATGGAAGAGATGCTCCTCCTCCTCTGGATCTTCTGGTTCCTCCTTCTGGATATTTGTGATGGAAACAGTGGCATTAGGCTTTGCATCGATAATTTTCTTCCATTTTTCACTCCCCTTGTTGGGTTCTGATTCAGAGTTGGAGCATGCATCCGATTCAGAAGCCTTCAGCTTGGCCACTAGTGACTTCTTGGCCCAACACTCACTTGTGTTGTGAGTGGAGCTCTTATGAAACTCACACCACTTTCCCATGACAAGGACTGGTGGGAAACCTACTGTGAGAAAAAATACGAGAGGGAACCCTCTCTGTTTTTAGCCGCACCCACGTGGAATTTTTTCCAAGACGCAATCAAGGAACAATATTATCCCATGGGGAGCTATCAGGAAAAGTACATAAAATGGACTACACTGCGGCAGCAAAGGGATCAAGATATACATGAGCTGAAAAAATGAAAGAAACAATGGCGAGGGTCCAAGTGGAGTATGTGAGTGGCCACCAATATCCACCTGGATCATTTTCTTATTGTCATTATGCTTTACATACTTGCAAATAGAATAGATTTAGTTTCTGCCATTTACTTTTGAGAAAAAGTAGAATAGGTTTTCTTATGGTTATTTACTTTTTGCAACTTAATATTGTTGGCTTACCAATATCTTTTCTCATTTGAAGTTGTTCCATTGCCTTTTTTCACTTGCATCAAAGGGAGTCAGACTAGGAAGAGGAAAGTGTCTGTTGCACATACAGTGTCGACTCCTCTTAAGTTTGTATGAACCCGAGGTTGATAATTTAAGTTGATAGCATTGGGAGTTGTAACATTCTTGATTCCATACTTGGGCTCATCATTGACCATGGTTGATATTAATATTGATACAATCTTTGTCACAATGTGACGTCGAACCATGGTTGACCATGGTTGATTTTCATATCAGAGAATATTTGTCACAATGCGATGTTGGACCATGGTTGACCATGATTGACCATATTTTGACCATGGTTGATATTATAAACCTAAGGGAATAGCAAACCCAGGGGATTAACACTAAATACCCATGATATTATAAACCAAAGAGAATAATATTAAACTCAAGGGAATAATATAAACCAAACATATATAAACCCTAAGATAAATATTAAAAACCCTAAAATAAATATGTTTGACCATGGCTGATTTCCATATTGACATAATATTTCTCACAATGTGATGTTGGACCATGTTTGATCATGCTTGACCATGATATTTTTTCATATCAAGACAATCATTGTCATAATCAGATGTTGGACCATGGTTGATAATGGATTTTTTTCATATTGAGACAATATTTGTCACAGTGTGACATTGGACCATGGTTTTCCATGGTTCTCACATGTAACGTTGGACCATGGTTGATCATGATTGACTGTAGTTGACCATGATTGATTTCTATATTGAGACAATATTTCTAACAATGTGACATTGGAGCATAGTCGACCATGGTTGGTTTTCATATTGATACATCATTTGCCACAATATGGAGTTGGACCTTGGTTGACCATAATTCACCATGGTCGACCATGTTTGAACAATTTTGACCATGATTGATCATGGTTGATGATGTCTCAAAATCGTTGATCATGTTTGATTTTCATATTGAGACAATCCTTGAAATAATGTGACATTGGACCATGGTTGACCATGGCTGACCATGATTATAAACCCAAGGGATTTATATTAAACCCTAGGATTACTATTATAAACAATATGAATAATATTATACCCTAGGAATATGAACCATTGGATTAATAAACACAAGGGATTGGTATTATAAACCCAAGGGAACAATAAACCCAAAGGGATTAATACTAAAACGCCAAGGGATTACAAACCCAAGCGAATAATATTAAACTCAAGGGATTAATATTATAAACCCAAGGTATATAAACCCTAAGATAAATGTTATAAACCCTAAAATAAACATGTTTGACCATGGTTGATTTTCATATAGAGACAGTCATTGCCACAATATGACATTACACTATGGTTGACCATGATTTATTTCCATACTGATACAATCTTTCTCACAATGTGTTGTTGGACCATTGTTGACCATGATTGATTTTTTTTTTTTTTTTTGGTAAATTAGGCTACTCTATATTAATTCGAAAAGAGAAACATTACATATGCTACAGGTTGGGTTGGTAAGTTGCGCTTAACCAATCCCAGCCCTAGCTGCTTGATTTAGGGGCTACCTCCGTGGAGGAAACTAGCCTGGAAAATAATTGAGACAAGAAATTACAAAATGCGGAGGAGCGCTGATGTATCTAGGTATTACAAAATGTGCAGAAGCATAAGTATAGCTTGAGATTCCTTGGTAGTAGTATGCATGACAAAAACAAAGGAAGAAATGAGTAGCTTCGTACTCCTTAGTCTTCTGCATCATCATTACTGTTGGGTACTTCCTCCTCTATGGGGCAGGCATACACCTAAGCAACCACTTCCTCTGAATCTGCTTCCGGACGTGTAGGTTTGGGTACTGGTGTACATAGGATGGGGGACACCGGATACTCCACATCAAGGACACGTGTCTGAATGCCTTCAGAATCCATAATCCATACATCTATTTCTTCGTCTTCATCCTCTTTAGCCTGCAGGGGATTAGAATTGCGAGGTAGGGGTTGCGCTTGGTGCGTGATGGTAGATTTTCGGGGACCGCATCTGCCTCTCTGTGTAGCTTGGACAAGGGCTTCTTCCTCCTGCTCAGGATCGGGGCTCTGTCTAGCATAGTTGTTGGAGGAGGAGCCTTCAACAGACTCCAGAAGATTGTCCATTCCTCTGTGGTAAATTCTAGGGAGAGCCCCTCTCTGACCACCGCAGATGGTTCTTTGGCACAATCTAGGAGCCATTGCCCACAGAAGCAGAGGATTGTCTTCACTAGAAACATGTGTAATAGGGGGACAGACAATACTAGAGGAGTAGAAGGGTCAGGCCTAAGTTGCACAACTTGGATAGTTGTAGCCCAAAGGGGTCTGCACATCGGACTCTGGGAGGAGGGTTGTGCGACGGACTGGTGGCATAGGAGGGAAACAAAAGAATTAGAAGGAAAGAATGAAGGAACTTATTGTGAGTCTTTTTGGGTTGAGGGTCCATCCTTTTATAAGGTCTGGGACACATACGAGGGGGAGGGTCATAAGTGAGCCTAGCACGTAACTGCGTGCCATATCCAATTCCCTGAGCAGCAGGGAAAATTTTAAGGATGAACGTTTATCTTAAAGTTTAGAAACCTTGGCGAATGTTACTAGTCCCCAATATGTAAATTGTAAAACTTTTGACGGCATTTTTTAAAAAATACTTAGGTTTCTAATTATTTTATATTAGTATATATAAAATTTTACCGATTTTTAGGGTAAAATAATTTTATACTATAAAATTTGGGCGAATCAATTTTCAAAAAAATGGAAATTGGCGAATCTTTTTTTCTTTCGAAAAAGCATGGAAAATTAGCCCACTTGTGAAGATTAGCCCCTAAAATTTTCCCTGCTGAGCAGGCTCAAGGGAATGGTTATGGCTGCTTGTCATATCAGTATTGTTAATCATTAATGATGATTGTTGCAGAGGAGTACCCTGGAGGGGGTAATGTGGTACGAGACATCTCTTCATCATGCCTTATCCCACTTCTCACGTGTGTATGGCTAACGGTTTCAAGATCCGCATCGGGTGAGGCCATGCGCAATGGATCTTCGTCCTCAAGGGCTTGGGAGATATGATTTTCATTCATGCCACTTCTGTCACTTGCATCTAGGGCACCAAGATTGATTTTATAAACCCTACGAATTAATATTATAAACCCAAGGTCTATAAACCATTAAGATAAATATTATAAACCCTAAAAGAAACAAGGTTGATAATAATTGATTTTCATATTGACACAATCTTCGTCATGATGTGACATTGGACCATGGTTGGCAATTATTGATTTTCATATTGAGACAACCTTTGTCACAATGTGATGTTGGACCATGATTGACTGTGGTTGATTTCAATATTGAGACAATCTTAAATATTTTTTACCTAAATATTTTTATTATTATTTATTATATCTAATCATACATCATATTATCATGGCTTAAATTTTATGATAATCATAATATGCCTACCATCTTCAAAACTGAAATGATAATTGGGATATAAATTAGAGAAAGGATATCCTTTTTCCATGTTTTTGATAAATTAGATATAATATAAACCATTTTTTTTATCATTAAAATATATATAGAATTATATGGTAAATATTTATTTAATTAAAAAATATTTATTTGATAATCATTTTTTAATAATTGTTACAAAAATATTTCAAATATATATTAAAATATATTTGACTTTAATGTGATTTTTTGGAATGTTTTCCTAATTATTTTTCCAATCTAATTTCTCTAAAATCCAGCAGGAATTCATTGAAATCACAAGTTTGATAGGTAAACTCTGCACAATCAAAGTTCCCTAGGGATTTTTTAGGGTGACGAATCCAAGATTGTAATGAGAAAATCCACCGAAAACTCCAAAAACCCGCATTGAAAAAAAAAACTATTAAAATAACTTATTAAATTTATTAATTTAATTTAAATATTACTAACAATTTGAAAATAATTATTAACTAAAAATTAATAGATTATAAGCCATTTTTGTTTTATTGTTTATATATATATATATATATATATATATTATGATGATGATGATGATGGTTAACGTCCACTGAGACTAATCTTTGGTCTATCGGACCTAAAGAAAATAGTTATTTAATTTGATTTAAGATTTTATTCCTATGCTCAAAAAGCTTGGAAAGAAGCCTCCCAAGCTCACTATAATTTTGACATCTTAAAAGGCTAGGAAGGTCAGTATTACAACAAATACTATGAAATTGAGCTCTAATGTGATTGGACGCAGGGCACTCTAAGAGGAAGTGATTTCCGTCCTCGATGTTCATATTTACCATATATATAATTATATGGTAAATATCTAGTTGATTAAAAATTATTTTTTTTATAATAATTTTTTTATAATTTTTATAAAAATATTTCAAACATATATTAAAATAATTTATTATATTTATTTATTTTATTTAAATATTATTAACAAACATTTAGTTTGAAAAAATAATTACCTAACTAAAAATCAGTGAAAAGATAGTTTTTTTTTTTCAATATTTTTGATAAATTTAATATAGTATAAACTATTCTTGTTTTAATAAATCTTCTAAAAAATCACATGAAAACTTTTAAAACTGATGCGTTTCGAACTACTGACTATTTTATCAATTAAAATATATATAAAATTATATGGTAAATATTTATTTAATTTAAAAATATTTATATAATAATTATTATTAAAATATTTCAAACATATATTTAAATAATTTATTATTTTTATTTAATAATAATTTGCAATGATATAATTTGAAAAACAATTATTTACCAAAAAAAATATATACATTTATTTGTTCCATAATTATCACAATACAATAATCAAGTTTAACTTTTCACTAAGTTAAATGTGATTGTTCCTGATTTTTAACCTTCATCTAAAGGGTTTATAGCTATTCCATGTGTTAACATAGCTTTCTTTCCAACTTACAATATTCATGCTTCTCTATCCTTATATTGGGAATTAACAATGTATTTAGGGCTTAATGTTGCACACATCCCTTGTCATACATTGGTACTATGTCTTGAATATTTATTATACTCAAAGGTAGACACGTTTATTATTATTATATTTTTTTTAAGTAAGAAAATAAAACAATAAATTTTAAATTATTAATATCAATTTAACAATTAATTACAAGAAAAAATAAATTTATGTATATAATAAGTTCATATTAAATATAACATAAACTAATATTGAATTTTTAAAATTTAAATTCATTAAATAAAAAATCTTAGTAAATTTAATTTTTTTATAAAAATATTAAAATATACATTTTATTATTATATATAAATAATCATAAATTTATATATAATATTATTCTATTTTTCCTATCTCTACCAAATATATAAAAATATGATTAAATTTCAATTTTATTTTTGATAAAAAAAAATACTCAAATAAATAAAATACAATTTTTTATATAATTATAATGTAACTCTTACAATTTAATATATATAAATCATGTAGCAGTTTCTATAAATTTAATATATATAAACCAGGTAGGAGTTTATATAAAGTCCAAAAATGATATTTAAAAAAAAAAAAAAAATTATAATATTATTTATTAATTTTTTATCAATTATGCCATACACATTAAAAATGTAATTTTAGGTAATGATGTTATTCATTAATTTTATTATCGATTATTTAAAAAAATTAATGTAAACAAAATAGTGTAAGTGTAATTTAAATTTGAATTTGTTAAATGTTTAGAGAAATTAAATATTTTTCATTCTAGCACTGTTCAAGGCGGAGTTGCATCTTCGGTCCCTACTTCTCCCATTAACACAGATCCAACACTCTTGGCGATATTATAGGTTCAGAGGATATCAGAAATAGGGTTCACAGGTTTGTATGGTCGTAGGTTCCAGCTTCTTCGAAGGGATCGCCTTTTGACTGAGTGACATTTGAGAGAATAGGGAGAGCGTACCCATCTTCTGAGTATCGCTTCTCTTTGTTGTGGCTGCGGATAGGGTTAGGGTTCAAGGAATCTTGTTATTTAATAATCTTCAAAGGCAGAGTTCCTCATAGATTTGGAGATATGCTTCACATCTTACATAGATTTTCTTAGGGCTCTTTTAATAGTACCCGCGGTTCAGCAGAAGGAGTAATTTGGGCAAAAATTCCTATTGATTTGAGAAGGAAAAAGGTTATATTTGTGCCCTAGTTAGAGGGGTCCTGCAGACCAAGGCACAGTGACAACCTCACATTGGTTCTGCTTTACAAGTGCATACATTCTAACTTAACCTCCTCGTGTTAAGTTTTGTTTTATTACACTATGAATACTTCCCCTTATATTTCTAAGCCCCCCCTCTAGCAAAGGCAGACCAAGTAAAATTACATTAGATAGTCTCTATGAGTACATTAAGTCTTTAGAAAGGCGAAGAGAAGAAAGACAAAATAATTTTAAACTAGAACTAACGACAATGCTTGATAACAACCACAAACCATTAGAAAATAAAATAACCACACTCGAAATTTAACTCCAAGAAATGAAAGGTGAAATTCAATAAATAGAACATAGTAAACAAACAAAGGTTGAAGAGAATGACACCTTGAAAAGTGAGATTAAAAATCTAAAAGAACAACTACATAATAACTCATCCCTAAATAACACAGAAAAATAACTTAGATACTAAACCCATCAAAGAGGAAATTAATAAATTGATTTCTCTCGACCATGAGCGCCACAAATGAGCCTTAAATCTTATAGTGGTGGGTATAGAATAAGAAAACAATGAAAACACATTAGAAACAGTTAAAGGACAATTAAAAAGAAAATATCAAATTGAAACAACCTATATTACAGAAGCAATAAGGGTCAGAAAGATACTTGACCATAAACAAAGACTCATATGTGTTAAGGTCAGTTGTCATGAACATAAAATCGATATACTCAGGAAATCCCCAAGCCTAAAAGGAACATGAATATTTATAAATGAAGATCTCATTCTAGAAAACCAATTTGAAATTAGGAAAGAAGTACAGACGGTCAAGGATGCAAGAAAGGCCGAGAACTGGGCAATCATTAGGAATATGAAAGCTATTATTAGAGATAGATTCTCAAGCACGAGTGATAAATAGGGATTTTCATCACTCCGGATCCTCTTCTGGAACTGCTGTGGCTTTCCATGGTGTAAAGATCCTATGTTAAGTTGGATCCCAAGTAGTGATATTGACCTTATTATCTTAGTTGAAACATGGGAGCATGATGGATCTAGGGCCCCTCACCTTGACAGTTTCACTCTTTGGTCTGGTTGGAATAAGAAATCCTCTCAGAGGGGTTTTCGTGGTATAGCCTATTATATAAGGAACACTTTTTCCTCTCACATCCGACTTCATAAAATCGACCCCTTCAATCAATACATTTGGATCAAAATCTCTTATTCTACCACTAATAGGATATTTCTTGAAATCTGCTATTTTGCTCCTATCAACTCTTCATCCTATAAGAATTTTCCTTGCAATTCTTTAGAAAAAGGCATCTCCAACCTGAGAAATGATGGTTATATCATTTTACTAGGAGAATTTAATGCTAGAACTGCTACTAACCAAGCCATTACATTAAGAAATAACTCTAACCCCAACCCCTTATGGCTTGATGAAGATATTAACTTAGCTAATAAATTCAAGAGAAAATCCAAAGACATTATCGAGAAATTATTCGACACCGAGCTCCTAAAATTTTGCAATTCCCAATACCTAATTATTTGTAATGGTATTAACAAGTGGCCCCTCTCTGGTCAGATGACATGTTTACATGCGTTAGGTAGCAGTGTCATGGATTATGAAATTTCTGACATCCTCATCCTCACCCATATTACAAACTCTGAACTTCTTAATTGATTCGAGCCTGACTCTGAGCACATACCTCTGTCTCTATCCCTCAATATTGTTATGCATACCACCCACATGCAGGAGACCAATGAAATAAAAAGACACATTCTCTTTGATAGAAGTAAAACTGACCTCTTCTTAAGGGATTTAGGCCCCATGAATTATAATAATAACATTGATCAAATATATTACCATTTCACTACTATCCTTTCCAACACCATTAGCAAGTTTTCTAATAAGATTTTTTTTAAGCAGTCTAATAGAACTTCCAATCCATGGTATGATAAAGATTTCAAAATTGTTAGGAAAGAGATTAGAGACACTCCTAATGAAATCATTAAGCTACAGAATATCAATATATACAAAAATATCATCAAGAAGAATAAAATATCATATATTAATAAAAGAAAGGATTATCTTCTCCACCTTTCTAAAGTCACGCCCAAAAACTTTTGGCGAAATGTTCTTGTCCGTAAAACCAAAGATAACCATTCTATCCCCTTAGAAAACTGGGGTATCTATCTTAAGAAGTTGTGTGACTCTCCGGACACTATGGGAACCACCTTAATCACTCCAATTAAGTAGGATGTATTCTCTTTTGACGACATTGAGTTTGGTATTAATAAGCTTGCTAATGGGAAAGCTAAATATATTGAAGGATACCAAGCTGAGATCCTTAAAATGGGAAGATCTATCCTCATTCCTTATCTTTACAAGATTCTCAATTTGGCTGTAATGCATGGCTTCCCTCGGCTTTGGACGCAAAGCCTTATTGTACCTATATTTAAAAATGGGGACAAGAGTGTTCCATCTAACTACAGGACCATTATAGTTAGCCATATCCTCTCCAAGCTTTATGGGTTCATTTTGGAGAAGAAGCTTAGCCTTTGGATTAAAAGCCAGGGAAAAAGAGCTAAAGGACAAGATGGTTTTAGGAGACAACACTCGATTGTTGACCATTTGGTCACTCTTAGAATCATTGCGAAGGAATGTTACAATAGTAAAACCAATATCTTATGTTTCTTTGTGGACTTTAGAAAATATTTCGACATTGTTCCTCGAGATAAACTTTGGGAGAGACTTAAAGAGATCATGGTCCCTCCTGAGCTGAGGATTGTTGTGATATGTCTCTACGAGACCACCACTACCAAGCTTAAGACCAATGAGGAGTGGTCTAAAGATATTAAACGAAATATTGGAGTTAAGCAAGGGTGCCCCCTATCTTCTACCCTTTTTGGCATATACATCGATAAGCTAGAGGAGTGTCTGGAATCTGCGGGGTGCAAGGGCACCGAGCTTGCTGGTGTTCTCATTAGTCTTCTTCTCTTGCCGATGATATCGTTCTTCTTTCAAAAATCCATGATAACCTTGACAAGCAGCTCCAGATACTTCATAAATACTTCTCCAAGATGGGTATTAACAGTTAATACCGGCAAGACTAAAGTCATGATCATCAAATTCAAAAATATCGCCCATGGTAGTTTCATGTATAATAACCAGTGCTTAGAGCAGGTTTCTTCTTATAATTATTTGGGCATTTACTTCCCTCATCATCTCAACTGGAATTATAGCATTGAGAAAAGGATTATTGGGGGCTAAAAAGCTTATTTTGAGCTTGAAAACAATTGTAAGTCGGTTGATATTTACATTTGGAGTAAAAATAGGTTCCTCTTTGAGACCCTTGTCACCCCTATTGTCTTATATGGATGTGAAGTTTTGGGTTTCATTATATCCAGAGAGTCATGGAGGAAGATGGAGATGATTCAAAAGAAATTCATAGCCTACAACCTTAAGATCAAGGGAAATAATACCTATCCTATCCTCTTCATCAAATCTGGTTTGTCCCCCATTGAATGTACAACTATGTTTAGATATGTTATGTATAAGAAGAAGCTTGAAAACATGGAACCAAAAAGGCTCCCTAAAATTGCTTCTAAATGTAGTCAAAACCCTCACCTTCGCCTCAAGCGTGGGTGGCATAAGGATGCACAGTCCTGGCTCAACCATTAGGGAATTAAGGAGGAGCTCAATATGGGAAGCAAATATAATATCAAAAATACTATTACCTCCAAGTTTAAGGACAAGTTGTGGGAGATGGAGGGTAAAAGGAAGCTAAGATACTACAAGGAAGTGATCAACCCCACCCTTGATAATTAGAATTATCTCTCTGTGTTTTCCAGCAATATGAATATAAAATGAACATCACTAAGATAAGAATTAATTCCCATGATCTTCGGAGTGAGACCGGGCTATGGTCTATTGCCAAGACCACTTAGAATGATAGAATGTGTCAGGTTTGTGATTCGAAGCAGGTAGAATACGAAAAGAACTTCCTATTAGACTTCCCTACTCTTACTCACATTCGCTCTCAATTCCCTACCATTTCCCACACTTCCAATCTTCTTGACCTATTTAGCCAACCCACCTATAGCGATCTTAGAGCATGTATTTCTCTTCTCTTTGACCATAGAAACAAGATTCTGAAGAATCAAACTTAGATTCTTTCTCCTTTCTTAAGGTTCGATAGACCGCATTGGTATTAAAGGATGGTAACCATCATCATCATCATCATCATAAATATGATAACTTTCAGATCCTTAATAAATGTTACCCTGTACTCTTTTGGCGCAGAATAAATCATAGCCCTATAGTTGGAAGGGTTTTCCATCCTACGACTACCGTGCATAGGGTTAGGATTTTCGTAGCCACATTTGGGGAATAGGCATACAGTGACTTCCATTCTTTCGCAGCCGGAGGAGAGGAGGAGATATGCTCCTACTGCCATGGAACAACAACCTTTCCTCCCACAACATAAGTCTTCTCCATCAAAACTTGTTTGAATGATAGAGAGACTTGATTATGGCATTATATCTGCACTCATTTTTTACTCATGGTTGGCAAACGATCTTATTTAGAAGATTTGACGCCCATAACCCACAAGCAGGGTAGCTTGGTCAGTTCGTTGAACATGGAAACAATTTTTATAATTCTCTGAAATAAAAAATAATTAATGAAAGAATGGACAATGCTTTTGAGATCTCAAGTCCAAGGGCCACATTTCTTTTAAATGGAATAGATGGTTGAAGTGTGACCTTGCTAATAAAATTCTTTGATGCCTGTGTGTCACTGTGTTTGAAACAATATATTTTCCCATTGCCAAGATGTGAAACAATTAATGCTACCACCGAACATGTGGCACACAAACTCCATCTTCATTTAAAAATGGAAAACTTTGATGTTTTATTAATTTAATTAATTGCAATATATTACATTGGACAAGATTAGGAGCATGCTAGTGAAATCTCATTAGTCGATAAAGACTCAGACGAAGCATATTATAAGTATATTCCTTTCACATTTATTCATGTATGTCCATCAAAAGAAAAAAAAAGTCAAAGAGGATTCATCCACCTTGGACTCTAAATATAATCGCTTATCGACGAACAAACAACATTTCCTTTAAAAGAAATAGACAAGCGAAGTGTGACCTTGCTTATAAAATGCTCCGATGTTGGTGTGTCACTATTTTTGAAACAATCGATTTTTCCACGCGAAGATGTGAAACGATTAATGTTATCACTGAACATGTGGCGTACAAACTACACCTTCATACATAAATAGAAATTTTTTATGTTTTATTAATTTAATTAATCGTAATATATTGTAAGGTCCAAAATATATTAAAAGTATATCCCCTTCACATTTAATCGTGCCCATCCATTTAAAAAATAAATAAAAATTGAATGACTCTTCATCACAGTAGAAATATAATCTCCTATCAACGACTAAAAAATAGGGCATGGAGAATGGGAGAACATGAGAGAACGCTTATGGTTTGGGGCAAGGAAAATTTTAGGGGCTAATATTCGCAGGTGGGCTAATTTTCTATGCTTTTTGAAAAAAAAAATCGCCAATTTCCATTTTTTTCTAAAATGATTCGCCCAAATTTTATAGTACACAATTATTTTACCTTAAAAATTGCCAAAATAGTATATTGACTAATATAAAATATTGGAAATATAAATATTTCTACAAAAATATTGCCAAAATTTTTACAATTTGCATATTAGGGACTAGTAAGATTCGCCAAGGTTTCTAAACTTTAATATAAACTTCCATCCTTAAAATTTTCCCTGGTTCAGGGAATGCTAGAGTCCAGACAACACTAAAACTTGATTGGGGGATTTTGAGATAGGTGAATTGGATCAGAGCTGCCTCTGAGAGATTGTATGGAAACTTCTTCACGGGGGGAGAGATCCCCTCCTATCGAAATGTTACAACAGGGGAGAAGGGCAGCAAACATGCAGGGCCCCAAGGGGGGTCTAACCCTAATGTAGGCCCACTACTAGGAGAAAAATGGAAAGCTAAAACAAGAGGTCAATGCCTACCACGAGCACTGAAAAACCTAGATTTATTGTCCTTGCAAATAAACTGGATGAATACAGGATTTATATGAAATACCATGCATTAATATGGAAATTCATAGGAATTTGGCCAACAGAGAAAGTTCTCCTCAAATGGATACAGGAAAAATGGCAACCCAAGGGTCATATAGACTTGAAATTTGGCCCTAGAGGGTTCTTTACAGTCATATTTACCAATATTCTTGAGAAAGAAAGGATATTTGAAGGAGGTCCTTACTTCTATTACAATGTAGGGTTATTTTTGAGGCAGTGGGAAGAATGCTACAAACCTGATCAAGAAAAATTTTTGGCCGCACCGGTCTAGGTTTGGCTATTTGGGCTTCCGATGGACTTCTGGGACCCTGAAATTTTGGAAGGCATCAATAACTCTATTGGTAGTTTTGTCAAAATTCTTGAAACAACTCGTCGAGGTTGGTATACTTCTTTTGCCCGCATGTGTGTGTATATGAATATATGTGAACTGCTTCTGAAATCAATAGAACTTGAATATGAGGGGGAAGTCTGGCACCAGCTTCTTAATTATGAACATATTCCATTCCATTTCCACAAATGACATGAATATGGCCATCTTTACAAAACTTGTCCTTTGAAAAATCTTGTACAGATGCAAGGGAAGAAACCAGAAGAAACTGAAGGGTCACTTGAAAAAGATGACGGTTTCAAAATTGTTACAAGTAAAAAGAAGAATAATAATCTGCATGCAAGCCAAAACAATAACTCAAAACAGAAATCACGCAAAATAGATATGAAATACTGCATGAACTGGGGGAAAACTCGAAGGAGGGAGAACAAAGTCATGAAGAAGGACAAGGAATGGTACTTCAAAAAAATCAGAAGGCGAAAAGGAAGGCACCACAAGAATCAAAGGAAACATAAGATTATGGGAAACCTGTGGAACAGTCACCAATGGAGATAGAGTCGATCGAGGAATATTTAAGTACAGAGGAAGTAGTCTTAAAACGACTCCTACAAGAATGGAGGAATCTTAATGATCGCTTCATCTCGAATGATTAGAAGAAGTTGTATAAGGAAAAATTTGAGAAATATTTGACATCTCAATCTCAGAAAAAAATAATCTCCTCAGAAAATACCCCCCCTCAGGACCACAACACCCAAGTTAAAGGATGAAAAAATAAGGGTCGTAAGAACCTACAAGAATCGATTCAAATGGTGGGAGAAATGTTAGTTAACTCGGGAAGGTAATACCGTTAACAACGGTATTCCAAAAACTCCAAAAAGTTCATCAATGGAGGTGATCTCATGGAATATAAGAGGCTTAAATAGAAAAGGAAAACAGAGATACGTAAAATATAGATTAAGAATAGAAAATCCACAAGTGATGTTGATACAAGAAACTAAGGTTTATTGTTAAAAATTGTATGACGTCCTTAAATTATCCAAACCTCATTATGAAGTAATGGCGATAGATTCATGAGGCAGTGTTGGGGGAATTTCTATTTTATGGAATCCTGTGGAGAATATGGTAGAGGATTGGATTGGGCTGTTGTTGACACTTACAGGACTATTCAGGTAAATTGGAATGAAATAAAAAATCCTAATTTCCTCTGTCTATGGGCCTCATATCCAGGAGAAAGAGAGGCATTTCTTAATAGTATAAGAACGCTTAGTAATATGCATACCGAGAAGTACTCGATGCTAGGAGGGGATTTTAATATGATCGTGAGTTTCACAAAGAAAAAGGGAGGTATAAGGAGAGAAGAGCCGTAAATGGATTTTTTTAGAGATTTGATCAAGGATTTAAGGCTAGTATATATCACCACAGTGAACTGTAAGTACACGTGGAATACTAGAAGAGGGGCTACTCATCAGGTGGCCTCAAGATTGGACAGATTCCTAGCCTCAGAAGCTCTTGTGAGCACTAATGTTTTTTATGAAGCTGCTATCCTCCTCACCTTGGGGTTAGATCATTGACCGATAAGTATGGAAATTGACATGAAGGAATGTCATAAAAAATGTCCATTTCAATTTGAGGCCTTTTGGCTGAGGGACCCTAGCTTCTTGGAAAAAGCTAAAGGGTGGTGGGAAGCAAGTCAAGTATAGGGCCGAAACAGGCTGCTCTCTTTTCAACTTCGGCTGAAAAATTTAAAAACATGAGATTAAAAAATGGAATAAAACCGAGTTTGGAAACATTCAGCATGACAACAAAAGGTTTCAGGGAGAAATGAAGTGTGTGCAAGAAAAAATGATTTTATATGGAAGGATAGAGAATATGGCCCTAAAAGAAGGAAACCTTCTAAGAAAACTAGAAGAACACTGGAAGAAAGAGGAAATATTATGGAAGCAAAAATCCCCTGTTCAATGGCTAAAATAAGGGGATAAAAATACAATTTCTTTCATAAGGCTATGATTCAGAGAAGGCAACATAACTGGATATTTTCCCTAAAGGATGCAGTAGGAAATCTTGTACTCCAACATAACGAGATGGAAAACCTGTTAGTGAATCATTTCAGTAATATACTAACAGAACTTGATCATAATATATCAGAATCTGTTACGCGCATCACTCAAAACATACCTACAATTGTTAGTAGGGAACAAAAATTTTCTCTCCTCAGAGAAATCACAATAAAAGAGGTTGAAGAGGCTGTTAAAAATCCTACAAAAAACAAAGCCCCTAGCCCAGATGGATTCATGGAAGAATTCTACGAGGCTGCTTGGGCCTTTATTGGAGAAGACATATGGGAATTAGTCGAGGATTCCTGTCGTTCAGGACAGGTATATCCAACCCTCAACTCCACACTTATTTCTTTAATCCCTAAGCAGGAAAACTCTGATGTTCCAACAAGGTTTAGGCCCATTACCTTATGTAATGTAATTTAAAATATCTTATCTACTATCATGGTAAACAGGTTGAAACCTATCCTCACAGCCCTAATTTTACCTGAACAAACAGGCTTTGTGAAAGGCAGAAAAATCTTGGATGGTATAGTTACGATGCATGAAGCAATACACTCTCTTCACACCCTTAAAGCAAAAGGTATGTTGATCAAAATTGATTTATCTAAAGCATATGATCGTCTAAGCTGGAATTATCTTAAATCTATTCTCCATGCTTTTGGCTTTGATGGCAGATGGATTCATTGGATAATGTCCTTTATCTCCTCCCCTAACTTTTCCATCTTCCTCAATGGTGTTCCTTCTAATCCTTTCAATGTTACCCAGGGGCTTTGACAAGGATACCCTCTCTCCCATTTTATCTTTATCATTGCAGCTGAATTCCTTGGTCATCATATTAAAAATAAGATTAATAGTGGTCATCTAAAGGGTCTGAACATTTGGGGGCCAGGTCTAACCCTTTCCCACTGGTAGTTTGTCGATGAAATTATGTTTTTTTGTCAAGCTACTTTGAAAGAATATAAGGCCATGTTATCTATTCTCAAAGACTTCATGGAAGCCTCTAGAACTGTCATTAAAAATGAAAAATCAAATGTCTATTTTTTAATACAAATCTAATGTCCCAACGCTTCCTATCTCGAACTATGGGATTTAACATAGGAGCCCTTACCATGAAGTATTTAGGAATTCCACTTAGTCTTAATTCCCTTTGGGTTTCAAGATGGAAAGATCTCCTTAATCATATACATGTTTGCCTCAAAAATTGGGCTTTCAGAGTCCCTAATGCTCCTAGTTGGATTTTCTTATTGAGATCTATCTTACAAACCATTTCTATTTATTAGTTGTCTGGACTGGCAACCGCAAAAACTAGCTGTACTAATATGGTCAAGATATTCAAAAAATTTATGTGGTAGGGTTCTCAACAAACACGTAAGTGGGCCCTTCTTTCATGGGATAAGGTTTCCAAAATAAATATAACAGGCAGATTGGGATTAAGAGATCCATATGTGCTAAACCAGGTGATGGGAGCTAAACTTTGGTGGAGATGGCTTCAAGGGGGTGTGGATCTATGGAAAATAATTTGGGAAAGGAAATATGATATGCCTCACACTACTGTAGGAGAATTAAAGGTACAAACAACTCCAAAAGGACCCAACATTAGGAATTTGGTAGCCCTAAACAAAGATCTCATTTGCGAGCACAATTTCTGGGAAATCAGAAGAAGCAATATTGCCCTTTTTTGGGAAGATTCCTAGCAGCAACGAGAAATACTATTCAGTCGATTAGACCTAGTATAAATATTTCTATTCAGCAGTCGGCCAAACACAAAGTATGTAGAAAATTTCTAGAGTGGGGAGACTGATATGCAATGGAGGCAATGGAAATTAAAGGCCCACTGGCAGAATTCTCGAGAAACTTGCCAATGGGATATTTACGAAAAGAACTAAAAACCAGAAAATTGATTGTAGAAACTAGAGAAGATATACTGAGATGGGGATACCGTACTAAAGGAATGTTCACTATATAGGAGGGCTATTACATAAAATCAAATAATATACATATTATAACAGTTCCTCTCTGACAAAAAATTTGGATGACAAAACATTGGCTGAAAATTGAACATTTTCTCTGGTTTGTTAGTCACAGTAAAATCCTTACCTGGGATTAGTTGCAGCAGAAAGGGATGCATGGTACGTTGTTATGCATAATGTTTAAGATGCATGAAGAAAGTATTGAACACTTGTTTAATACCTGCGGTCTGGCCGAGACTCTTTGGCTAAAAATCTCCACCCTCTTCCAACAAATTGACAAGGACAATATGAGCATTAAACATACTATTGAAACTTGGAGAACTGGGGGATACACTAATGTAGTCCTTAACAGAGCATGGAGGCTATATAAGGGGTTTCATCTATGGGCCATATGGAAATAATGAAACCGCATAATCTTCAGAGATGAGTATAGGTAGAAAGAAGAAATTTGGAAAGTGATCCTCGATGATATTAGAGAGACCATCCTAGCTGAGAAATGGGATGAAGATGACTAGAAAAAAAATAAGAATGAGGCTCGTATTCTAGCTATGCTTAACTTAAAATCTCAAATGCTAGCCTAGCTATTGTGGAAACAAAAAAAACTAGGTAGAAACCCACAAGACAAATTTCAGGTACCACAACAAGGGTTTTTGAAACTTAACTATGATGGGGCCGCTAAAGGAAACCTGGGTCAGGCAGGAGCAGGTGGAATATTCTGGGATTCGTAGGGTTCTGTTCGTAGAATATATGCGATGGACCTGGGGTTTGCCACGAACAAAGAAGCGGAACTTATGGAAGTCAAACAAGGGTTTTTGATAGGAGTAAGAGAATGGTACCACAGAATCATAGTAGAAAGGACTCTGCTATGGTGACAGGGGTTCTACAGAAGATGCAACAAGGGATATGATGGAAGAAAATAGCCAAAGCTAGAGAACCACACACCTAATCCATGAAATAAGTACCATCATCTCTAGCATAGGCTACCTTGTTCCATCGCATGTTCACAGATTAGGGAATGAAGCAGTCGATTACCTGGAAAACTAGGGATGCACTCATGTGGGACAACATTTGGACATTGAATAGATAGGTATGGCTCGAGAAGGAGAACTAGAGCCTCTATAGCTAATCGTGGATAAACATTGAGATTTCGCGAGATTCCCTATCTGGGTGCCACGCGGGGGATGGGAGGCATGAGGTGGCATGTGGTGACGTGTAGCACACGACCACTCGAGGATAGTTTACGGTAGGCGTTCAGAGGGGGTAATACCACTCGCACGATATATTGACGAGCGATGTATACGGTGGAGGCCAACTAACCATGTCAGAGTTGTATGGGAAGGGGGGGGTATGAAGGCAGGTGAGGGGAAAGGCAGTATTGTTTTCTGACAAAATTCAGAGGAAGGAGGAGTAGACAATGTGTGGGAGAAGGTTGGAGCGCCGTGATCACACCCTGTCACCTGGTATGTGCTTTGTCTCCTCACTATGTAAGCCGTGGTCAACCTACCAATATATCTCGTCCGTTACAATACATGTATCTTCAAAGAGATGTTTCCTATGTCATCTAAGTTCTATAATTGGAATTACACTGTTAATTGTCTGGTTTCAGATGAGGGTTGTGTAAAATTTGTGGGTTTGCATGGCCTATTGGCGAGTTAGATGTTCGATTTTAGAAGGTATAGACTATGTTCAAATTTTGTGTGTTTAGTTCTCTGCATGGCTTCGACATAGGTAGATTCTGGTTCTTTTTCTTTAGAGCCCCTCAGTATCATGCATTTCATTTTCTAGCCCTACAATATATTGCATTTTGTTTTTTATTTTCTATGCCCCATGCATTCAGCTTTTGACTCTCCCTGGCCCATGCATTCATCTCTCGAGTCCCCATGTACCATGAATTATGCTATCGAGCCCCTTTGCATCATGCATTATACCCCACACCCTATATGCAATGCCAGGGATTTTTCATCCTAGAATTATGAATTAGAGTGCATGGCTTTGAATGACTACCCTACCAACCCTGCTCGACGCAGTTGGCATTCTGGACCTGTTCTCTCTCAATCATTTCATCATGTGGGCGGTTTCCTGCCGAGGATGTGGGCTGATTATTATGTCTTACTAAGGTTTAGTCCAGTATTTAGAAGGTTTAATTCTATTTACAGAGGTTGTAGTTATGTTTCAATAGGCCTCTGGTTTACTGTGTTGAATTTTTGTCCCTACCTTGTGAAATTTCGGGTTTGAGAGGGGTTTTACTGTTGGTGGGTCTATAACCTCTAGGTGCTGAGGAGTTTCAATATTTATATTGGAAGTCTCTGGCCCCGAAAGGTCAAATTGCAGGAGTTGAAGAGTATGCATCTTGCCATGAATTTCCAGTCTTGCCAAAATAATTTTATCTTACCACCCTTCTTTATAGTCTGCTACTGAGAAGGAGGAATGTTGACGTCTCTTTCTCTCCTAATTGCCAGGATGTCATTCCCGACAGTGCGGGTCCTTTTCACTGCTACTTCTATAAAACAATTATTGAATTTATGCTGCAATATATAGGTCTCTATAAATTCTATACAGGTGTTACACAATCACTAGGCACGGACTTGCAACAACATTGTCAGTTTATTCAACAACTAGTACCACTGCATGCGAGTATGGTTAAAGGAAAAACAACCAAGAATGAGGCTAAAGATAAAGGAAAACATAAACAAAGAAACCCTACAGTGGGCCCTAGCAAGAGAGGAAGAAAGTCAAGCAAAGAGGTAATGGAAAACCTCTTTGATGCCTATTCTACAAGCATTTCGCCACAAGTCCGAACACTTATATTTGGATGGGAGCAAGATTGCAATAGCAACGAGGAAGGATAAATATATGAGGAGGTAATGGAATTATTAAAAGACCTTGGTAACACAAGAAGTAGTTTGTCCCTATTCCACCAGTCTATCCATACCTACTGGACGCTTAAATGTGTTCTAGCCAATGCAATCATGAGCATCCAGGAAATTGGAGGAGACCCAAAAGCCACCTCCATTTTACAAGAGATAAGGAAAGAGATCCAAGAATTTCACGTGGCACAACATCATGGTAACGTTTGTCTAGGCCGCATAGATCGCTAACTGCAAACCATGCACCAAGTGGACATGCCTGGTTCTAGTGTAAAGGACCTGGCACCGATTGAGTCATTAGATGATTGACATTGTCTTTTCTCTAGTTTTTCCCATGCGTACTGTTGATAGCATTTACTATTTGAAGTTAGTGTATGTAAAAGATAGTAAACTCGACATAGCTGATAGTAGAAGGTTTAAACTTTTTTAGTACTGGTTGGCTTATAACTATTTAAGGTAGCCAACAAACCTGGTTTCCTGCGCGCAGGTTGAGGCCATCAAGTTTTAATTAGATGTAACGTGTTGTCTTTATGATTAATAGAAAATAGAAAGGATCTGCTAAACTTACAAAAATAAAGTAGACCATGATAGAGGAGATGACTAGTGACCTGAAATTACGACAAAATTACAATCTCGTACATCTCTAATATAAAAAAACGATATACCAAGCTACGACAATGGCAATGGCAATGGCCATGGCAAGGGTGGAAATGGTGGCACTAAGAGACATTGTGAAGTCTATTAGTATCATGGTGGATTTCACTGTCGTGGGTATATTCTTGGGAGCCGAGCAGGAACTTGAATGGTGAATTTCTCACATCGTATTTTGAGTCGACTACGTTCCCTAAGTATACTATCAAATTATTCCACGACTTCATTTTTAACTTTTCAAACAAACTCATTAACATTGATAGAATATCAAATTATTGCACAACAATTTTTTTAAAACAAAACTCAATAACATGAGAGAATGTCAAATAATTCAAGCGTGCTTTTTTGGATAATAATACAACTACTATCCACACTTACCTATAGATTAAAGAGTTTAAATTTACGAAATTTACGATTCTAACAAATCTTTATTATTAGATTTTAATTAAAATGAAAAATTAAAACTAAAACACAAACTATTAGGATTGTTATAATTTTTTAAATATTTTATTTAGTGATTTTTATACAAATAAGGCTAAAACATAAAAAAAAAAAAATAAAAAAAAATAGATAAGTGTTTTTTTTGTTTTAGTTCTATTTACAAACAATCCCTGCCTTGAGCCAGAGTTGGAAATTATGTTACTATTCTGCACAATATCATTCCATAAAAGCCTTATAGTTCTAGCAAAGCCTTATGAATTAGGTTACTATTATGTTACTATATCATTCCAGAAAAGCCTTATGATTCTAGAAAAGCCTTACGAATTAGGTTACTATTATGTTACTATTGCTTATGAATTAGTTACTAGTTATAGTTGTAACCAAATGATTTATAAGACATATTTTAATAATATAGTTACTAGTTATAGTTGTAACCAAATGATTTATAAGACATATTTTAATATTATTAAATGAAGTTAAGATTATTAAATGAACAACATGTAACTCTGTTTTTTCCCTTTTACTCCTGTTTTTTTAAATGTTCTGAAAGACGACAGGAGAGCGACCTGCCTTTGAGTGGGGTAGCATATTGACACGTTCACTAGAGTGTCTCTCAATTAGTTCAGTGTTTTTGCGAAAGAAGACAAAAACTGAATGACATTCATTTTTTATTGATTTTTTTTTCTAAAATCCATTTTCCTTATAATTCCATTGTCATTATAATCCAGAATTCACAGATCATTTGAAAGACATTCAAATAGGTTTGGTAGAGATTGAGATTTAAAAAGAATTAATTTAATTATTAAAAACCTTAGTACACAGACTCACAGACTCTTCGTCTCCAATTTAGATTCGGTGTAGAATTTTTCATAGTGTGTATCCTGCAAACAACCACAATGACACAAAATTAAAATAAATGTCGATAACAGTACCATATAATTCAGAGTTGTATACACCACTAAATAAAAACTAATATTAAGCCCAACTCAATGGCGAACTCGGATAAGAATCTTACCATGGAAAGATTTCAATGGCGAACTCGGATAAGAATCTTACCATGGAAAGATTTCAAAAATAGAGACGATATTCCAATTAATGAAGTGACTGGATGTTTTAACTTTTAAGTACCTCCTCACTCTCACCATTGTATATCAACTTCGTGCCAACTGGGTCTCAGCATGAATGACACTTGACTATGAGTGGCACTATCTTCACAGGTATTCCCGCGAGTATTCCCAGCAAGAACTGGAAATGGAACAGAGATATGAGTGGGATATATAGTGCAGCGAGGATACTAGCTTTTGAACAGATTCTTAATCCGCGACTAAAGGGTTTTGATCTGAATCTGCTATTGTTGGGAAAACTCCGCCCTTCTGATGCTTTCTTGGTGGCTGGTCCTGCCTATGATGCTGCTACGGGTGAACCTTAAACGACTGGCTTCGGAACTGAATGTCTGATGGTATGGTCGCAATTCGGTGATATTCCAGCTCGTATATGGGTTTTATGGAACTTACTTCGTAAATGGGATATCCAATGAATGCAACTGAATCCGCCCAAACAGTAATTGGATATTGATCTCCGTCTCCAATCAATTTATAGGTCGTTATTGGCTGCACGCTGCGACCTATGTTCCTTCCCTCCATACGGAATTTTGAGATCAACCTGGAAAAGGTCCAACCACTACTAGATCAATAGCATAAGAGGCAGCTCCAGCCTTGTTCGAGACATGGACAAGTGCTTTCTGATCCTCCCTGATCTATGTGCGCAGAGCCCATCCCAACAACTGGAAAGAACCGACTCATTCTGACTATGATAACTGTAAATGATTGGAGACTCAAGAATTTAACAGGTTGTTTCCCAAAACTTCACAAAGCATTACCGGTTACGCAAAAAAGAAAAATTAAATATATGTTATTCGCAGTTATAAAATTATCGCTTTACAAAGCATTACAAGTTATGCAGAGAAGAGAAATTAAATATATGTTATTCACAGTTATAAAATTATCACTTTATAACATGCATTGAGTGGCTCTGTTTGGTTGCCACATGCCTAAACTAACAGAACGCCGTCCATGCATGCATGTTGGCCAAGTCATTTGAGTTGCTGTTACACCTGAAAAATGACATCCTCCATGTATGTTTGCCAACACCTGCCCCATACACCTACTAGAGAACACATGCTAGAGAAAGAGAACAAGACCGTAGCGACGTTTTGTAGGCCTGCCTTCTCGTCTCTTCCAGTTGCTTATGGTGCTCTCAAGGACTGTGTTCCATCCAGGGTAAGCTCTATTGTTGCCGCTTATTCCATAGGTGGTTTACTTCTCTCATAAATTATTAGAATACTGTTGGGGATTTGATGCTGAGCTTGCGCAAAATTTGCAGGAAGATTTCCCATAATTTGCAGGAGTCTCTGACTATGTGAACAGTTCGTGGGTTGTAGAAATCGAGGGGTTTATCTATTGACTGTCGATTACAGAGAATTAATCCCCAGGGTATGACGGTCTTGGCTTTGGCCACCAACAGCAGATCTAGAGCCGCTGATCGCATGATCCAGAGCAGGTAATATTACATAAAGCATATAGATACAATCTCATTTAGTTAGACCTTAACTCAAGTGCCCTCAAGGATGGATACCTGCAACACTTAAAGCAATGCTAGTTAAACTAATGGATGGATGGTTTGGTTAGGAAGAAAGTTTCAGGGAAGCTTGTACCAAAGCAAGCTCAAATTTGGCAGGAACTTCTTGTTGGCTTCCTGGGGTTGGAATAGGAACTAGCTGGCTGCTTTGGGGTTGGAATAGGAACTAGCTGGCTGCTTTCTGGCTTTCTACAAGAAGGGATGGCATTGACAAGGTTCTGAAGATTGCCAGGTACTATGCCAAAATAATTATGGCTTCTTCTCTCGTCGCTGAGGATGCCCTTTTGTGTCTACGGTCTGTGTTGTAGATGTCAACGGAAAAAAAAAAAACATCTAAGCCTACATCAAGTGTTCAAGCAAATGATTTGAAAGCAAACAATTAATCGTAGAAAAATTAGTTAAATCAGTTAGGCCCAATAGGCCGAGTAGAAGCACTATGGCAATAGAAGGACAAATTTACCTGTACTTGTTACCATGATTTCGAAGAAAATAGAAGTACTAATTTACTTGTACTTGTTACCATGATTTCGAAGCAAGTTGGGCAAGTTGGTTTCAGGCTGCCCTTGCCAGAGCGTTCCATTGAGTACTTGCGGAGCTGCTAAGCTCTCTGCCGCTGCTCTCTGCGGGTGGTTCTTCTCTGTTGAAGGTAGAAGGTAGCGGTTCTGCAGGCCATTGGGCCGTTGCTAAGCTCTCTCTTCTGGTGGAGCAATTTTGCTGGTGGTTCTTCTCTGTTGAAGGTATTCTCTGTTGAAGGTAGTGGTTCTGCAGGGATCCCTTCTCTTCTAAAGGGAGTTGTTCCAATCTGTGTGAAGTGGTGTTGTTAAGCGCCCACAGAGCAAATTTATGAAAGCATCCAAGAAAGCCCCGTGTACCAGAAGTGTACCGGAAGAAGGCACGTAAGAAGGCACGTGTACTGGGGCAAGAGATCGTGGCAAAAATCTCATATGAAAGCATCCAACGAAGCCCCGTGTACCAGAAGTGTACCGGAAGAAGGCACGTGTATTGGGGCAAGAGATCGTGGCAACAATCTCAAGTAAAAGGTGGCAACAATCTCAACTAAGAGATATCAGAATGAAAGGAGGTCATTAGCAATCAATGTTTAGCCCAGTAATGCTAGCATTACTTGGCTACAAAGAAATTTGCCTCCCAAACAGTTTTATTTTCCTAAGTTTTTGCCTCTCTGCCTCGGGAAGAAGCCAAGAAGCCAATAAGATGAGAATAAATTATCACATAGTTAACCAATTATCACATAGTTAACCAAAACTTAAGTGCATAGATTGCATAGATTGCAGGCTCGATGGTGTATAAGATACAAATAAATTATCACATAGTTAACCAAAACTTCAGGTGTATAGATTGTAAGCTCGATGGTGTATAAACCACAAGCTCAGATCGGACGATGCAGGCTCAAAACAAACTAATGCTAAAAAAACGTTTTCGATTACTATAGGCCCATGCAAGACGGCAGGGACTAATAAGACTAAAACATAAAAATTTAGATTAGTGATTTTTGTTTTTGTTTTAGCTCTATTCCGGGTTGTTTTAGGGTTCCCATCATTGATCGTGTAATAGCTTTGACTCTACTTCTCGTCTGGTAAAAGGGCATTTGTTGGACGGCTAGCCTCATGCTTGGGTGTTCACCATTCAATATTCGTTGGATATTTCTTTCGTTAGGGGCAGAGTCTCGCACCACCTTTAGTACGACGTAGTTTCAATTTTCTCGGTGATAGAATTCGATGAGTGAATTCTTTGGTATGGGTGATTGATTTATTAAATATAGTTATTAAATATTATTAACATTATTATTAATTAAACTTGATTGAATTATTTGTTTCAAAGTAATTTACTATAATTATAATTAATTTTTTTTTTTTAATGATATTAGTTAAAATTGTAAAATTTGAGAAAAAATATCTAAACCAAATTCGGTTTTATGGAAAAGATGGGTCTATGCTATACACTTCCAAATGCAAAATAGTCGCATGAAACCTAAGTTGGATATTCATAACACAAAAATTTATGCTACATTGTCCATTGAATAAAAAAGTACTTACAAAACCCTATGAAATTCCAAATTCTAGATAGTCCATCAAGCCAAAGTTGGATGGATACTAACCTATTAATAACACCACCTACTAAGTTGGATGGATACTAACCTATTAATAACACCACCTAAATTAGTAGGGATGAGCACGTAAGTCTTAAGTAATAGGGTTTTGGGATCTACTAACCTAAATTAATAGGGATGAGCTCTTAAGTAATAGGGTTTTGGGATCAGCTAAATTTTTGGGATCAGCTAAATTTTTGCTTCTATTGCTTGCATCTATTTCTTTAACAAGATTGTTTGTCTTTGTGCGCTTCATTAAAATGAAGTTGTTGTCAACGCTATTGTTGTTTTATATAGTTCTTAAAATATCACTCATTGCTATAATCTTTTCACTCTTTTTATGGATAAGTTTGGACATTTCCAAAACTACAAGGATAGAAAATATTTGATTTGAGAATAATATTTTTCAGTTTATAGTAAATACTAAATTCAAGAAAAGTGGGTATAGACTTACATTAACAAGAAATACCAAAGAGAAAAAAAATCTACCTAGGTTACACAACTTTGATATGAGATGATTTTACCATAATCAACGAACAAATCTTCTATTGCAAACCTAACACCTCTGCCAATTGCAACATCCCTAGAAATGGATCCACCTAGATCCTACCTATCTCAATAAAGTTCTATATAAATACAACAAGTTTTGAGTAACAATTTCATTGGAGGTGAATATCCATTGAATTTTGAATATTCATCTAATATCTAAGACATTAGTGGATAAAGAAGAAAAAATTTCTTAGGAAAATACCTCTAAATTAGTTTCCATGTTAGGTGCTAGAAAGCCTACATGGATTCCAATCAAATCATAAATCTTCCAAGTGAAAATATAGATCTTCTAAGTAATTTTGTACATGTTTCATGATAACTATGTTTGTTCATGTTGAGAGAGGATTTTTCACTAATTATTATCCATATATATTTATTAAAAATGTTTTAAAAGCTTGAATTATCATTCTTTCTTCATATATATAACATTTTTTTAGAACGTAATATGAAAAATGGAATTTTATTTATTGAAAATATAAATCCATTTTTAAAAATAAATCTTTTTTAAATAGGACATTCTAAATAGCCTAAAACGACACCATATCTTGGGCTTTGGAAAGCATGTCACCATAGTAGTGCAATATAAAAATACATAAAATTAAATCATTTTTGGTGTGTAGGGGGAAGAGGTCCCTAATTAACTCAAGGTGGTCATTTTGCAACCAAGAATATACATCATGTATGTTTCTAATCCCCCACCCCCTACAACTATATCCCTAATAATGTCAAGGATCCACCTTGACATTAGCAGAGCTGACAATGCCCTCTTATGAAAGCAAGCCCACCTCTACCAACACAACCCCATCTACCATATTATATACACAATTGTTAGTTTCTTCAACTACCTATAATCATTGCCTCCTATATTGTAGCCAATGTATAACTATATATATTTGAGTGAGGCATAGTATATATGAAGCATAAATTAATGACAAATTTTCACTTATAAAGGAAATAGGATAAGGATAACATTAAAAGTAATTTTACATTTAATTTAAGGAGAAATTATGGTGCAATAAAGCATTAGATAGAAGAATTTAAGAAGGTGGTTGACCCTAATCTAAAAGTTCAAAAGTGTCTTCATTTTTTAATTAGTATAAAGAAGAAAGATAATGTTACTAAAATAAGAATGAATTGTCACTAAATTTATAGTGAAACTAAATCTTTGAGATACTAAGAAAGTTGTAGATGACCCAAATTAGATCTCAATTTAAAAAATATTTGTCGCACTACCAATTTTCATAACTTTCTAACTCAACAAAACTAACTATAATGAACATGGGACTACTCTCATAATTTATGAACACAAATAAAATTGAAAAAAATTCCAATACCACGGGGATGGTGATGAGGTGTACCGTGATGTGAAAGTTACTGGTTGGAAACTTCGTGGGAAAAAATCCAGCCATATTAAAAAATGGTGTGAGTAAGATCCCGAAAACTTAGATGCCCCTAAGCCACAATTTCTCAAGAAGTCAACTTTTAAAAAAAAAATCCAAATAATCCAATTAAGCTCAACAAATCAAATTCAATTCTTCTTCATAATATAATAAATGTTTGATATATATACTTACCCTATATTAATCATTTTTCCATTTATTTTTAACTTAATTATAAATGTAAATTCCAATTATTAAAAATTTCAAATACAAAATTATTAGTTATCTTTATAGCAAACCCTTTAAATGAAAATTAATATCTAATATACACCCTATGGTGGGAATGACCAAAAATAGGTCTGGTCATAGTAGAGGGGACGACTAGTGAACTAAATGTACAGTAAAATTATGATCTCATATATCTCTGTATATATAACTATATTCCAAGCTAAGACGATGGCAATGGCGATGGATAATGTCTTGTATAACATCTGTAAGGTATGTTGTGCTGATTAATGGCCTTCTGACTGTATTTTTTGAAGCTGGCAGAGGACTGCGCCAAGGTTGTGCATTATCCCCTTTGAATTTTATTTTAATTTTGGATGGATTTAGTAACATGATGCACTATGCGGAGAAAAATGGGTATATATCTGGTTTCTCCTTTTCGGATACTATATCCACTTCTCACTCACTTTTTGTTGATGATATGTTGATCTTTGGTAGGCTGAACAGGAACCATTGGCTCTTCATCCATTTCATCTTAGCTAGATTTGGCGAGGCCATGGGTTTATGTATCAATAAGAATAAATCCTTTCTTTTATATGAATCCAGTGATTTAAATGATATATCCTTCATTGCAGAATTCATAGGGGTCAATTTCAAACTGGCTAAGGAAGGCCTTCTGTATCTGGGTTTTAAAATCAAGCCATGCGGATACAAATATAGGGATTGGCTCTGGATGGTGGATCGTTTCAAGGCCAAAATCAATAAATGGACTCACAAATGGCTAACTTTGGGGGGCAGGCTCATCATGGTTCAGGCAGTGCTTTCCCAATTAATGGTATATCGAGGGCATTTGTTCTTCATTCCTGAATCCATTGTGGGTAACATCAATAGGATCATTGCACAATTTATTTGGACAGGAACAGGCCTGGTGCGCAAATATCATTTGGTCAGGTTGGAGAGTTTAAACCGCCCCAAATCACAAGATGGATGGGGCATATTGAATACGAGACTGTTCAACAAAGCTTTACTCATAAAATCCTTTTGGCAAGCCATCAATGGCTTAGGTATTTGGAACAACATTGTTAAATGTATTGTTTGGATGGAGATTCATTGTACCAACTCATCTGCCATGAATTCACAATGCCTTCTTCCTATTCTGCGATATGGGGTAGTTTTAAAAAAAAATTGGGCCATGTGGTGGACAGAGTTGTTTGGGTATTTAAATATGGCAGCTGCATTCCGATAGGGGTGTCATGCATACAGGGTTTTAACAATCATATGGTTCCGTCGCCTCGGCTTATACATAAAATGGCACACAGAGGTATTATCTTTTTGTCACAAGCCATACACTCATGGTCTTTTAATGTCCCCATGTTCAAAAATGCTGCACAATTAGGTTTGGTGGGCGAAGATGCATCGAACTGGGATCTGATATATAATGAGCTGAGGGCTGCCGGATTTTCTCATTCAACGGGAGGGGACATGATCACATGGAATGGTCCCATTAAGGAGAAGGTACCTATTGTCAAGTATGTTTACAGTTATATAATTTCTCAGTCTCAGAATGAACATATTACTGGTTCTTTTGGACATTTTTGGTCCCGGAAGATTCCCACGAAAATCATTCTATTTGGATGGCTTACCTGGAAAAATAAAATCCTTACATGGGATAATATTATTAAAAGAGGCTTTCAGGGACCGGGTAGATGTTCAATGTGTGGTATTTTGGAGGAATCTGTTGAACATATATTTTTTCAATGCCCCATGGTTAAGAAATTATGGAATCTTTTCAGCTCTTATCTAGTTAAATCATATTGGGTACCACGAGACTTTATATCTGCAGCTGCAGAATGGGACAAGCTAAGGAACAATTTCAGATCTCTGCCCTTCTACTTGATTTGGGAAGTATGGCTAGCTAGGAATAGCCTGATATTTGAAGGCAAAGCTTTATCCCTTCCCATTATACACTCGGCCATTCTGAGATGGAATCAACATCAGCCCCAGCCTCCATCCACATGCTTCGATAGGTCTCATCGATTTCAGCCACATGAGATTTCAATCCTGACAATTTATTTTAATGGGGCATGCAGACAGGGAATCATAGGGTGCGAGGCATGGATCAAACTATCTGACAGGGAGAGGATACACATGTTCTGGAATGGGGGTCTGGGGACCAATAACAAAGAAGAAATTATGGCACTTTGGGGCTGTCTTCTAGCGCTAAAAAAATTACAGATGACTGGAATACACGTATATGGTGACTCCAAACTCATCATTGAAAGTATATCTGGTCGCAATCATTTGAATATTCCAGAACTATAGGGATTGTTCTCCCGGACACAACGATTATGGTGCAGGATGGGAAAGCCCCCAATTTCCCACATATATAGAGACAACAACTCCAGGGCAGACGACCTATCCAAAAGAGGCCTCAGGGAAGCTTATGGCTTGATGAAGGTGGAACATTACAGGGATCGAAATCTTGTTTTGAATTCCTATATTCCTATTCCATAATAGCCAAACTGTCAATCTGTAGCATCCTATATCATCTTTCTATGTTTATCTATGTTCCTTTTTCCTATTCCTACAGGTATATTTTTGGTTGAAGACAATCATTCTCACTCCCCCACTATACGTTGAATTTTCAATATTGTTGTGTTTTTGGACTGTATACTTGCCCTACACCTCTATTTCGAGCGTGCATGCACTTGATATTGCAAGCGAGCCAAAACAAATAACAAATGAATCTGTTGGTTTCTGCAGCAAGCGAGCCAGAACACAGTCATCAAGCGAGCATGTTGGATTATTTTTGCAAGTGTACTGGAACTTCTAGTCTTCAATGATTCCGTTATATGATTCTAAAACACAATCCGAAATGACAATCACAAGAATGTCAGTGATAATTTAGGATTCCTAATCTTCATCGAACCTAACAGACTATGTTGTTCTTGATCTGAATTCATACACAACTGTACAACATTGTCCTCCCTTTCAGGTGAACCAGTTTCCAGGATCAGACAGTCAAGCGAGGCTGCACATATCCTTCCTACATTCTGTCCATAAATTGAATGCTACTCCACAGGGAAAATGTGGGTGGCGGTATTGATCTGTTATGATATAGGATCTCTCTCTTTCCTATCAAATGTTTTGTGTACTAGATCTTCTTAGTTGTTTCTCAATGAAGGTAGATTTGCTTTAATGCATCTGGAAATACTGTTTGGAGTGGTTGTAAAATTCTTCGTAATATGTGATCCCAACTGGAGATTATTCAGGTTTCTTTCTTTCTTAGAAGTGGCTTGCAGATCTCTTGATGATATGGATTGCAGATTTTCCCAACTATTGGTAGTTGTGAATGTAATGCTTGTAATATGAACTGTTTTAATACATCGTTTTTTTTCTTCTGAAAAAAAATGGTGAAGGCAAGGGTGGAGATGGTGCCACTGAGAGACATTGCGAAGTCAATTAGTATCAAGGCGGAACCTGGTGTCGTGGGTATAATCTTGGGAGCTGAGTAGGCACTTGAATGGAGCTTATCTCTTATCGTATTTTTACTCGAATAGGCCATCAAATTATTGCACAACGTTCTTTTTAAATTTTCAACCAAACTAATTAACATTTAGAGAATATCAAATTATTGCACAATATTTTGCCTACATAGACTATCCAATTATTACACGATATTCTTTTTAGCTTTTCAACCAAACTCATTAACATTGATAGAATATCAAATTATTGCACAACATTTTTTTTCTAAACAAAACTCAATAACATTGAGAGAATATCAAATAATTCGAGAGTGCTTTTTTGGACATGTTTTATAAGATTTCAATTAAAATGAAATACAAAAACACAAACAAAAAGAATTTGGGGAGTATTGTATTATCCTATCTATAACAAAAAAAAAATCATGATTTGTTTAAATTGGTTCAAAGTTCAGAGTAATATTGATTAGATATTGTAAAAAAGAAAAGTTAAAGGAAATTTAGAATTTAGATTTATTTATTATTTTTTAAATATATTTTCATTTGGAATTGGGTAAAGTTAGAATAATTGTATAGTACAACTAATTTATATTTTTGCTTTTTTTTTAATATATTTTTTAGAATATTTTTCGAAAAAATATTGGATAGAATTGCATGTGCAAGTTTGATTTGTTTAATGTATAAAATGAAATCATAAATTCGAGTTTTTTAGAAGAACAAAAACTAAAATTGTATATTATGATTATAGAAATCCATTACATATAATAATGAAGAAGAGACATGTCATATTACATGTTAGAACTTATTCTCTCATTTCGCTGCTAGATAATCAATATATGTTATTGTACTAAACCATGTTCATCATCCTTTGTACATATTGTTAGTCATCATTATTTTTACCTGTTATTGATGACTAATTTCCTTAGCTGATTTTTCTAGAAGCTGATCTCCAAACTGTCAAATCTGTCATCTAGAAAACACCCCAAAACAATTTTTGTCCTCCTACCCCTTCTTGTCAGCCTATGATGAGAAAAAACCCCATTTGTCAAGTCCTATCTGGTTTTAGCAAAATAACCCTGTCCATAGTTGTCATAGATGAAAGTTATCTGCTGTCATTTACCCTTGTTCCTCATGCCATTCATGATCCAAAGGTTGACAAAGTGTCTGCAACCCTATCCCTGGTCATCCGTCATTTGAAAATCTAATCATACCAAAGAAAACACTCAGAATAGGTCATGATTGTCCCTAAGTTAGATAGTGGTGTTTAGGGAGTCTTTTCCTTGGCAAAAACATCCTAAGCCAAAAAGCCTCTGCTTAATGCCACTCAGTTTTGAATTAGTTCCTATTCTGCAAAACAAGTATTGTTCCATCCATAGGTCGCACACCACTAAGAGGTTATTGTGTCTCATATCAGATCAGGAAAATATAAGGTTGTTCACTATCTGATGAAGTATTCTTTGCTTAGGCGCAAATCTCCTTGAAGCACCAAAGAGCTCTTCAAGGCTAAAAATCATATGTTTTTACATCTCTGCAGGGGTGTAATTGTAATGATGATCAATGTGAAAGAAAGCAAAAGGACAAAGTCAAAAGGTCTTTCCTGCTGAATTATTTTGCCATCAGTAAAACAAATGAAATACAGTAAGTGAAGGGCTACCAATAGGTATGGTTTGAAAGCAAAAGTTTCCTAAAGAATAGAGAGCAGCCTCCAAGTCATATAAATGCAAAAGGCTGATGTTATGTTGATCAGCAGTGTTTCAGCATCTCCTCCAAAAAAGAAATTTCAACATACCTCTACAAACACAGTCAAGGGAGGCCAGTCAACTATGTCTAGCAAGCAACCACTCTACATATACAAGCCATATGGTTTATGTTCTAAAGGTTCACAGGGATATTTTACACATAATACATATCTCAGAACATATCTCATAAAGAAAATTGTTTCCTATTTGACATAATACCAAGTAGAGACACATGGTTTGCAGAAAAGTGATACAGTTTTGAAATAGATGAAATGACATATATATATAGTGAGAACCTCCTCCTTTAAAAGAGCAGATGGTTGAAAGAACCATAATGACCTCCTTCATTAAAAAGTATATGGTTAGAAGACATCATGGTAAAACCTCCTCCAGCAAAAGAGCAGATGGTTGAAAGCGCAGTGATAACCTCCTTCATTGAAAAGTAGATGGTTAGAAGACCTTATGATGAAGCCTCCTCCAATAAAGAGTAGATGATGGGAACACGATAAGAACCTCCTTCATTTAAAAGCAGAGGGTTAAAGTGTTTTAAGTGATTTCAGAAATTATAGGCCACCTCTTTCCCAGAGATGAACAAAAGATGCATCAGCAGTTTTTCATATGGTGTTTGAGCAATTTTCCTATTGGAAATACAAGGTTAAAAATCAGTGGATCAAATGAAAATTCAGTGGGTTGAAGACCTTTTTCACATAAAAACCACACAGTAACATAAGGGCGCTAAAGGTCTCTATTTCTTATGTTCACAAAATTTTTCCTTCAGAGGACAAAAGGCACATTATAAATAGGGTAAAAGATTTGACTATCTATAGGCCATCCTTCAAAAAGTGGTAAGGGATCACCCCTCCAACTATTTGCACCATGATATAGCTCATCCAAAAGTTTTCAAAATGTGTGAAGCCATGTTTCATTTACAGTCAAAAGGACCTCCATCAGCAGACAAGGAAAAAGGTCTCACACAAGTCTAAAGAGCCATTTACAAGGGCTGCAACAGTGGTATTATGATGATTTTTCCATTTTTGACTATTTTAAGAAAACACAGCTTCTATAGCCTTTCTATTCCAATCAGAGTGCTACAGTCACCTCTTTGAAAATTAACCAAAAATATCACGGTGTCAAAAGGCCTCCTCCACAAATGAGCAAAGGGCCCACCATTGTTTGAAAATATTCAGAAGGACAAGTGAAGAAGGGGGCCTCCACAAGAATATTATGGAAAAAGCACAGTTTACAAAAGGAAAAAAGGTTTTCGAATTTTGAAAGGAAAGAGGCTACTTTGTTTTTATTTTGAATAAAGTATTATAAAGTATAGAAGGCATCAACCAAACGTTTATTTGCAACCTCACCAAAAAAGGAACAATCCTTGGGCGTTTTCTGAAGAAATTCTGAGCTTAAAGTTCTGCGCGGCGCGCCTGTGGGTGCCCGACCAAGGAGATTACATAGAGGCATGGCACACCTGTAGCCTCATGTGGCACGCCTATGCCGGTGGTCATTGGGCGCTCGAGGCCAACCCGACACCCTTTTTGCACGACGCGTTCTCCTCTCAACGCCCGCCCATCCACCTGTTTTGAAAGTGCGGCCTTGTACACTGCACCAACCCTCCAAAGACCTCAAATTTGTTGATCCAAAGGTATTTCTCGCCTCTATCTGAAGTTTAAATTAGAGGAGGTTTTAAAGAAAATTTCAAAGATAAACAATGTTGTTTATGAGCACCTTTTGCTTCAAATAGCCACAAAAATCATTGATTTCAACAGAACAGTGTTCGCCAAAGAAAGTGGTAATTGGAAGGGACAATGTTACCAGTTTGAAAGAAGTTGTGTTAACCTATTCAAAAATAGATATTGAAGGTGGAAAAATTGTGTGTCAAAACCAAAAGACAATTGCCTCCAAAATCCACAAATAGACCTTGTCAAAGACCTGATTACTCAAACATAGCACTGAAGAGTTGAATGTGTCTTCATTCAGCTTATACTTGTTTGATAAACTCAAAGAAAACCAATGATCATTTAAAGGGAAACAGAGTTTGTTTGAAGGTTTATTATTCAGTGACAAGGGGGCTGTCTTTTGTTTTGGAGAGACAATAATCATCACAGAAGGGCAGTTTTATTCAAAAGCAGAACACAATGTTTTCTGAGGGGTATAGTATTTGTTTTAAATCACTCCCTTAAAAACAGTGACAATCACAGGAGACAATGAATTAAGAGAAAGAAGTTCATACTGTCAAAATAAGAGAGCGTCATTTTTTTTAAACAAATTTGTTGGCTAAACTAAGGACATATTTAGTTTTTCAAAAGGTAAAAGGTATTGGTTGGAGATTTATCTCAGTGATCACTTAGATAGTTTGCCTTGGTGAATCAGCCAAGGATCTCAGAAGCAAAATGCCCCCTAAGCCAGATAACAGGAGTGGTCCTCACAAAAGGTATGAGCCTTTTTCAACTCAGGAAGTGAATGCATCTCCTTTAGTGCTCTTTAACTTTCATGAAGTAGGATGTTTGGAGTTTTGTCAAAAGGTTCAAGAAGTGAAAATTTATCTTCCCTTGACACATTTGTTTGCTTTAAGGCTGCAAGGGAAACATGTTCATCTAGCAGGTTTAGACTTCAAGCTCTCTCCTAGAACTATCTCCAAAGCTACCAAAATTCCATATATTGGAGAAAAGTGGTTTAAGAAAACCTACCTAGATTCCAATCAATACAAACCCTTCTTGAAACCAGAACATTGGGATGCATGCCCAGCTATTTTTCCTTTTTCCTACTTATTGACCAACTATGCTCCTCTCATGAAAATCATCATGAAGTATTTTACATGCGAAGGGAGGTTTTCCTGGGTTTATGCTTATCGTATCATGCTACTCATGCACTTCACAAGAACTCAATTGCTAAACCTACCTTTTTTTCTCTATAGAAGCATTGACAAGATGGCTTCTACTGTTCAAAAGAATCCTTCCTCTCAACAACAAGCTTGTCTTTTTCATCATTCCCTTATCAAGATCGTCATCCTCCATCAACTTGAGAAAAAGGGAGTTTCTTGGGAATCTTTCATTTCACATCCCGATTTCGCCACTGCTTCTTCATCTCATGCGCCTTCCTCACCATCTAATCATCATTTCTATCCTTCTTCCAGCAAATCCACTCCTAAGAATAAAAAATCTCCTATGATTAAAAGTGAAGAAGAACAAAGTGAGAAAGGGAAAATCAGTGAAGAGGAGAAAAATGAAGAAGAGCAAAGTGAAAGGAGGCAAACAAGTGATGAGGAAGGACAAAATGAAGAATCCAAACATGACAGTGAGCATAAAGAAGGCAATGATGAAGATTTGGAACAAATTAATGATGAAAACAACAGTCACAAAGAGGAAACTATTGGTAGCCCACACAGTAGTGAGCATGAAGTGATGGGAAGCAAAATAGTGAAGGGAAAGAACATGAAGAAAGCAGTGACAAGGATAAACAAGACAACCCTCAAGCAAGCAATGATGAGAGCAAGAAAACACAAAACATAGAGCATGAAGGGCATTCTCCAAAGTATGTGCTAGCTGCCTCTCCAAGGCAAGGGGCCATAGCTTCTTCGCCAAAGCTAAAATGCCAAACAACAATTAAGAAAACCAAGAAAAATTCAAGGTGGCCCGAAAGAGGCGCCTGGTAGAAAAAGTGGGAAAAGGCACATCAAAGCTTGAAATTTTGGCCTCCTCTTCTCTACATGCTTCTAAAAACCCATGAGGGTTATGCTCGCCAAAATTGGGCATAATTCGAAAAGTTTTTGTTTTTTGACATTTTTGGGCTTTTGGCAGAAAATCATGGGCATCATCATTTTATTTTGAAGCATCCTGATAGGTTTAAAGTGGTATCATTGGATTCATTAAATTCAAGGTCATCTACTCGGAAAATTTCAGATCAATTGAAGATGTTTTGGTCCCCCAAAGAGGCAAAAAACACTCACTTTTTCGACACTCTGCCCACATATCAGCAAAGGGCTAATTTCTGGTTTTTTCCACTCAGGTAAGTTTTTCACATACTTCTAGCGATTAGTTTGGTAAAAATAAGTACTTTCAGAAACTAGACATCCAGTGCTTTCCAACAAGCCATCACGAGACCCATTTCGACATCGGGAGGTCTTTCAAAAGTTGCTCACAAGACAGGGAATTTTCTGCTGCTAATTTTCTGAAGCATTTTGGTGAAAAATGCAGTTTTCTGAAGTGGCTTTTCAAAATGTTCGTTTAGCCTTTTTTGGCCATTGTCAGTTGGGAAAAGTCAAATTATTTTCATTTTTTATAATTTTTAAGATATTTTCATAGATATTTTGTGCCTTGGGCTTTGCAAAGCCTCAATGACAAAATCAGATATTTGTAAGGGGCCAATGGGCTTGCTAGTTGCTCTAAGAGGTTTTCCTTCTCTTTGGCCTATTTATTCCAAGAGATTTCATTGTAAACAAGACTGAACTTGATGATATAGAGATATACATGATACTACAAGCTTTGAAGAAACACTTTGTCTCATGATGTGGATGATTTCTTATTTGTCTTGGATGGTGGAAGAGGACTGTTGGTTGGATTCCTTGGCTTGGTAAATGGTATAGTGTTCCTATATGTATGTTTTCATTAGTTTATCATACATGTTTCCATGATTCTTTCTTGTTGTAGTTCAGTAAAGAATAGATTTGAGACATGCCCATGAATGCACCTCAAGTTTCCTAATTTTATTATAGCTTCTATGTTTTTCTTCCTTCTTAGTCATATCAATGAATTCTTAACTGCTCTTTGATCACTGAAGAACTTGTTGCTTGTTTCATTTATGGTTGTTATGCATGCTAAGTATGATTCACAGTACGCCCTGCTTACTCATTGCTAGTCAAAGCTCCATCTCTGAAAACTCTCTTTGATTTATTGATTGTCTTAGTTGAAACAAGGAGGTCTTGTTTCGATCTTGCACTTTGCCTAAAAATTTGCATTATGTTTTCAAAGTTCCCAATAACTCAAAATATGATGTTTAGGAGTTCCCTCTTCATAAATTGAGGTATTTTTTCGTCTTATTTTTTTTCCCAAAAATCTGATGGTGATTTCCCAAAGTTGGAGGATCTTATACTTCCATGCATCACTAGATTGTCTATTTTATGCATTTATTAGTTTAAGTTTCGTTCATAGAGACCAATGGTTAGCCCTAACTTATGAATACTTGCTGATTAACTATTTATGTTTAAAATCTCTTTGTCTTTCACAAACTTAGTGTCCTTCCCATTTCATTCCACCTAAAAGAATCCATTTTACCTCGACCAAATCGGCCCTGCAATATACCTTCTCCACCCTTTGAGGTAGTCTCGACCTTATCGACCCCATAGCCCAGTTGATCTGATATCTTGTTATATATTTATCCTTGGATCAGTTCTTCCCTCAAAAATCTAAAACAAACCAAAACATACTGAACAACTAGCCTAAAATCAAAAACATAAAAAGCAAACAAGTTTATATCCTTTGCACAAATAGAGAGAGCCCCCTCTGAGTCCAGGAAGGATAGGTCCTTGGGCTCCAAAGTTGGTTTTATGTTACCTTTTCACTTGGCTTGCCAATATGCCAAATCATAGGACCCTAACACATCTAGAGAGACATCCATAAAGTCCAAGAAATGTGTAGGAAAAAAAGAAATAAAAACATGAAACTAGTCCAAAAAAATAGGTGATAACACTAAGACTGTCTTAAGCTATGAAAGTAAGATAACGCCCTATGTTTGAGTGTTGTTGTCCACAATGTACCTATACCATATAACCCCATAGTCTCCATTGAGACAATCTTTAGAAAGAGAGTCTGCCACCATGTTGAATTCACGATGGATGTGTTAGATAGTAGTGCTCGGGAGAGAAACTATAATCTATTTTATGCGTTCCATCCAACCAGATAAATGAGGGGGATCAAAAGTAGTAAGACCCGTGACCCCATCAATGATGGCTTTAGAGTCACCATAATTATGTATATTTTCCACTTGAAGTTTTTTGGCAAACCATAGTAATCCCCATAGTGCCAAAAAAATTTCCCTTGTATTAGTGCCCGAGCCACCATTCCATGAGAGCTTTTATTGTTGTGTGTCATTAATTATGAGTGAGAAATCGCATCTACAATATCCATGTTGTGTTTCTCCATCGAAATAAACTGTAAGGGAAAAAGTTCGGTAGGATATAATGGTAGGAAAAGATATTTTCTATTGTTAAGTGTACCTATCAGAGTTGACATCCAAGAGATAATATTGTGGTATATTCTGGAAGGGTTGATTGGAATTCCATAAAAAATGCATCAATTTCTTGCATTCCAGATTTCCCAAAAAAGGAAAAGTGAATTTTCTTTATGTTGCCTCCTCTAAATGTCCATTCTGAAAAACATTGATCTATATTTTGTAACTGTCAGACCAGTACTCGGTATGCCCGTGAAATATTCCTCCATATTATTTTAGTGAAGGGGCATATGATGAAGATATGACAACAAGATTTGTTATCTTATTTGCATAAGATACAAGAACTAGGTCCTCTGAATCCTCATTTCATAAGATTATCCCATATCAGTATTTTGTTTTTTCATGCTAACCATGTGAACAAAATGATCTTGAGTGGAATATTCATATGGAAAATTTTCCAGTACCAGGATGGGGTTGAGAGATCATATGCCAGTGACATATATAATCGATTTGTTTCTGCCACAACCACAATTTTTTTTTGAAGGTGCTCGTCCCAGGTGACATGATCACCTTGTGCGATATGACACAACCTAGCCAAGCTTAATGATTTTATATATTCTTTCCAGTCCAAAGCAACATGACCTTCAAGACCCATTTCATCTGCGTCTTTCCAGATAAGATATATGTCATATCATTATCTAATGATCTAATAGAGGAAAAAATAGTCACGAGTGTGAATAATATCCAATGTATGGTCCATCATAAGTGATATATGATCATCGCCAATTATACCATCTGTCTTGATCAATATCTTGTTCCCATTACCAAACACCCATTTCATCTGCATCCATAAAAACTACATCACCTTCTGAAAACTTCACCATATGATTTATCCTTTGTTTGTAAATGTTTGTTATCTATATATCAAGTACATATGTCCTTACCCTTCATATATTTGTATTTGATTATGTCCTACCAAATCCCACATCTAATCATAGCTCCCCAAATTGAATTTTCAATAAATACTTACCAAAAACCTTTTGTTCCAAGAAACCCCATACTCCATACTCCTTTGGAATGGTTAAAGTTGCCCATTTGCACATATGGTATTTTGAATCCCCACCCAAACCATACCAAAGGAAACTTGTTACAATAAATTTGATCCAGAATTGATTAGAAGATGGTATCACAAATTAATGTGTCGAGTAAAACATTAATTGGTGTAGCACAACTTGGATAAAAATTTATCTCCCCCCCATAGACAAGCACCTCCTAGTCCATTAATTAAGTCTCTTTTTTTATTTGTCAATGATCCAAATCCGGTATGTAATCTTGTAGTTATTTGGCTTTAATATGAATTCTAAATAAGAGAAGCGCTCATGTATAGGAGAAGATATGACTCCAAATAAGCCTGCAATAATCTCTTTGTCACACCTATCTCCATATGAAAAAAGAAGAATTTATTTTGAACCATTTGAAATCAGACTTGAGTCAACACCATAACAAAGGAAAATGTAGTGGAGAACTAACCATTGTGATCTCGACACCATAACAAAATTAAGTATATCATCAACAAAAAAAAGGTGAGTAATAACCACACGATGAGATATACATAGACCTTGGAAAAAACCTTGTGATTCATACTAATACCATCCATGATAAGAATAAAAAGTAAACGGGAAAGAGAACATCCCTGTTGAATTCCTCTGCCCTCTTTGAAGAAGCTTGAAGGATATCTATTAATAAAAACAGTGTAACTGACAGAAGAGATATGTGCCATGATCCATTCCACATTTTGTATATGTAAACCAATCTTGACAAGTATTAGGAAAATGTAGGACCATTCCACAGTGTCATATGCCTTCTTCAAATCCACTTTCATAATGAGGGAATATTTTGTTTTGGTGCAAATGGCGTGGATACATTCCTATGCTGTAGTTATGGCATCATGTATCAGTCGGTGGTTCAAGAACACAATTTTTTCCAGAGAAATCTGCAGGGAGAGGGTAAGATCTATACGCCTCACAATCACCTTAGAAATAAATTTGTATGTGATGTTACAGAGTGAGATTGACTTGAAATCCCTAAAAGAGAAAGGATTGGAGAATTTCAGAATAAGAGCTAAAAAGGGAGAATTGATGGCTCATGTGATCATGATCATGTCCCATTAATTCAAAAAGGTGTGTAAAAGGTTCCATAATCAATCCTTTGGGGTCAGGAAATTTATATCTAGCAAATTTTTTAGGACCAATTGTATTTCTTCCACTTGAACCGAATGATAGAGGGATTCATTTTCTACCTCATCAAACATAACATGATAGAGTTCTAATGCCCATAATTGGTCCCTTATACCCACACCCAGTCTAGATTTATAAAAATCCCTGAAAAAAATACATCCTCTTTTTGAATTTCCGGGTTTATATGAATACTCTCCCCACTGGATGTTTCAATGCACCATATAGTATTTTTGTGCTTTATATGATTTAAACATATTGCTGGAAAAGAATGGGTGTTACGATCTCCCTCTCGTAATCAAATACCCTGCTTTTAAGGCACCAAGTGGCTTCCTGAATCTCCAGAATATGATTTTTTCTCCTTTCTGGTTCTTTCAAATATTCCAACTCTTTTTGTGTTGGATTTTTATTTTCCGGGAGAGAGCCAAAATATGAGATGTCTCTGGCAATTTATTGTAGTTCCAAAATCAGTTGTTGTTTTTTCTTTCCCAGGTTCTATTCTGGCTTCTTATAAGGTTAAGTTTCTGGGTAATGGAGTGCATGGCCAATACCCCCTCTGTCCTCGCAAGCGAGGCCCATGTAGTAGAGACCATATTATTAAAGTCATTATCCTTCATCCATACTTGATTAAATTTTAAAGGGAACCCCAATCTTATGTTTTCCCTCTTCCATTGTAGAATAATGGGAAGGTAGTCTAAGAGATATGTCCTATGGACCCATGCTTTCATATTACCCATTATTTCCACCAAGTTCTCATGCACCAGGAATTGGTCTAATCTCTTCTCGATATGGAAATCACCCACCCTGTGATTACTCTAAGTAGGAGAGAGTGGGTATGGAAAAATATCAACCAAATGGTTAGTTTTCAAAAGAGAATACAAACGATCAGCCAAGGGATCTGACTAGGAATGTGATCCCTATACTTAATGTGCAGATAAATTAGCTTTGTAATCACCCTCCATTATCAGACCATCCATATTATGAATGTCACATGATTCCATACGATCCCAAAAGACAGAATTCCCTCTAGATGGTGCATATAAGTTAAGAAAATGAATGCATATGGGAATCCCATGGAATTTTCCAGTTAAAAGGACGCCGAAAAAACAATTTAAAGCACGTAATTTAGCCCACCCAATATCCCACATAGAAATAAGGCCCTCAGACAAGAAAACGAATTCACCCATAATGTGCTAGGAAGGATGGGTACTATTTATCAGGTGATGAGTGCCCAGAAGCTTATTGCGGTCACCTAACCCTTGTATATTAAGAGACATGATGCTCATCATGAGGTCAAAAGAGTGGGCACATTTTCACTAAGGGATTGGGAGTTAGGGGTGGAAATTATAGGGAACATATTTAAATCCCACAAGATCACAAAAGAGAGAAGAGTTTGCCACAGATCATCCCCAAAATTGTTTACTACCTTTTCCACCTTTATTACGAAGAATGATGTTAAAAGAAGACCCAAGACTAATAACGGGGGAGACAAGATGTTCACGACCCTTATGAATAGTTAAAGCCTTTAGGTCCATCATCGGGTTAAGCATGAAAAATTATAGTTCGCTACCAATAGAGTTATGGGGGGAGGAAATTGGATTCGGATCAATAGGGATATGAGGGGAGGGGGATGTTATTCCATAGGAGGCATCGAGGGGGAGGGGACAGGGCAGTCTGAGGTCAGAATGGGAAGATACGAAGGGGGAAGCATAAGGGGATCAATTGAGTGAGAAGTGTTAGAATAATATGGGGGGTGGAGGGAGGGAGAGGGGGAATCCCCCAATATTAGACGTTCATACAACATAAGATTATTATCAGGGAGAGGAGAACACCCACTACCATCAGGAGATTCCCAGGAGAGGATAGGGGTAATATTAGGGGATGAGGGAATATGTGAGGAGGAAGAAACATAAAGAATAAGGGGATCCATAGGATTAGGATAAGTACCTGTGTGTGAAGTCCGGTAGAGATATGGAGAGGATTGTTGAAACTTCTGACCATGTCCATTACAATAGTGTATTGCAATATGTAGGCCTTTCCGTCGCCTCAGACATCGTTCGAGAAGGTGCCTAGTTTTATGATAGTGGAGGCATCTAAAGGGGATTCCCCAATAATCCAGATGCATTCAGATGCGGATATTTCCCCATTCTAGATCAATGCTTGCAGGGAGACCACCTGAGTACTGTAACTGTAGCAAGATCCAAGTGACACACTTATACCAGGCACCCATAGCATGTGGGTCCACATAAAAAAATCGACCAATGGAATTACCTATCTACACTAGAGCATTGTGTGTCCAAATTCCAGAGGTAGGCCTATGGTAATTTGACCCGGACCAGATTGTTCTATGGAGTATTGTGGATAGTATTGAATCCTATGTACCATTTTCTCAGCTGTAAAAAACTACTACCCTGCACCCATGGAGAGTTGAGGACCCGTTCAATGTCATCCATGTGAAAAGAATTGAATCAAAACCAAGAATTCACGAGCAGGAACACCTTAGGGAGATAACCCATAATGGGGGCCCATTTAAACTTTTCCTAGTGCTACATATCCTTCTTCTCCATCTTATAGAAAATCCACCTACCACCAAAACTTGTTTTTGCGGACTGGTGACCCGATCCCATATAACGTCATAGAAAAAATTGAGGAGATTCATCTCAAAATGTGGTTTGATTACCCTCCTTCCATTCTTTTTCGAGTTTCGCAACAAATTTTGGCCAAGTGGAGGGTTGAATGCATGTTCTGCAGCAAGTGGAGAATGTAGAGCAGGATCATTTGACAAGTTTCTAGTATGAAAATTCAAGTCGAAAATAGTCCCAGTCAATACCTTATGTTCATAGACCTGCTCAACATCCAAGGTGGCATGTATGAAGACCTCGTGGTATGTCATTTCAGCATCCAACAACTCAAATGCATGATCCATAGGTGGGACAACAACTAGCACCAAAAATGGAAATGTCGAGGAGTTACTGACAAACCACCTACCTCAAGCGTAGGCCTGAGAAAGACTTGAATGAGAAGGTAAGACCTAGATGGAATGTTGGCAAGGGATACATTTTTGAATACTAAAAAAAATTCTCGGGCAGGGAAATAATTATTGAATCAGACATAGAATATCCACTACCCACCAAAAGATCAAGAACTCGAAATCCCAACAAGGAAAATGGCAACCATACATCATGTCACATAAATTGAGTTTATCGTTCCAAGGAAAAAAGAGGCAGGGATGGACACCATCCCAATTAGGAAATATCCGAGAAGATCCAGCTACACCTCAAATTAAAAAATCTCGAGAAAGTGGTCAGGATCTCGGTAGGAGATGATAGGTCAGACACTAGTACCGGAGTAAAAAAGTGAACGGAGAAATCACACCACCTTTTACATAGACATATAGAGAGGGGCTAAGGGGGCCATGTTTGAAACCAGTAACGCCATCCACAACCGGCCAAAATGTAAAGCAAAACATACATTAATCAACAAACATATACCAGAAACATGGGATTTAATAGTATGTAGCACATAAACTGTAGCATCAAAGCCAACATAAATTGCAACCCATCCAAAAACATCCAAAAAATTAACTCATTGTACCACCATCACATCATTGGAAAAATAGGAAAAAATTTCCTCTAAGAGAAACAAAGCCAATTTTACAAAGGTCCATATTAGGGCACTTTAGATCACAAGGGTGAAGAATAGGGCAACAAGAAAAAAATTGGACAGGCGGAGGATCAGAGGAAACATTGTCTCGAGGAAGGGTATAGACAGTCGAGATGCATGGACATTCAGTCATGTTAATAAGACCTCCAGTCAAAACTAAAACCAAACAGAGTTTGACCCTAGGCATAGCAGTAAAAAGTATTATATTATGGAAGATAACATCTTAATGGAGAGAAAGAGAGCTAGAAAGAAGAGGACAAAGATTTGTATCAACACGAATATAATGATATCCTCATCAGAGGATGGAAAATCCATATTAGACTATACTTTTCACAAATGAGAGTACTCCCCAGAAATAGAATAATTTTTTTTATGTTATAAATATGGACTTTTCAACAGGAAATCATGTCTCTTTCAAGGGATATTTGTCGCATACCTCAAACTATCTCGGGTTATTGTCCAAGCAATAAGGAAAAAACTACACAAACAACCATTCTCAATGTGATGACCAAGAGCACTAACGAACGAAATGTTAAAACGAAAGCCTTGTCCCACCCAAGTCAAGTTATTATCAACCGTTAGGACCGCTACACATCTAAGAGCCATGCTTTGTAGGGATGCTGCATTACCCACATATTCATTGTCATAGCCAAGCTCATGGTCCTTATTCCCAATACTCAAGTTACCTGTGATATCACCTCCCTCCTCACTGGCACTGCGAATAATACAATCCAAATGCCCAAAAGTTTTTAAGAGCGCTAAATCATTAATATATTCAAAAAAATATTTTAAATGAAAAAAAAAAATCTCACTAATACTTATAACTATAAATCTTAAAAAAAAACTAAAATATAGAATAATTAAATCTACTCAAAATATTATATCAATACAAAATTATCCATATTAATATAAAATAACTTAATTAAAATATTTATTATTAATTGTATTTTTTTAAAATATTTTAATACTTTCTTTTCTTGTAGTAATGTTTTTTCCTAATCCATTACATTAGGTAGGTATTGTTTTTGAACTAGCTACTAAGGTTCATTGAGATATTACTTCAGTAGTTGGTTCGAAACTTCGAAAGTAATATCGACAGTAATATCTACCTAATGAGATAGATTCAGAAAAAAACATTACTACAAAATAAAGATCGCAAAAATCTGAAATCAGAAAACTTTCTATTATTTTCAATTAAAAAAGACATACTCTATTCTATTTTTTTTGGTTTTCATTTCCTAATTTTTTTAGAAATAAATATTCATTATTTAGTGATAAGTATCCATCTTATGGCATTAAAATATATAACTTCATACTAGTATTCACAACCTGCAAGATTCCATCACCACTCTATTTTGTTATTATATTTATTTTTCATACTAAATGAATTATAAGATATATTGTATAGGCAACCAAAAGCAATTCAGGTGTCTTTTAAATATAGTATGTTAAGGTTTAAAAAAAATGACAATTATATTAATTGAAAGTTAATGAGGTTTTCTCATTTTCAGCATAGTTGTGTAGAGTTTGCAACGTATTAAATATATTTTGAATAATTTATTTACGTATTTATAATTAGTATTTATGGTATATGTCGAGTGTTTTGTTTGCAATATATTAATAGAGTTTAATAATTTTCTTTAAATTCATAAAACCATATATGGTTAAGATAGTAACTATAAAATATTATAAAACTAATTATTTTAAATAAATTATAATAATATTTTTATTGTTAAAGAAAAATTTTGTAATGTTTAATTATATTATATTATATAAATATTCTGATTTAATTTATATATATATATAGTGTAGAGAAAATCATATTTTTAAAGTGTATATATATATATATATATATATATATATATATATATATATATATATATATATATATATATATATTATTTTTCTGTTTTAACTAGTTTAAAGAAGAAAATTAATATAGCCAAGATTAGAATGAACTCTCATGAGCTTCATAGTGAAATAGGTTGTTGGACAGTTCCTAAAACACCATGGATGGAAAGGATCTGTCATCTTTGTGAGAATATGAACATCTAGGATGAAAATCACATTCTCTTAGAGTGCCCCACATACAACCACATTAGAGCTTAATTTCATAATCTTTGTTGTAATACTGACCTTCCTAACCTTTTAAGATGTCAAAATTATAGTGAGCTCAGGAGGCTTATCTCTAAGATTTTTGAGCATAAGAATAAAATCTTAAATCAAATTAAATAACTCTTTTCTTTAAGTCCGAGAGACCAAAGATTGATCTCAGTGGACATTAACCATCATCATCATTATATATATATAAAATCACATAAATTATATTTCATGTTTTACATTAAAAAGAAATTCAATTTTAAGAGATTTAATCTCTTTTTAAACTTAATAAATCTAAAATTAAAATAAATTTACACTAATTAACATATAAATATATTTTATAATATTAAATAATTTTTTTTTTTTAATATAATTTTATTATTTATAAATTTAATATAAATATATAAGCTTAAAAAAACCAACTATATTAATAAGTATTTTTTCAATATTAATATATTAATAAATATTAAACTAACTCTTCAAAATCTTCATATTCCAACACTTTTGAACCATAAATCAAATTAAAAATTATATAATAATCAAATTTGTTAAACTTGAAATATAAATATTAACCGAAGTAACAGTTTCATTAAATACTTTTTTAACGTGGAAAAGTCAAATTTACCACTTTTAGGTGTCATTCTCACGGACTTAGGTTCTATATTTAACCCTCGCATTTGACAGCTCAAAAAAGCACAATTTTTTTATATATATCATAGTTACTTCATTCATATTTTCAACTTAATTGATAGAAGCATTTCTCAATTCAATGCATTCGATGACTTTCTCCTTGAGGTAATCAATAGAGACACCCACTTATAAGTAGTAATGTTGTGAAGTGGTTAGCATTTTCCTAATTAGTTATAGTTTGACAATATGTTTGGGATTTCGCTTATTATAGTGATCACTTCTTTCCATGCACCTTGCACAATGGATTTTTTAAAATTCATATTTACATTAAATTTAGATACCTTTAGTTATTGAAAGTGTGAGTGTGGGAAGAGGACAATGCATATTATTCATACAATTGGGATAATTATGAAAGTTGGAAGTTTTGGAAGGGATCCATGCATATTATTCAAAGTTGGAAGTTTCGAAAGGTATAATGCATATTATTCAAAGTTGGAAGTTTGGGAAGGGATCCATGCATATTATTCATACAATTTGGTTAATTATGAAAGTTAAAATTGTGATTTTTAATGGATTTTAAATATTTTTTTCTAGAATTTTATTACTAAAATAAAATAAAATAAAAAATTTAATAATTATAATTATAATTAAGTATAAATAATAATTAAATTAATTAGATTTATTTTAATTTTGGATTTATTAAGCATTTAGAGAGATCAATTTTTTCTATTTTAAAAGATTTTTTCATTTCAAGAAATTTGATCTATTTTGATAGGTTGGTTTAATTATTATTTATATTTAATTATAATTATAATTATAATTATAATTATTATTTTTATTACGTTGTAAAGCTTTTTTATATGAAAACAACTTTCCTAAATGACAACTGTACTATTATGCATCATTGATTTTAGTGTTAGAGGATTGAAAGAATTTCTACATTTGATTAAATATAGTTAGAAAAAATACAATTATTAATAAGTTATAAAAATAATACATCAGTTGCGACTGGAAATGAAGTCGAGCGTAAAACTTCACAAGCAATGGAACCGCGTAGAACGAGAGACAGTACCGGAGATTCTCTGAATCCCATAGCTGTTGAGATTTTGCCATTTTTTCATCTAAAAACTTTTTGAAGGCTTAGGGCTTTAAGCATTTTCCATGAAGAACATTTCTCTGGTTTCGTTTTGTTGTGTTGGTGACTGGAATATAAAATTCATATGTAAGGAAACTTTTTCACTAATTTTTGTAGGGACGTCTACTCTGCCTATGTCTAGAATATTCTACAGTGAGGATGTTATGATCTTTGATTTGAAAATAGTATTTTTAAATTCATAGTAAGGAGCATGGAAGCATTAATATATTTTAGGTCTGATACATTACCGTCTCTTACAAGCTGTCATTCAAATGAATAAGCCAAAAATATTGGAATCATTTAAGGTTTCTATAAAATCTTTTTAATCTTTGTACATTCTTTAAATTTTGCTTTGAAAACTGCAAATCGCTCTGACAATACTTCGTTCATGCTTTTGGTTCTGTGCGATATTTTACACGGTTGAGATTTTCGCTGATGCTACAATAATGATTTTTAAGCCTCACAAATGTAGTAATTTGACAGCCATTAAGTGTATACATTGTATACACTTTAACTTGTATGGTAAGAAATTTTAATGAAAAATTAAAGAAAGCAAGTGTTTTTCCGGTTTTGAAAATAAAGAGGAATTTCAATGAGAATATACAAAACAACAATCGGTTCATTTAAGCAAATATTACAGTGTTTTAGTTCAATTTAACGGTGTTTGCAGTTGAAGATTTTAAGTCGATAAAATCTTAGCATTTAAATTTTTCGTGGCATATCAGGCTGTTTTTCTCTTCTTGCAAGGTTGTGGGGTGCGTTAACAAAATATTGAAGAAAAGATTTCTTGCATTGGCTCCTCGACACCGTTAATAGTATTAGATTTAGCAATATTCTGCAAGGAACCGCTTATCGTAATCCTCTTATTTTCTTTCATTCCTATCATTATTAATTTTCATTATTTTCCTTGTTGCAGAATGCACGATACGTAGCATCAAAGCAGGGCCTCGATGTTACAAGCGCAGTTGTAGGTGACTATGACAAAATTACTGAACCAATGCTTATCCAATCTGATGACAGTGTTGTTCTGCGAAAGTTAAGACAAAATATGGCTGGTTATAAACTTGTTTACCACATAGAAATCCCTGATATGTCCCAGATTAATCAATCAAGGAGATTAAAGAGTTTGACACTCTCACGTTATCAATGAACACAATTCTTACTTTCCCTGAATTCTTCCTCATCAATGATACGAATACTGTAAGCCGGTTGCATCTTCACAATCTCACAATGTTTGTAGTTCGTTTAAGAAATGAGTTCTCCGATTATATTGCAGATCCGATGATCTTATAACTATATTTCCAGCCATAGCCCGTATATACATAAGTAAATAGTAATTAAATAGTCTCGCTGCTTGCTTTTCTGCTCATGTTGCAGTTGTTGTTCGTTTAAGAAATGAGTTCCGGATTATATTGCAGATCCGATGGTCTTATAACTGAATTTCCAGCCATAGCCCACATATACATGAGTAAGTAGTAATTAAATAGTTATGTTGCGTGTTTTTCTGCTCATGTTGCAGTTCCTGCCATTTGTAGTCCAATAATAATTTAGGTGCCTGTATGTCTATGGACAAATTGGTTTAATATATTTTCATTTTTTACATTAAATTTTACTTTATTCTTATTTAATTTATTAAATAAAAAAATAATAACATATTTACCCTCTGCATATATATTTAATTTTCAAACCTTCTGCTTTTCCTACATCAAATCAAACTTTGCATTTTTGCACTTTCATCTCTTGCTACTTGCATGTTGTTTCTAAATTTAAGGTCACTGGACTTAATTAATAAAATATATTTATTAAATTATAAATAAGAAAAAATAAAATAAAGATTATATATTATAATTTTAAAAATTTAAAAATTATTATTTATTTATATCTAGCATTAGAGTTTTTAATGAATTCATTTTAAATCTATTATTAAAATGATATTGCAAGTCATTATTCAGGAACAATATCTGTCATTTCTGGTTGCCTTTAATGAACTCATTTAAAATCTTTCATTAAAATGATATTGCAAGTCATTATTCAGGAACTGTATCTAAATTTCTGTTGTTTTCATCAAACGTTGCGCACTCCCAAATTTTAGGTTACCGGAATTAGTTAAGAAAATATATTTATTAAATTATAAATAAGAAAAAATAAAAATAAGGATTATATATTATAATTTTAAGAATTTAAAATTAATTATTATTTATTTATATAATTGTTTAATTTTTCTTTCATATATATTAATTTTAAAATTAAGGATTAATTTGATTTGTTTTATACATGTTGAATTATTTATATCAATTAGCATGTATATTTTTGTTTTTTTTTTTAACTTTCACCATCAAATTTTAAATTCATGAGAAAATTAATATCAATAATCTTCTTGCCTAAATTCTATACAGTGGCTTGCATAAATTTTGGTGGAAACTAACCTTGGTAAATCTACATATTTACATTTTTATTTCTACCTAAATTTATGGGAAGAGTTGCATAAATTATGGTGGGAAGTACTCCTTGGTAAATATTTTTATGTACCTTAATATAAAGAATGCTCAAAATATTTACTAGACTTTTAATTTATATGACTATGTTAATTTTATATTAAGTTCTTGGATATGATTTAATGTATTGGAAGGAACCATAAATTTCTCATTTCTTTTAATTTTTTATTAAACACCTACTATAACTAAATGTCTTGTGAGACATAAACATTGCACCCAATATTGTCAATAAATGTATATAATTTGTGATTTTAAGTAGATAATTGTGTTAATTTTGATTTGTTATATTAGTTGACAAGGATCCCACTTTTTAATATATGAAAATTAATTATATTTCATTTACAATATTAACATACTTGATTTAAAAAAGTAAATAAACCATTTGAACATAATTGATCTTACATTGAAAACATCAGTTTTCCAAATGGACAATAATTTGGATTTAAACAGATAACAATTTATTGTTTTGCATATTGATTTTCACAATCATATCCCTATTTTAATCTTTCAAAATCACACCATAAAGTACATCCCTTCATATTATTTATTTAATGTGTTGTAAGGATTCACTTGGAATATGCAATGGCCACATGAAGGATTTGTCGTGTTTGCAATTTAAATAAAAAAAATTATTATGATAGAAAATCTCAAGGCAAGAAACATATCAAGGGTATCATGGTTTTACTCTTGAAACTATATCTACATGTTATCTCAAAAAATTTAAAACTTTACTAATCTTTCTTTTATTTTCTTAATTTATTTATTTATGTAAATTTATTTATTTTGCTCTCTTAATCAACTTATTTATATTAGTTTTGAAGATTGTTTTAGGGTAAATTAATAGTTGAGTGCTATATAATGTTATGTTTTATGTTAAATTATTGTTTTCTTTATTTAATAGGTAACAAATATTTATTATATCATTTTTTTAATGAGATTTACATTAAATATTTTAAAATAGTTTTCAAATTAATATTATATGAATTCATATTTTGTTCCAATAAATAATTTAGAAGAAATTCTATATTATTGCTACATGTTTTATTTTATAAGTTCTTTTATTTAAATATATAGCTAGTTTAATTTTACTACCCTAAATAATGGTTTCAATTTTTATATTTTTCATGTCACTCTACTATGTTAGATTTGTATTTTTATAATTTCTATGATAAGGGAGAAAAGAAAACAAGAAAATGAACATGTATGATGATCAATTAGTGAATCAATTATTCATAGTGAGCAATTAATGTTTTTCTATGGATAATACCTAGTTTAATTTTACTACCCTAAATAGTGGTTTCAATTTTTATATTTTTCACGTCACTCTAATATGTTAGATTTGTATTTTTATAATTTCTATGATAAGGGAGAAAGAAAATGATAAGAAAATGAACATGTATGATGATTAATTAGTGAATCAATTATTCATAGTGAGTAATTAATGTTTTTCTATGGATAGACAATTAGCAAGTGCTTTGGAGTAACTTATTTATTAAATCTAGTTTCTAATTCATATTTATAAGTTGAATATTCAATTAAATCACATAACATGTATGATGATTAATTAGTGAATCAATTATTTATAGTGAGTAATTAATGTTTTAAGTGCTTTGGAGTAACTTATTTATTAAATCTAGTTTCTAATTTATATTTATAAGTTAAATATTCAATTAAATCACGTAACATATCACATATGTTTTCCTCTATACTACTCTTTCCTATGTCTTTGGAGTAACTTATTTATTAAATCTAGTTTCTAATTCATATTTATAAGTTAAATATTCAATTAAATCACATAACATATTACATATGTTTTCCTTTATATTACTCTTTCCTATGTTACTGGTTTACAGCATTTCCTTTGCAACATGTGGTGCAATTGTTAGTTAAGTGAAAATGTTAATTGTTAGTTAAGTGAAAATGTTAAATATTATGACACCTCTACCATATTGGGATCAAATTTTTATATAGGAGTTAGGTTTACTTATGAACCTCAAATATAAATATTTTTTTAAATAAAAAATGAATAATTTTATACTTGAGGTTGTTTACTTTTAAACTTCAAATATAAAGGAAAATTACAATAAGAAGTGGACCTGTGGAGGGGAGATACTGGGTAAAATGTAATTATAATATTATATTTTACCCAATATAACCTAGTAAAAAGTGGATGGAGTTAGATATAGATATTAGATACTAGCAATTCCCCTAAAGTTGCAAAGATAAACCAAAGGAATTGAACATGCCTATGATGTTACTGCAAAAATATTGTAGCAAAGGAAAGATAGAACCACCTATCTAAATTATTTTTTTCCCATCATACAATTATGTCAAAATATTATATACATATTGTATCCAAGCTATAACATGCAAGGTAATGAGGAGAAACATTACCATAGGTCTTGACCCACAAAATATGTAATTGCACACAGGAAATGACTAAAGTTAGTGTTTGTTGATAATGAGATTAAATAAATACCCTATTTTACTCGAGTGAAATTCCAATAAACATAAATAAGGGGGTTTGTTTTAGAATTTTAGCTCTCCTTTCAAGAATTTTAAACTAATTTGGAGCCCTATTCCTGGAGCCATTAATTCCGGTTTTAAATTTAAATTTGAATCTTGTCTAGCAAATATTTCTTGGAATTGCAAATTTATGTGTAGTGTACACAATCCAAGTGTTTAAGTAAAATTTCAAGACATTGTATCCATTTAAGCATTCAAAATTACATTTAAAAAAAAATGAAAAGTTAGACATGCTATATTCATATATGGAACCAATATACATCCATTTTGAAGAGGATTAAATCTCTTGAGGTGCATAGTTTTTTTCACGTTTTTCACTCTAAAGTAGGTCCCAAAGGATATCTTTAGCCTTCTGGACTTTAACCAGTGACAATGTAAGTTAACCGTAGTTAGAAGTCTTTATTTCAAGGATGGTTATTCCTAAATGAAAAGATACCCAATAATGGCTCAGATTGAACACGATTTCCATAGTTAAGAAGTCTTTATGTCAAGGATTGTCATTCCTAAATAAAAATATACCTAATAATGGCTTAGGTTGAACATGATTTAAGGTGGTACTTTGCCATAATTAGTTAAATAAATTTTGTGTGGGAGTTATCTTAAAAATCCCCAAAGCCCGAATTTCTATACGAACTTGACCAAAAGTTTAAATGTTTTATGTTATATAAAAAAATTGGTTAAGTTATGATCTAGCTGAATTGGTTGAAAAAAATAAAAAATAAGCCCATTTTATTTTTCAATTAAACATTTTATATCATTCTACCTAAAAAACCCCTTAAACACCTACAGGAAATCTTTAAAAATATATAATTTAATGTAAATCTTATCATATTTATTAATATGCTAGCATCAAGAATAGTGTAAAAAGCCAGGGTGAAAATGACTTGTTTAAATAAAATTTAATTTAAGGTATATGTTCCCCACTACATCATAGGTATCATGGATTTTGAACATGAAGCTCCATAACCACATCCTAAAAATGAATATATCTAGTTTTTATTTATGATATATAAATAAAAATTGCACTGCAAATTACATGTATCAGAATCAACCTATGTAAAACCCTTGTACCTTTCCTAGTTCCAATATGAAGATAACTAATTATATTTTAATAGAATAAGAACTCTTTTTTTGTAAAAAATTTTATGACTTCAGTAATTGATCCTTTGTAAAACCCTCATAAAGATAATTCATTATATTTTAATAAAATAAGAACTCGTTTTTTGTAAAAGTTTTTTTTGACTTCAGTAATTAATTGATATGTTGCATGAGCCTGCTTATTTATATTTTATTTACAATGCCATATTATAGTGATGCATATTTATTTCTTATTTCTTAATAATTTAAAAATGTGATATAATTGTAAAAAGTGAATTTATCAATTTTTTACTAATATAAAGATTTAAATGTGATTTTTCTAAAATAATGCTAATTAAAAGTGAATTTGATTAACTGGAATTTTATAAATAACTTAAAAAGTAATTATATTTAAAAATAATTAATTATTCATGATGGGAGTGTTAGACAATTGGAACCTTACGTCACGTGAAGAATGAAATTTGGCATAAGGTATCAGAGGATGTGGTTAATTACTCTGCATTCCAATGTGTGAAATATATTCCTTCACTTGCGTGAATGGGAATAGTACTGCCTCGAGGATCAATGGCGTGAGCATTACAGTGGTTTACTATGGCACATGGAGTAGTCTATGTGTTTCTTGGCTCTTGGAGGGATACAAATTTACCTGTGTTCTCATTTCTCATGGCCGTGTGAGTGTGGTGGTGGTATTTTGTTTATCGCTTCTCCTGCAGACTCAATAAGGTAACAAATATTTCCCTATTGCTCTGGGTGAAACTTTCCCTTTCATTCCTTGGCCAGAGGGCATGTTGTTTGAATATTTGGTCAGTTCTAGGCATCGATGGGCCTATGTGGATTCTTGGTTTGGAATTATGAGTGGTGGTTCTTCTTTTTTCTATGTAAGATGTTTGTTTCTTTTATAAGTGGCGCATGGTTTTTTCTCGAGCGAAGGTTTTACTGCTGGTTTTTTTTAGGCTCTTTAGCATAGGAATTTCCTGACTTTTCCTTCCTAGGGTCGTTGATAGATGAATTCCCTTCGGTGAGGCCCTATGGATTTGGTGTCAGTAGGGTTTCTAGGAGCCTGAACTTCTAGTTCTTCTTATGTGAATTTGGGACGTCTCTTTCTGGCTTTTCCAGATGAGGGGTTGTCTGTAATTTCTAGCCTAGATTTGTGATTTTTTGGCAGAGACTTTGCATCAAGGTGACAAACAGCGTTGTGTTACCTTCCCTTCTCTATCTGTTATGTGGAATGCTAGGTTTCTGGTGGAGGGTGGCCGATTGGTAGTGTGCATCATTTCTGGGTGTGTGGTGTTGGGTTTGATTAGGTGGTCCTTGGTGTGGATTTGGGCTAGCCTCAAGGGTTAGTGTTTTTCCATGACCACCAGCAGGAAGCCAAGTATGTGTTCCTTCTATGCCCTAATTCAGGTGAAGGTGGAAGCCTCTCGTCTAGGGGAGGGGTAAATTATGCTGGATGGAGTCAGGGGTTGCGATGTGATTGAAGATGGTGATAGAAGCATCTAGGGTGCCAGAATTTTGCATGGATTTAGGCGTGGGGGTCGTGGAGCATGTGGTGGGCGAAGGTCTTCAGTCGGTCCTGTGGTTGGAAGGGGTAGCAGGATCCTGGCTCAGAGCAACCATGGAGAAGGAAGTAGGCACAGGGGAATGGGTTGTGGATGAGTCTCGAGCACACTGGAGTGGAGAAATAATCCAGGTGGTGCGAGGTTAATTGGACACACATCTGCTAGGCGTGATGGGATAACTACAATGCTCCGGGCGATGGTTCGATCTGTCATAGACATGATGGAATCTCATGATAAGGTATGCAGGGAGGAACACAAGGAATTTATGGCCAAGCTAGAGGAAATCCATTATTTTCACTGTCATGTCTGTGAAAGAATTGTGGTTTTATGGCATGGGAAGAATATTTTGACTGAGAAGATTGAAAATTTTGATGCTTGGCTTCCTCACTTTGAGAAACATGTCAACTTCCTGTACCCTCCTCCTCCTCCTCCAGGAACAAGGCCAAATAATCCTGCTTTAATCACTTTTGATGACTGATTATGGTAACCGGTGTCTTTCTAGTTCTTTTTGTTTTCTAGTGTGTAAGGCCTATAAGTTTGTGGATCTCTCTGTTGGACATTTTTCTTTTTTTATGTAGCATGGTAATATAATTGGTCAACAAACATGGTGGGGGTGAGACAACATGCATTTTGACATCTTTGTATATGATTTTTGAGTAATTAAAAAACTTCCACTTACAATTTATTTATTATAATATGTTTTTTTAAATGGAAATATCTAGTTTAAATGAAAGTGAGTTATTTAATTGATGTGATAATTTTTCCATCACTTGAATGTTAACATTGTTAATAATTTTGTTATTATGCTTTACTTTTATTTAATAATGAGTGAGTAAACATTTTCCCCATTTTTAATTTGAAACAATATGTAAACACTCATCTATCTTGATTTGGAGTACCTACTAAGTATATGATATGCATTTATAGTTTGGAAATTTTTCACATTATTTAATTGTTTATTTTACATATATTTGTTTTGAATGTGGAATGGAGACATTACAAATCTCAATTTCATATTAACCAAGTATAAATATAAAGGAGAGAAAATATATATATATATATATATATATATATATATATATATATATATATATATATATATATATATATATATATATATATATATATATATATATATAACAATTAAGAGTATGTGTTTCTTTGGTAAAATGTTATAGGTTCAAATTCAAAGAGGATTAAAATATATATATCTTTATAAACTTTAAATGAAAAAATATCATATATTAATTTAATATCCAATTTAGCCATAATATTAAAATTATATTATTATTATTATTATTCAAAAACATTAAAAATAAATAAATAAATAAATAAATTTTAATTTAAATATTAAAAATTAATTAAATATATTTATCCCTACTTTCTGCTTAATCATCCTCCATGACAAGTTCATCATTATTATTTATAACATTCATTTATATATAAGCAAAATTTATTTAGCAAAATGGTCCATTACTTTTAATAAATTAAAAAAAATAGATCCCTGTCATGTGACTCCTCACCTACCAATTTCCTAGAGATTTAATATTATTCCAATTCTTATCATTTATTCCATGATACATTTCTCATTATTATTTATAACATTCATTTATATATAAGCAAATTTTATTTAGAAAAATGGTCCATTTTACAATAAGATGTGTAATTCTTATTTTTTCTCAAGTTAAAGTTTACCCATGTCAAGACATCAAACGAACAAATGTCAAATGGAGATGAAAAAGGTAGACAATGCCTAGCTTGACTAATTTAGAAAAGGGACACCTTTGGTGTAAAAATTTAATACTGATCATATCCAGACAAATGCCATGCCTACTACATGGATCCAACGAATGCCATCATTTTCTATAGCTAATTATGTATCTAAATATAACATCAAACTAAGATGGATCTAGGCTAGTTTAATTTCCCCCTTAAATAGGTTATATTCCACATGAATACCATGGGTCAATACCATTGATTCTTAAAACCATGGGTCAATTTCATGGACCATTTTTATTTTTTATTTATATTTTTTTTGTAAATTTGGTAGGACCTCACTATTTTCTATTTATAATTGTAAGGCAGGTTACAGAAATATAAATCAAGTCTGTGGCCTCAACCTGCCTGTAGGAAACCAGGTCTGTTGGCCACGTTAAAGCATGAAAAGCAAACCAAAATTGAAACTGTTTCATCCGTCTGTGAGCCTCATGAGCTAACTGTCTTATTACAAAAATATCGGCATACTGATGAAATGAAAGATGTTCATAAAAAACCGATAATTGCATCAAAAAGCATGATAAAAAGAAAACAACTAGCCATCAGAGGAGTAAACTGGAGCTGGGTCTTTCACGGTTGAGCCAGGCATATCAACTTGCTGTAGCTGCTGAAGTTTCTTCTCCATGCGGCCTACCCGATCATCTAGTCGGCTAATGCGGTCAGTAGCCTGATACTGAGTGATCTTGATATGTTGCAGCTGGTTCTGCATGTCCTGAAGCAGGTCCATAAGGTGAGGTTCAATCTTAGTTGATTCAGTCCTGGCTTGAACGGGAGGGAAACTCCGCATAGCCTTGGCTATAAGGCAGTTGACTATCCAGTACGTATGGACAGTCTACTGGAATAAAGTGAGATGACCTCATGTATTTCCAGGGTTAGTTATGAAGTCCAGGATCTCGGCTTCCACTTCATTATCTTTAGGGTCAGTTTGAATGTCCCGTTTCCAACCACGGATCTCTTGGAAAACAATGGATGAATTACCTATAACATAGTTTTCAGTGAGGGTTTCAAGGATCTCTTGATTAGATTTCCGACCGCGCTTCTTAGGAGCAGGCTCAGACTGGGCCTGCTGTTTGCCTTTACCAGACTGAGAGCAAGAACGACGCTTCCCCATGTTGGAGAGAAGCTTATTCAGAAACAAAGACAGGCAGGAAAAAATGATGAAGGAATGAGAAACAACATATAAATAACCAGTGGACACCCAATGAATAGAGACGATGTGTCTACCAGAAGAACATAGGAAAACTAACCACAGAACCCAATGCCGAAAACGAAAACCCTGATCAGAGATGGGATGAAAGAAATGTAACAGAACTGAGCACATGCAAAAGATAGTAGAAGAGCGCATGGAATGGGTAGGAACAGGGCTAATAACGGAGCGCTTAAAAAGAACATTAAAAATCATTGAATCCCAGCTATAAGCGATTAGCAATGAGTCCATAAATGGTATCCCTATGAGGTGAGACAAAGCATAACAAGACCAAACCCATTTATTTAATTTTTCTAAGTTTATTTTTTTTTTGTCTTGTTATTTTTATTTTATTTTCATACTACTTTACGTTACACATTTCAAAAATTGAATTATTTTATTTATGTTTGACACTGATTTTTTTAATATAACTTTACCCACATCACTTGCATATACATATATATATACATACATAAATATAATTTTTTTAATGTAACATTATGTGACAACATCTCTCTCATGTACTCGGATGTATAGTACCTATGGCCATAATAACTTTAAATATTTGCAGACCAATGAAGATATCAAATACTCTTTTACTGAACCCATGAATATTTATCATAAGGAAGTATTTGACTAATGAAATCTTGTTATTAGACTTGAACCTTCATGATTTGATTTGTCCCTTCACACTAATAATCTCTTTATCCTTTTGCAAGAGATCAACATGCATTTTCTTCTCCTTTGCATTAGATAACTCCATGAAAGCAATACCTAATTTTGTAAGTATGAGTATATAAACATAATCAATAATTGAAATGAACTCTTCAATTATTTTTATTTTACTTTTCCATCTTCTTGCCTCACTTTCTCTTAGTTAATCATTTGTGATTTACTTTTCCATTTTCTTGCGTCACTCTCTCCTATAAGTTAATCTTTTGGAAACTTGATTTTGAAAGTTTAATGCTAAAGAGGAAATTTGATATTTTACTTCTTCATCTTATAATATTTTTTTTTAATGAACCAATGTGCTAGTCAAATTGTTTAAGTCATTGAGTTGATTATGGCCTCCTTATCCTACAACCAAATATTTTTTCATTTTTATATATTCCATGAATTGTTGACCTATCAACTCACATACTAAAGACAAAAGGTGATCATCTTGACATAAAATTTCCCATTAGAATGGAATTTAGATTCTCCGGATAGATGTTATTTGGTGGTTTATTTTCTCATGCACTTCTAAACTCGGAATCATCTTCTTGTGTATATCTCCTCAAAACTTCTTAGATTTTACTTGGACTTGTCTTTTCTTAACAAATAGGGCCATTAATCCTAATTAGTTTAAGATAGACCATTTAGAACTTGATGTCCCCTTCATCCTTCTAGATCTATGCAAATCTTATCTCTTAGATACAATTTCTCCTACTCATTATTCCGGTGACAAAACCTTCAATTCAATCCTTGAGATATGAAAAAAATTCTCAACCTTAAATAAAGGAGCATAAACCTTGTTTGGATCTAACTAGAAATTATATCCACTAAATACAAAGGTGAATGTTTAAGAATGGTCTACATATTTTATCCAACATTCCTTGATTTTAATGGAATCTTACGATAGGGATCATCTAACTCTTTTTAATGGTTCTAGTTTCTCTAAAAAAGGTGTTTTCGAAAAGAATCATATGCAGCAATAACCCAAAGGGAATATACCTTAGCAACGTGTGAGGCCTGATAGATATTCCATGAATTCTTATGTAGCATCTTCATTCTTGTACATACCAATCCCTTGTTAGTTTCATTTCCTTGATATATTTAATAGAAAATTGGGGATGCTTCTCACATCATGTGATTTTTGTGTTGAGCCCATGATTTTTAGTAGCATTTTTTTAAAATGATTGTGTGAAAATAAATAATTGTGAACCTTGATCAAGGTATTTTTGAATTCCTCGGTTAAGCTACTGAAACCTAGATTGAGCACTTAACAAAGTCCTCAATTTATGAAACAATTTCACACTTTCTAAACCTTGATCTAGGTCTTGGTTGGGAGTTAACTAAATTCTCGATCAAGGGTTAGAAGCTTGACAAAATTAATAGCTCAATTTAATTTTTTGTTTTTATTTTCAATATATAAAATGAAAAATAGGTCCATGAGTCCATTTTTACACTCCTTCCATGGTTCAAAGAGAACTAGGGGCTTTCCAACATTTGACCTCCATTTATCATTTAACCACCCATCTATGAAAAATATTCATGGCATCTAACTAAGAGGTAGGTGGTTTTATTTCTAAATAAATTTAAAAATTGTTTAATTTAAATTGACCTTGGTTATTAAAATTTTGTCAATAGAAAATAGTTATCCTTTCTGATTTTTAATTCTATGATTCAATTTTTTAATTCTGTGATTCAATTTTATCAAGTGGCAATGATTATGTTGTCATTTTTATGCCCAAATATGTATTGGTAAGAAAAAAATGTGTATCAATATGTTAATAGTGCATGGAGGATTGATTGCAATCCATTGCTACATTTTTCAAACAAAACTAACAAAAAAAAAAAATTCAAAATTTATTTAGTTTCAAATAATTAATCGCTAATGTAAATGCTATTATTTTTTTCCGAATGTGTGCTGACGTTGAATTTTTTCAATTCTCTAGTGACATATGAAGGATCGAAAATTATTGAAAATTAGTAATGATTGAAAATTAACAATGGAAAAACATGTGACAACTCACATGTTAATGAGTGGATATTTAATGAAAAATTGAAACCAAATAACCATGCCAATGACCATAAATTAAACATGACATGAACCAAGTAATCAACTTTTTTATCACCACTATGCACACAAATTGACACTTGTCTAGAAAAGGAAATGAAAACTATAATATATTGTAGCCATTGAATCAACAATAGTTGAGACATTCCTTCAGACTATAATAATAAAAGTTCCTTAAAATGATAGAAAGTTAATGAATACAATCCACTTCAAGGGGGAAACATCATTTTATAATGAATCGAATAAAATAGACAACATGAGATCATCCTAAGACTAGTCTCCTTTTATATATATATAAAAGACAAAGAGTACAATTATAATTAAAGGATACAATAAATGGCTTTATTCTACATAATAATATAACAATAGATGTAATGAATTAATATATAGGGAATAATAAAGGGTTTTATGCACTTAAAAAAGAGACACTAACTATGAAATCGATAATATATGTCATCTTGGCATTAACAAAATCAATAACTTGCATGAACACTCATTTCAAAGAAGAAATAAAGGCCAATTTCTGCTCTCCTCACTTCTTACACATGCATGAGCGAGCATGTTGATTTATGCTTGTAAGCGATCTTAGAAAATATAAGTAGTGACCACTTATATATCTTCTACATGATAGTTTTACCAAGTGATCCCTTGTGATTTCATTATCGCTTCCTTGTTTTTCATGTACATCTTCCTCTTCTCATTCTACATGATGTTTTCCCTGTGTTTAGTTTACTTATCTTAAATATTTTCTCAAAAACCTCATATTTTCAGTAGGTGTAAGTGTGGTGACTCATTTATTCCACACCACTCATCTCAAGGAAGAGGGAAATTCCAAATTTTCCTCATTACTCCCTAGTACATGGTAAATCTTTCCAATTTGAGCTTCTAAGTTTCCTCAAAATATATGAGTGGTGACCACTTACACCTATCCCTATTGTACAGTTTTTTCCCCTTCTACCAAGTGATTTATTGCACTTTGGTTTCAAGTTAGTTATTGTTTACCTTTGGTTTCCTCTGATTATTATACATGATAGTTACCTCTTATTTCAATTAGCGTTTCATCTTAAGACCACGATGATGGGACATGTATTCCAAGATGAATATTGGGAAAAACATCCTAGTGGGTGTTCATTCGGTTTATTATGGCTAAAGGAAATTGGCAAAGGAAATGGAAAAGGCTTTGGAAATATATAATTTAATTGGAATTTATTTATGAAAATAATGGAAAATGGGAGAAAAGGGAGGTGAAAGGTCACATGTTGCATGTAAGGAGGAAAATGAAGGAAAATAATGGAAAATGAAGAAATTAGAGGCCTCATTAATAAAAATTCTTTTGAGGATTAGTTGGTAAGATTTTCTCTGGTTAATAGTTTTCTCACTCTTATGGCTCTCATTATATTATTTCTCTATCTTTCATACTCTTGGAAGCTTAGATTTTTCTTGGAGAAATCTTGGAGAAGTGTGGAATGATTTGGATTTGGAGCAAGAAGGAAAATTAAAGGCAAGAAATCACAAGAGAACATCGGGATTGACAACTACCACTAGATTTCCTTGTAGGTAGCTAGATGCATGTATGGTTTCCTTGTTATTTTTGGCATGAATGGTGTATTCATGTGGTTTATTGGTCATGATTTGTCATTGGCATGAAGGATTTCCTGATTGACAGTGGATTTTACTAGCTGATCTAAATTTATACAGGAACGCAACATAATACACATATAACCATAAATACAAAGATGCAGTGGAAATAACACTTCATTTCATTAATATCAAAGAATTGAAATTTTTTTATAGACAGAATGGAAATAAACTAGCTAGCGAGATGGTAGCTTATCTCTAAGAAGAGATGTGGCGACTACAGACCTTTGAATTGTGTTACAATGAGTCTCGAAGGCATATTTATTATTGAGAAACAATGAAAAACCCTAAACATCCAAAAACCTAAGCCTAGGAGATGAAGCGCCAAAACTATGGGCCCCGTTTTGGTCAATAGGTACACCAACTTCCCGGGAACTTGGCATATGATCTCCATTTGACGTGATCAATACCTCGTTAGAAATATCTATTGAAGGAATAAAACTTTCAGTGTGATCGACATCACATTAAATTCCATGTTGCACCCGGTTTTCCAAAAAATGTCGTTTAGGGCCTCAGAATGACTCTAGAAGTCCAAGACCCGAAAAACTGCTAAAAATAGTAAACTATGCGGAAACTGAAAGAAGCAATAGAGGGGGTCCAAGTGGAATAGGTGGGTGCCCACCAATATCCACCTGGATCATTCCTCCCCCCTTAGGAAGCAATGATACCCGTTGCATTGAGTTCCTCCATGAGATGAGGAAAATTATGCTGAGCTTGGTCCCTTGTGAGCCACTTTCCTTGGTGATGGTGTATGGCCCATATCGGAGCGAGCGAAGCTTGCGGTGGGGTCCAGTGAGGTGCTCCTTCTACAAATGTAGCCACACTTTTTCACCAACCTGGAAGTTGTGTGGCACTCAATGTTGATCATGGCGCTGCTTGTACTTGGCATTGGATTTTTTCTAGATGTTGTTGACCTGCTGGCAGACGTCCTAGATGCGTTCAATAAATTTGGTTGCTTTATCAGCCTCAGATAGTACATGTGTAGATTATTTTTGTGTGGTCACATGAGTTATGGAAACATCAGGTAGCGACATGCCTAGGGTCAGATCAATGGAGTGCTTGAACTAACAGTGTAGAGGAGCCTCTGTGGGTTAGGAGAAAATGTCCTCGTATTCATCCACAACTTTGTCCATCTGTTGTTGCCATGCAGGGGAGCCTTGTTTGGAGGTTGTGGCCACAATATTATTCTTTCCATGTGGGAAAATTTTAATGAAAATAAATTTTTTGGTTTGGGAAACAATCTTGCTTTGTTGTTTTGCAGTAGTCAAAGAGATGGTACGGGGTAGTACTACCTCTGGTATCCTATACAATTTATTTTCCAAAGTAATAAAAATAGAACAAGGCCTAGAGTCATACACAACATGTCTCTTCCACAAGTATGGCTGACCCAATAATACATCAAACACATCAAGAGGAGAAACAACACACAATACCTCATCCGTGAATGGCTTGATGTTGTATGGAAGGCAACACTGCTAGAGGACGTGAAGATCTCTTCGTTGGTGAAGCCACCCGATGGTATACGACGGTGGTTGTGTTATGGTCAGTAGGTCGAGTCGCTTCATGACCTCTACTGAAATGAGGTTATTTTTACTTCCGCTATTGACAAGGTATTGCAGTGGAGAACCTTTCACCCACATCTGTGAATAGAAGAGGCACCCCCTATCCTCTGGATCCTCGGGATCCTCCCTCTGGATCTTGGTGGTGGAAATAATGGCACTGGTATCGGCATCAATGATCTACTTCCCTTTGTTATCGCCCTTTTCTGGTTCTAACTCAGGATCAGAACATGCATCTGATTCAAGTGCCTTTAGTTCGGTCACCAATGACTGTTTGGCCCGACACTCATTTGTGTTGTGAGTGGGGCTGTTATGAAATTCACACCACTTCCCCATGTCCTTCTTTGGATTTGTGGTGTTGTTCTAAGTCGCCCTGCTTTCGATTTACCCTTTTTATGCGGTTCAGGGGCGCCTTTCCCTGGCTTAGGTTTCGCTGATCCAAAGTCTCGCTTCTTTTGCTTAAATTTCTGCTCGATCTTGACGACATAGCGATATTCCATGCCAAGTAAGTTAATATCGAGGAACTCCATTTCCTTATAAATTTATCTATTCAAATAGCTATGGTACTTGAGTACCAAATGTGTCTCTAAATCTTTAATACCCAAATTTTTTTGTAGGGTATGGAACAAATTTGTTAGTTCATGCATATCTTGATCCTTTTGTTGCCGCATCATGGTCCATTGGATGTACTTGTCCTCATTGCTCCCCACGGGGTAATATTTTTCCTTGATACCATCTTAGAATGAATTCCAAGTGGGTGCGGCTGAGAACAAAGAGGGTTCCCTCTCGACCTTTTTCTCACAGTAGGTTCCCCACCAATCTTTGACATGGGGGGCGACTTTGAGGAGTGAAAAAGTAATATTTTCTCGGTCGGAGAAATCATGGACCAAGAAATACCCTTCCACTAAATTCAACCATATATCTATGGCGTCTAAATCTATCTGGACTTCAAATACAGGAATTTAAAAGTTTAATTTTACCTTGAAAGGAGTGGGTGGTTGTTGGATGTAAATGCACTGCCGCTAGGCAACCGTTGAAGGATCTAAGAAAATTTATCCATCATCTCATTCCTCTGTTTCTCGAGGGCCTCCTCAAGCAATAATTTAATAGGATCTCCTGCTCCCTCATCTTTATTTTCTTCAAACATGGGAGATTGTCGGGGTTTGGGAGGCTGATCTTGCAATATTTCAACCAGATCAATCCATAACTCCTTATACCTTGACCTCATTGGGTACATGAAAACGATAGCAAAGAAAGAGCAAACTGCTCTGATACCACTAATCCAAATTTATGCAGGAATGCAACAGAGTAAAAATATAACTAGAAATAAAAAGATGTAAAGGAAATAACACTTCATTTCATTAATATCAAAGAATTGAAATTTGTTTACACACAGAATGGAATTAAACTAGATAGGGTGTTGGTATCTTATCTGTGAAAAGAGATGTGGTAGCTACAGGCCTCTGAACTGTGTTACAAGGAGGATCAAAGGCCTATTTATTGCTGAGAAACAATGGAAAACCCCAAACATCCAAAAACCTAACCCTAGGAGATGAAGCGCCAAAACTATGGGCCTTGTTTTGGTAAATTGTGTAATGTTCCCTTTTTCAGTGTCACCTACTACAAGGTTAGGTTGGACTTCCAGAGTTAGGAGCAGACACGTCACATGTACAGATTGGTGCTATCAATGGGATTAGGATATTTTTGGAGGAGTTTTGATGAGTTTTGATGGTGTCTGGAGGCATTCATTTGATATAATCCATCATCCGAGCAGTTTGGATTTCATTCCAGTGCATTTCGATAACTTTTGGAAATTTGAGTTATTTTTGGGCTTAACTCAGCGAATTACGCTCGAGGTGGAATTCCAAGAGGAATAGATGATGGAACACCTTAGTGTAATAACTCATTGGAACCGGGACAAGGATACCTACATGGTGGGATGGTTAGACATGGATTTCAGTAATCGGAGGAGGCGTGGTAGCCGATTTACCCTTTTCTGCATTAAAAAGGAATATTTTAATAAGAGGGAAAAGTGCTCCATGAATAAAATAATAATAAAATAATTCTCTAGAAGGCTCCAAGAGATTTATAAAAGAAAGGGAGGAGGCCATTGAGAGATATCTTTGGGATCATGTTATTTTATTGTATGAGAGGTATGAGACTGTTGTTCTCTACTTCAGCCGTAGCCCCAGGACGAAAACCCTCGGGTGATTTGCGAGTGTTGGACGAAAACCCAACTCTCTTGAGGAGACTTCATTAAGAAGTTTCGAAAAACTTCAAGGATTGGTGGGATTTTAGAGCTAGGGTGTTGGGAGATTGATAGGATAGCCATTTGAAGAGGTTGGCTTGGATTTTGGAGAGAAATGATTGACAGTAGCCGCTGCAGTGCTAGAAAACGAAATTGGAAGAGGGCTAAACTACAAAGGGTCATATTTTGAAGGTTGGAATTAGAGGAAACCCTTTCTGGGTTTTTTTGGGTTTTGGGCAAGGCTCACCTTCCCAAATTCCTAGAAATTTTTGAGTAATTTTCAGTGGGTAAATTAGATGCCAAAGTCAAGAAGCAATGTAGTCTTGGAGCAGCAGTGCAGTTTCTGGAGGAGCTTACTATTAGAGCAGTTGGATTTTCTTGCACTCATCACATGGTGCTTGTAGCTTGCCTTGTGCTTGTAGCTTGCCTTGTGCAAGTCCATCTAAACCACTGTTACTTCCATATATGTCATTGAAACAATGAAGTTTTTAAAAAAACTCCTAAATCAACATAACAGTGCCTCAGTGGGTTTTGATCTAAACCAAAGACCAAAAATATTAAACAATGCAGAAGTTAGTTCCTTGAAATAAAAAAACAGACCCTTCTCCAAGGAGGTACATAGTTTTCTCCAACAAAGGCACCCGAGGAATTTACAAAAGGAGAGAGAAGTGGGAAATTGGCTTTATGCACTTGGGATGGACTTAAAGAGCGGAAGATCAAAAACTGACTTTCCCATGTTGGAGAAACTAGAATCCTGCCTTTCAAAGGTAGAGCAATCTGATTGGAGCTCAAATTGGGCTTTGGAGCCATCTATGCTTGCATTGGTACAAGCTAGATTCTTGGAACATCAAAGTGAGAGAGTCAAGCTTATAACTGCCTCTTGTTTCAGTGATATTTTGAGGATAACAACACCCTTCCCTCCCTACAATGATGACATTATGAAAATAATTTTCACACTAATAGTAGGAACCTTTCGGGATTTGGAAAACTATGCAGGCTCTACATTTGGGAGGAAGCTTAAGGTTTTAGAAGTCATGGCCATGACCTGGACTCAAGAGATCATGTTTGACTTTGAGTGTGAAGGCTTGATTCTGCAGATGTTCCAATGCTTCTTTAGCATTAGGAGACATCATTCTGACACAGTCATAGCACACATGCAGTCCATCCTGTCATCATGTATGGGAGTCCATGAGGCCATTTGCTGGGAGTTGTAGACTAGGTTGCTGAGCATTTGGAGGAGAAAGCAGTTGGTCTCACCTTATTCTTATGAACTAGCCCAAGTGTTGGTTGAGCAGAACGTTGAGCTTTTTAGGAGACAATTGACTAGGGAGGAGCTGTTCCAGTTTGGTGGATCATGCAGCAGAAATGAACTCAAGAGGAAGGGACTTTGCTTCATTTGCAAAGGACCATGGGGGCCTGATCACTCATGTTTGAGTGATGTAGATGATGTGGCAGAGGCAAGATAGGAGGGAATTCCTTCTGTATGCCAGGGTGAGGACTCTTCTTCAGATGAGTCCATGGGATCAGTTGAAGACGCTTCTAGGGAGCGAGAACAATCATGCAGAGATGATGACAGTAAACCGGAGCTGTGTTCAAGTGTGCAGGGTGAGAATTCAGGGGACTCTACAGGAGATACTCTGGGTGATGAGTCACTTGTGACGATTTAGCCAGAGCGGCATATTATGGAGCCTGAGTCAGCAGAGGAGGATACTATGCACATCAGGCATGATATTCCTTTGGGGGAGAGCCAGATGGGCACCCACATTGAGTCTATGATGGATATGCGACTAACATTGGGGTCAGCCATTGAGATGGAGCAGTCATATGCACAAACATTGAGTACGGTGACATCAGTTGCAGATCCATATCCTCTGTAGGTGTTGGAGGTTGATGGGATGGTTTTGTAGGGGGCTAGTAGATAGTAGGAGCATGACATTCTTGATCAGGAGTGGGAGGAGCTGTTGGAGATGGTGGAGTATCCATCTATGCGCCGACATATTGATGAGGTGCAGATAAGTGCATATGCAATCAGTAGAGCTACGGTACCCTCAGGGAGTTGCACTCTCTAGGAGTACATAGATGGGGGTTGCAGCATATCATGCCCACTTTGGCCCATTATAGAGAGAGGGGCTTTCTTCTACATGCACCTTTTGTTGGCAGATGGGACAGAGAAGCGTGAGTTGATTATGAGCTGGCAACAGTTCTTTGGGCATATTCCGTATGTATTTGACACTACATTGGATTCTTCTTCCAATATAGATTGGCAGGAGATCATGAGCTGGTACCCTCTTTATGGTATGATTTCCTTCGTAGGGAGCACAACAGAGCAGGGGCCCTTAGACATGACAGATGATACAAATTCCAGTTGGCAGTGGGGCAGATTCTTCAGAATCCCATCCCGGTTTCAGGAGAGCAGGATCAGCATTGTATTTAGTCAGGGATTGGATTGGAGAGAGGTGATGAGTTGGTACACATTTTATGGGGCAGGTTACACCAGCATAGATACAACACTATAGGAGACGTGGTCTTCACCTCTTAGAGGATCAGTCATAGCTAGAGGCAGTGCGTAGTCCAGGCCATGGGACTTGGGCGATGATTGGCCATCCTAGCATGGGGATCCAGGAGGATTGTTTGATGACAAGTATAGTGAGAGATCATTTTGGGATCCCGACATTGAGGGGTCTATTCCGGGTGGCTTGACACAGGCACATAGTAGCACCAGGAGGTTTGTATGGGATCCGAGCATTGGGTCTTAGTTACATCGGGCTGATAGAGTGGCCCACATATTTGGATTGCTTGAGGGCAAGCAATATTTGGGTAGAAGGTCTGTAATATTCCATTTTTTGGTGTCACCTACTACAAGGTTAGGTTGGACTTCCAGAGTTAGGAGCAGACAGGTCACATGTACAGATTGGTGCTATCAATGGGCTCAGGAGCTTTTTGGAGGAGTTTTGATGAGTTTTCATGGTGTCTGGAGGCATTTGCTTGATATACTCCATCATCCGAGCAGTTTGGCTTTCGTTCTAGAGAATTTTGATAACTTTTAGAGATTTGAGTTATTTTTGGGCTTAACTCAGTTGATTATGCTCAAGGTGGCATTTTGGGAGGAATACATGATGGAAAACCTTAGTGTAATAACTCATTGGAACCGAGACAAGGATACCTACATGGTGGGATGGTTAGACACGGATTTCAATAATCGGAGGAGGCGTGGTAGCCGATTTACCCTTTCTGCATTAAAAAGGAATATTTTAATAAGAGGGAAAAGTGCTCCATGAATCAAATAATAATAAAATAATTCTCTAGAATGCTCCAAGATATCTATAAAATAAAGGGAGGAGGCCATTGAGATATATCTTTAGGATCAAGTTATTTTATTGTATGAGAGGTGTGAGACCGTGGTTCTCTACTTCAGCCGTAGCCCCAGGACGGAAACCCTCGGGTGATTTGTGAGTGTTGGATGAAAACCCAACTTTCTTGAGGAGAATTCATTCAGAAGTTTCGCAGAGCTTCAGGGATTGGTGTGAGGATCATTCAGATCTTCAACTTGTGTTTCAGTGGGTTCAGTGACATATTTTGCCATAGTAAATTTGCAGCAGTTTTCTTGCCGAGCCATCTACATCATTGTCAGTGTCATTCATTAGTTAGGCCAGACATATTTCTGGGTTTTGCTTCGCTTGCTTGGAAAGCTTAGGTTTCATTGTTCCTTTATGTTGATGTATTTTATACCATGGATTAATAAAATGGCTCAGTGATTTTATCGACATCCATTGTGTTATATTGGTGGTGTGTGTTTATTTCCATTTATTTTTCCGCTCAAGTCTATTTTTTCATTTTTAGTTAAAATATTCCATTTGGGATGTTACAAATTGGTACATCAACTTCCTGGGAATGTAACTTTGGCATATGATATTCATTTGATGCGCTCAATAACTCGTTAGAAATATCTATCTGAGGACTACAAATTTTTGTGAGAGAAACATCAAAAGAAACTTCATGTTGTTCCTGGTTTTCCCAGAAACGTTGTTTAGGGCCGCAAAATGGCTCCAGAAGTTCACGACCTGAAAAAAAGCTAAAAATAGTAAACTGTGCAGAAACTAAAAAACTAAAAGAAACAATGGTAGGGGACCAAGTGGAATAGGTGGGTGGAAACTAATATCCACCTAGATCACTAGCCTTGCCATTTCCTGGATAGCCATGGTGTTGTGGGTTCATTTTCATTGTTTTTTTCTTGGTTGATTCTCATTATTCCTCTAGTTATGGGTTGAGTTATTATTTCCTGGAGCCTTAGTTGGAATAAAATTATGGATCCCAGTGGACAGATGTTGAGTTGGATTACTATTCCTAGAGCCTTGGTTGGACAAACTCTCTGGAGCCTAGGTGGGTTGAGTTACTAGTCTTGGAGCCTTGGTTGGAGAAATGCTCTAGAGCCTGGAAACAACTTGGGTTGAGTTACTAGTCCTGGAAGCCCTGGTTGGAACAAAAAATCTAGAGACCTAGAAAATCTTGGGTATAGAAAAATCCAATATGGTTTTGATGTCCGATCATGAGGTGAATCACCGGTTGAGGGTTGATGCGGTTTGGCCTCTGGAAGCCCTGGATTGGTTTTGATTGATGTGTTTGATGAGATCCCACATTCATGTTTGGAATATGGCACGGGGGTGATTGGATGAAGAGATATTTGGATGAACCAATCTATTTTTGGGTGGAACGTGGAAGCCCCATCTCCGGTTGATTTTTACATTCATTAATGAGAAGCTCATTCGTTTGGTATTTGATGTATAAATTTACTAGTTTGTACGTGGATTCTATGGTTATTGTATCCATGGTATTTTAGTTGTTATTATTTTGGTTATAAACATGTATGTTAACAATGATGATCTATGGCTCTTTTTGGGTGATTTAATTTCAAGTTAAATCCCTATCATTTAATTTTTCAACATGGGGTTTTGTAAACTGGCAAGGTATACCTGTACTAAATGTACTAGGTTGTTATATTTCAAATTATAATAATATAATGCAATTAACTAATTACAAAACATAATAAATTAATCCAATCCAAACCAAATCAAACCAAACATAAAGAACTTGAAATCACACCTGCATAAAAAAATTCATGCTTGCTTGAAATTGAAATCACACTTGCAGAATTCAAATCAGTCCACACTTGCATAAATTAAATTACACCACACTTGCATAGTTAAAATCACACTTACTGGAAAGTAAATCACACCTATTGAAAGGAAAAGTCACACATACTAAAATAAATGAAATAACAAAACTATACTATGTTACCAATATGTACAAAGATGTGCAAACTATGGTTGATGGGGGCCCTCCATTCCTCAGCAAGCACACTGAATAAAATATTACATATTGGAGATCAAAATAATAGCATGTATTTCATAAAGATGAAGTTACAAGATATTACAATAATTCTCTCTCCTTAATTTACAAATCACATCTTGGATGGAACTTGAAACCTCCAACTAGCAACTAACAACTAGCTACCTCCAACCTCTAACTAGTAGCTCACAACTTACAATTAACAACTTACAATTGAAAACCGTTGTATGAAGGCTGCACTCCTATTTATACAAAAAATTAGGATAACTATACAATAAATATAGATCCTTAGATCTCTCCTGAATCCACATTTATCTCTTGTGGTTACAACCACTCTCCTAAAAGTGTAAGAAACATATCCTCTCAAATTTCTCTTATCCATGATCCTTCTCCTTTGAATGTGCATAGTTAATGATCCATGTCCTCTATAAATCTTCCACAAATATTTATGAGTTGGAATTTGAAATTCGAATTGTGGTTGGATCGTCAAATAGGACCCTTCTAGAATCTCCAAGTAGGCCTACAATATCACAAAATTGATAACTATAATATCCCAAGTGGGATATTTTAACTAAAAATGCAGAAATAGACTTGAGAAGCAAAATAAATGGAAATAAACACACACCACCAATATAACACAATGGATTCCGATAAAATCATTGAGCCATTTTCTTAATCCATGGTAGAAAGTACATCAACATAAAGGAACAACGGAACCTGAGCTTGCTAAGCAAGCGGAGAAAAACCCAGAAATATCTCTGGCCCAACTAATGAATGACACTGGCAATGATGTAGATGGCTCGGCAAGAAGACTGCTGCAAATCGACTATGATAAAATTTGTCACTGAACCCACTGAAGCACAAGTTGAAGATATGAATGATCCTCACACCAATCCTTGAAGTTTTTCGAAACTTCTTAATGAAGTCTCCTCAAGAGAGTTGGGTTTTCGTCCAACACTCACAAATCACCCGAGGGTTTTCGTCCTGGGGCTACGGCTGAAGTAGAGAACAACAGTCTCATACCTCTCATACAATAAAATAACATGATCCCAAAGATATCTCTCAATGGCCTCCTCCCTTTCTTTTATAAATCTCTTGGAGCCTTCTAGAGAATTATTTTATTATTATTTTATTCATGGAGCACTTTTCCCTCTTATTAAAATATTCCTTTTTAATGCAGAAAAGGGTAAATCGGCTACCACGCCTCCTCCGGTTACTGAAATTAGTGTCTAACCATCCCACCATGTAGGTATCCTTGTCCTAGTTCCAATGAGCTATTACACTAAGGTGTTCCATCACGTATTCCTCCTGGAGTTCCGCCTTGAGTGTAATCAGCCGAGTCAAGCCCAGAAATAACTCAAATTTCCAAAAGTTATCGGAATGCACTAGAAAGAAAGCCAAACTACTTGGATGATGGAGTATATCAAGTGAATGCCTCTGGACACCATGAAAACTCATAAAAAATCCTCCAAAAAGCTCCTGAGTAGGTGACACCAAAAAAGGGAATATTGCAATAACACTTCTGGATATATATGAAAGCATGCTAATTTCCTAATATTCAATCACAAATTCACTTAAAATACTTAAAATTAATGACTTGGAAAATATTAATGTTAAACCCATATGATAATGAAATTTTTTACTTAATGTAAGGTTACGAGGTTATAGAGTTACAGAATGAGGGTAAAATGATGGAAATGAAGGTGAAAGTGGATGAATTTTTGGACGTCCAACATACCCTCCAAATGAATATATTGCATGTCCTCATGCAACTATTGCATTAATTCCCTTAATAATAAGTAGATCTTCTTGAAATGTTTTTCTTCTACATGAGCTTTGGCTTTGTATTGATTCTCTTTTAACTTTTCATAATCATTTCATTTGAAAATTTTATTATTTTGCGAAGTGTACTTTGAAATATATTTGATTGCAATTTATTTTTTTTTCTAATGTTTGGTTCTTGTTTGACAACCAAAATTTTTTGAGTATTGGTTCTTGTGTAACAATACTTGTGTTATTTTTTTTTTTACATTAAAATACTTGAAAACATTGAGAGTTTGTTTTAAGTCCCATAGTGACTATCATCCATTTAATGCACTCATCAACTGATTATTGGAAAATATATACACTTTTTGAATAAAAAATGCAATAATAGTTGATTTTGGAAAAATATGTTGGTTAGGATGAAATGACATGTGACATGTGGAATTAGATGTGAATATCCCTTCCCCCAATTAAAGGTGTTTTTTGTTTTTGGAAAATAAAAAAGGGAATATGAATGTGGCGGGGGATTTTCCAAAATCGCAATTTTAACATGTAAGGAATTACATGATTAAAGATTAGAAAATTACATACCTTCACTTACCTGAAAAGTGGACAAGATATGTATATATGAGAGTGTGGTTGTTTTTGCTAGATCATGGAATGTGAAGTAAAAGAATCTGATCTTGCTTCTTCTTTCTCTTTGTTGTATGAATTGAGGATGATATTGGAATCTTTATTGCTACGACTACTGAATTCTGAATTAAGACTTGATGCAAACTCCTGAAAGCATGCAGTCTTCAATCGTCCCCACTTGGTGGCATAATTATTATCTATGTGAATAGATTTGTCGATATCGAACATAGAAAAGAAATTTTTGGATTACTAGCCATTAATGAATGTCATTAACCAACTCGAGACTACTCACCATTGATGTAAATGAGAGTCAAGATGCCTAAGTACATCTTACTAGGTATGAATAGATGTGTCGTAGTTGAGTCACCTAGAAGATTCGACAAATGGGGGACATTGATGTATTCCCACTATTTATTGTTGAGAGAACTTGAAATTAAGGCATGCAAACCTCAAGGTACTTGAAATATCTCTAGTCTTCATCCTAGATGATGTGTCAGAGTTGATGAGTCAAAACCTGTTAGAATGGAAGCCTTAATGAATCCTCCATCATCTAACGCGAGTATAAAATAGTAATTTGAAGTACCATAGATGAAATATTTGCATTGAAGCAAGGTTTTATTTTACATAAAGGAAGAGGAAAATGGGGTGACTCAGCTTTGTAAAGGAGTTGAATGACTTTATTTTTGGGTAAAGGGTGAGTGAAAATTAGGTAGGAAAGTATGAAGATTGGAGAGGGAAACGAGTTTTTGGTAGAAGGGAGATGGACAATTATGGATTGACTACAGGCTTAAAATGTGTAACAATGGTAAAATTGGTATGTGTTTATTAGAAATGGTATAGTGGATATGATTTTACATTGAATGATCATGCTCTTCTGAAAGAAACTTGGTCTTTAAAAGGGTACTTGTGCATATAGTGCTCTTCTTTCATCATCCTGGAACCTGCAAAAACTTAGTAATTTCTGCAATAAAATGTAAGACTATCAAAAGAGAGAGGTGATTATTTTCTCTTCATTTGATGCATACACACAAAAAAAAACTCAGAAATAATACTAATAAAACAAATTCAAGGATGAAAAATTAAATTCATTTTTACTTGATCAGTACCATGGATCACCTATTACTATTTTGTTGGTGACTTCTTCATTGTGTTTCTAACCAATTTTGAGTTTGAGACCAATTATCCACACAGTTAATGCTTTGAAAATAAATTGTAAACCAAAACTTCATAAGCTACTGAATTTTTTTGATTGTGTAGCTACCAAAAATATGGATCATTTCACTGCCTTGCCACTTTACAACCTGCAATTAGACCCGTATAGTGGTTTTTTCAGTTATCACAATTAAATTTTTAAGTATTTGCAAGTTTTTATGAATAGGTTTGTAACTACATTTTTTCTTTTTTTTTCTAGCGCTCCACCCTTGCCCATGATCCCATGGATAAAAAAAATTTCCAAAATTCAAAAATTCTTGGATCAACTTGAAACCAGTGCCAAAGCGTAGATATCGTCTCTCTGAATCCAACACAATTTGTTTCACTAAAATTCGAATTCGGATGCTCCTAGAATCACATTCTAATCGTTTTGTGAAACAACTGAAACAATGAATTTTTGAGTTTTAGGAATGCCCAGTCATGAGTATGTACATCGACTAGGTCATGACACTTGGCACTATTTTACTGGTTTTTAATTGACCAATGAGTAATTGACACTTGTCACTATTTTACTGGTTACATGTAGCTATTTTTTTTATTGGTTAACAGTTAGTTGTGGAAAGCAACCGAGTTAGTGCCCCGTGGACCAACCAATGGTTGCCACGTGGCCTCCTCATGGTGGCCAAAAAATTGTGTAGGATCAAACCACCCTTCATGGGAATTGAAACCATGACCTCCAACCTTGCAACAAAGTGCCTTTACCAATTGAGCTAACCTTGCTTCTTGTTATTAAACCATTCTCAATACGTAATTAACTTTACCATGCGTGCCATTTGGGGGAGGGGGCCTAGCCCCAAGGTACATAACGTGGTCGTATGGTGCCACGTGACCAAGGGCACGAAGGAACTCGGGGCGGTTTTAACCATCCTACAAATTCAACTGCCGATTGGGAAGGCCATGTTTGCGCACCGTTCGCGTTTTCAGGGTGCACCGGTAAGGTTTGGGTCAAATTATAGAATTATTAACAACATAACTTGGAAAAACTTGAAACAATCATATTTTACTCAATATTTGGCCAAATGTGGTGCAAAAAGAGTCAAAATAGGGTTTTTCGACAGTCCTGGATCCATTGGAGGCATTATTTTTTATGTTTTAGCTTTATAAAATCCTGTAATTAGACTTTTGATTATGGATTTAGATCTCTTATCCAATTTTTATTGCAAATTTTTAAAACTAAATTTGTTCAATTTTATTTTATGATCCTCTAGGTCGTAGAGAGTGCAAGAAGAGAACATACTCAACAATATTGAAACTATTTATTCATTTGGAATGTGAAATTAAAAATACAAAGTGAAAGGATTTCATCTCTAAATTCATATTGTGACTCTGTAAACTCTTATTTATTCTACTTATTCTCAAATATTCATTCTCTTTCTACATTTTCCTGCAAATGATTAGGGATATGGGTGGCTCTTACTGCACCACCAATAAATAAAATTACAAATAAAATGAAATCTAAAAAAACACATCACCAAACTTGGTTTTATTCATTGATTCTACCCTACTCTACTCTACTGGAAATAGAAAAATTGATCAAGTGTATGAATATTTCTAGTGTAACCATGTGCGTAATAGGAGCAAACGGATATTCATGATTAGTTCTGAACAATATGCATTAAAACACATCAAAATATGATAAACCAATTGTTCTGATAATGCAATTAAGAAATAAGGTGATTTGATCCTCGATTAGAACCATCTTTCAATAAGACCATGACACTCTTGATTCCTTGCTTGGTTTAAATCAATTTTAATATCATCCTTTATTATGCATTCCTCACATTCTAGTACTTTCTCCATATCAAAACTATTGCACAATTCTTTAGTCTCTTCAAGAAATTGACAAGAGGAATCAAAAGAGACTTGAAGATCTTCTTGTGGAGGTGGAGTGATAGATACATTTTTTAGTGCAGTTAAAATATACTCTTCCTGAAAAGCAGATATCCTAGTTGTTGCAAGAATTCGAGAGAGTTTTTGGAAGGACATTCTTCAAAACCTTAATTATCTGTGAATTACTCCAACTGGTTGATAATTCCTGTCGCACACAAGGATTATTACAAAGTTTTGAAAATTAATTGAAATTTAATATGAAAAATGATTTTAATATGTTTTTAACCATGCATCTAAGAATGAATGCAACTATAATGAGTTTTCTAAAATTTCAAAATAAACACCTATGTAACCTCCCTCACAACGATGCCAAAATGTTGGGTGATTTAATTTCGATTTAAATCCCTGCCATTTAATTTGTCAACCTAGAGTTTCGTAAACTTACGGGGTATACCTATACTATATGTACTAGGTGGTTATCTTTAAAATTAGATTAATCTAATGCAATTAAAAATAATTACAATACATAATAAATTAATCCAATCCAAACCAAATCAAACCAAACATAAATAAATTGAAATCACACCTGCATAAAGGAAATCACACTTTCTTGAAATTTAAATCACACCTGATGGAATGTAAATCATACCTACTAAAAGGAAAAGGAACACTTGCATAAAATAAATCAAATAAAAAAACTATACTATGTTACCAATATGTACAAATATGTGCAAACTGTGGTTGATGGGGGCCCCCCATTCGTCAGCAAGCACACTAAATCAACTATCACATCTTGGAGATAAAAATAGAAGTATTTATTTCATAAAGATGAAGTTAAAATATATTAAAAGAATTCCCTCTCCTTACTTTACAAATCACATCTTGGATGGAACTTGAAACCTCCAACTAGCAACTAACAATTACTAGCTACCTCTAACCTCTAGCTACTAGCTCACAACTTACAATTAAAAACTTACAATTGACAACCCTTTGTATGAAGGGTGCACTCTTATTTATACAAAAATTGAGGATAAATATACAATAAATATAGATCCTTAGATGTCTCCTAAATCCACATTTATCTCTTGTGGTTAGTAGGTTACAACCAATCTCCTAAAAATGTAAGATACATATCCTCTCAAAATTCTATTATCCATGATTATTTTCCTTTGAATCTGCATAGTTAATGATCGACATCCTCTATAAATATTCCAAAAATATTATGAGTTGGAATTTGAAATTCTAATTTGTGGTTGGATGGTCAAATAGGACCCTTCTAGAATGTCCGAGTAGGCCTACAATATCACAAAAATCATAACAATTTTCGATATATATGAAAACATTTTAATTTCCTAATATTTAATCACAAATTCACTTAAAATACTTAAAATTAATGACTTGGAAAATATTAATGTTAAAACCATATTATAATTAAAATGGTTACTTAATGTAAGGTTATGGGGCTATAGAGTTACGAAATAAAGGTAAAATGATGGAAATGAAGGTGAAAGTGGATGACATTTTGGAGGCCCAACATCTCTCTCCATTTTTTTACTTGTAAGTGAATGCAAAATTTCTCTATGGTCAAACATATGGTATTGAGGCTAATGATGTAGGGGAGAAATGCTTCTTAGCAATTATGAGATAAGTATGAGACCCCTATGCCCAAATTTGTTGTTTACACCTGTAGCTTTCATATTTGTGACATGTTTGAAAAAAATTTAGTCTCGCTTGGGGATGGTCAGGATTAGCCAAAGAGTTATTTTTTGGTTTAGTAGCCTTTTCATAATTTGTTTAAGGGATTTCAGAAGTTACAAAAATTTATTGGCAGTGGCCGAAATTCTGGGCTTGAAAAGTGCCTTAAATTCTGCATACTTTGGCACAAAACTGCTAGAAGTAGTCCCTAGATGTAGGCATGAATGCTTGTGCATGCATCTAGAGCCTCCCAAAAATAGGAATTAGGGGAATTTTTATGTCTAAAATCGGTCTCCTAAGGAAATTATAAAATAATAGTGGTAATAATAAAATCAGATTTGATGACATCATCAAATTTTAGAGGGAAAAAAGAAAAACTACCTTTTCAATTCATATTTTCAACTTATCTCTCAAATTTTTTGCTCAAATTTCGAGAAGTAGTACTCATTGGATGAAAAATTTAATTACTCATCCAAGGAGTACCCATGTTGCATACTTTCGATGGACCCTGCTACACGAAAAATGATAAATACATGAAAAACGTGATTGCAATCACATTTTTTCATGTATTTCGCATTTTTCTCTTATTAGGATCCATCGAAAGTATGAAACATGGGTACTCCTTGTATGAGGAATTAAATTTTTCATCCAACGAGTACTCCCACTCTAAATTTCAGTAAAAACTTTGGGAGATAAGTTCAAAATACAAATTGAAAAAGTAGTTTTATTATTTTATTATTTTTTAATCTTTTTAGCCTTTTACTTTAAAAATGGTGAATCATCCCCCATGTTTGACATCATCATGTTGAATCGTATTGGTTCTTATAAAGTATATTTTGGTTGTACATTTTTCTTAGGAGGCCCATTTTAGACCTCAAAATTCCCCTAATGCATGTAGGCTTGTGCATGTGTCCAAAGGCCTAAGGGCTTAAAAGGTCAGTGGGACCTATGGGAAGGGTTCCTAAATGGTTGGTTTGGATCCTAGGGGTGTTATTGATGATGTACAATGTTTGTGTGACGTGTTTCTGTCAATTCCACTTCCTTAAGGTCACCTTGGAGTTTGAATCTCATCATAGTAGCCTATCGTCGCTGCATGTTTACCCCGCTTGGTTGGTTACTTGGATAGATGTGGGAGGAAGGTGTTATAGAGTGGCATCGTAGCATGGTTCAACCCTTGGATTGGATGGGTGGTGTGTTGGTCATGCATTCAAGTTGGTTGCATATGTGTTACTTATGCTTGTATTATGTGCTTGTTACATTTGCATGATGTTGATAATGGTTGTATTGATGTCATCATGTGAAGGTTGATGGTGTTGTTGTGGGATGTGTCGTCATGAGTATATCATTTTATATGCATTTATTATACATGTTAGTGTCTATAGGTTGTTATGCATGCATTGTCACTGTGAAGGTTTTTGTGCATAAGGTCATTGTATGAAATTAGGTCAACATGAAGATATTGGTATGTTATAATGCTAATGTGTTGGCTAAGATAGAGCAAGAGATATAGATCATTAAAGTGACGTTGCAACAATGGAATTTTGGGTAAGAGTAGATTTCCATACAAGTTGTATGTTTAGCATGCATGTATGTAATTTCTACTTTATCTCTAACATGTGAAAAAATGCATATAAGTAGAAAGATAGAGGGTTTTTCATAAAAAAAGAAGGAAAATAAACTTAGTGAATGCCATTGGAAAATAATTGTTATGTTGATGTTACCTCGATATTATATTTTCAAGCAGGGATAATTTTAAGGATGGAAAATTATCTTGAAGTTTAAAAAATTGGCGAATCTCACTAATCCCTAATATGCAAACTATGAAATTTTTATTGATGTATTTGTAAAATTGTTCAAATTTATAATGATATTATATATATTGTTTATATAGTCTTCGCTAGTTTTAACGTAAAATAATTTTATATCATAAAATTTGGGCGAATCATTTTTATAAAATAATGGAAATTGGTGAATCTTTTTTTTGGAAAAACCATGGAAAATTAGCCCACCTGCGAATATTAGCCCCTAAAATTTTCCATGTTTTCAAGGGTAATCCCTTTTTGGATGAGTTGTGAGCCCTATCTCCCCATCATGTTTGCCTCTACTGGGATCATTATCTTCTTTTTGTTTACATATGCTACTAAATTTTGAAATAGCCATCTAGAACTTTAAAATTTCTAAAGATAATTGATCATTGTTATCCCTAAATGTTTTAAAAGGAACTTATGTGAAGAATTTATATAGAATGGAATTCATATCAATTTATCATGCAATCTATATTCCATTACGATGATTCCTTAAATAAATGCAATAATTATGTTATATAATTAAATATCCATATATATTTCATAATAACTTGCCTTGCCCAAAATTGAATTTGGGTCAATCAAAATGATTTTCTTACAAACAAGATTTTGGTAGCATATAAATGTGATCTTTATTCAAATTTGTTATAAATCAAAGTATATAGGAATCATATTTAAAAAATATTAAATGAAAAGTTTATTTATAGCAATTTTTTCATATACGTTAACTTAAAAAATCTAAAAATTGTTGTTGATATGAAATTTTGACATATAGAAATATGGTCCATCATTTAAATTGGAATTCAACATGTTTGAAAATAAATGTTTTTAACTAGTCATACTCATGAATACTTGGTACATGTTTCCTTATTATTAAAATTTGATTTTTTAACCTTAGGTTGGAGGGTATATCACACGTTGTTGAAAGTGAGTTAGTGAGGGTATGTGAAAAATTGGAGCATAATTCTTATGGATCTCGTGCCATTGAACCGGAACTCACTACAAGGAAAAGATCCTCTAGCGGATGTTTTTGAGGAACCCCTTATAAAAATACCCCAGACATCCGTTTGTAGCGGAGGTTACTAGAGGAGGTTGGCGGGTGGAGGTTTTTGCGGATGTTTTTCATCCAGTGTGCTTATCATCCTAAACTGCACCGCTGCATTCAACAAGAGAAAGCACTAGTGTGCAAAAAACATTGGCACACCGGACACTGTGCGATCCGTACAAATCGGCCTGGTGCATCTTATTACTGTAGTGCACCAGTGCTTTACAAATATTCCGCACCGGTGCATCCTAAAACCCTGCGCAAAAACTGAAACCGCTTGGTGCAGTCTTAAGAAACCGCACCGTGCACATATAAAACCCTGCACACTGGAACAGGGTTAAATAAAAAAAAAATTTGTTGCCAAAAAACTGATTTTTTCACTTTTCAGTGCTCCAGAGATCTCAAGCACCAGTGCAACTTATCCTTGTCTGAGGCTCCCTGACATCAAGGCTTCCATTGCACCCATTGCACGCATTGCTGTTGTGCTTTTCCCACCAATCTCCATTTTGAATTTTGCAGAAAGGTGGGAAAATTTACTTTTGCAAATTATACAGGCAATATGCCTCCTCGACGGCCAAATGTACAGGTATTTTTCTTGTTTTTCCATAATTAAGCCTTTTAGAGGATTAGAATTGTAAATTAGCTTAAAATTAACTATTAAAAAAATATATATATATCTCGCGCGGTACGTTCGAGCCGTTTGGCTCGCACTGGTTTGTGGTGCTGCCTGTAGATTTACAAGTCACACTACAAACGGTGCTAATGGTATCCACACCGGTTCTCGTGTTGTACCGAATGACGCACCATGATATTTTAAAATTTTAAAAATGTGCGTGACGTCGGTTACCCGGCTGCACTGTTGACCCTGTGGAATAACGACAATGTGGTGCGTTGACTGAAATATCCACCCTGGGGGGGGTAATTTTGTCAATGCACCACATTCTGAAATTTCAATATGTCAACATTGTAGCCTCGTAAAAGACCTCACCATGACTATGTAATGATGTCAAGAGGTTGGTGCGCTAGCCAAACTATATGCCCCGAGGTGTATAGTTTGGTCAGCGCACCGCCCTCCTGACACTAGTCCACAGTCAACAGCGTGGTCTGTTATACCACCACACCATTGACTTTGGAACAATTCCAGGAGGGTGGTGCACTGAAAATTTGTAGGTGCATTGCCTCCAGTGTGCTGAAAATTTTATGGTTCACCGCCTTCGGTGCGCGAAAAAAAAAGATGCACCGTGACCAGTGCATGCCTATTTTTTGTGGCACAGTGACTATTTTTTTTTTCAAAAAATTTAAATATGTATATTCCTAAATACATGTCTCATTTAATAAAAAAAAAATTATTTAATATCTTAATCATTCAGAGACATGAAAGGAGAGAAGAGAGGGAACAACAGCAACAACAGGTGGACTAGTATAACATGGTTCGCCTGTGGGAGGCACGAGAGAGGGAGAAATATGTGTACCCTTGCCCTATTACAGCAGCTACCCAGGGGCTCGTAAGGCAGGTAGGCCTCTTCAAGTTCTATGAGGAGGCTACTTCCCTAAAGGGCTATGGTTTGTTTTTGCGACATTTTATCCGCAGGTGGAATGCCTACCTACAGGATTTTCGGGTTGGTCCTAACCAATGGTATGTGCCCACTAAGGAGGAAATCTATTTCATTACAGGGCTATCAAGGAGAGGGGTGGATTTTCCCTCATTCCCAGAGGTTCCAGTTGGCTATGTAGCAAGGATTTAGTTGGTGTACTCCCAGAGATACATTAGTGTATACTGTGTCCTTCATATTTTCAGGTATCTGGATGTCTGTTACGTATTGTTGAATTTGGTAGTGAGGAGGTGAGGTGCCTCTCGCTTTTGATTTCGACCATTTAACACAACACCAGCAACGGACAACGCATTAGTTTCCCCCTTCTATATTGTGTTGGTTCTTTAGTACAGGAATCATGACTTGTCAAGTGGTCTGCCATTTTTTGTGGCAGTTTTGTACAACCTTAGATAGATGTCGTGCTCATGCACAAGGGAGGGTCAACTTCCCTTTCGCTTTAGAGATTTTTTGTTTATTTTTTGAGAGGTTTCCAGAGACGAGGCCTAATTTTTTTCGGCAACCTCATAGGCCAATGTTGGATGCACAGATGCACATGTGGGGACAGATGATTCCCAAGAGGGGCGAGATTGAGTTTTCCGTGAGGATATCGCATGATGCACTGGAGTTGCTAGCCAATGTTGACAAGCATCCCTTCATTATGGTCCCCTCTCCTTATGCTGGTTTAGATTAGCGAGGGTGTGCCAACATCCTCTTCACAGATGATGAGTCTCCGAATGATAGTGGTAATATTACTATTTTATTTAAATTTATTCTAACATGTTCTTTAAAATATTTTTATTAAATTGTGTAATGAAATTGTTTAATTATTGTTGTGTACTTGTATATATTTTGCAGATATTGGGTCTTTTGATGGCAAGGACATGCCAACACCACCAAATGATCCAAGTGTGGATCCTGATGATGGTCAGGATATGCCAGATGCTAAGGATCATGAGGCTGGTGCAGAGAGACCTGCTTCTGCTGGTGCGCCGATACCTCCTTTTTCTAGGCACAATAGGCTTGATATTAGATTGAGGATGGAGTTGGGCGACCAAATTTTTACATTTTTTATTGAGGTGGGAGACAGGCCCACTACTATGAGAGACATACAGGCCGATGGTAGGATGGTACATATGTGGAGAGGCATGGTGCATGACATGTACAGCCTGATGCGGCATGTCGTAGGAGCTACGACCTTAGTTACACAGGTGAGGAGGGCCCTTGCATGTTATAGGTGTGGTCGAGATGCAACACGTGATCAAAAGTCCGCAAGCCGCAACGCATCATCTGATGATCACGAGCAGGGGAGTGATCATCGTTCACCTCTCACTGCGCTAAATGAAAAACCTCCATTAGCATTGACCAATAGTCATCATGGAGAGCAGGTTTGACCATCAGCCATGTCGAGTCAGTAGCCTGCAGCATCCAGCAGTACCCATGATCATGAGCAGGCTAGACCATCGACCATGTCGAGTCATCACAGTGGATCCTGATTAGCATGAGGCACCAGTACCAGATCAGCAGACACGTGATGATCAACATGTATCTGAGCTTTTCGAGGCTGCACCATTGACTGAGTAGGCCTCGAATAGTACTGCTTTTGATGATGTACCACCAGCTGATATATGACATTTATATTACAGTTGTATATTTTTGACATTATTTAGTCATATATATCTATATATATATATATATATATATATATATATATATATATATATATATATATATATATATATATATATATATATATATATATATATATATATATATATATATATATATATAGTCCATGTATTTATGTTCATGTTGCAATTGTACTTAATTTACATGTTGGTGATCATCATGATGTGTATATTGTTAGGTCATGTTAGATATGTTCATTTACTAGTGCAACTTACAGATAGATGTATACGTGATAGCAGTTATTTCACATGAGATGTATATTTGATGTTTGGGTTGTGACGATGTTATACAATGCTAATTTTGTTTTGTTAGATGATCATGATCACAATGATGTTAGTGAATTTGAATGTGTTTTTTAGTCGAGTATGATGTTTGTATGATGGTTATCATGATCATGATGTTTATTAATTAATTTAATATTAAATGATCATGATATTGTAAAATTGTAATATTTGTAATTCTAATTGTATGTAAAATTCTAAAATTGTAATTGTATTTGTAATTTTAATTTTAATTTTAATTGTATGTAAAATATTTGTAAAATTTTAATTTTAATTGTAATATTCAATTTATTGTGAAATGATTGTAATTGTAATTTTAATTGTAATTGTATATATGTAAAATTGTAAAATTGTAATTGTAATTCTAATTGTATGTAAAATTGTAATTGTAATGGTATATATGTAAATTTGTAAAATTGTAATTGTAATGTAATTGTATGTAAAATTCTAAAATTGTAATTGTATGTGAAATTGTAAAATTGTAATTGTAATTGTATGTAAAATATTTGTAAAGTTTTAATTGTATTAATGTCAAATGATTTTATTAAAAATTTTAAATTTGTAAATTTGTAAAATTTTAAATAATTGTAAAATAATAAATCTAGAATAATACGAATTTTTGTAACATAATAAAGTTTAGAAAATAATGCAAATAAATTCATGTACTTTAGAATTATCATTATTTTATTATGATCTTACATACAAAAAAAATAACTTTATATAGTACGCCATTGTTTTTGAGATCAACATAATTGCAAATTATCAAGTGAAATATTGATTTTAACATTAACACAATGCAGATTACCAATTAATTCAAAATACATATTATAATATTTTGAAAAACCCATCTTAAAAAGTATTAATATTGATGAAATAACATATGTACCATATCATTCTCGGTTCTCATGATCACCCTCATTATCTTCGAGCTCGCGTGGCATGATAACACTATTGTTCTCAAAAATATGTTTTGATCTAGGGTTATGTCTCAATACGAACCACAAATCCCTATCCAACACATCTGGGTAAAAAAACACCTGGTTGCAGTGTTTGGGGAAAACATAGGGCTCCTTAGCTTCATCCCACATCTTTCTAGAGTTGATACATATCAGCCTACTATCACGATCTTCCTTTACATTATTCCGATTAAAGGTGTCCCACCACCTGCACCTAAAAATAACACATTGGAAGGAAGATAAATCCACTTCAATGGTCTCTTGTATCTTTTCGATGTAACCTACGTCCCTCGTACTAGGTTTTTATCACAATGGCTAGATGGACTAGATTGATCGAACTCGACTTCCACTCCACAGTCTTGTGTGATTTTTCCAACATCGGCATTTTCTATGCGAAAATTGTGTCCATATGCTCACATAGATGGGAAAAAACGCACCTATTATAAAAAAGTTAAAAAATCATAGTGTCATGTGTCTTATAATAACCTTGAAGTGAAAATATGAAATATAGATGTAATTACATTTGAAAGGTGCATTATTAAGTTTCAAATGTACATATAAATTAAATATATTATTACTAAGTTTTTGCACCCAATCCCTACGTTTAGCACATCCTCTTCAGCACGCGGGTAATGACCCGTTGCACCGTATTTCTCTCTAACTTGGTCAACACCCCAACTGTTGGGGAATATTTTTGGCATATTTTCTTTTAAATGATCGGGATAAGGCACACTTCTACCATTCAATCTGAATTATTTCCTGTCACTATCCCATTTCATCCTCTTTCGTTCATATAATGCGACCCACGGTTATGTCGCTTCGGAATTGTAAATAATGAATTTATTGATTGCTTCAATTTCTAAATTCGCTGATGAAATAAAAATGACAATATATAGTACATAGAGATCAAAATATACATTATATCGAAGTTCAACATGAATATTTACTTTGTGTAAATTTGGAAAATTATAAGCCGCTTACTCTTTATCAAGTGCTTTTTTCCACTCGTTTGGAGCAACTCCCCTTCTCTTTTTTCTTGATCCCTTTCATCATCCCAAATCACCAAACCTAGTCTGTTGTCAATCTTCTTGATGTACTCACTGGCATAATAGAAAGACTCATATGATATGTACCCCTATACCATAGACCCCTCAGGGTTTTCCCTTTGTCGAACAAAACCTTTCAATTTCTTCATGTACCTCTCTAAGAATAACATCCAACGACAAGAACCACCCCAACTAATTCAACCTCGTCTATTAGGTGGATTAGAAGATGAACCTACAAGTCCATGAAACTCGTCAGTAACTCCTTCTCAAACATACAAATAATCTCAACTATCTCTTGATGCCACCATGGAATGCTAGCCACATGAATTAATTTGTTTGACGTTGAAATAATTACATTAATCAATATACCAAAAAATTATAATTATTACCATCATTGTGCCATGATTGTGGCTAGAAGATGCAATATTGTTACAATTGGCAAAGTGAAGTGGCTGTCCATTTTCATCTACCAAATGCGCCTTGCAGTATGATGCTCCTGATAAGAGTTTCCATCATTTTGGAGTTGTTTGAATATTTTTCGCATCTAAAATCGATTCTGATTATGCATGAACTTGCAAATTTGTATACATTATAGATTTAATTAAGTTGTGCATGATTGACATCGATAAAAAACATAAATTCAATTAGATCATGAAAATATAAATAAAATTTGAATTAAATATTAGGTCTCGAGATGGATAAGGAGAACTCCACGATGGACTTTGAGAAATATTATGGAACGAGTTGGATTTTGAAGAATTTTCCATTCGATATAATTATGATATTTTCTCCCTGCATTTGAGCAAAATCAACAATAAAATTTGGTGTACACACCTAAAGTTAATTTCAGTGCCTTAAAAATGGACTTCTTGTTATCGATGCTAATGTACAGATAACCACACCAGTGTGTTTTATTTAATGCGCATCGGTGCCGTGTTATCAATAGACACACTAGTGCGGTGCTATTAAGTGACGCACCAGTGATGAATAACCACAAATAAAAAAAATGCAACTCTATTTTCTTCAAGTGAAAAAAAGTGGTAAATTGAAAAATGGGCGGAAAAATATTTTCAAAAATCTAATTTCATAAAAAAATTCTTTAAATACTAAACACTTTTCATTATTTCACTATTTAAAAAAAAATTCCAGCCAGAGATTTGCAGGAGACATACCTGGAGCAAGAGAGCACGAGAGCACTATGGAGCAGCGAAATACGTTTGAATAGAAGTATTGAGACAATCAAAATTCCAAACCTCTCATGATTCAAACCCTGTAGCATATAATTTCAAATGATCTCGTGATTAAATTTTATTTTATTTTACTTTTTCTACAGTTTTTTTACGCAGTAAGAAAAAGAATTCAATATTTTTTTTCATTTTCAGAAACAATAAAAAAAATCAATTTTTACCCTAAACCCTTCATTCTTTTTGTGTCTACCCTTTCTTCTCCCTGTTTTTGTCATTTCAGAATTAGGCCCTTTCATTTTAGATTTATAGGGTTTTTACTACTATATATACGCCTATGACATCCAACCCACAGGACGACTTGCATAGTTGCATCCCAATCCATGTCAGCCCTTGCGTGAATTTTTAAAAAAACATAATTTTTTTTATCAATGCACCCGACGTAACCTAGCGCACCGGTGTGCTATATTATCCCAACACACCGTGCAAGTACTATGTGATAAAAAAAATAAAAACAATTTTTTTTTAATCAGTGCGCCACATGTAAAATAGGGCACTCGTGCACTATTTCATTATGATGCACCGCGCACGTTCTGTTTCTCAATTTATTATTATTATTATTATGTTAATTAGTGCACCATGTGACATATAACGCACTGCACTGGGTCTCCTAGTTGAAAGAGAGTATCATATGGTGGTCCCTTGTTTACACAGGGCGTTTATGCTACAAAAACTAACACTGGACGATTTTTATTATTTTTCCTGTGTTAATTGGTGCGGTGGTTAACATGTAACGCACCGGTGCTCCCCGTTGACATAGAGCATCGTACAGTGTATTATACTATTTGGGCAGTGCATTTATATGACCACCACGCACAGACGTTGGTGTGTACACCATGAATGGCGCACCGATTTCTTCAGAATTTTTCTTTTTTACCTGAAAAGTTGACAATTTATTTATAAAATATATTAATGAATAATATGGTACATGTTTCATATCAATAAAGAAATGGATGAGAAGAGATCAAGTAACAAAAATACTAATAACACATCAAGAAAAGCGAAAAAGGCAAGTTCTTTGTAAATTCTTTACAAAAAATATTATTTTTGAACTGTATGTAAGTTTAGCTAATATGTATTTTTTATTGTCTATCATGTGGAGCCACAAAATGATGAAGCTCGATAAGGTTATTTCTGATCTAGGACCAGAAGAGCGTAAAATCTTGATGGAAAAATTGCAAAAGGATGAATCAGGTGAATGAAAAAATACTATCGATCCAATATGAGTTTCTATTTTTAATTTTCATTAATAATATATTTGAAATTATTAGATAACATGTGTCAAAAAATATATTAATTCACATTTGTTTAATGTTCTACAGGGACCAACAACTCAGAAAAGGAATGTTGTTCTAACGAAAGAAAAAAAAATAGAACATGCAAATGAAAATGAATTGCTCCTAAGCTCATCTGGAGTGGTGTTGGAGGTTAACGAAAGGGGGAAATTTTTTTACAAAATTTTGAGGGATCTAGTGGAACGAATGTATAAATGCACTTTCCACTTACAATACAAAAATCAATCCAATGATTCCAAGAACCAAATTTTATCTAAACTACAGGAAGATTTTCCATAAAATTTGTCAATGAGACATGTCAAACTTTTAATAGCAAAAACGTACAACAGCATAAATGGAATGAAAAATTAATATTCCTTTAAATGTTTGTCCAAAATTATTTATAAATATCACTTTTGTTATATTTACTTTTCATATATCAATATAAAAATTAAATAGTTTATTTTCATGTTACATTTTGAGGAAGATTATGAAAATTTGAAAACAGGAACGAGCTGATATCAAAAATATGCAAGTAGGAATGTCCAAAAAGGTGTACAAGGAGATAGTCAAAGAAATGGACAAAATTGCAGCGCAGGAGGAGCCATCTCAACAAAAACGTGCTTCAAATGTAATATGTAATCATTGAATTTTTCGATCATTAGGAACAATAAATAAACAATTTAGCATTCAATATTAATTTTTAAGTATTTTCTTGCATAAAAGAAAAGAAAATGGACCCATTCAACACATAAAATAGGACGACAAGGAAGAAAGGGTTGATATCTAAGTTTGTGAGTAATTTTTACTTCCTTATAACAACTTAACTAGATTTCATTTTTGTATATTTTAAGTTGTTTTACAAAAATCATCATTGAATGTCTTCAAACAGGTGCTAACATAAAAATAAGAACCATCAGACGAATTGATTGACATTGGGTTAAATATGGGTTTTGAGTATATGTTGGCATATCAGAAATTAATTGTGTAATTTGTAAGCATCTATCGATCTTGTTTTACTTAGCTCTGTCTGTAATTAATAGAACAAAAAAATCTTTTATATTAAATATATGATTTGTTATGGGGTATAAGACTTGTAGGAAACAAAGTATGGAACTGTGCCAACAGATGAAATCTTTAAAGATGGCATACTACATGGTTTTGAAAGAATTTGTATAGTTCATGAGTCAATTGTTGCTATGGTACGTCATTTATTTTCGATTTACATTGATGTATATTATTTAATATTGCAATTTTCATTATTCTCACCAATATATATACACTCATTACATTTTATTTTTATGTTTGTATATGGAAGGTGAAGAAGAAGAAAAAAATCAACACCGTGAACAAAACATTCCTGAAAATAACCCAAGCCATGGAAGTGGCTCTCACAGTGACAACAATTCCAGTGGAGAATGATGATCATTATGTTTACATATTAAAGCAAGACATTGTATTTTTTGAAATATTTGTCTATGAAATCAGGCATTTTGTTTAATGTAATGGACATAGTGTCCCAATTGAAAGACAAATGGATACCAGTAACTACCCCATTTTGTATGACAAAGGTTGTCTTATATATATAATTTGTTTTAATTTATTCTATAGCATTCTCCATTATCGTTGTGAAATGTAACATCAATGATTAAATTTATGGATGATTAAATATTATAATAAAGAATGTGAAATTTGATGATATGGTATAACAAATTAATCCAAACATCACATTCAAATGCACTAATAAAAATTTAATTGATATGAATATTGTTATAAGATATGTGTCATCTTTTGATGAATAATGAAATTTAAAAAATCACAATAATTATGATATGATATAACAAATTAATCCAAACATCACATTCAAATGCATTAATAAAAATTTAATTAATATGAATGTTGTTATAAGATTTGTTGACTTTTGATGAATAATGAATTTAAAAGAATCACAATAATTACAATGTCACAATTCGATGTTTCTAAAAAATACAAAATGAACACCAGTGCGTGTCAGTTACTGTACACCAGTGTGTTTGTATGATACAACACACCGGTGCATTTCTAAGACCTATGGGCATTGCACAAATACCAAATTCTAATTATAAATCTCGATGCATTTACGTGAGACTACATACGAGTGCATTTTTACGACCTATGGGCATCCCACAAATACTAATACCAATTATAAATCTCAGTGCGTCTGTGCAATACTGTGCACCGGTGCGTTTATGTGAGACTACGTACCGGTGCATTTGTACAACCTATGGGCACTGCACAAATACCAATACGAATTAGAAAAATCAGTACGGTTTGTCTGATACTATGCACCGGTGCATTTACATAAGTCTACTTAACGGTGTGTTGAGACGACCTATGGGCATCACATAAATCGCAAGACCAATTAGAATGGCCCAATGCATTATATCACCAACACTGCGCCCGGTGTGATTTTAGACCTTGATGTCCCGGTGCGTGCACCTTCGATCGCCCTGGGCCACCTTCTAGATGACATGCACCAGTGTGTTGACATCTTAGTAGCACACCAATTAAAAAAAACATCCGTAATAACCTCCAACTACCCAGGTTTTTTAGTTGTGTTGAAATTTTGTTAAAAGGTCCGCCAAAACCTTTGTAACCGCAAATGGATGTTGTAGAAAATGTTTTTTTGAAAATTTTGGCCAATTTTATAACACCAAAAACCTCCCTTATAACCTCCGCTAGAGGGTCTTTTCCTTGTAGTGACTTTGCTGAGAATTTGAAGATAAATTTCTCCAACATGTTTCCTCTTCTTGTTTGCATGTTGTATGTTTCAGGATTTTAACTTTTTTGTGTAATTTACATTGGATATACTTTTGAGTCCTATTCATTGAATTTGTTATCATTCATTGGACATCGATAAAAATACCTTATCTTATTACCATGTTCACATAAGGTCTTGATGAGTAGCTTATTTTTCTCGTTAGTTTAATATTTTAATCCATATATTGAATTGAAGGTTGTGCAATATATGTGTCTACTTTATTTTGGTACAACTTATTTGTGCAAAAATATGTTCTTACAATTTCAATTATCTTGTAACCAAAATGAACACGATGTACCAAGTATTGATAAGAAGTGAAAACAAAACAATGATGACCAAATGGATGGGGGAACTTGTAAATCTAGTGTTGGAATGCATCTACAATTCTTAAAATATGGAGGAATGAATCTCCATGTATTAATACTCAAATTAGTAATATGTTAGATGTGGGAAATCCCAATTCTCAACAGATTTTAACACTAAAGTGTGAAACAAAATATTTGATTGTTTTTTTTATCAAGAAATTAAGTTTTTGTAGCTTTACATCAAGAAAAATAACTCAAAAAACTACGAGAGAAAATCTCAACAACATCCTAAAAACTAGCAATGAATCACAATAATAGATATAGTTAGATATAATATCCAAACTAGTCCATGAGAATAGGAAACCGTCCAACTAGTAATGAAGCACAATAATAGAGATAGTCAGATATAAGATCTCAGCTAGTCCACAATGATACCATCCCACCAAAATAAGAATGAGAAATACATATGCTAAAAAAAATAATTATAATCTATATAATTTCTCTCAACAATAGAAGCATTTGTAGCTAATAATTTTAGGAGGCAGGGAAAATGGTGTTGCATTTGGTGTTGGGAAATCCAATGACCCTCATATGACATTTGAAACTACTGGAAAATAAAAATATAGAACAATATCTATAGGATCACTAACTAGGATCTTTGTGCCCAATGTTGACTCATGACATGTGTCGAGGACATTATGGATGGTCATTTCTTTGGAGACAAAGATCCCAATGAAAAGTATTTTTTATCTTGAAGGGAAGAGTAGGGTGATGAAAGATGTTGAAATGGGTTGTAGAGTGAAGAAATGAGAAGGGGCTACCAAATCTGAAATTTCAAGGAGAGAACTTTACAATAGGTGAGAAACTCTGAATTTTGTGGAATTTCCTCTAAGGTGGTGTCTTGTGGAAACTGAGGATGATACAAAGCAAATGATGGAGGATGTTTACACGAATCCTTTAAAATTGTTGGTTGAAACTTGGATTTCAATTGTAGAAAATAATAATGTTTTGGATAGGGATGTTGGATGAAAGTGAAAGAATGATTTTAAGATTTAGTATCAACTCATACTTTATGTTGTCCTTATACAATAGGTAAGTGTTTTGTAATGCATCATATATTTTTCTTACCTTTATAAGTATGAACCAAAAATGGTTTTCCATTTTTAATCAATTTATGTTCATGCGGTCTAACGAGGTATGTGGTATCACAAACCCAAAAATAATGTAATAAGTGATACAAAAGAACACATTACAAACATATAATGGGATTATGACAATCAATGAAAGGAATTCATATAGAAAAATTTAAATTACATTGCGTTCTGACTAGGAGTTCATTGCCCTTCCGGTGCATTGAATTTGACCTTCCTTGGGGTTTTCCATCTCTCCATTTTGTGTTAAATTATTGTTCCTAGCCTCTATAAGTAGAGCCTTCACACAATGATCATAGACTTCTTTAGCTCAAAGATGACTAGTTGTCATTTGAGGTAGCATTATAAACCTCCATCCTCCATTAAGAATTGTTGACCATCAAGCTCGAGGTCTAATGATAAATCTAGTTTCATTAACTCAACAATGTGATATTGGATGTTTTTCCTCTTTCCCTGGTCAAATAATTTCATTTGATATGTTTTCCTTCTTTATACCCAACAAGGTCACAAAATTGAGTTTTTGGTAGTGTCTTGAACTCCCCTCTTGAAACTAGGAGGGTTTTTTTTGTTGTTTCATGCTCTACATGTAGCTATCTTTCCACATTAATCATAAATGCATGGTCAATGATCTTTTGCAATGAAAAATATATCATTTTCTAATCCATATACCCCATGAATAACAAAATATTCCACTAATAATTGAAGCAATCGACCGACACTTTGGAATCAAATTGTCCATCATTTGTATGGATATCCATATTTTCTTTGGCCTTGAATGGAGTGATAAAAGGTATAAAATAATAAATTTTCTTAACTAATGAATCAAAGTTATTAACATTGGTTTTATTGTGGCCACAATCTTATTCTTCATTCTTAAACTACTGAAGATTTCACCTCCTTCACTATTGTCTTAATGAGATGGTATAATATCCATTTATCTTGTTGTTTGGGCCTTTCCATATGTTTTTGTATAGTATATTGTGTCTTTTCTCTTTTGTACCAACTTTCGGGCTTTTACCATCAAGGTTTTTTCTCCCTAGTTAATTTGAACTTGTCTCAGATAACATCTGATCTAGGATTACAAATATTGATAGACATTTTATTAATTGTAGAATTAAAACTCATTACAATCCTCCTTATTGCACTATTCCTTGAAAATCTATTATTTTATTTCCATTTCTTCAGTGACAGGGGTCAATTTATTTTTTGGGGGTTAATATGGATATTAAGTGCAGTAATATTCTAAACAATGATGATTTTTTATTTTTTATCTAGAGGAATACCCTTCCTATAATTATGAAAACTCTAATGTTTAGTCATAGTTTTTACAATTCCAAAAAAGGTTATAGGTTTTACGGTACTAAACAAGGTGTTATCTACTTACTACGCGTGGCTTTCAGTATCAATTTTTTGCAACCAAATGCTCTGAAATATTTTGTTTCACTTACCTTTGTCAAATGATGTTGGGTCCTCATAGGTAGATGGTGTGAACACATTATGACCCTTTTTGTTTCCTTCATATTCTTCTAGGAGATTTCATTGACCAATTTCATTTTCCTTCCCTATGATATGACAAAACCCACATGGTGCCAACTTAGAATTTTCCCTTTTCTTTCCTCATCCTTTATAGAGCAACCTACATACATGGTGAGCTCCCTGGTAGAATTTAGAGAAATAGTATGGGGAATTATTGAAGGATTATATCTAGATAAATAGGGTTTTGGGTACAAATTTAAAAATCTATAGGGCATTTTTGTAGTTGTCGATATTTAGAGAATAATTCAAGGACCCATTAAAAATTAAAGCCTTTGACATATTAAGGTCATTGTTGTGGTTGGAGAGAACTAAATATATCAAATTCCTTCCATAAAAGTTATTAAAAATGGAAAATAGTATCCTTGCTCACGAAGGTCGATGTAGTTATTGGAGACCACTAACTATGCACAAAAAACATTAAAAATGGAAAGTATAAGACATAAAAGGACAATGCGATGGTTGAAAATTCCCCAATCACTATGGTTAATGTCTTGCACATAAATCTTGGTGAAGTTTTTAGCCAATAGATTTAAGGATATAGTACCTGAGGTCTTTGGGAAAGTACAAATGGTATTTATTAAAAAAAATTGTTTGTTTTTAACAATACGATAAGGTTTCTAGTATGCCTCGCAAATTTGTTTGATGGTGTTTTTTAAGCATGTGGCTAGCTCAGGGATTTCATTTTTTCCATGTTATTATGGATCGATTTTGGGAGCAAGTTATGAAAATGGTCAATATATTTTTTAGAAATGTTGTAGATAGAATTTGTATCAAGGAAATTTTATTCCATAAACAATGTCTTCTAAATCCGCTTATATATGTTTTAATTGTGGATATCCTTAATTATTCAACATCCAGTAGATTAGGTACATATATTCGAGGATATTTCTATGTTGTTACCAGTTACATGACTCATATAGGTTTTTATTCCCTTGTCATTAGCCAATAATAGTTCACAACAGAAAGCTTTCCGGAACCTATAATTCTTGGTGGCTGCATAAGAGATTTCATTGGTAAAATCAAAATGTTGATACAAAATGAAATATCAAAATTCCTCATCTAAGTTTGATTGCGCGACATGTCTCATTGGTAAAATATAAGTGTCCCCACAAAAATGAATTGTCATGTGACAGAAAAACTTCTGTCTTTAGGCATGTATTTGTTTTTACATAGATATCACTCAATGCAGAGTAAGTAGATGTGATGTTTATCTATTTATTTTTATTTTTATTTAATGAATTGATTATGAAATGGTTTTTCATCCTAACTGTTGAATGTATTTGCGATTTCATATATATATTTTTAATTATTCCCAAAAATATTGACTATTAAATATTGGTTTTATGGACAATGTGAGCCTTCTATATGGTACCATGATGCCATATAGGTTGCATCATGCATTATACATGGCACTACTTATAATATTTTATCATGTGTGGCATGGTACAACTTGTAAGGCATTATAAATCATGTCACAATGTAAATTTTAATACATTATAATGCAAAGCACAACCTGTAAGGCATTAAAATACACACTAGAATGTGTAAGGTGTTGGACCCTTGTGTACATTTTTAAGGTGTTGGGGGTTAGCAAAAAACCTATAAGGCATTGGTGTGATGCAAATTGTAAGGTGTTGGGTTATCTTGATGCACCTTATAGAGGGTTTGGGTACGTGCCTTACATTATGTATGGGGTTATTCTAATGCTTTACAGGGTGTGCTGGGGTACCCCAATGTGTTATAATTTCTGTTGTATCCAAATGTTTTATAGGTTATGTTGAGATGCCCCAACGCCTTACCAGGTGCATCTGGGTAGCCCAATTTTGTATGCTATCACCTTAGGTTGTGTTGTGCATTAGGCATGGTCCAAATAGTAAGGAAATGGGATGGAAAACAACCGGTAACTCGATGGGATGCACAAAAATTTTAAGGCATTGCAATGTGTGTAATTCCATTTGGGTAGCCCAAATTTGTATCCCAACACCTTATAGGTTTTCCTTAAGCAATATATCATGGGTATTCCTATTTGAATGTTTATTGTTCATTTTTTTGATGCATAACTTTATCTCGTTTAGTTGGAAAAGACAAAAAAGTTATCAAAATGGACAACCTTATGCAAATTAAAATTTGGAAGTAAAATAAAAATATTTATCATGGAAAAAATAAATACTGATAAATAAAAATCTATAAAATTGAGCATCATTTTTTTCTTTCTTTTATGGTATTTATCCATAACTACTAGGAGTTTAGTAGTATGTTTTCTTGGGATTCTAGTTGGATGGCAACTTCTTCCTATTGACAGGATATATCCTTGACCATGTTCTTTTTGTCAAACAAAGAAAAATGGTATGAAAAGAATGGTCTACTAGGATTCTATGATACACATATCCAAAAGAAAAGATCTTGGAGACTCTAAAAAATGTTCCTTGCAATTTGGAAGAAACAACACTAGTGTACTTATATTGATTTGTATTAGAAATAATTTTTCCTTATGTTCTTTTGGTATTGAGCCTTTTATTTATTCTAGAGTCTCCTATGTGATTGGTAAGTAATTTCATTTTATATGGTTGGATTATGGCATGCAATAATGTTAAAGAAATTACAAAATATAGTCTAAGATTGGTTATTTTGTATGCTTACATAAATTCACGTCCCATCTAAAATAGATGATTAATTAAAATTAATATTATCCTACATAATTATAGCAAAATTCTTAGAAACAGATAGGGTACATATTTATCGAGGAAAATGGACAATAGTATAAAAACCATTACATAAATGATAAATACATATATATGATCAAACACAACATTTGAGAAATTTAGCACATTTATTTGTACCTTATAATTGGGATATAAAAAACCTCTTTTGTGTCTTTCCTAACTAGAGTATTTCATCAATTTTATTTTATTGCAGCAAAGGTTGGTAGGAACAAAGAGTTTGAAGAAGCATTGCAAGCCCTTCATGAAAACAAGTGTGATGTTTCTGCTGAAGAAGCTTAAATCGGGGTGCTTACTTTTACTTTAGGTGTCATATTTACAAATTGTTGTTTGTTAATCAGCTTAAAAATATATAAAATTTTGATTGAAGCAAGTAGTTATGGAGTAAGCTTAGAGGTAACTACACAAGTTAAAAATTATGGAAATTTTTTTAAGCATGTTTTATTAATTCCTCTAAGAATACTAAGACTACATCTCTCTATTGTTTAAGAATGTACAAAAGAATTCAATAGACTTCCTAAGGCCAACATAATGGACATATTCCAAGGTAGATATGCGCATTCTATTATTGTGAATATAATTCTGCCTAACAATATAGCTTTTAAAATTTATGATTACTTAGTCATTATCAACAATGTATTAATAGGTTGGAGTTGGTTTGGTGTTCCAGCAATTGGAAAGAATGCTATCATATTTTATGCCAGTGACATTTTCTAAGCCAATGGTAAGAAATTTTAACTTGCTCTTGGTTTCCCTGTCAATTCATTAAAAATGTATTTAATTTTATAAGTGTCATGCTTCAAGTGCTTGGTTTATTATAATTGTATTATAGGATTTTCATCAGGTCTTACCATATTTGTTGTTATGGTTTCCCTAAAGGTGATTAGCTTCTCCTTCATATTCTAGATAGTTTTTTCAGTTAAATATTTCTTTGTGGAAAAAATGCTTCATACGGTATGAGAAGGTACCTTGAAGTAAAATTTTATGTTTTACATGAAATGGTTCTAAATATAGCTTGTTTCCAACCCATAGTTCTTCCGTGTTGAGTGTCTAGAAAAATTTATTTCCATGTTACTGCTAGAAATGAGATAAGTAGAAATGATAGAGAGCTACCTCAAGATGCTATAGTAAATTATGTTTTTTTCTTTTGGAAGTGGTCTAATAGATGGTATCTTAAATTTTTCTAGGTGCCAATGATAGCAATATTTGTAGTACTATTGGAAAAATCAAGAATGTGATCACTTTTGATGGTATGTAGTAAGTATTTATGTTGTGACTTAAATCAAACTACTAAAGACTAAAAATTGAAGATATACTTTCCTTAAGAACACTAAGTTGAAAATAATGCACTTTCATGTACCTTCCAGAAGGATGAGCATAGGTTTCTTCCTAGTAGCATTGTCATTCTACATACATGTCTATCTCAAATTTTCATCCTTTCTTTACACACATGCAAAGAGAGTTATCGCCTTTTCATTTTATGTAGATATTTCATAGACCATAATGTAATCTTGTGGCATGTGAATTTAACTTGTGAAAATTAACCCACCAGATGATCTAATAGTCAGTACCATGTACATTTTTTTTCATTTTGTATGAAAATTTTCATGTAGCAACAGATAACATGAATTTTTTCACTAATATGATAGTACATTTTGGCTCATTGATTTTTATCTTTTCTAATTAAATAACATATTTCTTTAAAGGTTGTTAGCCCAATGGAAGAGCACCTTCCTTACAAGAAGGATATTGGTGGTTTGATTACATCATTCCATAACATGAATTAATCACTAAAGAAACAACGAGATTCACATTTTATATTTTTTTCTAAAGAGAATTTTTTATTTTGTTTAAAGAGACAAATTACAGATATATTGTATCTATAAGGACAATATGTTTTTAGTTATTGCGATAGTTTCTTGAGAGACAAAAATGAATTGAATTTTAAGAGACAATAATACTTGTGTTCTATATTGTCTTTACAGAGATTAATTTTTAAGACAATAATTTGAGACACTCAATTAAAGACAATTACTTAGGACAATTTACAAGTTTTTTTTTAATCTCAAGTTAAGACAGTTTACTCAAAAATTATCTTAAATATTGTCTTCAAACCCCCCTCTATGTAGTAGTGAGAAGACTCTCAATTGATAATCTAAGCAGCACATAAGCTTTAATGAGGTTCTTCCTCTATGAAGACCTCCTTTGGATGGAGATTATATCAAAGCATGCAACATCTTTCCTAAATTCTAGCTCTACATGAAGCAATCATCTTCTCTCATGTCAACCAGAAGAAAAATTCTCTGGTTGATTTTGTAGCCAAAAAATGGGTGGAGGAATGTCTTCCATGTGTAGCATTGTACCTAAATTCCCCCAAAATCTTAGCCTAGGTTTCTCAGTGCATAGATATCACCCACTTTGATCCCAAGGTCCCGTATATGAGTGTCTGGACGGTAGAGGGATTCATTAATAAACCTCATGGTTAATGTGTACATAGCAATCACTCTAAGGGAAATTTAGTGGCGCCTCTAGCCTTCCCTCTCTTCTATCCATAATTAAATGGGATGTGATCGTGGTATGCTCCTCTCAAGTCAAAATTTATGTCCCATATGGTATTGGCACACACGTCCACTTGATCGCAGTAATGGATTGCCTATCGAGAATGTTAAGAAGGATGAAAGTATGGGAAACAGAACGAAGAAGCACTAGAAAAAAATGACTGAAGGTAACAAAAGATAAAGGAGTTGGTTATAGTTTTCGTATGAAATTTCTATTGTGAGAGAGCATGGTAGACCCCATAGAGGAAGCAGAGGTAGAGGCAAGCTACCTCTCCCTCCCTAATATAGTCATGGCATTGATCAATTTAATGATAACATCCCCCATTTCTACTGACACTTAGTTGCATTGTTAGGATATTCGGACACATAGGAAATATTTAAGGATAACTTAGTCTAGTGTAGAGTTAGGTAAATTTTGTTCCTTTACTATGTACATTTGTAACTTATAATCCGACGGTCACAATTTGCAATGATTTGACAGTTCACTCTCTCCTCGGTATTAACGACGCTTGATCCATGGTTTAACACCCAATTGGTCCATGATCTCTATTTAAAGAGCATGGAGGGTCATTTTTCTTGTAACTATTTATGAGAGAAACATATGTAAATTTTCTTTTTATATTAATAAATTGCTTGAAGTGGTCGCATTGGCTGAGGCCATGGACTGTTTCCCTCTTCGAGGGTTTTAACCACGTGATAATATTGATGTATTGATTTTTGATCTGTTTTTGAGGGTGTACTTTGGTTTTTTATCTAAGGAACTTACCCTGTAAATTCCTACATGGTATCAGAGCAATTTTGAGGGCCACATCCATTGTTGATCAAAATCAAAAGCCGGTTTTACTGCATGTGACTATTGTTTTCTAGATCTACTATTTCTGAACATTTTTGGGCTTGGAGAACTACTCTGTTGTGTTTGATGTGTCTATTATAGTGAGGAACACCTTTTGTTTCATGCGAAAAGGTTTCTAGTTGCCCAAGTTATGACAGTTTAGATCTGGAGGTATAAAGTATATGTTTTGCAGTTATATTTGTTAATAGTTATGCTTATTTCGGTTCCCCTTGTTTATTTTCAGTTTTTAGGTTTTATTTATTTGCCAGACCTATACCCTCTTCTCTGTGTATGCTCTTTGCTCTGCGCTGTGTGCGATCTTGGCAAATCAAAAACAGGAAAAAAGGATTTTTTTTGCTACGTATGTTCTTTCCCCGCATCTTTGTGCGATCTTAGTAAATCAGAAATAGTGAGAAAATAGATAGTTGTCGGTAAGGCTAATCGAAAATCTAACATTCTGCTGTAAGGGCTGCATTTCATTTTTTATTGCTCGGTAAATAAAAAATAAAAATAAAAAAAACCTTCCTCCTTTCAAACAATTACAGAATCCTTTTACTATCTCACTTGGTTGGAAGTTAGTTTATGAGAATAGAGGTCTTGGGTCCAAGTCTCTTTCTCAAACTTCTTTTTGTAAAAAAATTTTGTTAATGGGGCAGGATTTTTTTTTTTTTTTAAGTTGAACTTCATCATCAAATTTCAAACCGTTCCCATAACTATTTTGCATCTACAACTCAGTTATTTCAAAAGGCATAACTTCTTCATCCGGAAGCCGTTTCTCGAGATTTTTTTTTTAATCGGCCTAATTTATCGAAATATTTCCATTGGAGTAGTTAGTTTCAGCTTTTCTCAGCTTTATTTAAAAAATAAAAATGGAAAGTGCATGCTCGATTATTCTTAACAACACCAATTATTTCCAATGGCTACCTCACATGTTAGATATACTTAGAAGTAAAGGGCTTTATAGAATAGCCAAAGGACAAGAAACTAAACCTTCCAATGATAATAAAGTCGCTAAATCAGAAAATAAACAAGATCAAACACGAGGGTTGATAGGAATGTCCATTGCTCAATATCTTCGATTTGATATCCTTTACATTGACACCCCTCATGAAGCCCTAGAAAGCTAAATATTGTCTTTGGCATTCAAAATAAAATCAAGGCCCATTAGCTTCAAAATGAGTTGCTTACTTTGGACCCCAATAATTTCTCCTCTATTGAATTTCTTTTGTCCAAATTCAATACCCTTAGACTTCTTTTAGAAGGTTGCAAGGTAAAAAAGAAATATGGTAGTCTCATCTATTGCATTCTTGCTAAGCTTGGCCCTACATACTCTGTATTTGTTTCCACCTTCCATTCCACTTGAGAAGCCATCGTTTCTTCAGGAACCACCTACAAGAACCCCTCTTTTGATGCCTTTTGTGATTCTTTGATAAGAGAACAAGAAAAAATTTTACACCTTGGCCTTATCACTTCTGGAAATGCTTCTAAGAAAGCCTTAGCAGCCCAAAAAAAATCACATCAAAAGAATCCCAAGAAGCAGTATCCTAAAAAGTATGGTCTGAAACCAAACAAAGGTCCTAAGAAATTTCAGCCGCAAACTGAAAAAGTAACTCACCAAAATGATAAGGAAAATAAAAACAAAGGGAAGAAGACAGATAGGCATTACAACTTTTGTAATCGTGATGGCCATATAGATTCCAAATGTTTTAACAATATGGAAGCCTTAGAAGCAGCAATGAAGAAGCACAACATCAATTTGGAGCACTCTTCACCTTAATCTTCAGGAATGACACTTTCTGCTTTTGGTTGTCAAGCATCAAGATTTGGTTATGCATTAAATGTATCTTCTTCTTCTCATTCTCATGAGTGGCTCATTGATTCTGGAGCTTCTTACCACATGGCAAAAAATCAAGCCATGTTTTCTTCTTTAAATGATTGTAACACCAAACATGTTTATGTTGGTGATGATAGATCTCTCAGTGTTGTAGGATCTGAAACCATTCATCTAGATAATGGTCAGTTTAATAATGTACTATGTGTTCCTACCTTGTCATGCAACCTTCTCTCTATTTATCAGATAACTCATTCAGGTGAAGGGAAAATAGTAGAATTCTCACCTCATGATGTTGTAATCAAGGACCTCAAAGATCCTAGACATATTTTAACTATTGGCATTGCTGATGATTCCACAAGGTTGTATAATTTTGACAACTTTGGGTCATCCTTTCTTCCCTCCATTTTTTTTGCTCATAATTATGATGTGAGAAAAATTTGGCATGAGCGATTTGATCACTTAAACTATCGCTCTCTTCCAACTCTATGTAAAGAAAATATGGTGACAGTTCTTCCTATGGTATCTTGTCGAGATGATGTTTTCTCTGGATGTTTACTCGGAAAACATCATTAGGATAGTTTTGACAAACATGCCTCTTGGCACGCTTCAGCCCCTTTCCAGATTGTGCACAATGATTTATGTGGTCCACTTCTTGTTGTTTCTTTCTCTGTTTGCAAGTACTTCTTAACTTTCATTGATTATTTTTCCAAATGCACTTGGGTATACTTCTTAAAACTCAAGAGTGAAGTTTTTAACATGTTCTTGGCCTTTAAGGCCCTTGTTGAGAAACAATATGGACATCCAATTCTTAAGTTAAGATCAGACAATGGAGGAGAATATGTTAACAACAAATTTATCAACTTTCACACTGAGCATGGCATTCAATTGCAATATACCATTCCATATACTCCACAACAAAATGGTGTAGCTGAAAGGAAGAATCACACCTTAAAAGAAATGGCTAATTGTATGCTTTAATCTAAAGGAATTAGTCTCAAATTTTGGCCAGAAGCAATTAACTGTACAAATTACATAGTAAATTGCACTCCTACTAAGGTTTTAAAGAACATAACTCTAGAAGAAGCTTGGAGCTCAATCAAACCAGATGTAAGTCACTTTCATGTTTTTGGAAGTGATGCTTGGGCCCATATTCCAGATGTGAAACATAAAGCCTTAGAACCTAAGAGTGAAAAATGCATTTTTGTTCGAAATTCTAAATATGTCAAAGAATATAGACTTCTTCAACTAAAATCCAAAAATATAATCATTAGAAGAGATGTAAAATTTGATGAAAAAATATCAGCCTGCGAGCCTAGTTTGGCGAGTGTGCCACCTTTGGCCTGCGAGCCTGATTCGACATATGTGCCACCTCTCTCTCTCTCTTCTATTTTTAATAGCATTCCTTCTAGTTCAGATGATGACAACGAAGATGAAAATCCTCCTCCACCTCTTGAAATTATTCCTTTTACTCCACATCTTCCAAGATGGGTCCGCTCAACTAGGGATGCAGCAAGTTCTCTTGTAGGTGACCCTACCAATTGACGACGTACAAGTTCTTAGTTCGAAAGAGTCTCTTTCTTATTGGCTTAAGTTCCAAAAAATCCTAATCCAGAAACCTTTGAAGAAGCCTCTGGTCATCCAGATTGGGATGAAGTTATGAATGAAGAATATCGTTCCTTATTGGTGAACGATACTTGGGATCTTATTTCTCTTCCAAAAGGAAGAAAACTTGTTAGATGCAGATGGGTTTACAAAACAAAGTTTGGACCAGATGGAAAAGTGGATAGACATAAAGGTCATCTTGTTGCTAAAGGATTTTCACAAGTTGAAGGCATTGACTATACTGAAACCTTCTCCCTTGTTGCCAAAATTAATTCTATCTACCTTGTTCTTTCCCTTGTTGCCTCCTTTAAGTGGGAAGTCCATCAGATGGATGTTAAATCAGCCTTCTTACATGGAGATTTGCACGAAGAAATATACATGGAACAACCCCCTAGATCTATCCAAAATGACTCCAGCCTTGTTTTTCGCCTTAGGAAGTCTCTCTATGGTATTAAACAAGCTCCTTGGGCTTGGTATGCCAAAATGGATAGATTTCTATTAGATGATGGCTTTTCTAGGTGTCATTCTGACAACACTGTCTACACCAAGAAAGTAGGTAAGTCCTTCACCATCCTTGTTCTTTATGTTGATGATCTTATCCTTACTTGTAGTGATCCCAACCATATAAAGCATGTGAAGTCTAGCCTCAAAAGGAAGCTTGAAATGACAGACTTAGGACACTTACATTATTTCATTGGTCTTCAAGTCTTGCAATCCAAAGAAGGTATTACCCTCTCTCAGTCCAGGTATGCATGTGATCTTCTACACCACTTTCACACGGAAGACTGTAAGCCAACCCCTTCTCCCTTTCAGTCTAGAGTCAAGCTTTCAGTCACTTATACTACCCCTGAAGTTGATTCTACCTTAGACCATCAACTTGCTGGTAAACTTCTGTATCTAACCCATACCCGTCCTGACCTTTCCTTTGTCATTGGTCTTGTCGCTCGGTTTATGCACCAACCTCATGAAAGTCACTAGAAAGAAGCTAAAATAATACTTCGATATATTCGAGGTACAATTCAATTCGAGACTCATTATAGTGCAAGGGCATCTCCATTGTTGATTGGTTTCACTGATTCTGATTGGGCTGGTGACCCTGATGATCGAAATTATACTGTAGGATATGTATTCACTCTTGGTTTAGGACCTATTACTTGGTCTTGTAAGAAACAAAGTGCCATCTCTCTTTCTTCGGCCGAAGCAGAGTATTATGGTGCAGTTGAAGCCAACAAGGAAGCCATGTAGCTTCGTTAGATCTTATCTGAATTTGTTCTTGATCAACAGCATCCAACTACACTTTGGTGTGATAATCATAGTGCCATTCAGCTATGTAAAGATCCAGTTCAGTATCAACGTTTGAAACACATTAAACTCCACATACACTTCATCAGAAAGCTCATTCATGATCGTGTTATTGAAGTGCAGTACTATCTGACCAATGATCAAGTAACCGATATGTTTACAAAGGTTCTCACAGAAGCGAAGTTTACAAAAATTTGATCCATGCTTGGAGTTAAGGAAAGCTGTCATTAAGGGAGGATAGGCTCTAATGCCTCCTTCCTTCTCCTATTGTGTCACTTTTGTAAATCCTTCAATCCTGTCCCAATTTTTTCTTAAGGGGGGATGTTAGGATATTTCGACACATAGGAAATAGGTTCCTTTTGTGTCACCTTTGTAAATCCTTCAATCCTATCCCAAGTTTTTCTTAAGGGGGGATGTTAGGATATTCTGACACATAGGAAATAGTTAAGAATAACTTAGTCTAGTGTAGAGTTAGGTAAAGCGTGGTTCATTACTATGTACAATTTTAACTTATAATCTGATGGTCATGATTTGAAGTGATCCAATAGTTCACTCTCTCCTCGGTATTAACGACACTTGATCCATGGCTTAACACTCGACTGGTCCATGGTCTCTATTTAAAGAGAATGGAGGGTCATTTGTCTTGTAACCGTTTATGAGAGAAACATATGTAACTTTTCTTTTTATATTAATAAATTTCCTGAAGTCGCCACGTTGGCTCAGGCTGTGGACTGTTTCCCTCTTCAAGGGTTTTAACCATGTGATAATATTGGTTTACTGATTTTTGATCTGTTTGTGAGCGGTGACCTTTGGTTTTTTATCTAAGGAACTTACCTTGTAAATTCCTACAACTTGGAGGCCTAAGAGATGGGCATCATCAGTGATAATGTGTGACTTCTCTATAATATGTTTGGTCACCACCACTAGGAAGAAACCACTTTGGTGATGGAGGGTAATGTTTGGGACTTTTAATTTCACATACACCACAATCAGGATGCACTCTGAGCTATTATTGGTACTCTAGGGCTTGAAATATAGCTTACTTCCTTTTCTGTGAAAAACTCCTCTTCTTAGAGCCCTCTTTATTCTTCCTTGTAAGATACCAAACCCTATAGGTATCCTACATGAAGCATTAAGGGCCAATTACCATCCAAGAATTAGCAGCATCGCAACACCGTGGAGAACATTCATCTAGATCTCGAAACATTTGGAAACAAAAGAGAAAAAACTAGAAGCGAAGGAAACGTCACCCATCCTCTACCAGTAGTGCACCAACTACCAGTTGGGCACCCTTTGCCAACAATGCACCATCCACTAGTTGGGAACCCTTTGACAATTGAGCACCCTCTGCTTGATGACAATGATTATTGCAAACCAAAGCCAGTGGAATAGGAAGACCTTATTGAGCTCAAGCATCGTGACGCGAACCCCAACAATTATATATTGGAATTACTCATGCTACCAATGTGACTTAGTTTATTTTAGGCTTATACCCTTTTTTTTTTCATTTTTTTTATGCTCTAAACCATTTAGGAGGTCATTTGGTTTCCCTGACAAGCGCAGTATGGGGGATTCACTAGGGGAGAAATACCATACCACATGTCAGGTCCCTATATTAATAGTATAGTCCCTTATTGGTGTTATTGTAACCCCCTTATTGTTATTATTGTACCCTTGTAACCCCCATTTTGTTATTATTATGCCCTTAAATTATTATTGTTAGGTTGACTAGGATTACATTGTGGTCCACTAGGATTACATTATGGCCCCATGGACTCCTATATATGGAAAGGAGGTTTTGTAAATAATCATCCAAGAATTGTTCATTTATGTAATTTATTTGAGGTTGCCCCCTCGAAGTGGCTTATTTATAAGGCGTTGATATCTCTTTTCTTCTATTTTTGGAGCTGTTTACACAACATTTGGTATCAGAGCTTTGGATTCTAGGGTTTCGCTGCACCAAACAGGTCATCGTTGAATTTTCGCTATAAATTTTTTTCTACGAAGTTTCTGAAGCTGAAATTTTTATGGTGCGAATCCAAAATCTTGAGGAAGATTGTCTAAAAATTTCAGAGCCTGGTTCACAATATTTTCGGAGATATGATCTGTGGAAGTTAGGTCTTTTTTCAGGCTCCTAAACAGGTCATTGTGGAATTTTCACTATAAATTTTGTTCTACGAAGGTTCAAAATCTGAAATTTTTAGGGTGCGAAGCTGAATTCCTAAGGAAACTCGTCAAAAAATTTCAGAGCTTGGTTCGCAATATTTTTGTAGATATGATCTGTGGAAGGTAGTCCTTTTTCAGGCTCCTGAATATCATCTCAAAGAGGTGATCGTGGGAAAAGATTCATAGCTCTCTCTCTGAGCATCTGATTGGAGTGTCGTAAAAAGTGGTCACAATCACATAGACTGTAGTTTCTTGGCTATCAATGTTAGAGCCAAAGGATGAAACAATGACACATGGAAAGTCATACAAGTTTTCTCTACTGAACCAGTCCATAATTAGGTCATTGTGGGAGATTGGACACAACTTTGTCTTGGAGAATCCAAATCAGGTCAACCCTGTGGCATTCAAAGGAGAATTTAGAGTGCTACGTCATTACCGAAATTCAAATATTGAAGTGACGCAATCACAAAGATAATCCAATTTCAATATCGAGCTCCTCAAAAGCAAGAAAAAGGTGTGTATTGTTTTTTCCAAATTGCATAAGTCTTGTTTGAAGAAACAATTTGAATTGATTCCAAGGGCATATTGTAGAATAGATATCAGTATTGGGTCCTAAAATATGCCTCGTAAAAATAATTCAACACCCATTAAGCCTTCATAAGGCTCTACTATGACTCATGAAGATGAAGAATTGCAACATGATCTATCAAAATTATAAGAGCAAGTACACCGAATTCCTCTCTTACAAAGAGCAAAAAAAAATGAAGTGGAAGTTTCGAAGAAAGGCGTGGAAGCTAAGCTGGATGGCATGGAAGCTGGCATGGAAGCTAAGATGGATGACATGAAAGACAATATGGAAAACATCAAGAATGATCTAAAAGCAGACATAGAAGTTTTGACAAAGTTGATACAAGAAATGTTTCGTAATGGTGAAAAGATAGTAGAAGAAACCGATGATGAGAAAAAAATAAACGTTAATCGTGATTTCATAAACTCTAATGTTGGCGGGAGGAACCACCATATTCCAAAAATGGAGATGAGGAAATTTGATGGAAAGGATCCTGTAACATGGATACTACAGATGGAGCAATATTTTGATCTCCATAATGTGCAAAACACACAAAAGGCACGCATTGCAACTTTACATTTAGAACAAAATACATTTGTATGGTATTGATGGCTTTTCTCCCGTAAAAAAATTGTCACTTGGTCAATTTTTACGGAGGAAATGATAGCACATTATGAGGATACAAAGAGCAACACCTTCTTTAGCCAATTGATACATCTCAAACAAAAGGGCTTAGTGGGGGAGCACATTGAGGACTTCCAAAAATTGAATATAAGGGTAACTGATATTCCAGAGGAACACATGATTGATCTCTTCATAAGCAATTTAAAGCATAACATCCAACATGAAGTTCACGTTTTGAAACATGATTCATTAGAGAAGGATTTCGGGTTGGCAAGAAAAATTGAATGTAAAATTATGGCGACAAGGAAGCCTACCACTCACCTCTATAAAGAAGGAAGTGTTGCTACACCTAGATTTCCACAACCTACAAGGTTGACACCACAACAATTGGAAGAAAAATGAGCAAAAGGGCTTTGCTACAGTTGTGATAGAAAATACACTAAAGGTCATAAGTGTGCCAAGAAGAAATTATTTTACATAGATTGTGAAGAGGAAGAAGAAAATGAACAAGAAGAGGATATACACCAGGAACCAACCATAGAAGGGGAAGAAATGAATCTGACCATATCGTGTAATGCACTGGCAGGAATTACCACTCCTCAAACTCTCAAGATAGAAGGACATATCAAGAAGAAAAAGGTAATAGTGTTGATTGATTCAGGTAGCACCCATAATTTTATTCATTGTAAGGTAGCCAAGGAATTAAATTGTTTCCTATACTCAGCACCAGAATGTCAAGTGATGGTTGCAAATGGAGGAACTATAAATTGCTCTGGAAAATGCCATAATATCAAGCTAACCATGGGGGAATATGTATTGAATAGTCCAATGCTTTCCATTCCTATGGGAGGTGTCGATGTTGTACTAGGAGTACAATGGTTACAATCTTTGGGGACGGTAGCTTTTAATTTTCAAGAACTTTTCTTGAATTTTTTTTCATAAGGAAAGGAATTCAAATTATGGGGTATTGAAGGGAATCCAGGAAGGATAATAAGCTCTAATGTCATGAAAAAGCTTCTAAATAAAGAACAATAAGGCGTAATTGCACAATTATGCTCACTAGAAGTTCCGACATCAAAATCATCTATTTCTGCAGATCTCCAACAAGTCTTGGACAATCATTCCAAGGTGTTTGAAACTCCCAAAGGAATCCCACCTATTCTTGATCATTATCATGCTATTCATTTGATTCCAGGAAGTGTTCCTCCAAACATCAGGCCTTATAGATATCCTTACTTCCAAAAGAGCGAAATTGAACGTATGATTGCAGAAATGTTAGAGGCGGGTATAATTCAACCCAGTCAAAGTTCTTTCTCTGCTCCTGTAGTGTTGTTACACAAGAAGGATGGATCATGGCGAATGTGTCCGGATTATAGGGAGCTCAATAAGCTCACCATTAAAGACAAATTTCCCATTCCTGTGATTGATGAATTATTGGATGAATTACATGGAGCAATTTATTTTACTAAGTTGGATCTTCGTTCAGGATATCATCAAATTAGAATGAAGATTGAAGATATTCCAAAAACAACATTTCGAACTCATGAGGGTCATTATGAATTTTTGGTCATGCCTTTTGGCCTTACCAATGCACCTTCTACATTTCAAGGGCTGATGAATTCCATTTTCAAACCCTTCCTTAGAAAACTTGTGCTAGTATTTTTTGATGATATACTAATCTACAACAGGTCTTGGAAGGATCATGTTCAACATGTTGACAGGGTGCTCAAACTATTGCAGGAGAAACAATTATATGCAAAACATCCAAATTTTTCTTTGGAGTACAAGAGGTGGAATATTTGGGTCATATTGTATCTCACGAGGGTGTTAAGGTAGACCCTAACAAAATTAAAGCCATTAAGGAATGGAAAGTCCCCACAACCATAAAGGAGTTGCGAGGATTTCTCGGGTTAACAGGGTATTATCGCAAGTTTGTTAAGAATTATGGGAGAATAGCAACACCTCTAACAACATTATTGAAGAAAGATGCATTTTCATGGACTCCTGAAGCAACTAAGGCCTTTGAACATCTTAAAGAGGCAATGTGTCGAGCACTAGTCTTAGCTACGCCAGACTTCACAAAAACCTTTATTGTGGAATGTGATGCCTCAGGAAATGGAATTGGTGTTGTTTTAATGCAGGAAGGAAGACCCATTGCTTTTGAAAGTCGTCCAATCAAAGTAAAGTATTTACAGAAACCTATTTATGAGAAGGAAATGTTAGCAATACTACATGCACTAAAGAAATGGCGAACTTACCTAATGGGAAGACACTTCAAGGTTAAAACTGATCATGATAGTCTTAAACACTTTTTGGAACAAAGACTATCGTCAGAAGAACAACAAAAATGGGTCACAAAGATGTTGGGTTATGACTTTGAAATAATCTACAAAAAAGGAAAGCTGAATGCTGTTGCAGATGCACTCTCAAGAAAGAATGAAGAGGTGGAAGCATTGCTTTGTGCCATTTCTATTATCCAACCAGATTGGATAACTGAAGCAAGAGATGAATGGAAAAAGGACAAAGATGTATGGATACTCATTCAAAAGTTGCAGCAAGATCCTAGTACATCTGATACATTTAGTTGGAAAAATGATTCCTTATGGTACAAAGATCGCTTATATCTATGTAAGAATTCCCAACTAAAACAAAAGATTCTTCTGGAATTGCACACTTCTCCTTTAGGAGGACACTCGGGATTTTTAAAAACTTACCACAGGGTGAAGAAAGAATTTTTTTGGGATGGCCTTAAATCAGATATTCAAAATTTTGTGGCAGAATGTTTGGTTTGCCAGCAGAATAAAGTTGACACAATTAAGACCCCGGGACTTCTACAACCTTTATCCATTCCAAGTCAACGTTGGGAGGAGATTTCAATGGATTTTATCACAGGTTTACCTAAGTCAAAAGGAAAGAGTGTCATCATGGTGGTAGTTGATAGACTTACCAAGTATGCACACTTTTGTGCATTATCTCATCCATTTAAAGCAAGTACAGTTGCTACTACATTTATGGACAGAATTCAAAAGCTACATGGAAGTCCAAGGGTTATTGTGAGCGACAGAGATCCCATTTTTACTGGAAATTTTTGGACGGAGTTATTTTCTTGTTTGGGTAATCAATTAGCTCATAGCTCATCTTATCATCCTCAATCTGATGTTCAAATTGAGATAGTAGATAAATGTTTGGAAGGATATCTTTGTTGTTTTGTATCTTATAAAAAAATACAATGGGTCAAGTGGTTACCTCTCGCTGAATGGTGGTATAACACTTCCTTCCATACTGTAGCAAAAATGACCCAATTTATGGCACTTTATGGATATCATCCACCATCCATCACATCATCTTTAAGGGAAAATTCGAAGGTTCAAGCAGTGGAAGATCACATCGAGCATCAACAAGAAGTTCTCCAACTCTTAAAGGATAACCTGAATTTGGCACAAAATCGAATGAAACAACAGGCAGATCAACATCGCAACAAGAGAAGTTTTGATGTAGGAGATTGGGTATTTTTACGGCTACAACCATACAAACAAATGTCCCTCAAGCAAGCAAAGAAGGATAATAAATTATCGCCAAAGTACTATGGTCCTTACAAGGTGTTTCAAAATATTGGTACTATGGCATACAAATTGGAGCTTCCTGCTTCTTCACGAGTACATCCAGTTTTCCATGTTTCATGCTTAAAGAAGGTTATAGGTGAAAATCTTCTAGTTCAAAAAATATTGCCAAAACTTGATGAGGAAGGAAAAATCATATTGGAACCTGAAGCGGTCACGGAAACAAGAACTCGACAACTACGGAATCGATCAATTTCAGAGTATCTCATCAAGTGGAAGAACTTACCGACTGAAGATTCTACATGGGAGGATGAGAATTTTATACAGAAGCACCCAGAGCTACTCAAGCGTTGAGGACAACACTTTTTTGAAGGAGAGGGGCATGTTAGGTCCCTATATTACTAGTATAGTCCCTTATTTTTGTTAGTGTAACCCCCTTATCGTTATTATCGTACCCTTGTAACCCCCATTTTGTTATTATTGTGCCCTTAAATTATTATTGTTAGGTCGGCTAGGATTACATTGTGGCCCACTAGGATTACATTATGGCCCCATGGACTCCTATATATAGAAAGGAGGTTTTTTAAATTGAATCATCCAAGAATTGTTCATTCATGTAATGTATTGGGGGTTGCCCCCTCGAAGTGGCTTATTTCTAAGGCGTTGATATTCTTCTTTTTCTTCTATTTTTTGAGCCGGGTTACACAACACCACACTCATTCATATTGGAGGATATATAGCCGAGGAAAAATGACATAATATATTTATATATAATAAAAGGGTTTTTTTATCAGTACGTATAAAAAAATTGAGCTCAAAAGTTAATGAAAAATCAATACCTACATGTTAAGAAGGTAACCCTCTCGCGGACAGTAGACATCCCCTCTAGCCCTAGAGTGGGTCTAGAAAAAAGAGACATGCTAGAGTGTTGATTCCTAATTATTGAATGAAAAGAGGACATGGTAGATCAACCTACCTGGAGTCCAACGCTGTCGTCGTTACTATAGTGGTAGTGGTCTCTCGCTCCTACCTTGGCAAGTCATAATCCTTCTGTAGTTATGCTCAGATACCTGCACATAGAACAAAAAACAAGAACAACATACAAAATAATGGTTTCACTCATAACTACTAGCCAGTATTCATAACTACTAGCCAGTCAAAGAGGGCTAAGAATATTTCATTAAATGTCTAACATAATACAAAATGGGAACCAAACAATAGTCACGTGTATGTATTGATAGAAGGAAGAGTTACAACCAATGCTTTGACGTCACAATCTCCTCCAGCGGGGTTCAGTCAGAGTGCGTCTCAGATGCTCGTCAGGGAATTCAGACGGGATAAAGGCACGGACTCAAGCTCTCTCAACGTAATTCCTTCTTATTCTATCTCTCTAGTATTCTACTATAGTATGTTTAATTCTCCAAGTTCATCTCTTCAATTGTTCAGCTAGCTTGTGCAAAGAGAGATAGCTTCTTTTTATAGAGGAAAAGGAGGAGGTTAGGATCCATACAAAGGTGGGAGGGAGGCGTATCCTTCAGGGAGTTCCCATAAGAGGTGGAAACCATAAAATAAATGAGGGAGTCCATGGTTTTTCAATTCAGCCACTCCCAATGACTCATCCTCGAGGAGGTTGGAGTGGAATCTCTACCTCTAATTTTAAAAAACATTCCATAAACAGCTTGGCATGGGTGGAAAGCTAGGATAGAGCGCCACCGGGCGTGGGGCCCAATGTTTGTTAATATTCTCTTCCAATGGAGGGCATAAACATTACCCACACCAAGGAAAAACAAGGGTTTTTGAGTTCCCGCTAGGGAATTTTCAACGAAGGAATAATACTCTCATGATAAGGATACAATGATGGCCTTTGCAAGGCATGGCACCGTTTATTGATCACGAAATGACACTCCAATGGGTGAGATGGGGATTGCAGACAAGTGACAAAATGCTATGTACCGTATTCTAAAGAATGAGGTCTAATGGAGAAGGAGGGGCGAAATGCTTTATGAGAATGTGTTTGAACTCAACACCGCTGTTGGAAAACCTGCAATTACAAATAAAACTGATATCTATAATACATGAACATGTGGTATGGGCACAACCATCCATAATAGAGTACATACAAGTTGAGATCTGAGGTATGGAGGCAGCAATCTAGTAGTAAGGATCAACAAATAGACTCAGGTATGGTCGCAGCCATCCAATCAAAAGAGTCATACAATAAGTCATAATAATCCACAAGACTCCACAACCTAGATTTTATCAGAAAAAACCTAGGGTCTTGTGCTCCATCTCGACCCGAACAAGTACAAAATCAAGCATGTGAATATATGAAATGAAGTTAGACATGCAAGAAAATCACTTGATGACCAACCAATGATGAAAGTTGTTAACAAGCACAAGAGAAACCACAAATAATGACAATGGCTTGCAAGGTACAGCCGGTACAATCCATGGAATGTGAACAATGATCTGGCATTGAACATCTGCAAAATCACTCTATCGAAGGCCAATGATGTGGACCTTGCATCGAATGCAAAAAACATGCCATTAAGGCATGCAGGCTCCAAGGTACCAGAAGGGATTCTCTAGATCAAATTCTTGGATAATGAGTTGAAGTCCACATGAAGTCACTTGATCGAAAGTGGGCCATAATGTTTCCCACATCATCGATACAAGATAGAGGAATATGATGATGGTGAATCAGGACCAACAGAGAATTAGAGGAAGGTTGAAAACTTCAGAGGCAAACTTCTATTGAACATATCAGTGACACGACACTGGATTTGGCAGTATTTGACATCAAAGGATCTGAGGTCATGATGACGTGGAAAAGAGTAGATGAGAGGTCAAAAGAGATTACCCAAACCCATGGAGGAAAAAAATGACGAAATGAGATGTCCCCAAATGGACACGAATGCAGACAAGTGCCATGCTCAAGAGCGACATACTGCCAATATGACTAAAACTTGGTTCCATTTTCCCCCACCATTTCTTGCGAGTACCCCCATTATTTTTTTTAAAAAGCTTAAAGGGGATATCATATGCTTGTGATGTAAGTTTTTCCTCTGGAAAAATCCAACCTAGTACATTTTACGAGCCCTAGGTAGGAGGAACTCGAATAACATCATGAGGACGAAGTTTGATGTCATCAAGTTTTAACGGGTCAGACAAAGGGAGAACTCGGCATCTTTTCATGTTTAGAGATTTTGAAAAGAAGGTAGAAAAGAAAAATCCATCATGGCCCTTTTTTTAAATAGACCCTCAGGTCCGAAAATATAGAAAACAATATCTAAAAGAACCTCTTAGTCGCAATAGGCTAAGGTATTCCATTTTCATAAATAATATATCCTAGCCTGAAAAAGGGGTAAACGTATACTTGGTAGATATCGCTTCGCATCCATTTAACGAGTTCGAAATGACAAGAGTCTCGGAAATATTTTCAATTTTAGAGAGTCAGAAAAGAGCTAAAATATGACTCCAGTAGTGACTTTTTTTGTGTTTTTACCGAGTTCGAAAAAATATAAAATTTAACTCGTTACTCCACCACTATGTCCTAAAAACTTGATGTTGTACAAGAGACACATGTAAAACCTAGTTCTCGAAAATAATATAATAAAATAATTGAAAAACATGTCTCAAAACATAATTAGGGTTGTGAAAAGTTATAAAATGCAAAAAATGGTAAAAATAATTACCTTTCACTTTTTACTTCTTGTGGAGCAATAGTTACCCATTTTGCATTGCGATTTTGTGGCAACGATAGCGGACAATCCAGCAGAGCAATCTCAAATCTGTCAGTTCCAAGTAAGACACGAGATATTTCCCTTCATTTTAACTCATTTTTTACTACCTGCAACTTCCAATTTTGATTTATAGGGAAGGAAATGTGAATATTAGGGTACGACGGTTGGTGTGGGTTTCAAGCATAGAGTCGCACCAACTGCCCAATTTTTTAAACTAGGGCGCGCCCATTGGCGCAACTGTTTGGGAAACAATCGTGTTAGGTCTCTGTAATAAAAAAGATTGGCAAAATTCCGATCACAGAGTTAACATCATTTCAACCAACTTTGGGATTCTAGGATCTAGCCCTCCTGAATCCGGAGAGGGATCTCTCCAATATGTACAAAGATGGATTTGTATTTGAAAGCTTAAGGTAATGATATTAGTCTAGTTATGAAGTCCAAGGGTTTTGTTTTGTTTTTGGATGGTTGGGCATGATTTGCTGTTTGAGGCGGAAAGATCTATATGCAAAGAGTTTCAAAGGTGAGGAGTTGCAAGCAAATAGGACAGCTTAGGGTAACAGATAGATATAACGCTGGTTTTTAGTCCATTGGGCTATGGAGTCATATCTGGGATTTAATTGAACAACAACATCAGGGGTGATCCAAGGGGCAAGTCATCTATACCACAAGATTTTTTAGATTTAAATGATGGAATGGAAACATTAAAGTGTTGGAGGGATGGAAACTGATAATAATTTCTCAAAGGATTTATAGTCAATTCAAACAAGAAAAGCCTCCTGCAAGTAACTCGTTTGAAACCAACCAAGGATGTGGCTAACCATAAATTTCCGGGAAATTTTAGCGAAAGTAGCTTAATTAACAAACAATCCAAAGAATCTGACATAATTACCTTCAAAAAGTATGAAAACATATAAGAAAATAAAGTGTAACTTAAGATCGTATAAAGTACTTTTAAACCTAGTCTGCTTTTAGCCAACACCAAGGGAAACTTCCAGAATCTGCTTTTGGAGAAAAAAAAATCTAGGAATCAGGGCAAACCATGTCTTCTCTAGTCTAACTTTAATAGCAAATAATGGAAACCACATTCAAGAACAATGTTTAAGCAAACAGAAGGACGAGGGAACGCCAACATTCCTAACTATTTGAACTGTATTGAATCATTCTTAAATAAACAAGTTTAGGGAAAAAATTAGGATAAAGATTTCTTAGCCATAGAAGGTTACTGATATACAACAGATCCTAACCCTATTTAAATTTTTCTTTACAGAGGAAAATGGACAATATGGCATACATAGAAAGAAAACAATTAACAAAGAAAGAAGCACTTCACTAGTAATATAGACCAGGATCCCAAAGAACAGACTTTATATTGATGTCAAACCAGTTACAATCTTCAAGTTCAACATTTCAGTTCAACAATCATCTTCACTATTCAACCTAACTTATTTATCACAAGCAGAGCTCCAAGGGCCAGTGAACACTATTTACAAACAGAAGTCTCCAGCTCAATTACAATACAATGCTCAAAAAATACATAGCAACCAACCAACCCCTCACTCATCTTCTACTGAAGTATTTATAGAAGAATGAGGAGGTCAGATCTGATAAAAGATCTCAAAATCAATTAATGCAGGCATTAATGTCTTCTTGGCCTTTGAGGGGCTCAACGAAGAAACTGTACAGGTGTCCTGCTGTATTAACTGATTTACACTTATGATTTTAGCTCGGTGGGAGCTTTGTTGACCTTTTGAGGATCTGTGTACAATTAGGGTTACTTTGCGGTCATCTGTCAATAAATTCCATGGCAGAAGTAACTTCTTTGGCTATTTTGAGGCAAAATATCTGATCCTGCTCCATAAATTTGGCTCCTGATTGAGTGTTTTGAGGCAATAGGTGGCGCCATGGTGGTTGAGGAATCAATTTTCCTCTGATATGGTGGTGGAGGCATCTTGTCTGATAAACACTTTGTAGGTTTTCCTTTCAAACTATGTTTAGGCTGGGGATTAGGCTTTTGATAACTGTCTTAGCCGTAATCCTCGCCGATTTGTCCACTAAATCTCTGCTCTGATCCATTTCTACTCTCTGCAACTTGATACTCGTTCATTGCGATTTCTTCATATTTTCCAAGTTTTACAGGGGCGCATGGGAACAATGGCTCATGAAACCTTGTTGAAGACATAGTTCTACAACCCGCGGTCAATCTTCTTTGACAAATTGAAAGAATGAGAATCGTCACCCTCGTCCTTCGAGTCTTCTTCAAATATGGCAGAAAAACCCTTAAACCTGCAAAATACAAACGAAATTATAAAATCCTGTGTTTATATGGAAATCTGCATCGAAAGGTGTGCGGGGGAGTGGGGTGATCGGAGCCATCGATCGCGCGGTGATCAACGGTCGGGGGTGAGTGGAAAAGTCTGCGGCAGAGAAGTGTTAACTGTGCAATGGAATCAGGAAATTGAACGTGGACCGTCGATCTGCAGAGATCGACGGTGGACATGGATTCTCAGTTGCGCGGGCTGCCGAAATCGTATGTTCTGGTTAAAGGGGCGCGATTTTAATGAACGTAGGCCGTTGGATGCGGTAACTCCGATCGATGGCTAAGATGGATTCCGCCGCTGGGAGACCAGGTCCGGGAGATAACGTGCGGGAGAAGGGGTTAAGCGGCGGTTTTTGTTAAGCGGCGGTTTTCGAATAGGCACAGAGGACGCCGTAAGGCGCCCACGTATGGAATCGCTCGGGTTATCTAAGTTAAAAATCCACCTTCGTATGAAGGCAAAGGTTAGAAAACCAGGCGGATTTTGAGAAGGTGACATATGGTTGGGGGGTCCACACGCTAAGTCACGTGCCGCGCCGTCTGATCTGTGGAGCAGATCGACGGTTGAGATAATTCAATAATTTTTATGGGCGGAAAGCTTTAGAATTTGATTAAAACCCGATTTTTTATAATTTACAAAGGTTTTTGGTGCTTCGGGCAGAGAAAAATAGATAAGCGCCCAATGTTTACAGCGTTTGGTTCCGGTGCTCGGGCGCATGGAGGAAAAAGAGGAAGAAGACTTACCCTGAGGGGCTTAAGTCCAACGCATAGAAAAAAATGTGTTTTCTGTGGCTATTAAAAGGAAATGAAGGCTTCCGATAAGGTCAAGAAGGGGTCTTAGACCTTAGGAAATAAATTTTATGAGGGAAAATAGAAGAAATGTGGAAATGAGGGATTTCCAGGGGAAATGGGGAAAAAAAGGAATTGAGTTAGTTGTGAGGAGAAGAAAAAGGGAGAAGGGGTCCTTTGCAGCAGTACTCAACTGTCGATTTTTGTAGGGTTTTAGAGGCTTTTGAGATGGGGAAAAGCAGTGAAGGATTCGGACAGAAGGAAAAAGGCAGGAGGCCTTATAGAGACTTCAAGAGCCAACAAATTTTAGTGATAAAATTTGTTCCTTGGAGGCTCCCAAAGTTTTAGCCACCTTTTGGTATAACAAAATATTATAGGTGGCTAATAGTGGCTCCACATGGGGATGGTGCCTTCCTGAAGGCATCAAGAATTCAGACTTGATTTCTCTGGGAGGCTGACTTGTGCCTGATCCATTGGGTGGCTCTTCTTTTGCTGGATGATCTTCTGAAAGCATATTAGCAACCTTGAAAAAAATGGATTTTTATCAATACAACTTTCTACCTACCCAATCCTACTGATCTAACATTTTTTCCTCATCAGAGTGCACTTGGATTGGAAAACTCTTTACAACATTTTATTCTTTTGAAAGCATAAAAACTAATCTAATTCTGCCCTTATTTCTCCCTGAACTCAGATTAAACGGTTGAGCTCAGATTCTTCTCTACCTAATCTATTTCCTGTTGGGATTAAACTGTCCAACAGACTTTCATTCTCTAAATCCTACAACAAAAATTCAAAAACAGTCAAGTCAAGATTAAGCTGTTTGACTTGCTGTGATCTATGGCATAAAAGCAAGTTGCACATAGATTGTTATTTGCAGAAATTTTAAACAAAACGGAAAGCTTAAGATCTGAAATTTTTTGGAGTACTGCCTTCTCTCTTTGCAGCTCTGTCTCTGATTTTGTTTGAGCTGTTGCTTCCTTTTCCATGGTTCAGATTTTGAGTTTGTTAGAACCAGATTTTTACATTTTCTGACTCAGAATTTGAAACAGATTTGAGTCATCTCTTTTTGAGTCCTTTGGTTCAGATTTTGAGTTTGTTTGAACCTTCAATTACCATCCTAATCTATCTACTGATAAGCCAAGATTAAACAGTTTGGAAAATCAAATTCACTATCCTATCAGCAGTAAATTCAAAAGCTAATTAGTCAAGATTAGGCTGTTTGACTAACTAGAAGTGTATTTTGTAGGAGTGGCATTTGAGCTTGCACACTTTCAGATTTGTTTCTCTTTTTGGCATGGGGCCTTGCCTTTCTTGTTTTTGTTCTGTCCTCTTTTGATTTTTCTTTGTTTTTGTATTTTTTGATTTTTCATAACTTTGAATGCAATGGTGGATGGAATATTCAGAATGGAAAAAGGTAAAAAGACTTCAAAACATAAACGAATTAAAATAAGTAATGCTTAAGCATCTTGCCATTGACAGGACCCCCAAACAAATCTGTTCCATTCAGTTCCTGTAAGAAAAATGCATTATTACCAGCAACTGAATGAATAGAATAAGGGCCAATCCATAGGTTGTCAAATTTTCCATGCTTGCCCCTTTCTTCTCTCCTAGAGTCCCACTTTAAAACTTTGTCCCCAATCTTGAAATTTCTGGCCTTTGTTCTTCTGTCAAAAAGCTTCTTGATGCTATCTTGTTTCTGTAATGCTTTATTATACACTCTCTCCCTGGTCCGCTGAAGATGAATGGTCTGATTTATTCTTTTGATCATGTCATTTTATTCAGTCTGCAGCTCTTGGATCAACTTCATAACTGGTACCCCAAGACTGTTAGGAAAACTTGCATCTGTACCATACACAAGCTGGAAAGGCGACATACCAATAGATTTCTTCAAAGTTAATTTGTCAGCCCAAAGTGCATGGATCAACTTTGTGTGCCAAGAATTTTTATTGTCCTCCAACAGTTTCTTGATTATGTTTACTAGGCTTTTGTTTGAAGATTCAGCAAGTCCATTACCCTGAGGGTAATGGGCTGTAGAATGCCCCAACGTTATCTGATATCTATGACAGAAGTCGACCATTTTCTTTGATCCAAATGCTGCTGCATTATCTGTGATGATCTTGGTAGGACAACCAAATCTGGAGAGAATGTTAGTTTCCAAGAATTTTATGATAATTGAATCATTGGCCTGCCTACAAGGGATGACTTCTATCCACTTAGTGAAATAGTCGGTGGCAGTGAGAATCCATCTATGCTGGGCAGAAGATGGTGGATGGATTTCTCCTATGAAGTCAAGTCCCCACTGTTGAAAAGGGGCTTCAACAGTGATTGGATGTAGAGGAAGGGGTAGCAGTTTTCTTTTTCCCTCGAATAGTTGGCATTTATGGCAAGTAGTGGTCATCTTGTGTACATCAGAAAAAAGAGTAGGCCAATAGAAACCAACCCTCAAAATTTTGTTGGCTGTTGCCTTCCAGTATAAATGACCTCCACACTCTCCTTCATGGAATTCCTGCTTAACCTTTTCTGCATCAAACTCAGGCACAAATTTAAGCAATATACCACTTACATTTTTCCAATAAAGACATTTATCAATAATGCAATAGTTTATAGCTTTTAACTTTAGGAATCTTGCCTTTGTTTTTGTCAAACTGGGAGGTGTATTTAAATTAAGAAAAACATAGACAATATCAGCATACCAAGGAGAAATCATAAAATGGTCTTCAATAATGGGAGTTGAGAATTCTTCTTGGTTATCCAAAGCACTAATCATATTAATATCAAGAACTCCACAATTTTATTCAGCCATTAATCTAGCTAGACCTTGGCCTTTGATGAGCTTAGTGGGTTTTATCTCTAAATCATATTCAAGGATAACAACAATCCACTTACCTCTCTTACCATCTGGGTCCTGTGTTAGAATGTCCTTAACAACTGAATTGTAATGTGACAGAAGAATAGTATGATACATACACTCTAGTCTTTTTAAGTTTTGTTCAAAGTAAAAAGCTTGCTTCTCCATAATGTTATACTTCAAAGGGGCATCCCTCAATGCCTTACTAAAGAATGCAATAGGCTTCTCTTGTCCTTGTGGATTTTTCTCGTAAAAGGACAACAGCTATGGTATGCTCTGATGCAAACGAAAAAATATAAAAATCTTTTGAAAAATCAGAACTTATTAGAACCGGTTTTTTGGTTAACGCTTGTTTCACCAGCTCAAATGATTTCTTTGCTTCCAAGGTCCACTTTACCCGTTACTCATTCTTCAACATGTTTTTTATATTCCTAAGGAGCTCAACCAAGTTGGGGATGAACCTTCTCAAAAAGTTTATCTTTCCAATGAAAGATTGCAACTCCTTCATATTTCGAGGATGAGAGATTTGCAATATGGCCTCAATCCTCTTTGGATCTATCTTAATACCCTCTTCTGAAATGATGTGCCCAAGAATTTTACCTTCTTGGAGACCAAATAGTGTCTTCTTAGGGTTTAAAGATATTCCAAACTTTCTGCATTTCTCGAAAACTTTTATTAAATGTTCTAATTGCTCTTCATCTGTTTTTGAAAAAACAGTGACATCATCAAGGTATATAATGATGAAGAAGACCAGTTCCTCCGAGAAAGCTATGTCCATGGCTCTTTGAAAAGTTGCTCCAACATTCATTAGACCAAAGGGCATTTTCACATACATGAAAGTGCCCTATGGTGTAGTAAATGCTGTCTTTAATTGATCAGCAGGGTGAACTAAGATCTAATTGTACCTTGAATAGCCATCTAGCAAAGAAATTATTCTAGACCCTACCACCCTTTGTAAAATGTGATCCATCTTTGGTAAAGGGTAGTTGTCTTTTAATGAAGCTTTGTTCAAGTCTCTAAAGTCTATAAAAAGTCTGATCTCTCCAGTTTTCTTCCTAACAGACACCAGATTAGATACCCATTCAGAATATCTAATAGGGACAATAATACCAGCATCATACATTTTCATGATCTCCTTATGAACCAAAGGTAACTGAACAGGGTTTATTCTGCGCAATTTCTGTTTGAATGGTTTGTGGTTTTCTTTAAGAGGGATTTTGTGCTGTATTATTTCAGTGTCATAGGATTTAAGATCTTCGTAACTCCATGCGAAAACATCAGAAAACTCTTTGAACAGCTCTATGTATTTGAGTTTAATGTGAGCTGGCAAAGTTTTAGACAGCTTAATCATTTTTGGTTTTTCCTCACTGCCTATATTGCACTCCTCCACTTCAGTCTCTACAGGCTCCAGTTTTGGTTTATTCGCCACATCGTTAAAATTGAACAACTCTTCTAAAGGGGTCAGACCTCTAGGCAAAATTTCGTCTTTAGAGTGCAGAGTTTCCAATTCTTATGTTTATGATTCTACACTCAATTCTGTTTTGTTACTAAGTTTGCTAGAAAATAGGTTAATATTGACAGGTTCAGGAGACGATTCTTCTTCACCAAGAAAGTTTTCTTTGCTGCAATCTGTATCATAATCTGAGTCTGAACTATGCAGTTCAAATTCATTTCTGAATTGCATGAAGTCTTCTATTTGTTTGTCACTGTCAAACACCTGCCAATATTTTTTGTTATCAGGCACTGCTGGTCTAAATTTTATCGGAGTTGTGTTATCTCCAGTTTCATATGGTGTTAGACATGTCCTGGCCGCAAAAGCTAAATTGTGGGCTGCAATTTTTCTTTTCCTTGGGACAAAACTCAGGTTGGCCTCCTCAAATGTTTTCAAAAGGTCCATGACATCATTCCGATAGGCTCTAAGTCTGGGATGATTTGCATTATACTCCCCGTTGACTTGCCTAATGATTAACTGAGAATCCCCATACACGTTAATTCTTCTAGCTCCTAATTTCTTCAAGAGATGCAAGCCTAAGAGAAGGGATTCGTATTCTGCTATGTTGTTGGAACACTGAAAGTTTAATTTACATGAAATACATTATGTATGATTGTTTTCAGTGTTAGCAAGCCAGACACCTGCACTAGCATTATTTCTAGTGCATGACCCATCAAAATACAGATTCCAAAGAGGATTGTTCTTAGTTTGATCTGTTTGGTGAATGTCCTTTTCAACTTCTATGTTTTTGGATGCTTCTTGGTTATCAGAGGTTAATTTCGTTTGCTTTGATTCTTCAAGTGTTTGGTTGCGTAGAGGAATTTCATTTTGACTGTCCATGTTCAAAATGAATGGGTTCATGATTTGCAACTCAAGACTTCCATTTGGTTTGCTAACACTTTCAAATACAGCAAACTGCTCAGACACCTCTGCGTTGTTTTTCTCTTCCCCTCTAACGGCCGTAAATTCCGTTAAAGTGACTGGTTCATTAAATGTTTCATCATTAAACATGATAAAAGAATCAAGGTCTGTATTTATAGAATACAGGGGAGAGTTTTGAGGTCTGTCTTGACTTATGACTGTGTATTTCATATGGGACTCCCTATAAAGTCTTCTAGTCTGATTGAAAACAGGGATAGTCGCATAGGTCATGTCCATATGCATGGTAACTTGTACCTTAGCCCCCCAAGATCTTGATAAAAGCATTCCATACTTTGGGGGCACATCAGCCACAAAAATATCCATGACTAAGCATTTTGATGGAATCTGGGCTAAGTTAACACAGAGGTCTTTAATCAATCCTAAACATTTTACTCTGTTGGAATCAAAGGAGTACAGGTCCTTATATGGTCTGGTAATTTCTAAACCAAGGCTCTCCATTACCGCTTTAGGCATTAAATTATGAGAGGCCCCGGAATCATGCATAGCATTGTGTAAAATTTTGTCATGAACGTTTAAACTCACATAAAAGGGAGGAACAAGTCCCTCTTGATATTTACCTTCAATCTTTGGACCAAAAATGAGCTCTGGTTGGTCATCGTTTAGATTGAGAGTGTCCTCATTCTCATGTATGTTTAAGGCCTTCAAAATCTGATTCCAATATACATGTTGGGCAGCTAATTCGGTCAAGGGAACAAAAATTTTAATCTTTGAGATTTCCTGTTCCAGGCTGAAAGGAATTTGATTCTTTAAAGTGTTGGTTTCAGCCCTATTAGCTGTCATTTTATCAGCAACATCAGTTTGCTGATTTTCTTTATTTACATTTGATACAGTTGTTTTAACAGGAGTACTAGCCGAGGTGTTAGTACTGCTAATGTCTGCACTCTGTTTTTCAAGATTTTGGGTTCTTTTCTCTTTACCTTTATTAGAATTTACAGCCACTGTTTTATCCTTTTGTTTAACAGTTTTAGGCTTGGTTGTAGTGCTGTCTTGAGAATATTTGTCAGAGGTTTTGGTGTTGGGAGTTTGTTGACTGGTTTTACTCCTAAGGTCATATTCTCTTTGAGTCTCTATGATGACATTTTCCATGACTTGATAACTGTTTGCGTCATCGTGCCTTTTGTCATCATAAAGTGTGTATAGACCTTGTTTCTTATCATAATGAATCTCGAAGTAATCATTAACTACTCCCAGCATGTTGATATTTTCTCCTTCTGTTATCTCATCTGTTTCCTCAACCTCACTCACAAAGTTTTGATGGAAGGGAGGAGCGATCTGTTGATCATCTTCCCTAGGTCTGTTTGGAGGTTGGTTCCTTCTTAAATTCTGATTCCGGTTCTGGTTTCTGTTTTGAGGAGCGTTTTGATTTAGACTTTCTTGCGCTCTCTCAAGAATGCTCATTTTCTTCATCATGTCTTCCATCATTCTTTCCATCTTTGAGTTTGAAGTGGAAGGTGTGGATTCCTCCCCAAAGGATACTCTCTTCTCTTTCTTCGTCCTTGCTTCTTTTCTCCATTAAGTTTACTTCCACACAGAGAGCACCTCTTTGCATATCTTCAAGGGTTGCAAAATCTCTCTCTCTTAACGAATAGGTAATATCAGCATCAAATCCTTCAGTAAATTTGTTTAAAGCTGAACCTTGTGGAGGTTTTAATTCTGGGGAAAGCGCATTATACACACTGTTAAATCTGGTACAATAAGCCTGTACACTTTCCCCTGGGTTCCTATGGAGATTGTTATAGTCAGCAAGAACTTGGAGAGGGTTCTTCTTTACCTCCCATTTGTTTAAGAATGTTTGATGGAAACCTTGGAGATCATTAATACTATGGGGGGCTAAGCCTTTAAACCATTTTCTTGCTTCTCCCCCCAGACTTTGAGAAAATATTCTAAGTTTGACAGAATCATCATCAATTTCATTTCTGTCAAAGTAGTCATTCATCTTATCCACATGTTGTGATGCAGTTATAGCATTGCTAGCATCATACAATGGGATTTTGGACAGATAGTCCTGTGGAAGGTTGGCTAATGGTACAGGAAGGACTAATGGAGCATACCATGCTGCCATGATAGGTGGTAGGGGTGGATTTACAAGAGGTGGAGTGGGCTGAAGTGGGGTGGTTTGAATAGTGGATGTAGGGTGAGCAGAGGTGGGCGGAACAGTAGTATATTGCTGAGCTGATCTTGGATGAGGGACACCTAAATTCAACAGAAAGTGTAAATCGAGAGGTTTTGTTTCTCTATTACCAAGATATTCACTTGTTTCAAGAGATGGTAGTGAAGACTCGGAATCTAGTTGGTCTAAATCACCAAATGACCTAGTCCTGAATGGATTAACTAAGTCAGCTTGTGATTGTTCTAGAGCTGAAAGATTTTCAGGAACCGATTTAGCTCTCAAGGGTGATCTGAAAATAGTTGATAATTTAATCTTAGGATATTTCCAAAGGATACTTTCTGGGTCATCAACTATCTCAGGTGGGTTGGGGTCAGGATGGGCTCTAGTGTGGATCCTTCTAGGAGCCACTACGCTGTGTTTTTAGACCCAAATAAACCAGAAAAGTTCAACCAGATATGACAATCTTTGAGAGGTTAACTAATCTATTTGAATTTCAATCCTACAGTCCTCTGACCTGAGTTTGAAAAAATGTTATAATGGTAAGGGTTCTTCCCAGTGGAGTCTTAAGGTCTGTTTCAGGATCGTGGAGTCGCCAGGTGGAAAGTTTAGAGTGTGTTCAAAGAAGTACACTGTCCACCACAGTGCTTGTGAGACATCCCTTTTCAAGGATATCTCGAAACACAACAAAATCTAACCAGAGATTGATTGGGAGGGCATTCACCAGATATTTCACCTCTAAAAGAGGATGAGATCCGGAGGCTACCTAGCCCTTTCCAGAATCTGTCTAAGAGTATAAGGTAAAACACATCAAAGGTAAGTGATATGTAGCAGTAAGTGTTTTACTACCAATCTGAAATATTTTGGTATTTTCTGAGTTATTTTTTATTTGTGGTTTCTAAGAATGACCTAACTTTGTTTCAAAACTTAGCTACAGTTGGGAGACAAAGGCAGTCCACTCTCATGGCTAAGCCAGCTGATTTTCAAGGTTAGATAAAAGCTTATAACAATCCTAGGGTTCACCTAGTTTTTCACTGATTCAAACAAGTTTCATCATGATTACCATTTCTTGGTAGTGCTTGGAAAGGCTGCTTTTTACTCTCAAAATTTGTGTGAAAATAAAAGGGAAATAAGGTGAAAACTCAACTCAAGTTCCCCAGTGGAGTCGCCAGAAATGTTAGGTGGCTCCAGCTGGTTAATAAAACAAATGCTCTATGAACCAAATCTCTGATGTCGTGTGATTATATTTGAATGAAAGGATTCGGGGTTCGGTCCCCAATGGAGTCGCCATAAATGTTAGGTCTCTGTAATAAGCAAGATTGGCAAAATTCTGATCACAGAGTTAACATCATTTCAACCAAATTTGGGATTCTAGGATCTAGCCCTCCTGAATCCGGAGAGGGATCTCTCCAATATGTACAAAGATGGATTTGTCTTTGAAAGCTTAAGGTAATGATATTAGGCTAGTTATGAAGTCCAAGGGTTTTTTTTTGTTTTTGGATGGTTGGGCATGATTTGTTGTTTGAGGCGGAAAGATATATATGCAAAGAGTTTCAAAAGTGAGAAGTTGCAAGTGGATAGAACAGTTAAGCTAAAAAGATATATATAACGCTGGTTTTTAGTCCATTGGGCTATGGAGTCATATCTGGGCTTTAATTGAACGACAACATCAAGTGTGATCCAAGGGGCAAGTCATCTATACCACAAGATTATTGAGATTAAAGTGATGGAATGGAAACAATAAAGTGTTGGAGGGGTGGAAACTGATAATAATTTCTCAAAGGATTTATAGTCAGTCCAAACAAGAAAAGCCCCTTAAGTAACTATTTGAAACCAACCAAGGACAGGGCTAACCATAAAATTCATGGGCAAGTTTGTATTAAAGTAGCTTAATTGACAAACAATCCAGTAATCCACATAATTACCTTCAGAAAGTATGAAAACATATAAGAAAAAGAAAGTGTAACTTAAGATCAGATAAAGTACTTTTAAACCTAGTCTGCTTTTAGTCAACACCAAGGGAAACTTTTAGAACCATCTTTTGGAGAATAGAAACTAGGAATCAGGGCAAACCATAACTTCTCTAGTCTAACTTTAATAGAAAATAATGGAAATCAAATTCAAGAACAATGTTTAAGAAAACAGAAGGATGAGGGAATGCCAACATTCCTAACTGTTTAAACTGTATTGAATCATTCTTAAATAGACAAATCTGAAGAAAACATTAAGATAAATATTTCTCAGCCAGAGAAGGTTACTGATATACAGTAGATACTAACCCTGTTTAAACTGATCTTTACAGCAGAATATGAACAATATGGCATACATAGAAGGAAACAGATTTAACAAAGAAAGAAGCACTTCACCAGTGATATAGACCAGGATCCCAAGAAACAGCTTTTATATTGATGTCAAACCAGTTACAATCTTTAGGTCCAATGTTTCAGTTTAGCAATCATCTTCACTATTCAACCTAACTACTCTAGCACAAACAGAGCTTCAAGGGCCAGCGAACACTATGTACAAATAGAAGTCTCTAGCTCAAGTGTATTTCAAAGTTCTGCAACCAACCAACACCTCACTCATCTTCTACTGAAGTATTTATAGAAGAATGAGGAGGTGAGATCTGATAAAAGATCTCAAAATCAATTAATACAGGCATTAATGTCTTCTTGGCCTTTGAGGGGCTCAACGAAGAAACTGTACAGGTGTTCCGCTGTATTAACTGTTTTACACTTATGATTTTAGCTCGGTGGGAGCTTTGTTGACCTTTTGAGGATCTTTGTACAATTAGGGTTACTCTGCAAACATCTGTCAATAAATTCCATGGAAGAAGTAACTTCTTTGGCTGTTTTGAGGCAAAATATCTGATCCTGCTCCATAAATTCGGCTCCTGATTGAGTGTTTTGAGGCAATAGGTGGCACTGTGGTGGTTGAGGAATCAATTTGCCTCAGATATGGAGGTGGAGGCATCCTGTCTGATAAAAAAATTTTGGGTTTTCCTTTCAAACTGTGTTTTAGGCTGGGGATTAGGCTTTTGATAACTGTCTTAGCTGTAATCCCCGTCGACTTGTCCACTAAATATCTGCTATGATCCATTTCTTCTCTCTGCAATCTGATACTCGTTCATTGCGATTTCTTCATATTTTCCAAGTTTTACAGGGGCGCATGGTAACAAAGGCTCATGAAACCTTGTTGAAAACATAGTTCTACACCCTGCAGTCAATCTCCTTCAACAAATCGAAAGAACGAGAATCGTCACCCTCGTCCTTCGAGTCTTCTTCAAACATGGTGGAAAAAACCTTAAACCTGCAAAATACAAACGAAATTATAAAATCCTGCGTTTATATGGGCAAATCTGCATCGGAAGGTGCGCAGAGGAGTGGGGCGATCGGAGCCGTTGATCGCGCGGTGATCAACGGTTGGGGGCAAGTGGAAAAGTCAGCGGCGGAGATGTGTTTACTGTGCAATGGAATCAAGAAATTGAACGTGGACCGTCGATCTGCAAATATCGACGGCGGAGATGGATTCTCGTTTGCGCCGGGGCCGGCTAAATCGCATGCAACTTGGTTAAAGGGCGGGCGATTTTAATGAACGATAGCCGTTGGATGCGGGGGCTCCGATCGGACGGATAAGATGGATTCCGCTGGGAGACTAGGTCCAGGAGATAACGCGCGGGAGAAGGGGTTAAGCGGCGGTTTTTCGAATAGTACAGAGGACGCGTGGCAGCCATCGTATGGAATCGCTGGCTGTCGGGTTAAAACCACCCTTCGCATGAAGGCGGTGCGGAAAAACCAAGAGGATTTTGAGAAGGTGACGTATGGTTGGGGGGTCCACATGATAAGTCATGTGCCACACCGTCCGATCTGTGGAGCAGATCGACGGTCAAGATTATTCCATCGATTTATATGGGCGGAGACTTTGGAAATTGATTTAAACCCGATTTTCATGAATTACAAAGGTTGTTGGAGCTTCGGGCGGAGAAAAATGGATAAGCGCCCGAGGGTTATAGCATTTGGTTCAGGCGCTCGGGCGCATGGAGGAAAAAGGGGTAGAGGGCTTAGCCTGAGGGGCTTAAGTCTAGCGCATAGAAAAAATGTGTTTTTCGTGGCTGTTAAAGGGAAATGATGGTTCCGGTAAGGCTAAGAAAGGGTCTTAGACCTTAGGAAATAAATTTTGATGAGGGAAAATAGAAGAAATGTGGAAATGAAGGATTTCCATGGGAAATGGAGAAAAAGCAACTGAGTTAGTTGTGAGGAGAAGAGAAAGGGAGAAGGGGTCCTTTGCAGCAGTATTCAACTGTGGATTTTTGTAGGGTTTCAGAGGTTTTTAGGATGAAAACAATAGTGCAGGATTTGGATAGAGGGATAGGGAAGGAGGCCTTATAGAGACTTCAAGAGCCAACAATTTTAGTGATAAAATTTGTTCCTTGGAGGCTCCCAAAAGTTTTAGCCACATTTTTCTATAACAAAATATTATAGGTGGCTAACAAGTCGCACCAATGACGCAGACCATTCTTGTGCAAAAATGCAAGTGAAATACCCAATTATTTACAAATCCAAGCTTCAAAAATGGATAATACTATTCATATGAATGTGTTTGTAGGTAGGAAACGTCAAAATGGTAATCGAATGGAAAGAACGGGAACACAACGAAGAGGACGAGCTTGCCATGGAAAATAAGAGATGTATGGAAGCTCTCAGAGACTGTGGAATGAATAAGTTCTTCTTGACACTATGTCTCTGTGCTCAACCGGAGTTGCTATAGTATTTGATCAGCATATGGGATGAGGATCAGGAAAATTTCATCCTTCGAGATCAGGAACTTGAGATCGATGTTTCTGACATCTACTTTATCATAGGATTATCACGAAGGGGAGCAACACTGATCCTAAATGGTATCCGACCTTGCATGGAGAGTATGTCCATGGTAATGGACAGGGTATGTTGAGGGGCACGGAAGGGAACAGGAAGTGGGAAATTTGATATCCAAACTATCCCAAACTTAGCACTAAAAGTAGTGCTACATACCATCACACGAGTTGCGGGATTGCAAGCACCGCATGAAGCAACAAAAACACAGTTGTTTCTTGCTGTAGAATACTTGACACCGACCATCTACAACTGGGAAGAGGTTGTGACAATAAACATGAAACGCCAACTAAAAAAATTCAAGAAGCGAAAATTGAAGCAATTTGGTTATGGATCTATCCTGGTATCATTCTTCTTGGAATGAATACCAATTTTTTAGTGTCAAGAGGTCATATTCCAAACACCACCAGCAAGAGAACCATGGATGACCCGATGGGTGGCTCTGATGCCAAGGTCAGGGGGTGGTCAACAGATTTCCTGGAGACTGGAGTTCTTTGATTGGCTCCGCTGATAGTTGATCATCGTGGAGGACTGGCCCTACTCTGGTATAGATTTTACTGGTGATCTGGCCCTCCCACTCCTGGAGGGAGAGGATTCGAATGAATATTTAGCTAAGACTCATTTTTTATTTTTATGAGTGTTATGATTTTTTTTTTTAACTATGTATGTTCTGACATTAAATCCATGTATTTGTAGATGTTGGCCTAGAGAGACTCGCGGGCATGTCTTCGATAGTGAGGTGAATCCCTCGTGATTTCAAACCTCATGGCGAAGAGGGCAACGAGGAGGAGATCGTGCAGAACCTAGAGGGGATCACATGTGGAATCCCGAACTATGCACGATTTGACGATGTTCCTCGTGCCTACCAGAGACATACTGTAGGGGTGCCAAGTCGCATTCACCCGTTGCTGAGGCGGCTTGTACAGGTAGTGAAATGCTATCATGAGCATCACGCCGATTAGACACCTAAGATTTATATCTATATATTTGAGAGACATGGTGTGTCAGGATGTAACAGAAACACACATATTTTTTGAATGTATGATGCACACTAATGAAAACACGCGATATATATATATATATATATATATATATATATATATATATATATATATATATATATATACACATCTATTTTCCTACATGGATCTTTTTCATATGATGATGATTTTACAAATTACGCAAATGTCTATCTAATACAATTTTAGCCACTATATCAGTTAATGCATTCATTTGTCTCAAAATATGTTGATATGTGATAAAATCAAAATGTCTTTACAACAAACGAATACGTAAATACAATCTCAGAATGTATGGGTTTTTGACTGAATAATGACCAATGAGTTGCAGAACAACAAGTTGTGAATCTAGATTTACAAGCAATGCGTGTATGCCGAGATTGATTTCCTCGGTTAATAGTTCAAGGAAAGCACTATATTCAGTGACATTGTTCGTAGTTCATCCTAGACAAATACCTTGCAGTTCTATCAATTCACCAGTAGGATTATCGATTACCCAGGCTGCTGAAGACAAATTCTTGGTACTACAGGAAGCACCATCCGTGAAACTGACATAAGGGGTAATAGAAATATGCACAAATAATCAAGACCCAAATAAGCAGGAAAATTCTCGGAAAGCACACCAAATCAAAACATGTACAAAAATTAAAAAAACACCTATGTACACAAATCATGCATGAATGACTCACGCATAATATTTTTTGAGATACATCCCATTTATGGGTTGTTCTAGAGGATGACCTTCGTAATCAATAAGCTCATAGGCCCCATTCTACAATACACGTTTAAAAATGTAAGGCCCATGCCACATGGGTTGAAATTTTCTTGCCCCAGCTTATCATGAGCTTGGTTGTATAGGAGGATGAGTTCTCCTTCAACGAAAGAACAAGGGGAAACTGATTGGTCAAAATGACCTTTGAACTACTTTTTCTGTGCTTCAATAACCAGAGTAGCAAAGCGGCAGGTTTCATCCAACCTTTTGAGATAAATGAGACGCTCTTCTTCTAGTGAATTGTTCGGCAGTAATTCAACAACCAACTTGAGCGAAGGGATTTCACATTCAATCAGAAGAGTACCTTCCAGACCATAAACCAACTGAAAAGGGGTGAATCCGGTTGCACTCTTAACTGAGGTTCGGTATGCCCAAAGAGCTAAAAATAACATGAGATCCCAATTGGATTTATGGATCCCAATCATACATTGAAGCATGGTAACAAGAACTTTGGTCACAGCTTCAACCTGGCTATTTCCTTGAGGATAGTACGGCATCGAGCTGTCGTGACACAGACCCAACTTGGAAGTCAACTACGCCACCATGTAATGTTGAAAATGGGAACAATGATCAGTAATGATGGCCTGAGGGACACGAAACCTTGCAACAATGTGATTGAATATGAATTGAGCAGCTGTCTTACTGTCAATGGAAAGTGTAGGCATTGCTTCGGCCCATTTGGTGGAGTAGTCCATGGCTACGATAATATAAGCATGCCCCCTGACCAAGTGAGGGTTACACGTCATAATATTGATACCCCACCTCGAAAAGGGACCAATGGTAATGACAGGATGAAGAGGTACAGGTGGCACATGCATCTTGCGTTGATAAATCTGGCAATCATGACATCTACGAACCGTGACAATGCAGTATTTAAAGATAGAAGGCCAGAAATAGCTAGCACGAAGAATATTTTGTGAACTAGCATAACTAGACATGTGACCACCACAGGCGCCACTATGACAATCATTGAGGGATTTCTCAGCTTCCTCGAGAGTCAAACATCGATGGAGAATGGAATCCACTCCGATACGATAAAGCATGTCCTCGACTATACGATAAGGTTGTGATTGATGACAGATGCATTGGCAGACAACCTTTGTCAACTCAGATATAAAAGTAGAAGTATGGAGATAAACGATGATATCACCCTACCATGGATCAAGGGTGCTAATCAAGAAAAATGTATTGTCTAGAATGTATTCCTCAGAACAAGACGAAGGAGAGTCGGAAGGAAGGGAATAAATCAAATCAACAAAGACTAGTGATTTCTTTGACTTAGTAGCAGTAAATTCCAAATCGAACTCTTGGAGGATGACAATCCACTTCAAGTATTTTCCCCCCAGCAATTGACGAGACAATATATAGGTCATGGGGTTGCAATCAGAAATCACAGTCACTGTACAAAAAATAATATAATGACGAAAATGCTAAACTTCTTGAACTGCAGCTAATGCTAACTTCTTGACGTGTGCATAGCGCATCTCAATATTGAGAAGGTTACGAGACAAGTAATAGATAACATGCTCATTACTGTCATCATCATCTTGTACCAGAACCATGGGAATCGTGATGAAATCGACGGCTAAGTAAAGGGAAAAATCATGATGATAGTTAGGAGGACGCAATAGAAGAGCGTTGACAAGCAACGTCTTTAGGGTCTCAAAAGACTTATGAGTGATCTCATCCCAACAGAATGGAACGCCCTGCTTTAATAATGGCGTATATCCTCTAGCCACTTCTACATAGTTAGGTATAAAGCAGCGTAGAAAATTAGCCTTACCTTGCAAAATTTGCAACTGATGTAATGAGGAGGGAGAGGGGAGATTGATAATAGCCTCAACCTTGACTGGATCAAGGTGAATTTCATCTTTGGATACGATAAACCCTAAGAGTCTACCAGAATCAACACAGAAGACGCACTTTTTTGGATTAAGCCGAATATTGTAATGTCGACAACGAAGAAAAATCTGACGAAGATGGTCAGGATGGTCCATATGCTTAGCTGAATGAGTGGGAATATCATCCAGATAAGGTTGAACGATGTGACAAATATCGTGAAAAGAATATGACATCGCTCGCTGAAACGTAGCCCCAGCATTCTTTAAGCCAAAAGGGAGCTTCTTATATGTGAAAGTACCACAAGGAAAGATAAAGGCAGTCCTATGTTGATCAGACGGGAGGTTGTTAATGTGATTGTAACTAGAAAAACCATCCATGGCAGAAAAAATCTCACTCCCGACACAGTCATAAATTATTTAATCGATAAAAGGAGTAGGATAATTATGCTTAAGAAAAGCATGATTAATATCACGATAATCAACGCAGATTCGAATAGTTCCCTATTTCTTGTCTATAGGAACAATATTAGAGAACCATTATGTCAAAGGAATCAAATAAATAAAACCAGCTCTGAGAAGTTTTTCAACTTTTCCTTTAATGGCAGCATCTTTCCTAGGGTGCACCGGACGAAGATGCTGGTGAACAGGTTTCGAACCGGGATAAGTAGGAATTTCATGCACCACTATACTAGGGTCAATGCTAGACATTTCTTTGTAGGACCATGCAAATACAGCACTGAATTCGCGAAAAAGGCTAGTATAAACTTGTACTTTATTGGAAGAACAAGTGACCCCAATATGGATGTTCTCGATGATTCCTAGTTTAGCAAAAATGTCAATAGGAATATTCTATGTAATATTACTCAAGTTACCTTCTGTAAATATGTCATGTGTCAAAACATGCAGTTGAAGCAGAGGAGAAGGAACCTAAGATGCAAAATGCTCGAGACAAGTAGACATGGCCCCGAGGCTAGGCATAAACAAGGAACGATAATGACAATAATCCCACGAAAAATCCTCAAGAGACATGGTTTCCATGATGGTTTCATCGGAGGGAAACACTTCTTTCAAAGGATCAGATGAATCTGAATCACCAAGCTAGGGAGATTGAGAATAAATTTCAAGAGACATGCTCAAAGGAGTACAATCAGAGGATGGAGGTTCCAAAGTGGCAATGACTTCAAAATAATCAATCTCAATTGGACTCAAAGGCATCGAATATCTGAAGGAATCAATATGTTCAGGGGAAGGAATAATCCATAGTTCTTCAGACCAAGAGATCATATGAATCTGAATAGTATTTGGTGGAGGGAGAGGAAAAATACCCATGAGGGCAGGATCTTTAAAAATACCTGGCTCTATGCTCTCGTAGGGAGTAGTAATCTGATCCACATATGGAACATTGTTCTCGGAAGAAGAGGTGAAGAAAGACAATTGATCAATAGTAACAATCTTGCCTTCATGTGGAAATTTCAGAACACGAAAGAGAGTGGATGTAACACATAACATGGCGTGAGTCCAACTGCGACCGAGGAGAAGATTATAATTGATTTTAGCATTAATGACTTCTACCTCAACATTGAATGTCTTCCCTTTCAAGTAATCGATAAACTAGCAAGAACACCTAAAGGTTTTGACTCTCTTCCATCAAACGCTTCAAGGGAATTTGGTGATGAATTTAGGGCTGGAGAACTAATATATTTCCAAAATGAAGATGACATGACACAGGTTGATGCACCTTCGTCCACAAATGCTCGATGGATATCGAGACCATTAATGACAACTTGAATAATGAGTGAAATCTAATGCAGATGTCGTGGAACGAAATTCTATAAATCGAAAGCAAGAAGTCTAGTATCGGTAGGATCAATCCCACCAATCACAGATAACAAATCTCTTCACTGAACGGACAAATCTGAAGTACTTCTAACACAGACATAACGGATGGCACCTGAGCCAAATCCTCAACAGTATTGTAATGGTGAGCGGCACAAGAATTAGGATTATAAGAAGACTTGTGGAGTACACCTTTGGATGGTGGCCACACAATGGATTTAGCATTGGTCCTTTCAATTTCAAGAGGGAAAATAACAGGCGGAGGAGGAGGACCATCAGTGATCTCCTTTCCTGTAGCCTGAAATGAGCCAATATAATCTTTCGATCGAGTAGCAATAGAAACAGTTGCAGAATTGTTCATCATGAACACCTGAGAGACAAATGGGGCAGAGGACTAAGGTTTCTCTACCATCTGAGTCTACTGAGATGGGAAATATTATTTAAGAATGGACAGAGTTCCCTGGTTATCTTTGAGCAAGCGACTCAGTTCTGATCGTCTAGGACAATCCTTGGTGAAGTGCTCATCATCACAAATCAAACAAGGGTACTTTGGCTTGCATTGAGAACCATCACCAACATGAGGTTCCTGAGAATCCTGTTTTGAGGTATCAGATTTGGCCTTACCTTTACCCTTCTTTTTACCTTTGGAACCATTATCTATAGGATTGGCTTGAACGGTATTAACTTCTACGGGTTTACCAGAATTCGAAGTGGACTGAGAAGCAACATTATTGGGAGAAGCGGACTTCGGCTTCCCAGTGTTTGAAGATGAAGACTTCTGAGAATTCTGAGACACAGAACCAATAATACCATCGACGGATGGAGTAGTTGGTGGTTTATAAGTTCCAGGTCAAGGAGCATCAGGCAAGATATCATATAATGCACCAGACTGACAGTACACAAGATCAAGGTACTGGGCATAAGCAATGGCTTGTTCCTTGGTTACACATACCCCCATAGCTATGTCTTTAGCAATCTGAATGAAAAAGGAGGTGGTGAACCAATGGGTCAGAAGATGATTAGGAATTTCAAATTTGATCATGCGACAACAACGTCGCCACTCATGAATATGATCTGAGATATGAGTAGCTCGGTTTTCGCTTCAATGAAGTGAGGAGGTACGTCCTGGTCTCATAATGGACTGGTAACTAAAAATGCATGAGGAATTCCATGGCTAAATAATTGAGGTCTTTGAAGATGCCACGAGATAGGTCAATGTACCACTTTGGAGCAGCACCAGTAAGAGTTCGCTGGAAAAGACGGATTTGAATAGAATCGTCAACCCAAGAGTTAGAGGAACACCACAAATGGTACAACATAACATGCGCTTGGGGGTCTTCTTTAGACTTGCCCTCAAATTTAGGACAATCACCAGGAATCTTGGTTGGAACCAGAGGCCAATATGGGTTATGAAGAATGGGATCGTTCGTCAATTTTGACACATCAGGTAATTCCAACGTAGCAAGAAATGGTAATTGAGTGTTGAAAGTCATCAGAGGTCTTTGATAAGGACCTTAATGTACATTCCACCTAGTCCGAGTGGGATTCTGTCCCCATACATTCTTCCCTGGAGGATTTGTATCATAGGGGTTAGAAGTAGGATAATTTGGTTGATACTAGGGTTGAGGACTAGGATATTGAATTGGAGTAGACCATTGAGGTCCCTGCTGAGTAGTGTATGGAGTCTGTTGTGGAATGTAAGCATGGATTTGAGGTTGATGATATACAGGTTGATTTTGAGGGTAAGAAACCTGGGGCACACTATATACCGGTTGATATGAACCCTGAGGGTAATAAGTGCCTTGCGGTTGAATAGGTGGTCCCGGCTGAGCAGTTTGAGCAGGCTGTTGAGTGGGAAAATCTGGTTGACTATAGACAGGTAGAAATGGCTACTGAAAAGATTGAATCGGCTGAGGAGCAGGTTGAATCGGTTGCTGAGCTATTTGAACCGAGTACTAAGGGCCACTAGGTTGGCCTTGTGGAAAAGGTTGGCCCGATGGTTGCGATGGACTAGGTTATCCCTGATAACCAGGTTGACTTGGAGAAGAACCATAGGGTTGTCCTGGTTGCACAACATTTTGGCCTTACTGAGCATGTGACTGTGGTTGTGGTGCAACAGGTTGTCCCTGTGGCGGGTAGATTTTCCCCCCAGGAGCATCAGATAGTCCTGGTTGATTATGAGGTTGACCAAACAGACTCGAGGGTTATCCTTGTGGGATTGAAGGTTGTCCCTGTGAACCAGAGGCAAGGCCCTGCTGAGAAAAAGGTTGTCCCACAGAGGGTTGTCCTTGCAAGCCAGAGGGTTGCGCAGGCAAGGTAGGTCCCAAATGAGTAACAGTCTGATAAGGATCATAAACAGCCTGATGAGGATAAATAGGAGGCAAATAGACCGGATTACCATACACATCATAATGGTGCGGATATACATATACAGGATTACCAACAGCATCATAGTGATGGAATCAAGAATTTCTAGGAGCTTGGAGTGGCTGACAACCTTGAGAGCTCTGCTGCTGAACAACTAACAGATACTCTTCAAAAGTAAGGCCTCCAGGAATCACAGAAGTAGTAGAAACTACACTAGAAGCAAGTGGGACCTATGCGGCACTAGATTGTGATCTACTAGGACCAAGATTAATAGGCCACGTTGGGTTGAGAAAAATAGACATTCGAGTGTGAAAACATCCTGATAACTGAGTAGTAACAACTGGTGTGGATGAAGCCACACTGACAGTCGGTTGGAATGGAACAGATGTAACAGTAACCAACGAACTAGGTGTCGAAGGAGATAATCCTAATGAAGGGAGGACAGAACTTGGAGGAGGAATTAATGTACTGGATTGTGCTATAGAGGCAACACCAGAAATAATCTGACTCAAGGACCTATATCCAAATGGAAGTGACACCGATGGTGGAGAATACTGAGTAGAAACATGAGGGACATCTTCCAAGAAAATCTGATATTCTCCTATAGAAACAGACATTCCTTCACTACCAACGGGACTAGATGAATCCATGTTTGACTCCACCGTAAGATCTTCGAAAAGACTATGGGGACTAGGAGGCACAGTAGCAACAAAAAATGTTGAGCCCGACATAAGAGGAGGAAAATCTCCTTCTTCCCCAAAACCAGAACAAGCACTAGAAGGAGACCAATTGAATTCAATTGTCTCTTCAGGAGGAGATTGAGTAGCAAGAGGCAGGACATATGGGAGAATAGGCTGCGAAAACTCGGTAGACGTAGTGGATTGAGGGGCTTCAAAAGAAACATTCGGGAAAGAACTACCACTAGGAGCCAGTGAGGACGATGAAACTGGTGGTTCTGCCACCGTGATTGTATATCAAAACAGAAAGGAAAAAATAAAACCAATCAAAGATTCCAAGATCAAAACAAAGGAAAAACAATAGTCCAAGTAATAAAACTTTAACAGGCATGTGATCGCAAGTGATTAATTTTAATACATTGAAACCAGATTTTGCTGTTTCATTTTTTAAGAGTCGAGAAACAGGTAAAAGATTACTCTAGTCACTTTCAATTTTAAACAAGCATGAAAGGACAAGTGCTCGACGATATCTTCTCTTTTTAAAGAGTCATGAAAATATCAAAATTACTACTTTGGAATGCTAAGCAAGAGCATATACCAGGTTTCCGTGAACTGCCATATACACCTTGGTGATTAAATGAAAAAGAAATGACTAAGGACTTGATGTACATGCAAGTAGTCTCCCCGAATGTTGTGTTCAGTGTATCACGGTTACAAGGTGGCAGACTCGGATTCTTATGGATAAAAATATTGCAACCTAGAGGGGTCTCCCTTTATATACTCGACGGTACGGGGAGCACAAGTCTGTACTAGCATTTTCTAAAGCTAGATGGCAGACGATAGCTACTAGGTTTTAAGACGCCGAAACACGTCTCTAGCCTAGACCACTAGAAATGTTTCATTAGGTTTCAATGCTTCCTTAGGTTAATTAAATGAATTTTAAAGTTGATATTGGATTATGTTTCAGTTTCAAGGCCCTATCGAATTTGGATCTTAAAATTCCTAAATGCAAGCTATATGAAAATGAACATCATTTCCTATTCAATGAATGCTAGTTATGAGAAGGATAGAGATCTTTAAAACAAGAAAACAATGAATGTATGAGAAGAAATCCACTATTGAATCTAACAGAATCAAACGAAAATGAAACTCTTTCCTAGATAATATGCTAGTTATGAAAAAGAGTATTTCACTTTCAATGCAAAGAAAGAATGAAAAATATGTTTTTTCTTTTTTTTCAATGAAAAGAAGTACACGATGAACTAATCATATGAAAGATGAAAAAAAACACTAGCTTGAGTGTTGTGTAAGAATCGAAATTGAATGACTCAATAAGATGCAAAACAAACACAAGAAAGCACTTAAAACTAATGTCGCAATCTTCCAAACCAAGAGAAAGTTTTCAAAACGACCCAAAACAAGCAATGTAATCTATCCTTGGAGCAACAAGAAGAAGAATCAATCGAGAAATGAAATGAATCTGCAACCAAACAAATCACTCAAAAAGATCAAGAAACTAAGTGCAATCGATCCAATAATGAGACTGGAAATAATCAAGACAACTTGGTTCCCAAACAGAAGGCTCAGTGCACAGAACCCTTAGAAACCCTAAGGCCTCAATTAACACCGATAAGAATATGGACAAACGACTGAGAAAAGCAAGTCGACAGAAATCAAAATAGTCCCAAAGGCATAACTACACATAAAAAATAACCCAGAAGCGAGCACAATTGACCAAAAGACTCATTAAGGAGGTCAAACCAAATCCTACAGGAGTCGGCGCAACTGTAAGGCTGTAATCCACACCATACAGGGGTTGCGCGACTGCAACAAGAGAAACCTACTCCAATCGGCTCAAATGTTCAGACGGAAAGCGCGCCAAGCCAGATAACTATGGGAGAAAGAGGAAAAGCCAAAACTCAATGAGCAGAGCTCAATCTTGACACTCTGGACCTAAACAAAGGATGTAAACGAAGCAAGAAAACCAGGAAAAGACAGATAATCAAATCAATAATAGAAATTGACCCAATAAGATGAAACGACACACTCACACTGATCCTCAGTGGAGTCGACAATTTTTTAAGCAGTTAAATCCTCTCTGTAGACAGAGATGATCCTTCTAGCCCTAGAGTGGGTCTAGAAAAAAAGTTACATGCTAAAGTGTTGATTCCTAATTATTGAATGAAAAGAGGACACGATAGATCGACCTACCTGGAGTCCAATGCTGTCGTCATTTCTATAGTGGTACTAGCCTCTTGATCCTGTCTTGGAAAGTCACAATCCTTCCACAGTTATGCTCGAATACCTGCACATAGAACAACAAACAAGAACAACATATGACATAATGGTTTCACTCATAACTACTAGCCAGTCAAAGAGGGATAAGCATATTGAATTAAACATCTAACATAATAAAAAATGGGAACCAAACAAGAGTCACGTATATGTATTGATAGAAGGAAGAGTTACAACCAATGCTTGACGTCACAGTCTCCTCCAACGGGGTTCAGTCGGAGTGCGTCTCAAATGCTCGTCAGGGAATTTGGACGGGATGAAGGCATGGACTCATGCTCTCTCAAAAGACATGGACTCAAGCTCTCTCAATGTAATTCCTTCTTATTCTCTCTCTCTAGTAGCTCTGCTATGGTATGTTCCATTCTCCAAGTTCAACTAGCTTAGGCTAAGAGAGATAGCTTCTTTTTTATAGAGGAAAATGAGGAGGTTGGGATCCCTACAAAGGTGGGAGGGAGGCCTATCCTTTAGGAGGTTATCATGGGAGGTGGAAACCACAAACTAAAGGAGGAATTCCATGGTTATTCAGTCCAACCACTCCCAATGACTCATCCTCAAAGTTGTTGAAGTGGAATATTCACCTCTATTTTTAAAAAACATTCCATAAATAGCTTGGCGTGGGTGGCAAGCTGGGACAGAGCGCCAGTTGGCGCGGGGCCTAGTGTTAATATTCCTCTTCGGCGTGAGGGCATAACTGACTACTCATGCCAAGGAAAAAACAAGGGTTTTTGAGTCTCTACTCAGGGAATTTTCAACAAAAGGAATATTACTCTCATGTAAATGGATACAATGATGGTATTTGCAAGGCATGACACTGCTTATTGATCACAGAAATGACGCTCCAATGGGCGAGATGGGGATTGCAGGGACAATGAAAAAATGTTGTGTAACACTAAAATATCTATTGAAATTAGGGGTTTTTAGATTGGGAAAGTGTATTGGGTTTGTATTTATAGGGGGTTAAATAATGTGACTTTTATAGGTATTTTCCAATATGTATTCAAATTAACGGTATTATTTAGTATGCTATGAACGCACGTACTATGTCTGAGGTTCATTGAGCGAGGCGCTCGTGAAGGGCAGATGATCTTGCCTGTTACAATTTTGTGACAACCAATGTATTTTGCTTCTGGCTCAATATTGTAATTGGCTAGCTAATTCCCTCCAAGCATGTAAAGTTTGCACATTTTTTTAATATAAAGATTTCTAACTTATGGAAAAAAATCATCCTTAGGTTTCATCAATAACTTAACATATAACGGTTCATCTGTATCATTCATCAATAATTTGTAAAAAATTATTCTTATGGTTCATTAACTTCCATCATCGTTATATCACAAATAGGAGTTACTCCAAAAAAACTTATTTAAGAAAAAAATGTTATTCCTGCATTTGATTAAGAAAAACTTACTCTCATAGGAAATATATCGATGGAACTAAAATAGGCATCCAAGGAAAAACTTGTAATTTCATAGTTTAAAGAAAAAAATCATCTCCATCTCCCTCTATGTTATGTAGAGAAAACTAGCATATATCCACTTTAACTCTCGATCTACCAAGCACTCAGAGAAATCACTTAAGATGCAAACTTCTTTTTGAGTATAAAAGTTGGGGAAATGTTTGCAACTCTGAGATTTGATTCCTCGCATGGCTCATTTTACATCCCAGTATGATGGGATGTGTAAGCATGTTCATCTATTCGTCCCATTTTAAAATAAAAATAAAAATAAAAGTTATGTTCTAAATAGAGAAATAATATCCACTATAATAAAAAAGAATGAATATGTTGTAAAAGTAAGATGTTTAAATCTTATACTTTTCAAAAATATTTGAATATCTATATTAATTTATTTATGTCGATATCAACTTCTCATATATCTATATATAGAAAAAAAATTTGTTAAAGTAAAATATTTTAACGTGATATATAAAAAAATATTCAATGTGAGTTATCAATAAAATATTTTAATACGAATTAATATTAGTAATAAATATTTTAGGAAATCACATAGGAAATTATAGAGTCGAAGCGTTTTGAACTATGGAATGTAGTTCATCATCAGGAGAATGAAGATTGAGTTGATCAGATTACCCATAAGTAACACCCTATTTTTATTTAACTATTGGTATACAAACTTGTTATGATACATTCTGAATGTGTAACGAATAAGGATATTCGTTAACAGTAATTTAACACATAATCCTTTGTCTTTTTCAATAAATGAGATTAATTTAATAATTACCTTGGGTAAAAGAAGAAAGTAATTGATTGGTAAATAATTCCAAGAACGAGGGCAAAGAGAGTAGAGACAATTCTGACAGTTACCTTCCTAAAAGGATTTAGAGGAAAATCCTAAGGAGGAAGGGGGTTCTATTCAGAAGGAAACTAGGGAAGTATTAGCAACAAGTGTTTTCTATGAGTTGTCCAGAGCTACGAGAAGAACCAGTGGAGCTCAAGAATTCCCAAGTGAAGTAGAGACTGAATTTTTATCCTGAGGCCTCACTTCCTATCTCAGATAACTCCTAAGCCCTGGTGAGGAGCAAGGGAGAGCGGAGGATGTGATTACCTCGCTCAAGGTTGGGAGGATACCAGTTACTAATAAAGAATCTTCTGGAAATAGGTACTTATAAATTTTGGGTCTCTAGACTTAATAAGAATACCTTAGTGTGTTATTATTATTATATGTTTTACTTGTAGTATTTATGTAAATTTATATTTCCTACATATTTCTCTCTGCTGAAATATATTAAGCAGGGTACTGTAGGCCCGACTATGAAAACCAAATTTTGTTGTTAAAGTATTACAGGATACAATACGACTTAAGTTAGATTGTTCAAATTACTGTTAAAACTCGATACAGTTTGGTAAATGTAAAGACTTGAATGGGAAACATAAATGCTAAAAGAAAACATTAAAATTATAATGCAGATGTTAGTACAGCCTGAAGAGCAAGAATCACTTGACCATAAGAATTCTAGTTTTACTCTTACAGAGAATATAGTAGAGTTAATTGCACTAGGATAAGAAGAAAAAATTAGACTACATAGATGTCTATATTGGGAAAATTTAGAATTTTAGGCTAGCGGGTTTAGTACCCAAACCCCAAAAACAGGGTTTTGAGCTCATTTCCCTCGAGCCAGTAACCGAAAGGGTTGAATGCTTAACTGATAAACTTCAAAAGATAATTATTGCAATAAAACTACAAATGAGTAAGAGAAACAAGAACAGTATAAGTTCTATATCCAATGCATGAAGGACAGATAGAGCCGAAAAATTCTGTTAATGAAGCAACTGTAAAAACTAGCTAAACATGTATAAACTTTCTCAGACATTGGTAATCATTCAAACGTCCTTGTTACACCATACTGGACTAAGAAACTAGAAGAGAACATTGAAATAAATCCTGAAGAATTTAATAGTAAATTACGAGGATAAAGTACCAAATATAACAAACAAGAATTCGCAGAATATCGAGAAGCCAAACGTAGATCTAAGGAAATTCTACTATGAACAATTACATTTACATTGCCAATATAAAGAAAGGATTTATGTCTCCTCAACCTATCACTAGAATATCTACAAAAAAACAAGTAGAGGGTCGCGCCCTAGAATAAATTTCTTCCTAAGCATTAACAGAAAAGTGAACTCCGATAACTTGCAGCATCCTTCCATTAGAACCCTATGTCCCTGTAGGAGACAGAAGGGTGGTGATGGCAATGAATTCAATAAATTATCAACTAAACCATACATATTCCAGTGGCGGAATATGGCTTAACTCACTAGTAAAAAGGTGAAGGGCTGCCAGGATAGTTTTGTCGTTGATTAAGCGAGTAAATAGTCTTGCAATTCGAAAAACCTATGGAAGGGAACAAATAAGTAGTTAAAACCATAAGAAGCAACAAAAGGGAAGGTGAACCATGAATATATAATGCCAAGCATCGTAAAAATTTACCTGAGTCGAAGATTAAGTCGGAAGTTTGAAACCATTTCCCGGCCGATCGAGCACTCCCGATAAATAGATTCATTACCCAATACTTTTGCGAGACAGAGGAGGTCATGTTAAAATTTTCACATAATGAAGGAAATCAAAACCAGAGTACAATAAGCAGAATACATACTAATACATTACCGAGGAAATCGGTTGCAAAGTCTCTCTACGAGGAAGGTAAGCCAATTTCGAACGAAAACCATGGAAGTTAAAGCATTGTGCCAAAAAGAACCTCGGAAGAGCCCGCAGAGAAGAGCAGCGCCAGTTGCAGATCTAAAGCTTGGAGCTTGACAATGGAGCAAATTAGGTTCTGGCAAGAGGATAGGGAGGGTTTTTCACCCTTGTTACCCTTCCCGGTGTCTATACTATAGATCTTAGTCGATAAGTTTTCAATGATCAGGATTACGCCACCAGGATGGAGTAAGGACAGGAGACAACTGCGGAGGTGGACAGGTGATGGAATCGTAGCGAGGGAGGACAGGCGTATATTCAATGCAATGACCACTCTCATAACAATAGTCCACACAATCAAATAAATGAAATGATAATCGATGTACAGAAAGATCTAATGTACTGTATTTAACTGTGTAAAGTAATTACATGTGAATGTACCAATATATACGGACAAATCTTATCAATTGGGTGAAGGGAATCCCAATGGGATGAACTAGCCTTGAATGTGAATAAATCCAAACAAAAAGCCCTTGTAAACTTTGGATTATGGATAATGTGGTTAATGTACGAACACGAGGTTAATGGTAAGAACTACCTTAATTTCCGTGTAATGTTTTACTTAGGATAAAATACAACCATTGGTATAGTGAGTACATGTTGGAATCACAATTGTCGTTATACCAAAACCCGTAGGCATTAGTCTTCGTGACAACCGCCAGAGTTAGGATCCACGAGAGGCGGTTAGTCCATGTCGCAAAACACACGGGGAGCATTGAACCTGATGTCCCATAGTACATATTTATATATTGCATGCAAGTTGTATTAAAAATGTTATAGCAGAATGAATGCTTAAGGTATTTTCTTATGAGTGGAAAGTAAATGGTAAGAAATTTGTAGCTTCATAGTTAGAAGAATAATGAAAATAGTACTATATAAATATTTTTTTATGAATGTTGTATGGTTGTTACAAGTGCAGAGATATGAAATGGTCAAAACCTTTAAAATATCCTTAGTCTAACTAGACTCCTTTTTTTCCCTGAAAATCATGGAAATTCTGATAAGATTTTAAGAAAATATGATAGTGATTTTTGTAAACCCAGGTTATAGCTATCAAAATTCAATATTTTGGGTGCCATTTCCACCATCAGAAACATGATTTAAACAATGCTACTAGAAGATTTCTTAAATTTTTTGTTTCCGTTTGGGAAATTCCTCCACCTCCATAGATAACTCCTTAAAAATATACATTAAAGAAATAATTAAATAAATATAAATATTACTTATTTTAAAATTATGTTATTATTAAATAAAATCCTGAAAGATAGAAAGAAATATATTGAAAATCATAAACAAATTCTAATTCAACCATCAAAATAAAAAAAACCAAAAATAATAAAAATAACTGAAAGAATAATTAAACCAAAATAATAAAAATAATATGTGATAATATAAAGATAATAAATCAAGACAAAGTCAACAATTATAAATAATTAGTCAACTAATAAAATAGAGTTAAAGGGTAAAAATATAAATTATAAATTATAAAACAAAAATAGATCCTACGGTAAAAGTAAATAAATGGAAGAATAATTAAAAATAATAATAATAAATAGAAATAAAAGTAAAAAAAAAATTGGAGACTATTCAACAAATTTAGCAACCAAAAATCAACCTATTAGAATAGAGTTAAGAGTAAGATTATAAATTAAACAACATAAATGGAGAAACATAAAAGAAGCAACCAAGGTGCTATATTATAACAATAAATGACCCGAATTATATATGTGTGTGTGTGTGTGTGTGTGTGTGTGTGTGTGTGTGTGTGTGTGTATAAATATATATATATAATAAACCTATAGAAAAAGAAAAAAATAAGAAAACACCAGGAGAAGGAAAAAAAAACATATTTAGAGCATATAGACGGGATACAACAATTGCTAATTTTTTGTCATCCCTATTCAATGTACAAGACCTTTTCTCAATCTCAACTTTTTTCCTAAATTTGCAGTGATGGAAAGGCTCAACCATAGAAATGACTTTGGAATCTTCCACACAAATGTCGTCCTTAGTATTCTCCACATGCTCAGCTAGAGTTGAGGACCTAGTTCTACAATTTCTGGTATCAACAGTATGCCCTTGAATCCTTTTATTAATAGAACAACTTGTTTCTCAAATGTAGGGGATCCCACACGAACATGGGATCAAATAAACACCTTTCATGCTTTTGGGGTCCAACAAGTCTTTAACACATCGCACAGAACCATGAATGGTGATTAACGGTTTAAAAGAGGATGAGATATTATGCTTCCTTAGGATCTCAGTGATCTTGTTAATAGTACCTTGTATAAAAGGCAAATGAACTCTACCAACAAAATCATCTTTATCTATTTTCGATTTCAGACCTTTTCTAGCATTCAGGAAAGCCCTCAAACCTTGACTTTTACTATAGCCATTCTTCTCAAAGAAATTAAGTAGATGGGCCTTCTCTTCCTCCAAGTTATCATCATCTGAAACCCTAAGATCTCTTTTGGCTAACATGTTGAGAACACCAACTTTTTGAGCTAGAAGATGATGAGAGTAAGCATGAAAATACTACTTAGTGTGAGTTTTCTTCTGAAAAAATTGGTGAGAGAAGGAAAAATTATCATTTCTAGAGATAAGAACATCGAGAAAGGGAAGGTTACCATCAATCTCTATTTCCATCGTGAACTTTATGGATTTTGACTGGTCATTCAAGTGTTGGTGAAAAGAATCCAACTTTTGACAACCATGAGACCAATTTATGAAGGTGTCATCCACAAACTACTTCCAAATCTTGGGTTTAAAATGATCCAGGTGGATATTGGTGGCCACCCGCCTATTCCACTTGGGGCCCCACCATTGTCTCTTTCAGTGTTTCAGTTTCGGCACAATTTACTATTTTTAGCAGTTTTTCAGGTCCTGAACTTCCGGAGCTGTTTTAAGGCCCTAAACAACGTTTTTTGGGCATCACGCCTCCAGTGAATATGATATTTGTGGCAAAAGTTGTATTCCTCGGATAGATCTTTCTAATGATGTATCATGTGCGTCAAACGGAGATAGTATGCCAAAGTTACGTCCCTGGGAAGTTGAAACACCAATTTACCCAAACGGGGTCCATAGTTTTGGCTCTTCATCTCCTAGGGTTAGGTTTTTGGATGTTTAGGGTTCTCCATTGTTTCTCAATAATAAATAGGCCCTCGAGCCTCATTGTAACTCAGTTCAGAGGCATCGTCACATCTCTCACAGGATGCTACTAGCGCTAGCTAGTTTTATTTCCATTATGTCTGTAAGCAAATTTCAGTTCTTTGATATTAATGAAATGAAGTGTTATTTCCACTGCATCTCTGTATTTATGGTTATGTGTTTATTCTGTTGCGTTCCTGCATAAATCTGGATCATAAAAGGACTTGAAGCCAAAGCTTTAGATTCAAAATCTTCCATAAAAAGTTTTGCAACCACATGGGAGAGCGGTGATCCCATGGAAACCCCATAGGTTTGCTCAAAAATTCACCTTCAAAGCTAAAAAAGTTAGAGGAAAGGAAAATCTCTACAATTTTTGTAGTTCCATGATCAATGATGCGATTGATCACATCAACTGCCTCATTGATATGGATATTAGTATAAATTGAGACCACATCAAAACTAACAAGAGTGTCATCTAGTTCAGATTCCCAGCTCTTTAACTCATTGACAAAATATGTGGAATCCTTCACATAAGAATTAGTATGACCAACAAGAGGCTTAAGCTTACGAGCCAAATAATTCGCTAGGAGATAAGTTGGCCCACCAATAGTATTAAAAATGGGTCTAAGGGGAACACCGTCTTTATGAATCTTAGGAAGCCCATAAATCCTAGGGGTGATAAGACTTCTTTCAATAAGTTTTTGGGTCATGGAACACACGTTGCTGCTAGATTTAATAGCATCCGCCACAATCTTAGAGACTTTATTAATGGGTTTCCTTGAGAGCTTCTTGTAACTTCCATTGTTACAAAGACGGTCAAGTATCTTTGTTTTATAATCTTCTTTATTCATGATTACAACCACACCACCCTTATCAGCCTTGAGAAAAACAATATCAGGGTTTCGATTAAGGGATTTAAGAGCCCTAAATTCAGACATGCTAATATTGCTTCTAGGAGGCCTAGCTTTCCTAAGAGCCATAACACAATCTTGCCTAATGACATGCTTCAAATTCTGAGAAACATTTCTAATGCCATATTCTATGCTACATATAATATTTATATATACTTAAAATATATTAATAACCAAAAAACCATTTTAATTTGTGTGATAAAAGGTGTGGACGTACATGTTATGTAAAATACTTTAATGTAAATTATATATATATATATATATATATATATATATATATATATATATATATATATATATATATGTTAAAAAAATTATTTGGTCTTATATATACTTTACTTAGCATTCAAAAATATAATTTAAACAATGAAAATAAGTTTGCATGTGAAGAAATTTGATCCCTCTAAGCTCATGTTAGATGGGAATTTCGATGTATCTATGTTATTTATAATATTAGGTCAAAAAGTCACATAAAATCATTTATTTTTCTAAGGAAAATATAAGATCACAAACTCTTGAAAGAAAAAAAATAATAATAATAATAATAATTGATCCTTAGATCTAATTTCATCGATCCAAATCAAATTGAGAGAAACATCTATTCTGAAAAGATACATGCAGAGAGAAAAGAAGATGCTCTCACCATTCAAGCAGAAATTTAGGTTAAGATTATACTTCAAAATCTGCCTTGGTATAAGAAAAATAATGTGCAACTCTTCCTTACCATTTTATTGTTAAAGTTAGTCCATAGAAAGCTTATGCAGCTAAACATGTCAAGATGAAATTAATGATTTGTTAAAGTAGGCTCATTGAACCATCAAAGAGTACTTTAGCACGTAAAGGATTCGAAGTGAACCTTGAAAACAAAGGCTGATGGTAAACTATAAACCACTCCAACAAAGTTCTACAATCGGTTAAATACCTATTACCTAATAAGAATTCACCATTGCGGTAAATTGTAAACCAGTCAACAAAATTATGCAACCTATGAGATATCCCATGGCCAAGAAGAATTTGTTGTATAGGATCAAAAGTAAAACTATCTTCAATAAGTTTGATTTAAATCAAAAATTTGTCAAATTCGAAATATCCCTGGAGATCATCACAAAACTGCATTTGCGGTTACACATGACCATTACTATAGAGAAAAGTAATGTTATTAGGTTTGAAAAGTGTTCCTCATGAATTCTAAAAGCTAATGGAAAACATATTCAAAGATTATCATCTATGTATAAATGATATGTTTGTCTACTCAAAAATGTTCAGCCGCATTTAAAGCATCTTCAACAATTGTATGAGGTAGTCTTTAAGTATGATTTTGTTTTATCAAATATCAAAATGGAGATTAAGAGAATAGATATCAAATTTTTAAGATTCAATATCTCGAGTGACAAGTGATATTTTTCGAGATCACATATTGAAATCTTTTGAACAGTTTTCCAATAATTTTTTGATAAAATCCACTTGCAGAATTTCCGTGACAGTTTTCAGACTATTCTACAAGAGACAAACAAACATATTTTGACTCCACAACGAACACTGAAAAATTCTGGCCACCATGGTCTAAATATATGACTATCTAAAAAATGCCCCGAGACATGGTCTAAAAAGATAACAATTGCATTTGGAAGAATCAAGAATAAGGTGAAGTAACTTCCTCTTTGCATTTGCCATATGGAAAATAAAATATTTATTTATAAATGTAAATTTTGATTATATTAAATATTAATACTATAGTTTTTATAATGATATATTTAAATGTATAAAGATAATTTGAAAACATTAAATTTTTAATATAAATGATTTTCTTTATATTAAAGTGAAGTTTATTTTTGAAATTTATCTTTTATATACTAACACAACTACCTTTACTGAAAATAGTTTATATAAAACTAAGACATAATTTTCTATTATTTATATAATAATTAACTTTTATAACTAAGATTCATCAACATAATTTATTATACTTATTTTTATTAATATTAATATTAATATTATTTATATTAAAAACATTAATTTTATTAATAATTTTATATTAATATTAAAATTAATATTAAAATAAAAATCAATATTTAATAATATTAATATTAAACTTAATATTTATTATTAGATAATAATAATATTATTATAAACTTAAAATAATAAAAAACTAATATTATCAAAGGTAGTGATTAACTTTTCTATAACTATTCTTATCAACTTGAAACTTAAAAAATCGAAACTCAAAGGAAAAAAAATACAAAATTGTACATTCATAATTTTCATATACAATAAATAAAAAATAAAATAATAAATAATAACTATATTATTTGATCATATTGCTTAAACATGCAATGGAATCTTATACTATAACGTAAATTAACAAATATGATTTGAATCGAATAATATGAGCAAAACATATTAAAATTTTATTACAATTGAATTTTCCAACACCAAGTGTGTAACCAACAATCCATAGTGAATTTTAAAAAAAAATGTATTGCAAAAACCACTTATACAATTAGAGCCTTCTCTTTGAAAAAAAAATACCTCACGCAATAATTATATAAATTCATTTCTCCATGAATTCCTTTCCCTTTGGAAGCCATAACCCTACCATTGATAAACCTCTCCCTACAAAACAACAATCATTAAATCGTCTGTATCATTCAGTCCATTACTGATTTTGTCATAACGCAACAATAGATAAATCTCGCCCAACAAAGCAACAATCATTAGATCGTGTGTAACATTCAGTCCGTTCCTAATTTTGGACGTGAAGTAAATTAAAAAATGGAGGATATGAATACCGTGTAGTCCAAGAAATTCCTCCTTTTCTTGCTAATGGTAATGAATCAAGAGGAGGCAGAATCATCGAGCACCGTTGTTCCATCATTAAGATTATTAAACTGTTGGATAGAATATTTAATTGAATTGTTTAATGAAATTTGTATCATATTCTTTGTCATTAAATGGATAGTGGTTAGGTACTATTTGAGAAATAACAACTTAGATGTACATCTGATGGCTCCAGTGAATTGATTATACTGTTTTGCTGATTTGTTGTAATCACGGTTGTAGTGGTATTGTAAGGTTGAGAATAGTGGCATAGAAAGTAGTGGTATTGTAAGGTTGAGAAAAGTTGCATAGAAACTTGGCAATCTCCACGACTACCCATCACTAAAGATGGTGGTATAGAAACTTGGCAACCTCAACAACTACCCATCGCTGCAGACAGAGCCGAACTAACAATACAGAGCCGATCCAACAAATACAAAGCCAATTGAACAATATGAGCTGTCTAGCAGCAGCATGTATTGTTCAGGAGTTGAAGGTGTTTACATTTTTAATAAATCAGTATAAATTCATCCTAAATACTGATTTAACATGAGTTGATATATTGGGTTGTGTAATAGAATAAGTTTCTCTGTTCACTGAGTCTCTAAGCTCAGTTACAAAAATAGTTCAATTTCACAAATAAATTAAAAAGAAAAATATATTTAAAAAAATTAAAACTATCGACAAATTTTTTATATATTAGACTTAACTTGAGTTGCAATCTCACCTCTTCATTTTATTGAAAATATAAATTTCTGCAATACACCTAAGTCAAAACCAATGATTAATCCATGAATGAACGGGGAAGTAACACGCTCTTTTATCATTTCAATGGTGTGTTCAAGACTTCTCTTCAACGACCTTATAGAGACTTTACAGCGGCTAACAGAGAAGATGCTATTAAACATTATTTTATTTTAATGATTGACAGTGTATATTTACATCCTGTGAAGGCGTAGCTGCGTTCCGTTAAATGGCATGACACTAAATAGCGACATTGGAAATTATAGTAATTTGGCCATAAATAGAAGACAAATTGAGAATTTTGATGACTTTCGTCTCATTTCTTTTTTCAACACATTGTATAAAATAATATTGAAGATTATTGCTGAAAGAATCAAGCAGGTGCTTTCTCGCCACATTATATGGGAACAAGTTGGTTTTCTCAAAGACAGAAGTATAGACGATGTTGTTGCATCTACACATGAAGTTTTACATTCCATTCATACTCAGAAAATGAAGGCTTTGGTCATGAAAATTGATTTAAGTAAAGCATATGATAGGGTTGATTAGGGTTTGTTAAGGTTGATCTTATAAAAAATTGGCGTTGATAGGATCTTGGTGAACTCGATCATGGGCTGTGTATGTAACACCTCGATGGCCGTTCTCATCAACCGTGTTGCTACCCGTTTCTTCAAGCCTTGTAAAGGGTTACCCCAAGGATGTGCCCTTTCTCCTCTTTTGTTCATACTTATTATGGACTCTTTAAATAACAAAATTACTATTGTTGTTAGTAGAGGCATTATTAGGGGGATATGTATCTCTCACCATAAAGAAATTTCTCATAACTTCTTTGTTGACCATGTTTTGTTATTCGGTCTGTTCATCATGGAAGTGTGGTGGGCTTTTCATGACATTTTCTCCAAGTTCTGCAAGGCATCAGGCATGGAGCCAAACTATGGAAAATCCTGTATTTATCATGGGGAGGAGGGAAATGAATTGTCTACTACTATTGGAACTATGTTTAACTTTAGCACAGCGCCTTTGCTTCTAGGCTTCAAATATTTGGGTTTTCATATGAAGCCAAACAACTATAGTATAAAGGATTGGGTCTGGTTGAAAGATAAAGCGGAGAAGAGGATTTGGGGTTTGGACTACTAAATGGCTGTCAAAAGGTGGTCGTCTCATCTTGGTTCAGGCAATTTTACAACAAATCATGGTTTATTGGGCACACCTTTTTTCTTTTTTTTTCTAAGTAAGAGCAAGATCTATTAATAAGACATATGTTACATGGAGGCTCTGGCCTCTGCAGTTCTGGCCTGTATCAGTGGCATTTTTTCATCATAATAGAAAAAATGGAGCTGCCCACATGGGGAAACTAGCCCAAAAAGAGTTTGAAGCGCTGCCTCGAGTGAGGAAACCAGCGTTATACAAACTTGAGTAATTGTACCAAACATAATAGTAAGCACATGACAAAACTAAAAAACTAGTACCCTTAAAATGAAAAAGACCTGAAATTCTAAGTGTCATGAGAAGCTGGAGGCAGTTCTTTGAAAATAAGGCATCTGTATTCATCATCTTCAGCATGCGGGGTAGCCTGGAGCCACCTGTTGAGGCGCCACTGCATCGTCACCTATACCTCCGTCCCGCTTGCCCGGCTCCTTGTAGTAGTCCGAGATGCTACCACTGTTCGAGCCAGGATTGTGCCCGACCAGAACCTGATGTGCCTTCACCGTTTCAGAGGGGCCGAGGTCGCTGCGAGGATGCAAAGGTTGGATGGGCGGATTGGGGTAGGGGCCATCGTTGTCCACCTCGCGAAAAGAGACCGAGATGGTGGCAATGACGAGAGGACGGTCGGAGGAACATTGAAATTGAAATTGGGCTATGGTGAGGGACTACGAAAAGGCAGAGGGGGTCGGGCGAGGTGGAGGGTGCGTTGAAGGCTCCGAGATGGGAGGCCAAACAGAGGAGTTGAACAGGCGGCCGCGACCACTGCGAGTATCGGGGTATCTGCCCCAGGAGTGCTCGAGGGAGGAATATGAGGAGTTGGATAGGGAGGATGGAGGTGGAGGAGAGACGCAGCCCTTGCTGCTACCACGTCGGCATCGCATGCGATGCCTAAGTCGGGGCATGTTGGCATAGTAGGGGTGGGAGACTCGCTGAGCAAGGGAAGAAACAGGGTTGGCAGGAGGCAACCAAGAAGCAAAGTCCGAATTGAGGCTGAAGGAAGTCGAGAAGCGTAATTGACAAAGAAGACTTTGAGAGTAGTGGCGGCCTGGAAGAAATTCGATACAACCTCTGAGATTGCAACGCCGACCAGTCATCGTGGAAGAGCTTGGCTCTGCCACCTCAGGGGAGCAACAACTTCGCAAGGGGAGAGAATGGAGTGGCATAGAATGAACAAACGGTAGTTGGAGATTCTCAGAGGGACAAAAGGCATAGCCGAAGGGCCAAGAGGCAGAGCCAGAGGGTCGAAGGGAATAACCAGACGAGCAAACAATGAGCTTCATTTTCATGCGAAGGAGGCAGCCTTGACGAATGCAGCGGAGTAAATGCTGCTTGGGGTGGTGGCCAAGCTTCATCAATGCTGGTAAATGCCGATGGTGAAACTTGTGGGTGGCCATGTGGCCTTGCCACACGCCATCCCACAGGCCTCTCTCCATACTGGCTCTTTTAAACACCCACATCCGAGGCTATTGGGCACACCTTATGTGATACCCACTAAAATTTAAACAACATAAGAAGCTTAATGCTAAATTTCCTATGGAATGGGGGAAAGGACAATGGCAAAATACACTTGGCTAGATGGGAAATGATCATGAGACCCACGGAACATGGTGGATGGGGTCTTAAAGAGGTGCACACTTTTGGCAGAGCCCTTTTATTGAAATCCATATGGAGGGGAATTTCTTCACGAAGCATCTGGAGTGAAATCCTTAAGTATAAATATTTGCATAAAAAGGGGATGGTTGATCTCTATTTGCTAGGTTGGCCGGATTCGAAATGTGGGTCTACTATATGGAATGGTTTTAAGAAATCTTGGCTGAGCTTTTCTTCCCTGTTGAATTGGCACTTTGGGATAGGAACGAAGATTCCTATCGGTCATATAGGAATGTTGGATAACCTTAATTCTGTTACTCTCAGTTATGATCTTATCCATTATTTAAATAGGAGAGGCTACTTCTATTTGGCTCAAGTTATTGTGGATAAGAAACATGGGTGTCTGAATTGGATGTTTGTTGATCACCTGTCTTTACTTGTACACATGAGGGACGAATGGAACAGGTTCACAGTGGCATTAAGAAGCCAGGGGTTGCTTATTGACAATGTCAGTGATAGGATTATTTGGAAAGGATGGACAACAAATGATTTTCCTATTGTTAGTGACATATATAACCGTCTCAATACTATTTCCACCCCTCCATCGAAGATCGATGTTTTCATAAGCATATGGAGTAATAAGGTACAACTCAAGATGAAGATCTTATTATGGACGGTATTGTTGAATAAAAATCTTACATGGGTTTCGTTGCAGAAAAGAGGTTGGAACGGGCCTGGTATTTACAAACTTTGCATGGCAGAAGAGGAGAATAACGCTCACCTTTTCTACAGCTATAAGTATGCGAGGGTTGTGCTAAACAATATGGGTAAGTTTTATAATCTAAAGATTCCTCATCTGGTTAATACGACTGTCTTTATGCTATGCTAGAAGAGGATGACGTATTCTCTCTCAGGCATACCGGCCTTATACCATTGGTTCATTTGGAGCGCTAGGGACAAGGGGATCTTTGAGGATGTGGCCTGCTGTCCGGGGTGGACTGCTAGCCAAATTATGCATACTTGGGTTGGTCCGCATCCGGTGCAGAAGCCTCCGGAGGATATTTCTAGGAGAATGAGGCATGTTCAATTACATTACCCGGCTGGGTTCTTTGATGGTGCCTCACAACTGTCTCGGTGTGGGTGTGGAGCATGGCTCTTGATCTCACCAAACTGTAATTATAAGATCTACTAGCATGGAGGCTATGGCACAAACATGAGGGACGAAGTATTGGCATGTTGGGGTTTATTATGGTTTGCTACACAACTCTGTGTTGACAGCTTGTGGGTTTATGGTGACTCAAATGTGCTTATTGAGCATTTAAACAATGGCACTACTTTAAATCTTGGGAATCTGAGACATTGGCTGAACAAGATCAATAAAATTCGAAAAGATTTCACTGATATCCATTTCAACCATATCTTTTGAGAGAAAAATGTAATGGCAGAAAAATTATCCAAGAAGGGATTGACGGGTGCCTTTGGGTATATGCATTATGAATTTTTCAATTCGGATGGACGAGGTGTTTCAGGGACTGTCAGTTTTTCTTGAAGTTGGTTTTCTACCTTGTCTATCCTTGTTGCCACTTGACTCTGTTTATATTTTCTAACACATTGCATGATGTTATAGGACATGGCATTTGCATAGTTTTGGTGAAGGCTTTCCTGTTGATATCATCTTTGGGCATAGGAGGGACCTTTTGTATTAACGGATGACTATATTTGTGTTTCATGTCAGGGGATCAAGTACTTCGGCCAAGCGATGGCAATCTTTTGATGGTTACCTACTGGATGTAGTTTTTGTCATACGTTAGGGGAGCATTTTGGTGTTTCCTGTTTTTCCTGTCACTATTTTATTTCAATACTGTAAAAGGAGTGTTGCATACTTTAGTTGATGAATTATATGGACTGTATGTTTGAGTTATGTCTTCCTTTTATTTGAACAAGCTATTGAGCTGGTACAATATATACACTAGAGTTTTTTTCAATTGAAAAAAAAGAAGAAGACAAATTTAGACAATATCATGCTACATATCGCCTTCTATTCCATATAAGCCAACTTCTCACAAGATCAAATTCTTCCCACATACACGAATGGAATGAATCGAGTGGAGAATCTAGTGGCTGGAATCATAGTCTAATTAGATTGTTTTTTTGCCTGAAAATCATGGAAATTTCTGTAAGATTTTAAGAAAATTTCGCATGGATTTTTGTAAATCTAGATTATAGTTATCAAACTTCAATATTTTAGGTGCCCTAGAAGTTTTTGATGATGCAAAACCTATTTCCACTATAAAAAAACATGATTCAAACACTACTACTTCAAGATTTCTTAATTTTTTTTTGCCCAGATTGGAGCCAATTTTGAGAGTCTTGACAATTCTTCCACCTTCCCGAATGACTCCTTATGAAATAATTAAACTTAACTCTATTGCAATTTTTACAAGAAACCCTGTTCAATCTTCGTACTCTTGCTTGTCTTGTCTGACTGTAAGAAAATCATATTATTGCTTGTCCTGTCTGACTGTTAGAAAGAGTGGGTACATCTTCATATACCACTCCGAACGATCACCATCTGCAACCATAATTACTCTGACATGAGTTATGATCAGCTCCTTTGTATGAAATTCATTCATCTAAAGCAAACAGTTCAGTGTTTTGGGTGTTTTAAGGGTTTTTGATGGTGCTGAATCCATTTCCACCATAAAAAATGCAATTCAAACACTTCAACTACCTAATTTTAGAATTTTTTTTTACAAAATTATTTGTAAACTCCAATTAAATTTTGGTTTTCAAAAAACACTTCCAAAATTAATAATAACCTTCTTATCAAAATTTAAAGAAGATGTTTTTGAAGTAAATTTTTATGAGAATACAAGGAAAATGCTCAGAGTAAATTGAGTTTAGGTTTTCACCATAGAATTTGGATGTGATTTAAACACTTCCAAGTAGTTATAACTCTACATATAAAATTCAAGGTAGTTATAACTACAAATAAAAGTTACAAGCTCGAATGTTAATAGCTTTTAAGGAGGCTAGAATGTTAATCTTTGTTATCTTTGTTAGACTTTGAGAATGAGACTTGAGACATATCCGTGTTGTTTTCTTTTAATGGCTTTCCACAAATAACCAAATTGTGCATTGTTTTTTCAAACACAATTTGACCGTTATTATTGTTGAGGCATACATCACAATTATTTTTGTGTTCGGTGTTTGGAGAGTCTTTATTGACCATGATTTTTGTGAGACTCATTTTCGTTATTTTGGTTATGGGGGAGTTTTTATTCACTTTAGGATTTAAGATATGTAATATGGGTTTATTTATTTTTTAATTTTCTAATATATTTGGTTAATTTTATTTAATATTTAGTATAGAATTTTTAAAAAATTTGTTATTTTGGTTCTAGTAGAGTTTTTATTTACTTTAGGATTTAAGATATGTAATATGGGTTTATTTATTTTTTAATTTTTTAATATTTTTTGGTTAATTTTATTTAATATTTAGTATAGAATTTTAAAAATTATAAGTTTAAGTTGTTTAATTTGTAAAGATTGAGTATCTAAGTTTTTAAGGTTGTTGAATTTATTTATGCATTTAAAAGTGTATTATAAATAACAAAAAATCACAATTTCACTAAAAATTGTATTAGTAGTTAAACTATGTCATTTATATTTAACAATATATTTATATTAAAAATGTGAAAATTTAATAAATATTTTTGATACAATCCTTTGGTTTTTATTTGCAATTTTTTTTAAAATATAAATATATTTTAATATATGTAATTGCGGAAGACTTACAATTTTGATATAATTTGGGTTTCTATTTCCAATAATTTCAAAGAAAAATAGTTTCACATTTTTGGATAACATACCAACATATTTTTATTACAATTTTTTTAGGCAATTCAGAATAGATCTGCATATTTTACCCTAATTTTGTCTAGGTTCTGTTTTCTTTTTTGAAATTCATCGAGGGGTACCAAGAAGTGATCGAAAGGAACCCGTAAATCCGTATAAAAGAAACATACAATGAATCCGTATAGGAAAAGCTAAAAGAAATATACAATAAAGAGATCAACAAATGTTATGTTTATAATTCAAAAATATCATTAATATTAACTAAAAGAATGCACAAAATTAAAGAGAGAAATTTACCTTTGGAAATTAATTGAAACAAAGAACGTTGACCTCTTCATTGAAATGACATATAATCTCTTCACTTCTCGAGTTTTGATTATTTTCTCTTTATTATATTTATTTTATTAAAATTTATATAAAGTATATATTGGAATTTGTGATATGCAAATCTAAATATAACGAAATAATTTCAAAGGGTAGGATAATAATATTCATAAATAAGAAGAGTAAATAAATAACACTCTTTATAATGTATGGGGTTGTTAAAGTATTCATAAATTTCACGAGTTGCAATCGAAATCTGATATTATATGTTCCAATGTAAATTTTAAATATAATTATGCATAATTTATATATATAAATTTAAATTATTAGTTGATAAACATATAGAATATTTTATTAATAAGTACACAATTCATCATCCTAGTGAATTATGAGAATATATGATCTAAATTTATGTAGGAATAAAGTGAAGTATACATTAGGAACATAGAGTTATAACGAAAATTCAAATTTCAATTAATTAATAATAAATATTGAAAATTGTTTATATACATGATCGAAAAAAATTAGTTCGAGTGATGGTAGCTTATCTCTGAGAAGAGATATGACAGCTCCATGTCTTATGAACTGTGTTACAATGAGGATCAGAGATGAAGTGCCAAAAATTTGTGGGTCCCACTACGATTAGTTGGTATGCCAATCTCCCGGGGTCGTAACTTGGGCATATGATCTCTTTTTGGTGTGAAAAATACCTCGTTAGAACGAGTTATCTGAGGACAACAAATTTTTTCATCAATCTTATGCCTTTAGCTATGATCTTGGCACATTTTCCAAAAAATGTCATTTAGGGCCTCAAAACGGCTACAAAAGTTCAGGACCCAAAAAACTATCACAAATAGAACATTGAGCTAGAAAGGAAACTAGAATAAAACGATTTTGGGAGTCCAATTGGAATAGGAAGGTGGCCAGAAATATCCACTTGGATTATTCCTTCCCCCTTAGGAAGCAATGGTCCCCATTGCATTGAGTGCCTCCATGAGATGGGGAAACTTATGCTAAACTTGGTCCCTAGTGAGCCACTTACCTTGGTGCACTAACTTTGATGGCCCAATAAATTTACATCTCTATTGGCGAGTGTTCTTGATCTGTGTGTCCATGATCCGATTAGTTGTGACATGTTCAATGCAGTCTCGATTGAGCTCTATTGGTGTCAGCTGCTCAACAATGTATGATGTGTCTAGTAATGGTGGAAAGTATTGCCGGAGGCAGTCCACATTGAATACTAGGTGCAAGCCAAGGAATGGAGGATTACTAAGCTTGAAAGCACTGACTCCCACAACCTTAGTGATGGTGTAAGACCCATATCAGAGTGGTCAAAGATTTCAATGGGGTCTGACAAGGTGTTCTTTTTGCAAATGCAATGAAACTTTATCGCCAACCTAAAACTTATGTGGCACCCGATGTTGATCATGTTGTTGTTTGTACTTGGCTCTAGATTTATCCAAGATGTAGTGAACCTATTGGCAGATGTGTTGAACACTTTTAATAAAACTAGAAAATTTATCAACTTCAGACTTAACATGTGCAAATTCTTCCTATGTAGTTGCAATAGGAAGTATAACATCAATGCAACATAATGGTTGAAATCTCAGGCCCACTTGAAAGGGGTTGTGGTTAGTCGAGCTACGGAGAGCTATGTTATATCCGTGTTGCACAAAGGGAAGACTCTCATCCCATGTTCACATATGCTTAGAGTTGTACATCCATAGTATGTGCGCTATCATTTTGTTGACAAAATATGTCTTTCCATCAGTCTAGGGATGGAATTATGGAACTTTCTTGCCATCCATCAACATCTGGTATGTGTTGGAAAATTTTGGATCATTTTTGTAAATATTTTCCATCTAAAAGTCATGTTCCCACAAAATTTAAGAACAATGGTCAACACCACAACCAGTGGTCGACTGAGGAAATCTGCGACATTATTGGTGTTTCCCTTCTTGTACTTAATGTTCAGATGAAATTGTTGCATATATATGGATCATTTCTTATGGCGATCGTTCTGCAAATTCCATTTTTCTTGTATGAACTGAAGAGGTCGGTGATTTGTGTGCATGATCATCTACTTCCCCACAATGTAATGTTTCCACTGCAAGAAATCATGCATGATTGAATACATCTCTTTACCATAGGTGGGGTATTTCTGAATTGTATCAGAGAGTGTCATAGTGTGATAGGCCATCACTTGCCCTTTCCTGATGAGAACTACACCAATAGCATATTCGAAGGCATCTGTCTCAATTGAAAATGGTTTTTGTAGGTCTAACAATGTGAGTATTGGTGCAGATCAAATTTGGTGCTTTAGCTCAATGAGCACCTTATGTTGGGACTCAGATAAAAAAACTTTACTTTCACTCTGCCCTTGGTAACTTGACTTAAAGGCCAAGTGATATGAGAGAATCCCAACATGAACCTTCGATAGAAATTGGAAAGACCCAAAAAATTCAAAGCTATATTAGAGTGGTCTGGGTTGGCCAATCTTGAATGACTTGGATGTTAGTTAGACCTACATGCACACCTTTCTCATCAGTGATGTAACCCAAATATTGGACCTAGTTCATGCCAAAGGTGCATTTCTCCAGGTTGGCACATAATTTTTGTTACTGCAAGATTCGAAGGACCTGTTGAATATGTTGCAAGTGCTATTCCCAAATATTGTTGAAGATGGGGATGTCATCTAGATATACAAACACGAACGAGTGGGTGAAGGTCCAAAATATGTCATCCATAAAACTCGTAAAATTTATAGGGAAAATTTTCAACCTAAAGGACATGACCAACCACTCAAAAAGACCATCCTTGGATTTGAAGGCGATCTTCCATACATCTGTGGGTTATATTAGAACCTGGTGACGGCCAGACTTCAAATCCGTTTTGTGGAAGTACTTAGTCCCATTGAGCTAGTCAAGAAGGTCATTAATCCATGAGATTAGATACCTGTTCCTGACAATGGATTTTTCAATGCCTAATAATAAATGCAGAGTCTTTAGGTCCCATCCTTATTTTGTACGACTATAATTGGGTTCCCACATTAGAGAAATTTGAGGTAAAAAATGGGCCTCAAAACAAAAATTTACAACAAAAATTAACTTTATAAGAACCAATAGTATTCAATATGATGACGTCAACCATAGGGGACGATTCACTATTTTTGAAGTAAAAAGGTTAAAAGATACAAAAAATTAAAAATATTACTTTTTCAAATCGTATTTTCAACTTATCTGCTTATGATTTTAGTCAAATTTCGAGCGGGAGCACTCATTGGATGGTTAGTTTATTTTTCCTTGCAAGGAGTACCCATGTTTCATACTTTTGATGGACCCTACTACACAAAAAGTGTGAAATACATGAAAAAACACGATCAATCGCATTTTTTCATGTATTTCACACTTTTCATGTAGTAGGGTCCATCGAAAGAATGCAACATGGGTACTCCTTGGATGAAAAATTAAATCCTTCATCTAATGAGTGTTCCCGCTCAAAATTTGAGTAAAATTGTAGGGAGATAAGTTGAAAACACGAGTTGAAAAAGGAAATTTTTTATTTTTTTCCATTCAAAAATTGATGAGGTAATCTATTATTATTTTATTATTTCCACAATTATTTTATAATATTCCTTAGGAGACCCATTTTAGACATAAAAAATTCTCTAATGCAAGGTGAGGAACTTGGTCAAATGTGCCCTTTTTGTAGCAACTCCTAGATTTGATGCTTTATTTTTTTGTTTTCTAGAAGAGAGCAGCGATATATTGGCCCATTGGGTAAAGGTGCTCTTGGATTCATCTCGATCGAATGCTTGAGTTGATAGTGCAAATTTACCCCTGTGGATGAGGAGAATATGTCAATTTAGTATTCTATGACCTTATCCACTTTTTTTTGCTACGTGGAGGAAACCTTCCCGAGGGCCATGGATGTGGCCACTATCTTCCCCTTACATTGAGAGCGAATAAAAAATAACTCAAACTTTTCGGTTTGGGAGGTGATCTTACTACATTTATTAGTAGAGATCAAAGAAATGGTGGTAGGCGGGGCTACCTCTAGTATCCATTATATCTTTCTACCCAAAGTAATAATACAGTGCGATTCTTGGACTCATACACAACATGACAATTCCACAAGTATGGTTGGCCTAATCATACACCACAAACATCAAGGGGAGCAACAACGCACAACACCTCATCCATGAAGGGCTTGATGTTGTAGGGCATGTGATATTGTTGGCTTATGCAGGGATCTAGCCCTTGGTGGAGCCATCCAATGGTGTATGGATGGAGGTGTCATGTTGTTGGTAGGCCCAACCACTTCACGACCTCAGTTGAGATGAGTTTCTTTTGAATTTTGTTGTCGAAAATGAATTGCAGTAGTGAACCCTTCACCCACATCTGTAAGGAGAAGAGACACTCACCCTCCTATGGATCTTTAGGCTTAAACTTCTTGACCTTAGTTATTGCAACGGTGGCATTAGCTTCTGCATCAATAATTTGTTTCCCCTTGTCGGGCTCCGACTCTGAGTTGGAAAATGCATCTAATTCAAAACATCTTAGCCTAGCCATTAGGAACTGCTTTGCACGACACTCATATGTGTTGTGAGTGGTTTTCTTATGTAACTCACACCAATTTCTTGTGTCTTTATTCATCTTCCTATTATTCTTCTTTGATTGTGGCTTTGATGGGTTGTCCTAGGTCATTCCTTCTTGGCTTGGTCCTTTTTTCTGTGACTTGGAGGTGCTCCCTGCTTTGGATTTTTAGCTCCAAAGTCTCGCTTCTTTTTGTTTAAATTTATGCTTGATGTTGACATCATATCGATATGTCATACCAATCAAGGAGATGTCTAGGAACTCCATTTTTTCTAGGATGTATCTGTGCAGAAAACCATAGTACTTGAGTAACGTATAACGCCGAGAGTCATTGATACCCAGCGTCGTGCATATGGTATGTAAAATAATTATGAAATTCGACACTTCTTGGTCCCTTTCCTACCATAATGTGGTCCATTTTATGTACTTATCTTCATTCCTCTTAACATGGTAATATTATTCCTTGAAAATGTCTCATAAATAATTCCAATTGGGTGCGACTGAAATAGTGAGAGTTCCTTCTCATCCCTCTGCTCACAGTAGGTTTCCCACGATTCCTTGGCGTGGGGGTGACTTGAGGAGTGCAAAAGTAGTATTTTCCATATTGTAAAAATTATGGACCAGAAATTAACCTTCCAATATATTTAACCATCTATCTACGACATATGTGTTTGTTTGTCCTTCAAATAGAGGAATTTCAAAGTTAACGTATACCCTAAAGAGGGCGGTGCCTCTAAAGTGACTGCTAGATGTAGATGTTTTTCCCATTGGGAACTATCAAAGGATATGGAAAAAAATATCTATCATATCATTCCTTTGTCCCTCGAGGGCTTATTTGAGAAAAAATTTGATAGAATATCTTGCTCCCTTTTCTTTATTATCTTTTGCCATAGGAGGTTGTCGGGTTCGGTGAGGCTGGACTTGCAAGGACTCAACTAGGTCAAGTCCCAACTCCTTATACTATGGCCTCGTTGGGGACATGTACAGAAAAACATAGAAAGAGAAGACTACTCTGATACCACTAATCTGGATGTACGCAAGAAAAAAATGAAGTATATATTTAAACAAAAACACGGAGCTACAATGAAAATTGAAATTCAATTAATTAATAATAAATATTGAAAATTATTCACATGCAAGATGGAAACAAACTAGCTTGGGCGATGGTAGCTTATCTCTGAGAAAATATTTGATGGCTACATGCCTTCTGAACTATGTTACAATGAGGCTTGGAGGCCTTTTTATTATTGAGAAACAAAGGAAAACCCTAAACATCCAAAAACATAACCCTATGAGATAAAGCGTCAAAAGTTTGTAGGCCCTATTTGGATTAGTTGGTAGAGAAACTTCTCGGGGTCGTAACTTGGGCATATGATTCTATTTTCTGCACATGATACCTCGTAAGAAATATTTATTCGATGACAAAAAATTTACCCATTAAGCATGACATGTTTTCCCAAAAAACGCCATTTAAGGCCTCAACACGACTTTGGATGTTCAAGTTCCAAAAAACTACCACAAATAGAAATTTGTGCTATAATTAAGGAAACTAAAAGGAAACAATATTGGGGGTCCAAGTGGAATAGGCGGGTGGCCACCAATATCCACATGGATCAACATATACGTGAGTTCAAAACCTAATTAAATTACAAATTAATAAAGATCGAATTGATGTCCATCAATTTCTGATCTAGCAACCTACATGTTGGGGATCACTCTCCACCCAACCATAAGCTTAGTTGCATTATGTCTTCTTATAAATGGCTATGTCAAGCTCTCAATCAACTACCTTTTCCAATGAATCTTGGTTATCTTACAAATTGTCGTAGGAAAAGAATACCTCACATATTTATTCTCATTAATTAATTAGACCAACTCATTTGATAAATGAAAAGTGAATTTTCAAGCACATAATCCATGTGTTGTTATGCAATTTTTCTTTTTTATCTTAAGTTATAATGTATGTGGTTATGAAATTTTTCATAAAATTCAAGAGTTGCAACCGAAATTTGATACCATATGTACAAATTTCAAATATAATTATGCACAATTTATATACAAAAGTTAAACCATTAGTTGATAAACATATAAAATATTTCATTAATAATTACATAATCTATCGTGGTAGTGGATCATGAGAACATACTTGTGATATGAAAACTTCATTAACTTACAACTTATTAAAAATCGAATTCATGTCCATCAACTTCTGACCCAACAACCTACATGTTAGAGATGACTCTCCACCTTACTATAGGCTTTCCTATGCCTTTTTATAACTTGCTACACCAAGCTCTCAGTCAACTACCTCTCCGAATGAATCATCCTTATTTTTCAAATCATCGTAGTAAAATAATACCTCACATATTTATTCTTATTCACTAATTAGAACAGATCATTTCATAACTTGAAAGAAAATCTCCATGAACATAATCCACGTGCTATGCAATTTTTACTTTTATATTATGTTTTTTCTTAACTTAGTTTTTTCCATAAATTTACTCATACTTATTTTACTTTTTTAATAATTGACTTTTTCCATAAGTTTACTTTTACACTTTTATTTTTTTTAATATAAAAAATAATGTCTTCACTCACTTTATTATTAATATTATATGAGAGGTACATTATTATTATTATTATGAATTATAAAAATAATTGCTATATGAGTTAAACACAAATATATTTTTAAAATATGTAACAATATTTTTAAACATAGAGATTCACTCTTATTTTAAATTTGTAATTTATAAATAAGTTTTGTTATAATACCATGGACCAATACCCTCCTTTATTAATATTATATAGTTAGAAAACTATAATACTTTTTCTGAAGAAATCTTTCGGTAATAATCACATTATCATGAATAAAGTCGACGCGTTTCGAACCAACCAGTGTGGTTCATCATCAGGACTGATGATGAACCACCTTCAATTGATTCAACTTTAATCGACCTTCATGATAATGTGTTAAATTTCTTGAGTATGGATCTGAAGGCAAAATCTACTAATATAATACTTTTTGTTAATTAATTATTTTTAATTAAAAAGATAAACATAACATAATTATTAAAAATATTTTAAAAGAATAAATCTTTACTATCTACTTAATAATTATTAATAATTAAAATAAAATTTTAACCTTATTTTAAAATAGTGTCATTGTTTTGATAAAAATAAAAAAATCGTTAAAAAAATACCAATTCATTACTTCAACGAATATTGTTTTAATGAAATTAAGACATGGTATTAAATTGAGTAGCGTGTTTTAATAGTTTTAAGAAGATATAATTAAAATTGAATTTGATATATTAAATTTTATTATTTAGTTGGTAATTAGATGGGTTTTGTGTTTGTATGATATGAGATTGATCTTTATGGCTATCACTGTAACATTTAGTGGGTGATAAAGTAAGCAAGATTTTGTATTGCATGATATCGGATTATTTTTTAAAAGGCTATTATTATAATTTTTATATGCAAGTTAAGGAGGTAGGAAATCAATCAAGTTTTTAAAAAATTATTATTATGTGAGGAATGTTACACCCATTCACATAAATTCTATGTTTAATATATATATTTATAGTTATCATTATCATTTTTAGGTGGAGATAAAGTAAGTAGAATTTTGTATTGGCATGACATGGAATTGTTTTTCAAGGCTATTAGTTTTTAGTTGGAAGGCAAGTAGGTAAGGCACTAATAAAGTTTTAAAAAAATATTATTATGTAAGGAACATTGCACTTATTTATATATAAGTTTTAGGTCTAATATATATATTTAATTTTTTTTTTAATAATTTTTTTTAATAGGTTGGCTCTTATTTTGGTGGATTTTTAGGTTTTGTTAATGCATAAATTTATGGTATATGTGATTTATGGGTTCTTGAATATACTCTTTGATAAAAACAATGGTGTGTATAAACAAAAAAAATAGTTTGTATTACATAATATGCAATCACACGAATACATCATAATATTTATGGTGTTGGTGAGATCCAACTACTTCTAAATATGAATAGAGAGATTGAGATATTCTCTCAACATGCACCTACAAATCTACAACTAGTTCTAATATGAGTATGGAAGAATTATCTTCCAACACTCCCCCTTAATTCTTACATACATATTATAAAAAAAAAATGATCTTCATCTCACTGGTCTTCATCAACAACTCTACCCACTCTGTAGTCGTCTGGACCCTGCTCTTTCTCTGTCCATATCTTCGGGCTTAGCTTAAGACTCATTTAAAGTACACCTACTTCTTACCATCAATAATGAACTTTGCAAGATCAACAGTATTTACAACTCGGCTCATCGGGGCTTTCGCGATAAGATCTGACAAGTGATGAACCATGCTATGAACCAATGAATATTCGTCAGATATTTATCTTTCATATATCCATTAGTGGTTAGGAAAATGGTCTGAATACTAAATGTGTTCAAGAGCTTATCTAACAACTTGACCTACTTCACACAAATAGATCTCATACTGTAACATCAACGTATAACAGATTCACAACAAGACCCATCAACGTATAACAGATTCACACAATCAAACTAGCCATTCGTTCTCTCGGCATCAAATAACGTCGAGAACGACTAATGTAATTATATTTCACTGTTCAATAATTGGTTCTGCACCTTTACAAACATAATGGAAAATCTACACTAATTTCACAACAATAAAGTAAATAATCATGACACTATCAGTTTTCATCCAGGCATTGGACAAGTCACCACATCTTTCCTTGGCATAAGTTAAAGGTTGTTCATTTATTTCAATCTTTATCTTGGAGTTTTCCTTATTCATGATGCAATTGTTAGAAAGGTCAATTTTAACAAAATCACATTCACATACTGAATTGACCAAACTCAATATATGTAAAAATGAAAACTCCAAATAAATTTATAAAACAAATTGCTTTCACCTTGACCAAAGATTTCAACCATCACAATGATGCACAAAATTCCTGCCCCTGCTATCACCCACTAGAAATACCATGTAGAAGTCAGCGTGGGACTGAAGCCACATATCACCATCTCTTCCATTGTCATTATCTGTGCTCGTCACTTTAGAGCAAAGCAACCACCATCCAAATTCTTCTTAAAGTAATGGGAATATTTGAAAATGGGGTTGGAAATACCACTGGCTTATCTATAACTACAGTAAAACTCGTCATGGTGATTCCTGCTAAGAATACGCCTGTGGAGGTCTTTCACATGTCAAACATGGGTAGTCAAGATGCAGTGAGACCCACATGTCAAACCCTTTACATTTATGGTGCTTGTCCCACAAACTGTCGGGATCGAGCCAAGATTATCTGACATGCTATCTACATAGCTTTGTTTTACTACTATCCTATGGATGGCTGAGAAAAACCATTAATGGGAAGCTTGAAATATGTTGCACGGGAGAAGGAGTCATGTTAGTTGAAGGCATTGCAAACTAAAGTATGGAGGAAGTTGGATAACTGGCCCGCCTGACACCATACTTGAAGCAATTTCTCTACGATTATCCAATGGCATGTTAAAAATAGAGTGACAACTCGAACACCAAAACTAGGAAATGTGCACCACATTCACCGCTGAAGGCAACTCTGTATGATATGTTCCACACCAAAACAAAATACAAATAAACACATAAACAAATTCACCAACAGTAATTTAGTAATATATGTACATATTTAATTTAATATTCATAGTTTTCCCATCTTACTGGGCTCTCCCTGAAGGGATTCAAACCCATAGAGGCTCTGATACCATCATAAAAAAAGAGGTGTGTACACACAAAGAAACAATTTGTATTATAGAATATGAAATCACACGAATACATCACAATATTTATGGTGCTGGTGAGATCCAACCACTTATAAATATGAATAGAGAGGTTGAGATATTCTCTCAACATCCACCTACAAATATACCTAAAAATTGGCAACTAATTATAATATGAGTATGGAAGAATTATCTTCCAACACTCTTGGTGTTATAGTGGTAGTTGTTAACTTGATCTTCACCATGATAAATATATATGTATATATAAATTTATATGTGAATAAATTAATTTTATTTTAATTTTTCTAAATTTTATAACAAACCAATTACCTAAAAATACTTTAAAAAACATATGACCAATGTAATTTTATAATTTTATTTTTATTTTTTAATTGCCTAGATAAAGGAAACATAAACATGGTTATCAACTGAGTTATTTACAACATTATTAGTCCCTGCAAGCCACAGAAAATACCCTTCGTGGTCAAGTTACATTGAATAGGCATTATTTGGTTGTGTTTTTGCAATTTTAACCAAAGTTTTGGGAAAATGCATAATATTTATATTTTTTCATAAATTCAAAAAAAAAATTCAAATTTTCAATAAATGTTATATCTAATTTCGCATTGGCAAAGGAACCTTTGATGGTACATAAATCCCTTGATGGACAACGTTTTATATTTGGGTTTTTCCAGTGCCTGACAATTCATTTTAAAATAAAAATAAAAATAATTTTGTGAGTGGTCATTGTGTTGGTGAGTGCTCTAGCATTGACACTATTATGTTAGTGACCTCTTCTTAATGATGTGAAAATTGATGCAGTTGTATGAAATTGTTATGTAGTGCTCTGCTCAATGATGTGAGAATTGATGTGGTCGTAGGTTGTTTGCATAGGCCCCAGGGGGATGAAAAAATGTCGAATTAATATTATTATATTTCCTTGTGCGGAGGACAAAGTATATATGAGATAAATGGGGCCATTTTCATAGTGAGAGTTGTGACATTGTTCATTGATGCAATAGTTGGTACATTTTCATTATGGAATTTTTTTATTCTGCAAAGAATGGAATATGTGCAGGAGAACTCTAGGTCCTTTGCATAAACGGACATGCTTTGACACTGACAAGAGTGCATAGGGAGCTAGTATCATTTTTGTAATAATTATATTATGAAACCAACTCCAAAAATAGAAGAAAAGAGAGATCAACACCTTAGAAATATTCCACTTCGAGGGGGAAACCTCCATTACATTACATAACAGAACAATTCTTGGATGATCCAAATTACAAAAACAACCTTTCTATATATAGGAGTCCATGGGGTCACAATATAATCCTAGCCGACCTAAAAATAATAATTTAAGGGCACAACAATAGCAATATTGGGCTTTTATGGGGCACAATAATAACAATATGGGGACTATGGGGGTACAACAATAACAATAAGGGGGATACACTAACAACAATAAGGAACTACACTAGTAATATAGGGACCTAACATCCCCCTCTCCTTCAAACAAGTGTTTCCCTCAATGCTTAATTATTTATGGATGCTTCTGTATAAAATTCTCATCCTCCCATGTGGAATCTTCAGCAGGTAAGTTCTTCCACTTGCTGAGATACTTTGAAATTGATCGATTTCGTATTTGTCGAGTTCTTATTTCCGTGACTACTTCAGCTTCCAATATTATTTTCCTTCCTCGTCAAGTTCTATAAATATTGTTTGAACTGGGAGTTTTTCACCTATAACCTTCTTTAAGCATGAAACATGAGAAATTGGGTGCACTCAGGAAGATGTAGGCAACTCCAACTTTTATTCCATAGTACAAATATTTTGCAAAACCTTGTAAGGACCATAGTACTTCAGTGATAATTTATTATACTTATTAGCTTGCTTGAGGGACATTGGTTTGTATGGTTATAGTCGTAAAAATTCTCAGTCACCGACATAAAAAATTATTTCGCTACGATGTTGATCTTCCTATTTTTTCATTTGATTTTGCACCAAAGTTAGGTTATCCTTTAAGAGTTGGAGAACTTGTTTTTGATGCTTGATGTGATCTTCCAATGCTTTATCATCCATATTAGATTTCATTTTATCCTTAAAACCATCCACCTTAGCCTGCATTTATGCTTTTAAACCATCTATGTCATCTTTGGTTGCTCCTTGTGAGATCAAAATTTGTGCACTTGGTACCGTAATTTTGATATATCATACTGCAATTCTTCATTTCATGAGTCATATGAGAGCCTTATGAGGGCTTAATGGTTGATGAATTGTTTTTATGAGGAATGTTAAAACCCAATACTGATATCTATGCTTCAATATTCCCTTTGAATCACCTCAAACTAATTTTTCAAACAAGACTTATGCAATTTAAAAAAAAATACACACATTTTTCTTTCTTTTAGGAGTTTGACATTGAAACACTTGTAACTCTGTAATTTAAGATCTCCAAGATATAAAATTTAGTCCTATCATAGTCCTCTAATTCTTCTTTCCAATTTCACAGGTCTGACCTAGTTTGGATTCTTCAAGGAAAATTTATTCCCAATATCCCACAATGACCTAATTATGGACTGGTTCAGTACATCGAACTTGTATGATATGCCACGTGTCATTTTTTCCTCCTTAGGCTCTAGAATTAATACAAAGGAAACTACATTTCATGTACTTTCGGCCATGTTTTACAAAATTCCAATTTGATTCACAGAGAGAGATTTATGACAATTTTCCCAAGGTCACCTCTTTGAGATGAAATTTGAGAGCCTGCAAAAACCCTAACTTCCACAGATCATATCTCTAAAAATATTGTGAACCAAGATCTGAAATGTTTACATGATGTTCCTCGGGATTTCTTCACAAATGTTTTTTTTTTTAGTTTCTGAAACTTCGTAGAAAACAAAGGATAGCGAAAATTCCATGATGACTTGTTTGAAGTAGCGAAATCCTAGAATAAAAAGCTATGATACAGAATGTTATGAAACCAGCTCCAAAAATAGAAAAAAAGAGAGATCAACACCTTAGAAATTAGCCACTTCGAGGGGGAAACCTCCTTTACATTACATGAATGAACAATTCTTGGATGATACAAATGACAAAAACCTCCTTTCTATACATAAGAGTCCATGGGATCACAATATAATCCTAGCCGACCTAACAATAATAATGTAAGGGCACAAGAATAACAATAGTGGGATTTTATGGGGCATAATAATAACAATATGGGGACTATAAGGGTAAAACAATAACAATAAGGGGGCTACAATAACAACAATAAGAGACTACACCAGTAATATAGGGACCTAACAAATTATGGTAATCGTTAGACTACAAAAGCTACTCTTATTATGCAATATTAAATAAAATTTTGTTTTCAATTTGTGTGGCATGTTGTTGTAGGACACAATTATGTTAGTGCTTTGCTCAATGATATGATAATTGATGTGGTTGCAGGTTTTTTGGGTAGCCCCCCGGGTGGGGTGTGTGGTTGAAAAAATCTCCAATCAATATTATTATGTTTCCTTGTGGGGAGGAAAAAGTATGTGTGGGAGAAATAAATTGTATTTCAAATCCATGTGAAGAAGAAATGTTGTGTGATAAAATTAAGTGTGTCAATTCAATCTTTCAATTGAAAGGGGATGGTACATGACTACAATATCACTAGTAAATCTTACCCAGTATGAAAAGTCCTTAATGTTAGTTGAGCTCCTAGTTCGCCAAATGTGTGGAAAGATTGTACAAGGTTTATTAAAATAATAAATATACGAATCTATTTTTTAATTATTATTTAGGAACATATTTCGCAACTATGAAAGTATTTGTGCAGAGGAAGTTGCACGAAGGAGGTTGTGTAGAGCTAGCTATGCACATAGCTTTCACTGTTCTGAAAATAGGGTCCTTTTCACAGTGAGTGTTGTGGCACTAATCAATGATGCGGTAATTGGTACAATTTTTCTATCTGCAACCTTTAGAGTGGAAGAATTCTTCGGAAAATCAAGGTCAAAGATGAGGGAAACCATGCCAACGACCTTTAGAGTTGAAGTATTCTTTAGAAAATTAAGGTTAAACACAAGGGCAACATTGAGTGAGACAGATTAAATTTTCCACCATGTCAGATTCAAATACATTAGCTTGAAGCATCAATAAATATGACATGGTCACCTTAGCATGAAATCATGATCCATATGGATTGATGAATTAAACTCGAGCTGTAGCATAAAATGTGAGTTGATTTTATAAATAATATAAATTTAATAATATTTTATTTATTATTCTAGAATTTGAGATGCATACAATTAATATTAAACTAGAACAACAACATAAAATTATTTGAATAATTTTGAATTATACATATTTAATAATATTACATTTAATATTGTATAAATTGAAATATGTATATATATATATATATATATATATATATATAACTGCAACCTTTATATATGAAAGAAATATTAAAGAAACTACAAACTCTCATCTTCTTAATTGACAAAAAAATCAAAGCAACTCCAACAACTGGTTTCTAAAATAATATTACAGGAGTGACATGCCACATGCCATAGACAAATACTTACTTGAAGATAAAGGTTGGGATTTCAAATTCTCTTCCTTGTTAACTGGAAACAATTTGTTTCCATATTTTATATTTTATTTTCACTGTGTGCCAACTGTGTTGCATTATGTTGAAATTTTAATTATTATGTTGAGCAATTTATTTGAACAAATTGCTGCATTAAATTATCGACCAGGGAAACTCGTGAGCTTTTGATGGTGCCAGCAATATATATGCAGGAGTAGGCAACTAACTCTATGTCTAACTAAATTGTTTATGATTCAATATAATATGCAAGGGAAGAGGCTCCTAACTTAGGAGGTCCTGGTTGTCCTTCCCTATAGTATCATAGAGAAATCATTCATAAAACCAGAAACTTGAAATAAAGACAAGGCTATTCAAAAGCTGAAAGTAATATATTCTATAACTCTAACTCAATTAGTTTACAAAGAGGAATAATATTGAAATGGTTCTTGACTCAAGAAATCCACTTTCACCTCAATTACCACTTAATGAATCAGAGATTAAAACCAAGAACTTAAGATGGATAAATTAGTAATGAAAGAAGCTCTTAACTTAAGAGACATGTAAAGTATTCCATTATAATTCATTCATCAATCACACTAAATCATAAACATCTAGAAATGAAATGAGCAAAATCTAATATGAAATAAAATGTTTCTCTCATCCTTTTAGAGTGAGCGCAATTCTCTTAAGAACAAGACAATTTATTCCATATACTACATTAAGGAAACCTATATCTAAAACTACAGAAATTCCATAAACACAATTTACATCTAAAACTACATAATGAAAATATATGAAAAATGAAGCTTTATTCTATTCCATTATCAATTTGATACAATGCTCTAAGAGTCCTCCCTTTGGAATGGAGGAGGTACTCCTATTTATACAATGAGAGGAGTAACAAACTCATAATGATCATCCACTAATATCTCTAACCATCTAGACACATAACCCTATCCTCCATGATCTCCTCCATAATCTTTTCCATGAGGTTTATCTTCTTAAATTCGAATTTGATCATCCAAGGCCACATAAAGGTGTCTTGGAAGCTTACTTTGTGCCTACACATGTCAACAAACTCATGCTAATTGTTAGGTATAAGTATAAGCATATTATTTTCTAAGTTTTAGCCATAAATTCACTTTAAAATATTAAGAATTAATAAACTTTGGAAAAACATAGTTATGACACAATAATGAAGTGAATGTAATGATATGGAGGTGGAATGGAGGTGACATGAAGCTAAAATGTGAAGATATTGATGAATAATGGAGTGAAAATAGGGACTATTTTGAGGCCTAACATACCCCCAAACTGAAGGTATTGCATGTCCTCATGCAATCTATTACATTACTTTTTGGTACTTGAGCTTTGGCTTAAATTCTGCATGAGATCATTTACTTAACTTTTGCAAAGCGTTATTTTGATGAACTACAACTTGGTTGGTTCTTGTGTTTCAACCATATTTTGTTTGTTGCGTTCATTGTATGATCTTTGCATAATGATAATGTGCTTTTTATGGCAGAGTATTTTTGTTGGAATGCATCATGGTTGGTTCTTGTGTAACAACCATGATTATATTGGCATCCAATTAACTTTTAAATACTTTAGACAAAGCCATTTGTATGCTCATGTAATAGTAAATATATTTTGAAGGTAAGTGGGTTTAAAATGTGATATATAACTGTGGATATGAATGTGACAAAGCATGTATGTAAATGTATCCTTCCCATTAAACGGATGGCTTTGGCAATGAAAGGAAAGGAAGTGAAGTGTTTTTTTTTTTCCAAAAATTATTATTCTAACATTTCAAGGAATTTAATGGTTAAAAGTTAGAAAATAGCATACCTTAACTTACCCTTCCAAAAATAGGTGAGAGTCGTGCATGTGTGACTGCAAACTGTTGTGAAAATGGTGGATGAAAGATGGATCTGTATTGTCGTATCAGCTGCTGGATCCGCTGCTACTAGATGAAAAATATGAGGAGTCTGCTGAACATGGCTGAAAGTTGTATCTGCTGCTGGATGATGAATCCGATGAGTTTGCTGAATATGGCTGAAAATCTATAAGGCTTGGAAGGTATACAAAATATAGACGTTACATTTTCCTCCCAGCCTTATTTATTGACTTGTCCTCAAGTGAAATACAATGAATACCATGAATGGAAATACAATGAATGGAAATTGGCTTCATCTGCTGCAAAATATGGGTCTTCAAGTCTTCAACGCTCGATGGCACAAATCTTTCTATGTGATTAAATGTGTCGATGTCGAACATAGCAAGAAGTTGTTGACTTAGTGGCCGTTAATGAATGCCCCTAGCCAACACAAGAGCTCCCACCATTGATTCCAATGGGAGTCGGGATGCCTAACACATCTTTGTAGGTACGAATAAATTTGTCGTGGTCGAGTCACCTACAAGATCCAACGAACAAGGGATATTAATGTACTCCCATTGTTCATTGGCAAGAGTACTTGCCATTAAGGCATGCAAGCCTCTAGGTGTTTTTTTTTAATGATACTTAGACTCTAGGACTTTGACTCAAGCAGGGTTTTATTGGCGGGAATGAAAAATGGTATGAAAAGGGAAATGGAAATGGAAAATGGCTTTTATTGATGAGTTAGGGATAGATGAAAGGAAATGCATGGTGAATGAAGAAGAACTCTTGCTATGAAAAATGGATATGGAAATGTCATGCGTTATAGATGTACAATTGATGGGATTCAAAATATTTTCAGAAAGGGAGGTGGAAGGTAATGGTTGTGGAGATGGATTTGTCTTGAGAATTTTTCATGAATTTAGTCTTTGGAAGACTAATTGTCGTCACAATGTAGTCTCCGTAATGATCGCTTTGTCGTCCTGTAACCTGTAAAAAAAACTTGACAAAAAGAAACATAAGTGTGTTCAAGAAGGAATGCGCATTTCCTACATGATTCTTACGCAAAAATTTTATACCAAATAAAACAAATTAAGGACAATCAAAGTGTTGAAATTAACTTAATCATGATATTAAAATCAATCCATTCGTAACCATGAAAAATAATACTCCCTGTCAGATAACTCATGAAATGTGCTTCGCAATTCTGTTTTGTAAAGCATACAAGAACCATGTGATGAGTTTATACCATCTTGATGCTATCGAAATAGAATTGAATCCTCCAATTGATTTTTAAAATTTGTTTCCAAGTGTTCCATTATTTATTTTCAAATCTGCGTGAATTTTGTGAAAAGTGTGTTTATTTTTATTTTTTATTTTTCCCTTGTACCAACTGTTGCGGTTTCATCCAATTCCATTATTCTCTCAATATGCATTTCACCAAAGTTTTTTATGCCAATGTTCTTTACTTTATAAAATGCCAATATTTGCCCCTCAAATCCTTCAAAACAACTACTGTCACAAAACACAATTTTTTTTTTATTTTTATTTTTATTTTTTTTTTAATAAAAATCATAACCTAACAATATATTAATTCAATCATATAACAACAAACATAACAACAATTATATACAACAAATTAAAAAATAATAATAACAAACTACAACTATAACAATTAATACAATTATATCAATATATAATATATTAATATAATTAATATATTAATACATTAATATATTAATACAAATATAACAAACCTTAAATAACAAACATAGACATCAACTTATAACAAATTACAATTAACAAAAGAAAAATAAAAAAATAAAAATTTACAACTATATTAATATAATTATAACAATATATTAATATATTAATATAATTAATATATTAATATATTAATATATTAATATAATTAATATATTAATATAATTAATATATTAATATATTAATACAATCATAGCAAATCAAATATTAACTATAAAAAGAAATTATAACAAATACAAATCAAAACAAATCAACATTAACTAAAAATATAAATATGAATCAAAACAAATAAAAAAAACATAACATATAACATTAAATACAAAACAAATTAAAACTAAAAATTCAAACAAACCAAAAGAAATGGAAAAAAAACGGATCTGGGCGCAATATGTTAAATTGTGATTGAAAGAACCTCAATTTTCTCCTAAATCGCTGCAAATTTCAGGAAATTTCTCACGAGTCACCTAATTACCCCCGTTCTGGAAAAAACCCATGTCTCAGTTTTTTTAATTCATCTTAGTTTGCTCAGAAAATCCATTTTAAAATCGCGTGTTGAAACTGATGCGATTTCGTGAAGCTTTTGGCAATAGAAATCAATTGCTGTGCATGATAATGGAGTCCAGCATACGAAGGTAAAGAATTTAAGGAATGAAATAAAGCTTTTGATCTATATTTGATTGTCATTCACGCCAACAACTTGACAATGTGTTTACAATGAAAGAGCAAATTCAGAGTTGTGATTTTTTTTTTTTTTTTTTTTTTTGTGAGAACTAATCAACTCTTAAGGCAATTACCCACTATTTACTGCATCCATTCTACTCCACCCAGCTTTTCTTATTGGAGGATTTCAGTCTCCAGTTAAGGTCGGTACGCAGATCAATTTTTCAGCAAGAGTTTTTTTATTTGAATAAATCAATTGATTTTCTGATCTTCCTGATCGCACGAAGCGCAGGAAGAGAGCATACTCATCGCTTGATTTGTTTTTATTTATGCAAGGGGGTGTTTTTGAAATGACGAAATTTAAAACTAGCTAAACATTAAAACATCAGAAAATTCAAACTTAAACTCCTTTGCGAAGATCCTGCTGTCACCAGGGTTCACAAATTATTTTGTCTAAAGAAAAATGCTAGTACTAAATTAAATTTATAATGCCTAATCCCTTAGCACCATCCCCGGCAACGGCGCCAAAATGTTGGGCAATTTATTTGAACAAATTGCTGCATTAAATTATCGACCAGGGAAACTCGTGAGCTTGTGATGGTGCAAGCAATATATATGCAGGAGTAGGCAACTAACTCTATGTCTAACTAAATTGTTTATGATTCAATATAATATGCAAGGGAAGTTCTCAGATAAGCAGGCTCCTAAATTAGGAGGTCCTGGTTGTCCTTCCCTACAGTATCATAGAGAAATCATTCATAAAACCAGAAACTTGAAATAAAGACAAGGCTATTCAAAAGCTGAAAGTAATATATTCTATAACTCTAACTCAATTAGTTTAAAAAGAGGAATAATATTGAAATGGTTCTTGACTCGAGAAATCCACTTTCACCTCAATTACCACTTAATGAATCAGAGATTAAAACCAAGAACTTAAGATGGATAAATTATTAATGAAAGAAGCTCTTAACTTAAGAGACATGTAAAGTATTCCATTATAATTCATTCATCAATCACACACAAATCCTTAAACATCTAAGAAATGAAATGAAACAAAATCTAATATGAAATAAAATGTTTCTCTCATCCTTTTAGAGTGAGCTCAATTCTCTTAAGAACAAGACAATTTATTCCATATACTACATTAAGGAAACCTATATCTAAAACTAAAGAAATTCCATAAACACAATTTACATCTAAAACTACATAATGGAAATATATGAAAAATGAAGCTTTATTCTATTCCATTATCAATTGGATACAATGCTCTAAGAGTCCTCCCCTTGGAATGGAGGAGGTACTCCTATTTATACAATGAGAGGAGTAACAAACTCATAATGATCATCCTCTAATATCTCTAACCATCTAGACACATAACCCTATCCTCCATGATCTCCTCCATAATCTTTTCCATGAGGTTTATCTTCTTAAATTCGAATTTGATCATCCAAGGCCCCATAAAGGTGTCTTGGAAGCTTCCTTTGTGCCTACACATGTCAACAAACTCATGCTAATTGTTAGGTATAAGTATAAGCATATTATTTTCTAAGTTTTAGCCATAAATTCACTTTAAAATATTAAGAATTAATAAACTTTGGAAAAACATAGTTATGACCCAATAATGAGGTGAATGTAATGATATGGAGGTGGAATGGAGGTGACATGAAGGTAAAATGTGAAGATATTGATGAATAATGGAGTGAAAATAGAGACTATTTTGAGGCCCAACACTCGAGCTGTAGCATAAAATGTGAGTTGATTTTATAAATAATATAAATTTAATAATATTTTATTTATTATTCTAGAATTTGAGATGCATACAATTAATATTAAACTAGAACAACAACATAAAATTATTTGAATAATTTTGAATTATACATATTTAATAATATTACATTTAATATTGTATAAATTGAAATATGTATATATATATATATAACTGCAACCTTTATATATGAAAGAAATATTAAAGAAACTACAAACTCTCATCTTCTTAATTGACAAAAAAATCAAAGCAACTCCAACAACTGGTTTCTAAAATAATATTACAGGAGTGACATGCCACATGCCATAGACAAATACTTACTTGAAGATAAAGGTTGGGATTTCAAATTCTCTTCCTTGTTAACTGGAAACAATTTGTTTCCATATTTTATATTTTATTTTCACTGTGTGCCAACTGTGTTGCATTATGTTGAAATTTTAATTATTATGTTGAAATTTCATTTATATATCTATAAATGGTTAGGATTTGAATTATGCCTTAAATTTATTTTTGATTGGTTAAGGGTTCAATTATTTTTAGATGTAAGGAAACATGTTAATAGCCCAAGACCTAAAGACATTGGGTGGTAGTGAAACCTTGTTGCCTTAGGGACCATTGCTCCCTTAGGAACCACTAGCGATTGGCCTAGTTTTCCTAGAGTTATAGTGATGATTCAACCTACATTTAGGATAACAATGAGTAATGGTTGTCTCCACTGTTGATTTGTCAATGTTTTTTTCTAGTGCATAATAATCAATGCAGAGTCTTCAGGTCCTATCCTTCTTTTGTACGAGTAAAATTGGGCTCCCACATTAGAGAAATTTGGAGGTAAAAAATGGGTCTCAAAACAAAAATGTACAAAAAAAATCAAATTTATAAGAACCAAATATGATGATGTAAACCAAAAGGGGTGATTTTCCATTTTTGGAGTAGAATGGTAAAAAGATAAAAAAAATTAAAAAAATAAAAAATGCTACTTTTTCAAATCATATTTTCAACTTATCTCCTTACTATTTTACTCAAATTTTGAGTGGGAGCACTCATTGGATTGTTAATTTAATTTTCCATGCAAGGAGTACCCATGTTGAATACTTTCGATGGACCCTACTATACAAAAAGTGTGAAATACATGAAAAAATGTGATCAATGACATTGTTTCATGTATTTCACACTTTTTGTGTAGTAGGGTCCATTAAAAGTATGCAACATTGGTACTCCTTGGATGAAAAATTAAATTATGCATCCAATGAGTTCTCTCACTCGAAATTTGAGTAAAATTGTAGGGAGATAAGTTGAAAATATGAGTTGAAAAAAGTAGTTTTTTCTTTTTTTCCATCCAAAAATTGATGAGGTAATATATTCTTATTTTATTATTTCCACTATTATTTTGTAATATTCCTTAGGATACCAATTTTAGACATAAAAATTTCTCTAATGCAAGGTGAGGAACTTGGTCGAATGTGTCGTTTTTGTAGCAACTCTTAGATTTGTCACTTGATTTCTTCATTTTCCATAAGACAACAGTAGTATATCAGCCCATTGGGTCTAAGTGCTATGGGAGTTAGATCAATCGAATGCTTGAGTTAATAGTGCAAAGGTACCCCTGTGGGTGAGGAGAATATGTCATTTTGTTATTCCATGACCTTATCGACTTTATTCTGATACGTGGAGGAACCCTTCCCGAGGGCCATGGATGTGTCCACTATCATCCCCTTACTTTGAGAGCAAATAAAATAGAACTGAAAATTTTCGGTATGGGAGGTGATCTTACTACATTGCTTAGAAGAGATCAAAGAAATGGTAGTAGGCGGGGCTACCTTTAGTATCCTATATATATTACTACCCAAAGTAATAATACAGTGTGAGGCCTGGACTTATACATAGCTTGACAGTTCCACAAGTATGGTTGGCCTAATAATACATGATAAACAAAAATGGGAGAAACATCGCAAAATACCACATCTGTGAAGGCCTTGATGTTGTAGGGAGGGGATATTGTTATGTTATATGGAGATCTATCCCTTGGTGGAGGCATCCAATGGTGTATGCCTACATGTGTTGTGTTGTTGGTAGGCACAACCGCTTCACGACCTCAGTTGAGATAAGTTTCTTTTTACTTTTGTTGTCGACAATGAACTGCAGTAGATAACCCTTCACCCACATCTATGAGTATAAGAGACACTCACCCTCCTCTGGATCTTCAGGCTCAATCTTCTTGACCTTGGTGGTGGAAATAGTGGCATTAGGTTATGCATCAAACATTTTCCTAACCTTTCCGGGCTCTGAATCCGAGTTGGAACATGAATCTGATTCAAAATATTTTAGCCTAGCCATTAGCGACTACTTTGCAAGACACTCATATGTGTTGTGAGTGGGGTTCTTATGGAGCTCACACCACTTTCCTATGTCTTTCTTCATATTCCTACTATTGTTCTTTGATTATGGCTTTGATGGGTTGTCCTAGGTCATTATTTCCTCGCTTGGTCCTTTTTTATGTGGCTTGGAGGTGCTCTTTCCCTGATTTGGATTTATAGATCCAAAGTTCCGCTTTAAATGTATGCTTTATATTGACATCATATCGATACATCACACCAAGCAAGGAGATGTCAAGAAATCCATTTTTTCCTGGATGTATCTATGCAAAAGACCATGTTACTTGAGTAATATATCGCGCTAATATTCCTTGATACCCAACGTCATGTGTATGGTATGAAAAATATTTATGAACTTTGACACTTCTTGGTCCCTTTCCTGCAATAGTGTGGTCCATTTTATATACTTATCTTCATTGCTCCCGACAGGGTAATATTGTTGCTTGACAACGTCTCAGAAAGAATTCCAGTTGGGTGTGACTAAAATAGTGAGTGTTCCTTCTCTTCCCTCTTCTCACAGTAGGTTTCCCACCAATCCTTGACATGGGGGGCGACTTGAGGAGTGCAAAAGAAGTATTTTCCCTATTGGAAAAATTATGGACCGAAAATTAACCTTCCAATAGATTTAATCATCTATCTGTGACATATGTGTCTATCTGGCCTTCAAATATAGGAATGTCAAAGTTAACTTATAGCTTAAAGGGGGTGGTGCCTTTGAAAGGAATGTTAGATGAAGATGATTTTCCCACTTGAAACTGCCAAATGATATGGAAAAAAATATCTATCATCTTGTTCCTTTGTCGCTTAAGGGCTTATTTGAGAAATAGTTTGATAGAATCTCTTGCTCCCTTGTTTTTCTTTTCTTCCGCCACTGGAGGCCATCGGGTTTGATGAGGCCAGACTTGCAAGGGCTCAACTAGGTCAAGTCCCAAATCCTTATACTTCGACCTCGTTGGGGACATGCACAAAGAAACATAGAAAGAGAAGACTACTCTGATACCACTAACCTGGATTTATGCAGGAAAAAAATGAAATATAGATTTAAAAATAAACACATAGCTACAATGAAAACTGAACTTCAATTAATTAATAATAAATAATGAATATTGTTTACATGTAAGATGGAAAAAAACTAGCTCGAGGCATGTCAGCTTATCTCTAAGAAAATATTTGACGGCTACATGCCTTCTAAACTATGTTACAATGAGGCTCAAAGGCCTTTTTATTATTGAGAGATAATGGAAAACACTAAAAATCCAAAAACATAACCCTATGAGATAAAACACCAAAAGTTTGTGGGCCCCATTCGGATTAGCTATAACCGAAAATTCTCGGGGTCACTTGGGCATGATTTTGTTTTCCACACATGATACCTCGTTAGAAATATATATCCGAAGACAAAAAAATTGCATCGTAAACATGGCATTGTTTCCCAAAAAAACATCGTTTAAGGCCTCAAAATAGCTCTAGAAGTTCAAGTTCCAAAAAAATACCACAAATAGAAAGTTGAGCTAGAATTAAGTAAACTAAAAGGAAACAATGTTGGGGGTCCAAGTGGAATAGGCAGGTGGTCACAAATATCCACCTAGATCAACATATTTATGAGTTCAAAACCTGATTAACTTACAACTTAATAAATATCGAATTGATGTCCATCAATTTATGATCTAGCAACCTACATGTTGGGGATGACTCTCCACCCAACCATAGGCTTAGTTTCACAATGTATTCTTATAACTAGCTACACCAAGCTCTCAATCAACTACCTTTTCTAATGAATCCTGCTTATCTTACAAATTCTTGTAGGAAAATAATACTTCACAAATTTATTATCTTTCAATAATTAGAACAACTCATTTGATAAATGAAAAAAAAACATGCTCATAATCCATGTGTTGTTATGCAATTTTAATTTTTATCTTAAGTTATAATGTATGTGGTTGTGAAAGTTTTCATAAAAGTCAAGAGCTACAACCGAAATCCGATACCATATGTATAAATTTCAAATATAATTATGCACAATTTCTATACAAAAGTTTAAACTATTAGTTGACAAACATATAAAATATTTCATTGATAATTACACATCTATCATCGTAGTGGATCATGAGAACATACTTCTAATTTGAAAACTTGATTAAATTACAACTTAATAAAGATCAAATTGATGTCCATCCATCAACTTCTGATCCAACAACCTACATGTTGGGGGTGACTCTCCACCCTACTATAGGGTTAGTTTCACTATGTCTTTTTATAACTTGCTACACCATCGTCTCAATCAACTACCTCTGCCAATGAATCCCCTTATTTTACAAATTATCATACGAAAATAATGCCTCACATATTTATTCTCATTCATTAATTAGAAAAACTCATTTCATAAATTGAAAGAAACTGTTCATGAACATAATCTATTTGTTCTTATGCAATTTTTATTTTTATATTAAGTTTTTTCTTAACGTAGTTTTTTCCATAAATGTACTCATACTTATTTTACTTTTTTAATAATTGACTTTTTCCGTAAGTTTGCTTTTACATTTGTTTTTTTTAATAACAAAAATATTTTTTTCACTTTATTATTTTATTTATAAATTAGTTATGTTTCTCACTTTTTCTTTTATTATTATTATATGAGTGTTATATCATTATTATTATGAATTATAAAAATAATTAGTATATGAGTTAAATACAAATATTTTAAAAATTATGTGATAATATTTTTAAACATAGAAATTTACTTTCATTTTAAATTTTTAATTTATAAATAAGTTTTGTTATAATACCATGAATCAATATCTTAATTTACTAATACCACATATTAGAAAACCATAATTTATATTCATATAATATTTATCAGTTAATTAATAATTTTAATTAAAATAAATAAATAAAATATAATTATTAAGAATATTCTAAAAAATAAATCTTTACCATCTCTTTAATAATTATTAATATTTAAATTCAAATTCTAACTTTATTTTAAAATAGTATCATTATTTTGATAAAAAAAAAAAAAAATTATTTAAAAAATACCAAATCATTACTTTAACTAATATTGTTTTAATGAAATTAAGGTACGGTAATAACTTGAGTAGCCTGTTTTAATAGTTCTAAGAAGATATAATTAAAATTGAGTTTTCTATATTAAATTTTATTATTTAGTTGGTAATTAGGTGGGGTTTGTGTTTGTATGATATGAGATTGATCTTTTACGACCGTCACTGTAACTCTTTAGTGGGAAATAAAGTAAGTATCATTTGTTATCTGCATGATATGGAATTGTTTTTTAATGCTATTATTATAATTTTTATATGGAAGTTAAGGAGAAAGAAATCAATAAAATTAAAAAAAAAAAAAATTATTATGCTAAGAATGTTGTACATATTCACATAAATTCTATGTCATATATATCATATTAATAGTTATAGTTATCACTATAACTTTTAGGTGGAGATAAAGTAAGTAGAATCTTGTATTTGCATGATAGGCATGACATGGAATTGTTTTTCAAGGTTATTACTATAATTTTTAGTTGGAAGTCAAGTAGGTAAGACACTAATAAAGTTTAAAAGAAATTGAAATATTGTAAGGCAAGGAACGTTGTATCTATTTATATATATATATATATATATATAATTTTTAAATAAAAAAATTTAAGAGGTATATTGTTTTGAAAAAATCACTGTTATATAATTTATTTTATATTTTGAAAATAAAAAAATTTAAAAGGGACATCTTTAATTCATTGTGATAAAATTCAACAAGTATGTTTCTCAATCTCCTGGAGTGTTAGGTCTTGCTAATGCATAAATTTCTAATATGGCTTATGGGCTCTTGAATATACTCTTGGTGTTATAATGGTAGTTGTTAAACATGATTTTGTTACGAATTCACCATGATAAATATATATGTATATATAAATTTTTAAATGAATAAATCAATTTTATTATTTAATTTTCTAAATTTTGTAATAAACCAATTACCTAAAAATACTTTTAAAAACATATGAATGTGCATTATTTCGTCAAATTACATTGAAAGTGCATTATTTGGCTATATTTTTGCAGTTTTAACAACAAAGTTTCAGGAAAATGCATAATATTTATATTTTTACATAAATTCAAAAATAATTTTTGAATTTTCAATAAATACGCATTGGCTAAGGAACCTCTAATGGTACATAATTCCCTTGATGGAGGGTGTTTTATATTTGGGTTTTTCCATTGCTTGATTATTCATTTTAAAATTAAAATAAAAGTGATTTTTTGAGTATCATTTTGTTGGTGAGTGCTCTCACACTAATACTCTTCTTACTATGCTCAATGCTGTGAGAATTGACGCATTTCCATGACGTCGTTATGTTAGTGCTCTGCTTAATGATGTGAGAATTGATGTGGTTTTTGGTTGTTTGCATAGGCCCCGGGGGATGAAAAAATGTCGAATTAATATTATTATATTTCCTTGTGCAGTGCACAGAGTATGTGCAGGATAACTGGGGCCCTTTGCATAGTGAGTGTTGTGACATTGTTCAATGATGCAGTAGTTGGTACAATTTCATTGTGAAATTTTTTTATTGTTTGGAGAACGTAGTATGTGCGGGAGAATTTGGGTCCTTTGCATAAATGAGGGTGATCTGTCACTCAGGGGAGTGCAGAGGGAGCTAGTATCAATTTTGTAATAATTATTGCAATTGTTAGACTGTAAAAGCTACTCTTATTATGCAATATTAAATCAATTGTGTTTTAAATTTGTGTGGCATGTGGTTGCAAGAAACTATTATGTTAGTGCTTTTCTCAATGATATGAGAATTAATGTGGTTGTAGGTTTTTTGCATAGCCCCTCGAGTGGGGCGTGCGGCTGAACAAATCTTCAATTAATATTATTATGTTTCATTGTGGGGGGACAAAGTATGTGTGGGAGAAATAAATTGTATTTCCAATCCATGAGAAGAATAAGTGTTATGCTATAAAATGAAGTGAGTCAATTCAATCTTTCAATTGAAAGGGGATTACATGTTCTGCAATATCATTTGTAAATCTCACCCAGTATGAAAATTCCTTAATGTTAGTTGAGTTCCTCGTTCCCCAAATGTGTGGAAAGATTTTTGTGCAAGGTTTATTAAAATACTAAATATAGAAATCTCTTTTTTAATTATTATTTAGAAACATATTTCACAACTATGAAAATATTTGTGCGGAGGAAGCTGCATGAAGGTGGTTGTGCAGAGCTGGCCGTTGGGGCCCTTGTTTTTGTTTAGTTTTGAAGTCTTGGCCAAGACACTTTGAGTTTTGACCCTTTTTGAGTTGCAGAATAAATACACATGGCAACCGCGACCGCGCCGCAACTACCAGGAGTTGCGGAGCTACCAAGGCGGCGCGGAAGCACTCGATAGCTGGAGATAGAACAGGAATAAGTGCAGATGAAGGAAACATAGCAGAAAACAGAAAGTGGAACACACAGACATCAGGAGAGAAGCTGGGAGAAGCCGAAGTAAAGACACAAAGGAGCTGATAGTCGCGAGAACGGGTGAATAAATAACAGTCACCCGGCCGAAAAGAAGAGAGAGGAATGTAGGCTGAAGAGGTTGCGAGGCTCGAGACAGGGAAAGACGCGCAAGGCATCTGCGGAGGATTCAGGCTTGTTCTTCATATGGTTTCTTATCTTCTATTCTACCTTTCTGTTCTGAGATTCATCTGTATCAGCTTTGTGAGCTATCAGGAAGAGTGCCATGTAATCATGTATTGGGCCAAGAGATTAATACAATGGAAGGTTGTTGTCTCAATAAGATGTTCATGTGCATGTAATGTGTTTATGTTGGTTTAAAATTTTATCTGCGAATGTCTGAATGCTTATTAAGTGATCTTGCGCATATAACTTTGTATATGAATGGATGCACCGTCTTTCTTTAGTTGCGGGTTTGTTCCTTGCCATTGATCTCCTCCCCTTTTGCATGTGGTTGCGGCACGCCTCAGGTGAGACGCACTGCTCTCCAGAGCAGGGTGAAAATGCCGACGTGTTCCTAAACTACACTGGACCCCTTTGTTGGCCACAACTCTTGAACCTGGGTCTTGTCCGCGAGACCTGACTTCTCGCCAACAAATGGTTCCGTTGCCGGGACCTGCATGTTCTGAGGGGATCTAGATCATGGTATCGAGGATTTTTGAAGGAGCAATACGGCGATGGTGGGATGATCATCTTGACCATTTCATTGCTCAGCAAGTAGAGCTGACCAAGAAAAAGGAGGCGGCGATCAAGGAGCTCGTTCTTTTCTCTGATTCAGCCAGTGATACGTACGAAATTTTCTGGGGAAGGTTCCCTACGGACCTTTACAATTGGTTGCGGAGGTTACGAGCGACGCTGCCCCAAGAAGGCTTGCGGAAGATAAACCGCAGGTGGACGCACGAAGACCTGGTGGCACTACATTGGGTAGACACTGAACTAACCCGTGCAGTGGATTTTTGGGTAAGGACCACATTGGAAGGATACGTTGTGGAGTTTGCTGCTGAGTGCTATCAATCCTTCTCGAAAGCTGAGGCTGGCTTCCACTCAGGGCTAAGGGGAAAGTTGTTGAAGGATATTTCGCTGTGGATCAAAGCTCTGATGGTGGACGAAGGGTTGATTGAATTCCGCAAACCAAGTATGGAAGCGTAAACCTCTCGTACTGGGGGAAGGGTTGAGGGGACCGATGCGGTGTAGAATGTGAAAGTGGGGAGTGGGGAATGGATGCTGAGGCCGCATGCAAATTGCGGGAGTTACGTGCGCATCGGCGGGCACAGATCGCCGATAGGTGGCGAAGAAGGGTAATGCGAGATTTGAAGAGAAGGGAGATCGAGAGGAAAAATCAGAAGGAGGCGCCTCAGAGGACAAGAACCATGGGTTTGGATACCCGGAAAGGAGACGGGACAGCAGCGGAAGTGCAGTGGGTGCGTGGGAGCCCAGCGACGCGAAAAAGAGAAGTAGCGACCAGCGAAGATAATGGAAAGATGCAGCCCGAAGAGAGTTCCGATGATGAATGGCACAGCGTGATGCAGCGAATGTTTCAGGACCAAAAGGCTCCCACCCCTCCAGGCAGCCCCACTTCTCACCTTCTGCATGGCCAGGATCTTGACCTTCCCCTGGTACTGTATCAACCTTTAAGTAATATTTTTATTCAGTTACAAGCATTGAGTCAGTCATACAGTAGTTCAGCAGCGTCGGTAACGCCCGGTAATAGCAGCGTTACTAGTAGTAGTATTTTTCCTAGTGGGACCGTTACGCAACCAGGACCGGGAGGCTTTATCCTGGTTAATTCTCCGCAAGTACACATGGCTGGATCTTTCACCCGGTATCCAGAGTTCTCTGGCCGGGGCAATGATGACGTAGAACAACACTGGTATTTGTGCGAAGCCCTCTGGAGGGCTCGACAGACGCCGGATGCAGGGAAGTTAATAGAATTCCAAACCACGCTCAGAGAAAGGGCTCTGCGTTGGTTCATCAAGTGGTCCGAGGCGCATCCTAACCATGTAATTGCGGACGTGAAGTGGGATTTTGTCTGCGAATTCAAGCTTCCCCAGACAGACCAGCAGGGCCTGTCGGAGCTGTGGGAAATTAAGCAGAAGGAAGGTGAGACCGCGTGGGAATTGATGCGGCGATTCAAGGACGCGATCGGGAAACTCAGCTACCCGATCGATCCAAACCACCAGAGGGACTGGTTCATCAAGGCTCTGCTCCCCTTGACACGAACCCCTCTCACTTAGTAGAAAATTGATCATCTGCAGGACGCTTTGGAGCAGGCCATGAAGATTGAAGCTATGGCGGGCTACCCCCAGGAATATCGGGGGGGGGCGGCCCCGCAAGATCCTTCTTTGATAGGGTTGCAACACCAGATCACCAAATTGACTGAAAAGCTCAAGGAACTTCAGCCGATGAGACCAGCGCGACCGAATGTTTGGTGTACTCATTGCCTAGTCGAGGGCCACGTCGCAACCGAGTGTCCTCGGTTGCGCGGTGCAGGAGCAGGACCCTCAGTCGCAGCAATCCAGGGGGGTCCACCACCAGGGGGTGGCGCGGCGATGAACCCGCAGGGAGTCTACCAGCCGCAACAGACTTATGCAGGGTTCCCACCGCAACCGGGGTCCTCCACCACAGAGTACTGTGAGATTTGCCGGACGATGGGGCATCCTCCTCGGATGTGCCCGATATTACAGAAGTACTCCACGGTCCCGAATAATGTATACTGCGAATTTTGTGTGTCCACGACTCACAATACTAAGCAGTGCAGGGCTCTCGACGCACTTGCGGACCGACTGGACCGTCCCTCCTACAGGGTGAACGAGGCTCCAAGAGGAAGAGGCGGAGGCATGCGGGGAGGCCGCACAGGCGGATGCAGTACAGTAAAATGCTACAACTGTGACCAGGAGGGTCATGTGGCTCGAGAATGTCCCCTTCCGCGATGACCCTGGTGTTCCCAGTGCCGGGTCAACGCCCATGCTACAGAAGACTGTCCGGAGCTCATCAAGAAGTGGGAAGAACGGGCGAGGCAGAGGGGAGCGAATCTGATAAAATCAGAACCGCGCAGCGCCGCAACCCCCGACATGCAGAACGTCGTGATAGTAACGAGGGGCGGAAAGAAGACTGGCGAGGATGCCCACAAGAAGGAGCCAGCGCGAGTGGTTCGGCCGGCATCCCCGAAGAAGTTGATCAGGCCCGAAGTCCAAAAGAAGTATTTCCAGGAGGCAGTTGAGGCATTCGCCCAGTTGCGGAATGAGGGAGGTTTGGAGGAGCCCATGCTGCCGGAATCTGGTGCACAAAACGTCGCAGGTACGGTGGTCGAGGATTGGCTCCGGCTATTCCTCAGGATTGTTGATAACGCTGCGCTACGACAGTAGCTCAAGCATGCTTTGGACGGAGCACTGCAGGGGCGCCCAGAACTCAGAGATCCAGCGGACGCTGCCCCTCAATACGTGCAACGTGTAAAGCAGAACAAGCAACGAACAGGCAAAGAATTCCGGCTTAACACGCAGGTCGCAGGGTTCCAAATCAGCGACACCATGTTGGACTTGGGGTCCGACGTCAACATACTGCCATGAAAGACATGGGAGGCTCTTGGAAGGCCACGGCTAGCCTACTCACCAATCCAACTTAGGATGGCGAACCAGTACTACATTTTACCGATCGGCCGGCTCGAGGGAGTCGAGGTCGACGTTGCGGGGGTGAAGACATACACCGATTTCGAAGTTATTGATATCATGGGCGACAAGGATCCCTATCCGGCCTTACTCGGCATTGATTGGGCTTTTGAGAATTACGCCATCATCGACCTCAAGAAGGAGCTGATGATCTTTGAGGATGGGGAGGTACGGGTCACCCAGCCTCTCGACCCGTATCAGGGCCCGCAATATACAGAAACAGTGGAAAATCGGGAGGATGCTCAGATAATGGACCATCTCTATCAGATGACTGCAGGGAAGCGGGACGATTATATTAACCCGACCGCAACTGGCTCTGTCAGTTGGCGGAGTGTACAGAGCTCGGAGCTCGGATCCGAACTCGCGTGGGAAGACTGGCAGCAAGGGGGATATGAGACCACCACGCGGAGATGTGCCTCCATCGCTCAGGTCCGGTGGGTAGGGACTGAGATCCGCGGATATCCCACATTGGAAAACATGCAAGCAGTCAATACTTTTATTGCCAAGGTGGAAGATCGAGTCCCAGCTGAAAGCCGGATGGCCCTTTTGGATGTGGCCTTGCAGTCAACATCGGCACGATGGTGGAAGAATCACCGCAACACTCTGTTGCGATGGGAGTGTGTGGTGGAGGCTCTGCGGGCACGCTTTAAAGAGGATGAAGGACCCGCCATTACGCTTAAGTATCAGGGAAATTCAGACCCGCGACAGCATTTGCAGGCCTGCGAAGAACGGTGGCGTAGCACCCGGTACCCTGAGGAGCTGTGGGTCCACAGGTTTATCCACTCCCTGGGCACCATTCCCCAGGCCTGGTACCTGGAGGAAGAGAGGAAACGGGAAACCCATTCTTGGCAGGTAGTAGCGGACAAGTTCGTTTTGAGCTTCTTGTTCGAAGGGGAGACGTCGCAGGAATCTCAGGCCCTACAGGCAATCAAGGCGGTCTTGTTTTTCCACCAGCCTGAGCCCGATAAGGGCCCGATTGTGTCACGACCTAAGGTCAGGCACGAGTTGGTTTGTCACCGGATTGATGGCGATCCGGAGGATGATAGTTTGGAGGACCTCAGGCATCTCTATTTTGACGAAAAGGAAGGAGAGCGGAGCATCAATGAAGAGCCGACGACTGAAGGAGTCCATTTACATCCGCTCAAGACAAAAAAACTGAACATTGGAACGGACGAGAAACCTAAGCTCGCAACGGTGGGAGATTACTGGGACGAGGAGACAACAAAAGAAATTTTCAGCCTCCTCTGGGAATACGAAGATTTGTTTCCGTCCTCAGTTGCGGACCTGAAGGGGATCAAGGGGGATCTGGGCGAGATGCGCATCACACTGAAACTGGGGGTCAGGCCGGTGAAGCACCGACCCTACTGGTTGAATCCACGTATCAAAGAGAAGGTCAAGATGGAGATTGACAAGATGCTGGCTGCAGGTCTCATCTTTCCAGTAGAAGAAGCGGAATGGGTGAGTCCGATTGTCATCCAGAACAAGAAGGAAAAAGCGGAGATCCGGGTCTGTGTAGACTACCGGAGCTTGAATAATGCTTGTATCCACGACCCGTTTCCCACTCCCTTCAGCGATGAAGTTCTAGATCATGTCGCGAGAAGCGAAGCTTATTCCTTCACTGATGGGTTTTCGGGCTACCATCAGGTGTGCATCGCCGAGGAAGATAAAGCAAAGACAACATTCACCACTGAGTGGGGATCATTCGCATACCACGTTATGCCGTTTGGTCTGAAGAACGCACCGGTTGTGTTTTCCCAGATTGTCATTGCTGCTTTCCGGGAGTACATTCACAAGTTCCTGGAAGTCTACATGGACGACTGGACTGTTTACAGCCTGCTGTAGAAACACGCCTCTCTGTTGCGTGTTATGTTCGACCGGTGTCGGCAGCTGCAGATTTCCTTGAACTTGAAGAAATGTGTGCCCTCGCAGGCCATTGACCTCTTGGGCACGTTTACGTGGTGTGCGAGCAAGGGGGTGCTGGGCCGATCCTGCGGAAGTCGCGGTCATCGTCCGCGGAAACTTGAGCTTGGTGAAGCCGATTGCGGGCGCTGCTCGGGCACCAGGGTATTCTGAAAGCGGTTTGGTCACGCTACGCAAGGGTCGGCACCTGCGGAGAAAGCGTGCAGAAGTCGAAGCGTTTGAGGTGGACGGCGAAAATAGAAGGCACTTGACACATTGAAGAGGTGGCGGTAACACCCATACTTGTTCATCCCGACTGGGATAAGCAGTTCCATGTCCATATTGATGCGTCCGGAATTTCACTTGGAGCTATATTGGCGCAACCTAGGGAGACGACAGTTGATCACCCCGTGTACTTCGCTAGCCGCGGGTTATCGAATGCGGAGAAAAATTATACCATGTCTGAGCAGGAGGCGTTGGCGATAGTGTACTCCCTCTAGAAGTTCCGCCACTATCTTCTGGGCGGAAAATTTACATTCTTCACGGACCATTCTATATTGAAATATCTGGTGAATAAGCCTGTGTTGGAAGGGAGAATCTGTCGTTGGTTACTACTTTTCCAGGAATTTACAGTTGAGGTGATTTTCAAGCCTAACAGGTTGAATGTTGGTCCTGATCATTTATCCAGGTTGGAGATGGGAGAGAATGAAGGCTCGTTGGACGATCAGCTACCAGACGCTGACCTCTTCCGAGTTGAAGCAGTACCAGATTACCTGGCTGACATTGCCACGTATCTGACCACGGAACAGTGCCCTCAGGATTACACCCCGCTTCAGAAACGCCACCTGGTTGTCTGGGCGGCCGACTACCAATTGATCGCAGGGCAGCTATACAAACTGGGCCTTGATGAGGTGTTTCGCAGGTGTGTTCTCGACCATGAACGGGAAGCGGTGATGTGGGAATGTCACAGTGGTGTTGCGGGAGGGCATGTGGGTGCGAAACCCACCGCAAGGAAGGTGCTTCAAGCTGGCCTGTGGTGGCCGACGGTACATGCTGACTGTAAAGCCTATGTGAAGCATTGCGATGTTTGCCAGCGGACAGGAAGGCCTTCGCACAGGGACGAGCTCCCGCTACACCCAGTCCATGTGTTGCGGCCGTTCGAAAAGTGGGCTGTTGATTTCGTAGGTCCCATCGCACCAATCGCTCGACATTCCAAGGCCCGGTACATCATTACCGCGACGGATTACCTCACGCGGTGGGCTGAGGCAGCAGCGGTACGCGACTGCTCGGCAAAGACCGCTGCCCGGTTCATTTTTTAACACATCATCAGCCGCTTTGGCTGCCCACGGAGTTTGACCAGCGATCAGGGTACGCATTTCATTAATGCCATGGTCAAGTCACTACTGGCCACATTTATGATTCAGCATCATAAAAGCAACCCATACCACCCGTAGGCTAATGGTACGGTGGAAGCATTCAACAAGATTCTCGAAAAGGGCTTGACTAAAATTTGCAATGCTCAGCGCGACGATTGGGACGAGCGCCTCCCAGCGGCATTATGGGCCTACCGGACCACAGTGAAACGTTTGACCAACCAGACACCATTCCAGTTGGTGTATGGCCGGGAAGCTGTGATTCCCGCCGAGTTCACGGTACCCAGTCTTTTGATCGCAATGTCCCTTCAATTCTCAGAAGAGGCATCACTTCGGGAACGCCTCCAGGAGCTACAGGAGCTGGATGAGGCCCGATTCCTCGCGAGTCCTGGAGAAGGTTCGAGGAGAAGGCCGGGCGGGCGCTGGCACGACGCACATCAAGCCAGGCGCCCCAGGTTAACCCAAAGTTCTCTTGTACGACAGCCGGTTCCAGAAGTTTCCAGGCAAGCTCCAGATGCACTGGTTGGGACCGTACTTTGTCATCGAGATCCGCGACTCAGGCGTCGTTCGGTTGGCACAGCTGGACGGCACAGTTCTTCCCGGATGGGTGAATGGCGCACGCTTGAAACCCTACCAGGAGTAGGTACCTTTCACTTTTCATCAATAACTCTCCCAACCGAGAGAACCCGTAGAGTAGCTTAGTCGAATAACTCTCCCGCAACCGGGATGAGCATAGAGAGTCTTTTCCGTTCATAGGCAGTTTGTCAAAATAATTGGTCAGTTGCGGGTACCTCACCGCAACCGACTGTGGTCGGGGCGAGCCAGTCCAGCGTGTCGCCGCGCCAGTCCAGCGTGTTGTTCGCGTAGGATCCGTCCCCGTGCCAGTGTCAGTCTAGGTCATTTCCGTCAGTCCTTTTTGTCAGTCCGTAGGATCGCTCCGATTTGCTTCATAAATTCCCATAAGTAGACAGTAATTGTACCGTCATCATTTTCCATCACCCGCAGTTCCCTCAACCATCGTGTCCGCCCATATTCCCATGACGCCGTCAGCAACTGTCAGATTACATACAGGCACGCGATTGATCGCACGATTATCGCAGCCGCTAAGGATAGCAAGAATTAATTGCCGTTATGGAGTCTCATCAGCTCCGCTCGTGCCAGCGGATGACATAATTTGCATGAAGGCTACCAGACCGAGAATGACGGACCAGTTCAATTTGGAAGTTGCAGCGACTCCAGAGCAATTACAGCCTTCAAACTCACCGCCCTCAGAAGGAAACTCCAGAAGAATCCTCCAAGTCTACCAGCGCCACACCAAGATGCCGAGAGCTCTCCTCTCCGTCCCCGAACCAGTACTGGACAGCCGAATTCACCGCATAGATTCGCTCGTTGGCAAGTATGACAATGCAGCATGTATGGACGCCAACCTGTCCGACCCTGCGGAATTCCCCCACCTCCATCGGCAGACTTACATGGAGCACCATTATATGCCAGGCAGCAGCTCCAACAGTCGGATGCGACCAGAATTCAGGGGCCTACAGCAGTCGTCCTTGATGCATTTGAGGACTCTTCCAGTTTTTGGAACTACGGGACCAGCTCTGCAATGCACCCGGTTCCTTCTCAATCGGATACAGAACGGGTCCCTGTGGCTCAATGAAGAAATTTTGATTCATGCCGAAGACATTCATCGGCTTACAGGGCTATCTCTAAACGGTGCAGATGTCTCCGCTGCTGGCCAGACATCCTCCAAGCGCGCCCGCAAGTCGGGAGACTCAGACCTGTACACCAAGTATGGCACTCGCCGGGGTGGCAAAGGTGCCAAAATTGACTTGATCAACAAACCAGAAATCCGGTTCGCTTGCTACCTGATCGCTAGCAAGACGATGCACCATTACACGAAGGGAGAATGCACCCTGGACACAATTTCCAATGCAGAGCAATGGAGTCCAGCACAACTGTACCTCCTCATTCAGCGGGCGGCCCTAAAAGCCGAATAGATTCACAACGAGCTGGAGCAGCGGTGTGCCGAGCAGCGGAATCAGATCACGGTGCCTACTGAACAGCGCAATCAGTTGCTGCAGGAGAAGACCAACCTCCAGGAGCAGGCCGACATTGCTACTCAGGCGCTCTCCAGCGTATGGCCCGCTGCAAGGGCTTACTATGCCCCACTTCCTGCCAGTATAGAGGAGGACAGTATAGTACTACAGGCTCACCACCTCAGGGAAGTTTTCACTATTGTTTGCAGGGAGAACCAGGAACTACAAGCGGCGTTAGCCGCACGGCCTACCCTTCCAGATCCACCCAGTGTCCATTCAGAACAGGTGATTGCCAAGCAGACGCAGGCAGTCAGTATGCAAGCAACTCTCCATTCCACTGCAGCCGCGGCTTCTGCCCTTCTACGAAGTCTGCAGGAGTGCTCACTCGCGCTAACTGTCAAGACGCAGCCTATCGCTGCCCAGCTACAACAGATTTCCCGGGACATCCAGGCGACCGCGGAACCAGCAAGGTTAGATAAGCTCTATGCCCAGTCGGACGAGCTCGAACTTCACATGCAACAGACTGAGGCCGACTCGGCGGCGGCCAAGCACGTCATCCGGGAAATTCGTTCGCCCATCCGAGCCCGTGCCGACTCCATACACCAGCTGGATGCCAAAGCTGAAGCCTAGCTTGCCACGCTGTTCGGGGCTGACCCGACGACGATAGACGAAGCAGCTGCCACCCGGATCTCTCAAGAAACCGACTTGCTTATGCAGGAATGGCAGCAAGCGGTGGCGGCCTTCACCGAGCTTCGAGATACAGCGCTCCGCCAGGTCCTGGAGTTGGGGCCCTTGTTTGAACAACCAAGTGGCGGAGCACAGCAGGAAAAGGCGCAGGGTGACAGCACAGCAGAACAGAGCACGGGTGCCAGCGGGGCAATGGAGGTAGAAACCGTTATTTGTGATTGACTCGCGGACGAGTCAAGGAATTGTGGTCGGGGCCTGTTGGGGCCCTTGTTTTTGTTTAGTTTTGAAGTCTTGGCCAAGACACTTTGAGTTTTGACCCTTTTTGAGTTGCAGAATAAATACACATGGCAACCGCGACCGCGCCGCAACTACCAGGAGTTGCGGAGCTACCAAGGCGGCGCGGAAGCACTCGATAGCTGGAGATAGAACAGGAATAAGTGCAGATGAAGGAAACACAACAGAAAACAGAAAGTGGAACACGCAGACATCAGGAGAGAAGCTGGGAGAAGCCGAAGTAAAGACACAGAGGAGCTGATAGTCGTGAGAACGGGTGAATAAATAACAGTCACCCGGCCGAAAAGAAGAGAGAGGAATGTAGGCTGAAGAGGTTGCGAGGCTCGAGACAGGGAAAGACGCGTAGGGCGTCTGTGGAGGATTCAGGCTTGTTCTTCATATTGTTTCTTATCTTCTATTCTACCTTTCTGTTCTGAGATTCATCTGTATCAGCTTTGTGAGCTATCAGGAAGAGTGCCATGTAATCATGTATTGGGCCAAGAGATTAATACAATGGAAGGTTGTTGTCTCAATAAGATGTTCATGTGCATGTAATGTGTTTATGCTGGTTTAAAATTTTATTTGCGAATGTCTGAATGCTTATTAAGTGATCTTGTGCATATAACTTTGTATATGAATGGATTCACCGTCTTTCTTTAGTTGCGGGTTTGTTCCTTGCCATTTATCTCCTCCCCTTTTGCATGTGGTTGCGGCACGCCTCGGGTGAGACGCACTGCTCTCCAGAGCAGGGTGAAAATGTCGGCGTGTTCCTAGACTACACCGGACCCCTTTGTTGGCCACAACTCTTGAACCTGGGTCTTGTCCGCGAGACCTGACTTCTCGCCAACACTGGCTACACGCAAATATTTCATTGTTCTAAAAATGGGGTCCTTTGCATAATGAGTATTGTGACACTGATCAATGATGCAGTAATTGGTACAATTTTTCTATCTACAACCTTTAGAGTGGAAACATTTTTTAAGACAACCCTCAATGAGACAAATTAAATTTTCCACTATAACGATGACCTTTAGATTGGAAGCATTCTTTGGAAAATCAACCTTAAACATGAGGGAAACCTTGAGTGAGACAAACTAAATTTGCAACCATGCCATATTCAAATACATTAGCTTGAAGCATCAATAAATATGACATGGTCACCTTAACCTGAAATCATATCCATATGAATTAATGACAAAAAATCGAGTTGTAACATAAATTCTGAGTTGATTTTTTAAATAATATAAATTTAATAATATTGTATTTATTATTCTAGAATTTGAGATACATACAATTTAATGTTAAAATGGAACAATAGCATAAACTTGTGTCAATATTTTTAAATTACATATATTTAATAATATTGCATTTAATGTTATATATATATATATATATGAGAAATAAATATTAAAGCGACTCCAAACTCTCATCTTAATTGAAAAAAAAAGTCTCAAGGAGAACCAACAACTAGTTTTTGAAAAAATATTGTTAGGATATTCCGACACATAGGAAATAGTTAAGAATAACTTATTCTAGTGTAGAGTTAGGTAAAGTGTGTTTCTTTACCATGTAAATTTGTAACTTATAATCCAACGGTGAAGATCTGTAGTGATCTGATAGTTATCTCTCACCTCAGTATTAATGACACTTGATCCATGGCTTAACACCCGATTGGTCCATGATCTCTATTTAAAGAGCATGGAGGGTCATTTGTTTGGTAACTGTTTATGAAAGTAACATATGTAACTTTTATTTTTATATTAATAAATTTCCTGAAGTAGTTGTGTTGGCTCAGGCCGTGGACTGTTTCCCTCTATGAGGGTTTTAACCACGTGATTGTACTGGTGTACTGATTTGTGATATGTTTGTGAGCGGTGACCTTTGGTTCTTGATATAAGGAACTTACCTTGTAAATTCCTACATGGTATCAGAGCTACTTTGAGGGTTGTGTCCGTTGTTCATCAAAATCCGAAGCCGGTTTGACTGCATGTGAATGCCGTTTTGTAGATATACTATTTATGAACATTTTTGGGCTTGGAAAACTGCTCGGTTGTGTCTAGAGCATTTGTTACAGTGAGGAACGCCTTTCGTTTCATGCGAAAAGGTTTCTGGTTGCCCAAGTTATGACAGTTTAGATCTGGAGGTATAAAGCATCTGTTTTGCAGTTATATTTGTTAATAGTTCTGCTTATTTTGGTTCCCTCTTTTTATTTTCGATTTTTAGGTTTTATTTATTTGCCGGATCTATACCCTCTTCTCTTTGTATGCTCTTTTCTGTGCGTTGTGTGAAATCTCAGCAAATTAGAACAAGAAAAATGGATTTTTTTGCTACGTATTCTCTTTCCCCGCGTCTTTGTGTGATCTCGGGAAATCAGAAATAGTGAAAAAAGTGATAGTTGTTGGCAAGGGTATTCGAGAACCTAACATTCTACTGTAAGGCTTTGCATTTCATTTTTTTTTTTTTTTTGGTGCCGGAAAAGGCATGCACACTGAAGAGCAAAAAAAAACAAAAAACAAAAACCCCCCTTCCTCCTTTCATATAATAACGTGATCCTTTTACTATCTCACTTGGTGAGGGGTTAGTTTATGAGAATAGAGGTCTTGGGTTCAAGTCTCCTTCTCAAGCTTCTTTTGCAAAAGGTTTTTGTTAAAAGGGGAAGATTTTTTTTTTTAAAAAGCCGCACTTCATCCCGTTCTCGTAACTATTCGGCATCTACAACTCAGATTTTTCAGAAGGCATAACTTCTTCATCCGGAATCTGTTTTTCGTGCCATTTTTTTTTTAAACGACCTAATGTTTCGAGATCTTTCCATTGGAGTAGTTAGTTTCAGCTTTTCTTAGCTTCAGTTTTTAAAAAAAATGGAAAGTGCATGCCCGGCTATTCTTAACAGCACCAATCATTTCCATTGGCTACCTCACATGGTAGATATACTTAAAAGTAAAGGGATTTATAGAATAGCTACAGGACAAGAAACTAAACCTTCTGATGATGATAAAGCTACTAAATGGGAAAATAAACAAGATCAAGCACGAGGGTTGATAGGAATGTCCATTGCTCAAGATCTTCGATTCAATATCCTTGACATTGACACCCCTGATGAAGCCTTGGAAAAGCTAAAAAAAAAAAATTGGCATTCAAAATCAAATTAGGGACTACCAGCTTGAAAATGAGTTTCTTACTTTGAACCCCAATAATTTCTCCTCCATTAAAGATTTTTTTTCCAAATTTAAGACCCTTAGAATTCTTTTAGAAGGTTGTAAGATCAAAGAGGATGATGGTAGCCTCATCTATTGCATTCTTGCTAAGCTTAGCCTTGCATACTCTGTTTTTGTTTCTGCCTTCCATTCCACCAGAGAAGCCATCATTTCTTTAGGAACCACCTACAAGAATCCCTCTTTTGATGCCTTTTATGATTCTTTGATAAGAGAAAAAGAAAACATTTTACACCTTAGTCTTATCACTACTAGAAATTCTTCTAAGAAAGCCTTAGAAGCCCAACAACAACCATATCAAAAGAATCCCAAGAAGAAATATCCTAAAAATTATGTTCCTAAACCAAACAAGGGCCCTAAGCAATTTCAGCAGCAAACTGAAAAATCAAATCACCAAAATAATAAGGCAAATAAAAAAAAAGGAAGAAGACAGATAGACATTGCAACTTTTGTAATTGGGGTGGCCATATAGAGTCCAAATGTTTTAAGAATATGGAAGCCTTAGAAGCAGTAATGAAGAAGCACAACATCAATTTGGAGCACTCTTCACCTTCATCTTCAGGCATGGCACTTTCTTCTTGTGGTTGTCAAGCATCAAGATCTGGTTATGCATTAAATGTATCTTCTTCTTCTCCTTCTCATGAGTGGCTCATTGGTTCTGGAGCTTCTTACCACATGGCTAAAAATAAATCCATGTTTTCTTCTTTAAATGACTGTAACACCAAACATATTTATGTTAGTGATGATAGATCTCTTAGTGTTGTAGGATCTGGAACCATTCATCTAGATAATGTCCAGTTTAATGATGTCCTATGTGTTCCTACCTTGTCATGCAACCTTCTATCTATTTATCAGATAACTCATTCAGGTGAAGGGAAAATAGTAGAATTCTCACCTCATGATTTTGTAATCAAGGACCTCAAAGATCCTAAGCATATTTTAGCTACTGGCATTGCCGATGATTCCACCAGGTTGTATAAGTTTGATAACTTTGGGTTATCATGTCTTCCCTCTGTTTTTGTTGCTCATAATGATGATGTGATAAAAATTTGGCATGAGCGATTTGGTCACTTAAAATATCACTCTCTTCAAACTCTATCTAAAGAAAATATGGTGACGAGCCTTCCTATGGTATCTTTCCAAGATGGTGTTTGCTTCGGATGTGTAATCAGAAAACATCATCAGGATAGTTTTAACAAACATGCCTCTTGGCATGCTTTAGCCCCTTTTCAGCTTGTGCACAGTGATTTATGTGGTCCACTTCCTGTTGTTTATTTCTCTGGTTGGAAGTACTTCCTAACTTTCATTGATGATTTTTCCAGACGCACTTGGGTATATTTCTTAAAACTCAAGAGTGAATTTTTTAACATGTTCTTGGCCTTTAAGGCCTTTGTTGAGAAACAATATGGACATCAAATTCTTAAGTTAAGATCAGACAATGGCGTAGAATATGTTAACAATAAATTTATCAACTTCTGCACTGAGCATGGCATTCAATTGCAACATATTGTTCCATATACTCCACAACAAAATGGTGTAGCTGAAAGGAAGAATCGCACCTTAAAAGAAATGGCTAATTGTATGCTTCAATATAAAGGACCTAGTCTCAATTTTTGGGTAGAAGGAATTAACTGTTACATAGTAAATCACACTCCTACTAAGGTTTTAAGGAATATAACTCCAGAAAAATCTTGGAGCTCAATCAAACCAAATGTAAGTCACTTTCGTTTTTTTGGAAGTGATGTTTGGGCCCATATTCCAGATGTGAAACATAAAGCCTTAGAACCTAAGAGTGAAAAATGCATTTTTGTTGGATATTATGAAGATGTTAAAGGATATAGACTTCTTCAACCAAAATCCAAAAATATAATCATTAGAAGAGATGTAAAATTTGATGAAAATATATTGGCCTGCGAGCCTAGTTCGGCGGGTGTGCCACCTTTGGCCTGCGAGCCTAATTCGACATATGTACCACCTCTCTCTCTCTCTCTTCTATCCTTAATAGCATTCCTTCTAGCTCAGATGACGACAGCGGGGATGACAATCCTCCTCCACCTCTTGAAATTATTCCTTACACTCCATCGCTTTCAAGATGGGTCCGATCTACTCGGGATGCAGCAGGTTCTCTTGCAGGTGACCCTGCAGATTGATGGCGTACACGTTCTCAGTTAGAAAGAGCCTCTTCCTTATTGGCTCAAGTTTCAAAAAATCCTGATCCAAAAACCTTTGAAGAAGCCTTTGGTCATCCATCTTGGGATGAAGTTTTGAATGAAAAATATCATTCCTTATTGGCGAATGATACTTGGGATCTTGTTCCTCTTCCAAAAGGAAGAAAACTTGTCAGGTACAGATGGGTTTACAAAACAAAGTTTGGACCAGATGGAAAAGTGGATAGACATAAAGCTCGTCTTGTCTCTAAAGGATTTTCACAAGTTGAAGGCATTAATTATACTGAAACCTTCTCCCCTATTGCTAAAATGAATTCTATCTGCCTTGTTCTTTCCCTTGTTGCTTCCCTTAAATGGGAAGTCCATCAAATAGATGTTAAATCTTCCTTCTTACATGGATATTTACATGAAGAAATCTACATGGAATAACCCCCTGGCTTTATCCAAAATGACTCTAGCCTTATTTTTTGCCTTAGGATGTCTCTCTATGGTCTCAAACAAGCTCCTCAGGCTTGGTATGCAAAAATGGATAGGTTTCTATTAGATAGTGGTTTTTCTAGGTGTCATTCTGACAACACTGTCTACACCAAGAAATTGGGTAAGTCCTTCACCATCCTTTTTCTTTATGTTTATGATCTTATCCTTACTGGTAGTGATCCAAACTATATAAACCATGTGAATTCTAGCCTCAAAAAGAAGTTTGAAATGACAGACTTAGGACACTTGCATTATTTCCTTAGTCTTCAAGTCTCACAATCCAAGGAAGGCATTACCCTCTCTCAGTCCAATTATTCCTATGATATTCTACACCACTTTCACATGGAAGACTGTAAGCCAACCCCTTCTCCCTTTCAGTCTGGAGTCAAGCTTTCAGTCACTTGTACTACCCCTGAAGTTGATGCTACCTTATACCATCAACTTGTTGGTAAAATTTTGTATCTAACCCATACCTGTCCTGACCTTTCCTTTGTTGTTGGTCTTGTCACTCGATTTATGCACCAACCTCATGAAAGTCACTGGAAAGCAGCTAAAATAATACTTCGATATATTTGAGGTACATTTCAGTTTGGGATTCATTACAATGCAGGAACATCTCCCTTGTTGATTGGTTTCACTGATTCTGATTGGGTTGGTGACCCTGATGATCGGAAGTCTACTACAGGATATGTATTCACTCTTGGTTCAGGACCTATTACTTGGTCTTGTAAGAAACAAAGTGCCATCTCCCTTTCTTCAACAGAAGCATAATATCGTGGTGCAGTTGAAGCCAACAAGGAAGCCATGTGGCTTCGTCAGATCCTGTCGGAATTTGGTCTTCATCAGCAACATCTAACTACACTTTGGTGTGATAATCAGACTGCCATTCAGTTATGTCAAGATCCAGTTTAGCATCAGCTTATGAAACACATTGAACTCCACATACACTTCATCAGAAAGCTCATTCATGATCGTGTTATTGAAGTGCAGTATTTTCCAACCAATGATCAAGTAGCCGATATCTTTACAAAGGCTCTCATAGAAGCGAAGTTTACCAAACTTCGATCCATGCTTGGAGTTCAGGAAAGTTGTCATTAAGGGGGGATAGGCTCTAATGCCTCCTTCCTTCTCCTATTGTGTCACTTTTTTAAATCCCTCAATCCTATCCCAATTTGTTCTTAAGGGGGGATGTTAGAATATTTCAACAAATAGGAAATAGGCTCCTTTTGTGTCACCTTTATAAATCCTTCAATCCTATCCCAGGTTGTTCTTAAGGGGGGATGTTAGGATATTCTGACACATAGGAAATAGCTAAGAATAACTTAGTCTAGTGTAGAGTTAGGTAAAGTGTGTTTATTTACCATGTACATTTGTAACTTATAATCTGACGGTCAAAATTTGTAGTGATCCGATGGTTATCTCTCACCTCGGTATTAACGACACTTGATCCGTGGCTTAACACCTGATTGGTCCATGATCTCTATTTAAAGGGCATGGAGGGTCATTTTTTGGGTAACCGTTTATGAGAGAAACATATGTAACTTTTTTTTTATATTAATAAATTTCCTGAAGTGGCCGCGTTGGCTCAGGCCATGGACTGTTTCCCTCTTTGAGGGTTTTAACCACGTGATTATACTGGTGTATTGATTTGTGATCTGTTTGTGAGCGGTGACCTTTGGTTCTTGATCTAAGGAACTTACCCTGTAAATTCCTACAAATATTACATGAGTGACATGACGTGGATAAATACTTAAGTGAAGATAAAGGTTGGGATTTCAAATCTTCCTCCTAGTTAAATGAAAATTACTTTTGATTGGTTAAAAGCTAGATTTTTTTATGTAAGGTGATGCAGGAGCATCAAGGCCATTTTTCATTTGTAAATATGTTAGAAAAGGGGGGTGTGACATTTTTAATACTTTATTAATTAATTTGTTATTTTTAATAAAATAGGAGATAATTATGAAAAGTGAGGATTATGTAAATATTCTTTTATTAAATAAAAGGATATGGGAGAAATAGTTTAGGAGCAAAATTAGAGATTAGGAATTCTATGTATGGGACTTTGTTGAGTCCACACCTAAAATATAGATTAGTTGAGGATTAGGTGGAGAGATATTTTGAGTGAATTAAATGCATTATCTATGTATAAATATGAGTGGTTTTTGAGAAGAAAGGACACTTGAATGGTTGAAGAGAGAGTGAGGGTGTGAGTAGGAAGCAGGTTTCTACTTGGAGGCCTTCAGGCAGTTTGTAAAGGGCCATCGATCTTGAATATCTGGCAAAAACAAGAGTTGTAAGTAATTGTGTTTTGTTTCAGATTATATATGTTTTGGTTGATTGGGAAATTTCTTATTAGATTTGTAATTGAGAGTTGAATCATGCGCTTTAGCTGAGTCTTTATGAATGATTGAAATCCATAATAAAGAAGTGAAATGATGAATCTGTGGTAAGAGACTTGTTGGCGTCGATTTGTGATAACTATTCGTGTTGAAACCCAATTTGTGGAAATTTAATGATGTTGGGTGGAATTGAATATAAATAGTGTCAAATCTCTGCGTAAATGGTGGCTGTAGTTTTTGTGTTGAACCAGCTCTATAATCGATTGCCATAATCATTATTTGTTAGCGCCAAAGCAATAAGATATAATCCTGTGCATAGCTGAATTCAATTTGTGTGAATATGTTTGGGTTTAAATAATCCTTGTGAGATTGCTCTGCACACAAATTAGAGAATCGATATTATCAATGGAGAATTTGGATGCGATGTTCTGTGTGGATCGATATTATAATTGTTAATTGCAGAAATCGATTAAGTGTGTTGGGTAAATCGATGGGGTTTATATCGGTTTGTAGCTTGTTGGAAGTGTTGAACAAGGCGCAGGTTCAATGGCAACATGTGCAGTGGAAACAAAAATCCGGTTTGAATTCATTTACTCTGTAGAAGTTTTATGGTGATTTGAATATTTTTGTGTTGAATCGATGGAGCAAAAAGGCGTGGAGTGAAAACGTTGATAATGACAGCGTTTATTTTAAAAAAAATTGTGGATCAAAGTGAAGGAGAATGCGTCATGAAGACTGAAGTTGGAATGTTCTGTTAAGCGAATCCAGAGGATGGAGATTGTAAACCAGTGAAGCAGTTTGTCGAAGGCAGAGTAGGTAACACAGTCTGGGATCGATTGTCAATTGTTTTGATTGTCAGTCAAATTAAAAAATCGTTGTAAAGAAAATAAATTGATGTGGATGCGTTGAAATAGAGGAATAAGTTGTTGAAGAACACTATGACAGTCATCATTTCTTACAGTATGTTGGATCTGGAGTGAAGCAGATCAAACTCTGCGCTGAAGGTCAAGGACGGAATTACAAATGCTGTTGAATGAAATTGATTTGAAAATCAAATGCAGAGCGGTATATTCATGATTTAATTGCATCATCGAGATGATAAGGGCCGGTCATTCTATTGACTGGAAAGTTGGAGCAATTCGAAGAAATGAAAAGTCATCGTGCAACACGATGAGAGCATGCTGAGCAGAATGGCAAAGGTCAATAACATGTTCATGATTGAATTGTTTATAATTTGAAACAGGTAAAGGCGAATAGAAGGGCGCACACTGCATACAGGGGCGATATTTTGAGAAATCGCTGAGGACTCGATTGGTGATTAAGTGGGAATGAGAAATTCCGTATGGGGTTGAATCAAATGCTGAAGCACTGTATTAAAAAGATGTTGTTTATACATGGATTAAAAAACAGTCAAAATCCGTTGAGGTTTAACAAGGCGAAAGGCCGATATAATTAATATCAATCATTCCTATTGGCATTTAGTTTTGAATGTGTGAGGTGAGTTTCAATGCTATTTGAAGTGTGGGACTGATGTTGGATTGAGTGTGTTGAGATTACATTTATTTGAAATTTAATCCCATGAAGAGTTTAAATTATTGGGTTTATGGTTTTGAAACATATGATTTAAATGTTTCCGCATTCAAATGATAACTTGTGAATTTGCCAGGAATTGAAAGATAAGCTTCCACATAATAGTTGAGAGTGCCAGTGGGTGAAAATTATCCTAGATTGAAGTTTTATTGGGCGGTTATGATGATGCATTTTTATATGCACAGAATTGGGAAGATTCTGGGGCTTGCAGGCCCTGCCTGTATCATTTTTGGTATCGGAGCTTGGCTCTGTTGGAATTAAAGATGTTTGTTTTTCTGAATGAGAACAGAAGGTTTTGTTGAGAACTGAAATGTATTTTTGAATGTGTGATGAATGATTGAAAGGAAGATCAGATTTTTTAAATTTGATATGCAAGCTACACAAATGCAGTGAACAGGATGGCAAAAATGAAGAGAGGACAAGATCATGCAAGATCTTAAAGGTGAGATGATTTTCTGATTTGAAATTTATGATTAAAGTTTATGGTTGCAGATAAGATGATGGCAGTGAACCTGACATTCAGCTAAAGGCTGGATAGGGAGGACAATTGTAGTGTCCTGAAGAAGAAGGTGAGTTGAAGAGATGGCCTGGAGAGAGCAGAGAGAGCGCTCAAGAGGTTCCAGAGGCAGTGAACTAGTACTTTCCAAAAGACTGAGTGAGAAGAGCTTGGTGAGGTAAGTGGCAGCAGAAGAGATTGTTGTCGTAGAGGCTAGTGCAACTCATGGTGAATGAGAAACTCATGGAGAAAATGATTATGGAGAATCAAAGAAGAGGTTCAGAGAAATGCCACAGAGGTGAGATGACTGATGAAGTCAGAGAAAGAGAGATTACAGTAATGAAGGTACAATTGCAGGTACTAGAAGAATGGCTGCAAGAGCAGGAAAACCAGAATAGAGGATGGATCTTTCCACTAAAGGGAAAGAGAGTGATTTGGAAACCATTGTAGGTGAAGTTGAGGCAAAGTGTGATTGCCTTATTGAAGAAAGGACTTAGAGTTCTTGAGCCAGAGATGGAATTTGAAGATTCCACATGCAGATTTGTTCAAAGGGAAGTAGCAGTCAAGACAGAAAAGTTTTGTAGTTTTAAAACTAATGAGTTGTGTATGTTTGCAGGTACAATACAGGGAGATGAGCAAGCTTTAGAGTTTGTTCAAGAAGAGTTGAATCTGAAATATATTCAGATCGATGCTGAGATAGCGAGATCTCAGGAGGAAATGAAGACAGAGGAGTCTAATCGAAATATTGGTGCAGAAAGAGAAGGACCAGCTGATGATGGGTCAAGAGCTGGTCAAGGTATGGAAAATTGTGTGAAGTATTGCCAGAGGAAGCTTGAGCAGATGATGGATGTACAATTGAGATGTATGCAACTCAGAGCAGCTGAGTTGGAAGAGGAGGTTTCCATTGATGAAACATAGGAGGAAATCGTTGATGATTTCTTGAGTTATTGGGTAGATCCAGATCAGCTGGATAATGTGAACTCTTGTATTTTTGTAGCTGATAATTGTGATGTGGTTACAGGTGTTGAGGAGGATGCGCAATCTTGTGAAGCTGTCGCAAGCATGGAAAATAATCTTTCAGGAGATAAGTACTTTGAAGAAGAAAGCAGGGATGCTTTTGCTGTTACAGCACAGGAAGTTCATGTGAATGAAGAAGAGGATCAGCTGGAAGAGCTAGTATCTGAACTGACAGTTGAGACTGTTGAAACTTGTAGTTTTCAAACTGACAAGTTGTGTGTGAATGAAGGGACTGTAAGTGATGATGATATGCTTCAGCAATGCCACAGAGAAATTGCATTGTTTGAATATTTGTTGGAGAATTCAGAGTATGATAGGGAGATTGCAGCAGAAGGCGGAGTTTAGTACAGTGAATGAGAGCAGGAAGACATCATGGAGACGGATGATGTGAGAGAAAGAATGGTTGACAGTATTGAGAATTCTTCAGAGGATTCTTTGGGAAGTTTGGATCAGCATACTGATGTGCTGATAGTGGAGGAGAATTCAGAACATCATACTGAAGTACTGGCAAAGGAGGATAAGGCACCGATGCCTTATGATTTTTGTTCTAACAAGTGTTTTGTGAATGCAGGTATTGTTGCAGAACATTTGACTCAGTTGAGCAGTCAAACGAAGGGAGAAGAAGTTTTATGTTTCAGAAGACAAGAGGGCATGGATGATCGAGTGGCGGTCAGAACAGAAAAAAGCATAGAAGCAAGAAGTCAGCAAGTGACAGTACAGATAGAGAGAGTAAAAACTGAGCAAGTCGTCTTAGCTCAGCAGATAGCAAGAAATCAACAGCCGGGAGATTTATTGGACCGAGAGATTGAAAGCATTAGAAGATTGATGATGAAAGTATCCCGGAAGAGGCCAGCAGCAGTAAAACAAAGTAGAAGCAGCAAAAGAAAGACAGCAGAAGATTGTGAAAGCCTAGAAAGTGGGGCGATGCAGCATAAAGTGTGGAAACCTAGAGAAAAACATTAGATAGGAGCAGCGACAAGTGGAAATTTGCAGCACAAGATATGGGATTCAGGCATACACAGATCCGAACACATGATCAGGCGATCATGATTATTTTAACGTTGGGAGTCTGATGCAGGAGCATCAAGGCCATTTTTCATTTGTAAATATGTTAGAAAAGGGGGGTGTGACATTTTTAATATTTTATTAATTAATTTGTTATTTTTAATAAAATAGGAGATAATTATGAAAAGTGAGGATTATGTAATGTTCTTTTATTAAATAAGATAGGAGAAATGGTTTAGGAGAAAAATTAGAATTAGGAACTATGTATGGAGACTTTGTTGAGTCCACTAAAAATATAGATTAGTTGAGGATTAGGTAGAGGAATATTTTCAGTGAATTAAATGCATTATCTATGTATAAATATGAGTGGTTTTGAGAAGAAAGGACACTTGAATGGTTTGAAGAGAAGTGAGAGGGGTGTGTGTAGGAGACGAGTTTCTACTTAGAACCCATGACCGGGTTACAAAGCACATCGATCTTGAATATCACAGCAGCTAAATTTGGCAAAAGTAATTGTGTTTCATTGTTTCGGATTATATGTTTTGGTTAGTGGGAAATTTCTTATTAGATTTGTAATTGAGAGTTGAATCATCGCTTTGGTGAGTCTTTATGAATGATTGAAATCCATAATAAAGCAGTGAAATGATGAATCTGTGGTAAGAAACTTGCTGGCATCGATTTGTGGAAATCGATAACTATTCGTGTTGAAACCCAATTTGTGGAAATTTAATGATGTTGGGTGGAATTGAATATAAATAGTGTCAAATCTCTGCGTAAATGGTGGCTGTAGTTTTTGTGTTGAACCAGCTCTATAATCGATTGCCGTAATCACTATCTGTTAGCGCCAAAGCCATAAGATATAATCCTGTGCATAGCTGAATTCAATTTGTGTGAATATGTTTGGGTTTAAATAATCCTTGTGAGATTGCTCTGCACACAAATTAGAGAATCGATATTATCAATGGAGAATTTGGATGCGTTGTTCTGTGTGGATCGATATTATAATTGTTAATTGCAGAAATCGATTAATTGTGTTGGGTAAATCGATGGGGTTTATATCGGTTTGCAGCTTGTTGGAAGTGTTGAACAAGGCACAGGTTCAATGGCAACGTGTCCAATGGAAACAAAAATCCGGTTTTAATTATTTACTCTGTAGAAGTTTTATGGTGATTTGAATAGTTTTATGTTGAATCGATGGTGCAGAAAGGCGTGGAGTGAAAACGCTGATAATGACAGCGTTTATTTTAAAACAAATTGTGGATCGAAGTGAAGGAGAATGCGTCATGAAGACTGAAGTTGGAATGTTCTGTTAAGCGAATCCAGAGGATGAAGATTGTAAACCAGTGAAGCAGTTGGTCGAAGGCAGAGTAGATAACGCAGTCTGGGATCGATTGTCAAGCTGGCTGATTTCGGTCGGAGGTAGGAAATTAAAAATCGTTGTGAAAAGAAATTAGTGTGGATGCGTTGAAACGGAGGAATAAGGATTTCTTCAGGCTATGACGGTCGTATTTCTTACGGTGTTGGATGCGGAGTGAAGAAGATCGACTCGGCGAAATTGAGACGAAATTACAAATGTTGTTGGGTAATTGATTTGAAAATCAACGCAAGAGGTATATTCATGAGTTGGTACATCACAAGATGATAAAGAAGTGGGGTCATTCTATTGAGGAAAAGTTGGAGCAGTTCGAAGAAATGAAAAGTCATCGTGCAACACGATGAGAGCATGCTGAGCGGAATGGCAAAGGTCAATAACATGTTCATGATTGAATTGTTTATAATTTGAAACAGGTAAAGGCGAATAGCAGGGCGCACACTACATACAGGGGCGATATTTTGAGAAATCGCTGAGGACTCGATTGGTGATTAAGTGGGAATGAGAAATTCCGTATGGGGTTGAATCAAATGTTGAAGCACTGTATTAAAAAGATGTTGTTTATACATGGATTAAACAACAGTCAAAATCCGTTGAGGTTTAACAAGGCGAAAGGCCGATATAATTAATATCAATCATTCCTATTGGCATTTAGTTTTGAATGTGTGAGGTGAGTTTCAATGCTATTTGAAGTGTGGGACTGATGTTGGATTGAGTGTGTTGAGATTACATTTATTTGAAATTTAATCCCATGAAGAGTTTAAATTATTGGGTTTATGGTTTTGAAACATATGATTTAAATGTTTCCGCATTCAAATGATAACTTGTGAATTTGCCAGGAATTGAAAGATAAGCTTCCGCATAATAGTTGAGATTTCCAGTGGGTGAAAATTATCCAAGATTGAATTTTTATTGGGCGGTTATGATGATGCATTTGTATATGCACAGAATTGGGAAGATTCTGGGGTTTGCAGGCCCTGCGTGCATCATAAGGAAACATGCTAATAGCCCAAAATCCAAAAGCATTTGGTAGGAGTGAAACTCTGCCCCCTTAGGAACCACTAGCTAGTGGTGTGGTTTTCCTTGAATTAGAGTTAGTGATGACTCAACCTGCATTTACCATAACAACTAGTAATGGTTGTCTCCAGTGTTGATTTGACAATTAAATTATGATAGATTTCCCACTTTAAAAAAAATAGATTTTGAACTTAATCTTAAGATTTGATGATATGTATTATCAATTTAGTTAGTTATTTTTATTGTTAATATTAAAATAGAAGATAGAAAACATAATTAATTATAACATATCAACACATAAATCATATATAGTGATCATTTTGAATTTTTCAATTAAAAAAATTATAAAATTTTGATTATTAATCAAACAAAATGAATTACATATTTTCAATGGATTTTAAACTTATTTATAAATTTCATTATATGCAATACCGTTGATAGCCAATACCAAAAAAACACCACTTATTTTAAATCTAACAATATTAACTTATGATTAAGTTTAACTTTCACTTTATAACTAAGTTTATCTAAAATTCAAATAAAAAATAGAACATACCCTATTAGTAGTCTTTAAAACTTCCATACCCTATTATTCTATATCTTAGATTATTTTACCAAGTCTATACATATACATATACATATACATATACATATACATATATATATATATATAATTTCCAAATTCTTATCGGTTGCTATTGATTACTTACAATGCTTTACAAAGTTTCAATTTTTTTTTCTTTTTTTAAATTTAGATTGTGTTACTAAATTTTATAATATTCTTTTCAAAAAATTACATTTAATCGTTTTTTTTTTCTTTCTTTTTTTCTTTTTTTTCTGACTTGATATCTAATGTTTACAAATGCCATACTTCTCATTACTTTGATACCAATTTGTAACAAAGTTCCATTACAATGTAACTATGTGGCCGTTTGTAACAAAATTCCATTGCAATGTAACTATGTGAAATACACATATAAGCTAACGAAATTCACCATCAATTACATGATTATTTTTATAGTAATCTCACAAAATAAAACCATAACCCCTATAACACATAAATCACAAAAAGTATTTTAACTTGAAAAAACTACCTATTACTTATTTATTTATATTTATAACACGATATAATAAATATTCAAAATCTAATCATATACTTCATTACTTACCTACAATACCATATATCAACCAGACAACTTACTATAAACCTAATAATTTTGATTTTCTCAATTAGTAAAGTTTACCTAACATATCTCTTAACTGCAAAATTTAAAATACTAAATTATAAATTACAAACCAAATACGAAAAAATATAAAAACTTTCTATCAAACTCAAATTGGGATCGGATGAATATGTAAGGGCATATCAAATCAGATGTACAATCATGTAAGATGCCATCGATTGACATTAATTTTACTGGGTGTAAGCACCAATGAGCAATGCCGACGGCCAAGCCATAGACAACGTCGCCTCGTCACACACCTGTCCATATACAGCCATCCGACAAAACATTGACCCATGTGACTGGGTACGAATTTCCCACACGTCGTAAAGCTCTAGCAGAGTAGTGCCACCGACCGCGTAACTAGGTACCAACCTCGTACACAGGTGTAGAGCGCTGATAGAGTAAGTACCCAATGCCCACCTACACTCCATAATGTCCATATTGTCATATTCCGGAGTTCATCGGGATAACTACATACACTGTAATCCCCCTTCAATTAAGCTGCCTGCCGCACTAATTCGATATTTCATTCTTGCCAAGTGGCATCCGCCATTGCTTCTGTATGTCTCGGACTCTCAGCCGTTGCGGTATGGACAATACATGACCTGATCAAAATATCAAGAAAACTAAAAGAAACATTACAATTTGAAATCAGAGTGTGACAAGTCGATTTAAAATCCCAAAAGCTAATCTACCCATAGGGCTTCTTCTTCAACCTAGATCCACGTGACTGAGTACCAACCATGTACATGTGTTGAGGAAGCTTGATGGAATCAGTAGCCACCACGTACAAGTGTGGAAAATGCTTGACGTAGTAAGTAACAATTCTTCTAATATTAAAAGGTTATTCCGCACTGTGCTAATGCTATAAATTTGTTGCAGAAATGGTGAAGCTTCACATATGTTGGAGGAAGGTGCAGTGCAGTTCCTCCACTATGGTTTTCATTATATCTTTATTAGTTGAGTAGTGCGTCTGTGTTTTATATGGTTTTATATTGGTTGCTTGTGCAGTGCTGCACTTTGGATGATATCTCGACTGTTTTTTCAGTATATGTTTTTTCATCACCCACACCCATTGGAGAAGACAGAGAGCAAGCTTTGCAATATTAAAGTGCTTCTCAATTCTTTTGGAGGAATAATATTTTGAGAGTCTCCATAAAAGAGTAGAGAATTGTTTTAATAAGGCAAGGCTGTGCTTTCTCTTTTCTCTTGTTGGTATTGGTTGATTTTCAGAAAAATAAAATGTATCTCTTAGTTGACATTCTAGTGATTTGCAACAAAGCAGAGCAGGTTATAATACGTGGCAGATGTTTTGTTTTCGTGAAACGTGGTTTTGTTTTTTTACAGTTCATTTTGACCAGAGTTCTTGCAGGTTTCGAAAAAAAATAGTTAATGTTTTGCAGGAGGTTTGGGAGTGTCGCACGCATGTAGGGAAAAAGTTGTTGAACTGGCTGGGAATGGGAGCTGTTTTGTATAAACAAGAGCCAAGGATTCAACTGGGGAGGCCCGGATTTTGCCAAGAGTGCGAGGATATTGGGAGATATCGTCTCATTGCCATCATCGCCCAAGATTGCCTTCATGAGCGTCGGATCGTTTGCCTGGCGCTTAAATCCGAAAGTTCCTTGAATATCCTGTTTTCATGTTAACCTAGTAATACGATGATTAAGATGTGATTAAACTATGTTAACCTAGTAATACGATGATTAAGATGTGATTAAACGAATTTAAAAGATTTGCCTGACGCTTAAAGCCGAGTTCCATTTTAGCGTGTTTCTTTGGGATTGAAAGTTGAATATTAGATGAGCCGAGTTCCATTTTAGAGTGGTATTTTTAGGTTGAAAGTTGAATAGTAATGACCACCATCCAGTTTTTAGTTGATGAGTATTAAATTTAGATGAGTGTTTATAATAGAGGCCGTTCATTAGTGTTTTTTATTTAATTGTAAATTTATTAATATTTGTATTAATTAAAATTACGTGGAAGTGTAATTTTTTAATCATTTTTTTTTAAATTAAAATTAAAATTGATTAGAGTTAGTATTAGTAATGAGTAAAAGCTTAAATTTGTTAGATTATATTAGTAAATCTAATTTCTCAATTAGGTATATTATTAAAATATATCTCTAATATATATTATGTATATTTGTAGATTATATTAGTAAATCTAATCTCTTAGTCCATTAAATTATTAAAATATATTTTGATGTGATTTTCATTGTCACAATTTATGGATCACAGAAGCAAAATTCCTAAAATATTTTCTAGTTGATAAGATTATTAAAACAAATCTCTAATATATATGGTGCAAATTTGTTAGTTGTCAGTTGATTAGATTACTAAAATATATCTCTAATATGTATTATGATTAGATTATTAAAATATATCTCTAATATATATCATATATATATGTTTGTAAAAGTTATAGGAATATCTTATTCCAAATATATTGTTGTACATTATTATAATTATTATTTAATTGTTGAAATATATATATATATATATATATATATATATATATATATATGTATTTCTTTTATATATGATTTTGGATTATTAAAATATTTCAGTTTATTGATATATATTATTTGTATATGTTTTTAAAAGTTATTGGAATGTTAGATATTTTTGTGATCTATATTGATAATGAGATTGTCATTCAAATTAATCACATTATTGTTATTTGGTTAACCTTTCGAACCATCTAATATAGTAATCTAATGTGGTTCATTCTCATGATATGATTTTCTAATTTGATTCATTCTCATGAACCACATTAGATAATTCAAACCAAAGATTATTAATGCCATTAATATGAAAGATAATCTTATTATAGTTATTGAAATATTTTATTACATTAATATATTGTAATACAATATTATAATTATTGTATATTTTATTTGATTATATTTTTGTTAAATTATTTGAGTATTTCGCTTTACAATACAAAAATACTTTATATATATATATATATATATATATATATATATATATATATATATTTATTTTAAATATATATTTGTTTTCAAGTTACAAACATACTTTATTCTATATATTGTTATATATTATTGAATTATATTATACCTTTTTAAAAAATAATAAAAATACTTCATTCTTTTTACAATAATAAAAATACTTTACTCTAATAATAATAAAAATTTATTTCAATTATACATTATTGCACATTATAATACTGTACATTACTTCTATACATTTTTAAATAATAAAATTAGTATTCACATTAATTCTATATTTCTTTTACCAATTCAAATAACAACTATACCTAATTAGCAACTATATGGCTCATTGCAGGAGTACTTCATTTGTAAGAATACTTTCCTAATTTATTTTATAAATTTATTACCATTTTATGTGGATACGAGGAAATCTCATTAGAACTTCTTAATTTTCCAATTGTAAGTAGTTTGTAAAACCATTTAACTTCTCTAATTGTAAATGGCTTGTAAAAGGATCTTACTCATGAAATAACCTTTAAAAGTCTTAAATAACAAACCGTGGCTGGGGAAGCGATAACTAACCTGTCCTTGACTTGAACAGTGATGTTAACAGAATTGAACTTCCTTGACAGGACGGAGTCAGAGCGGAGGTCATGGAGATAACCGGACGAGCCTATCATCATGGCAGGGCATTTTTCAGTCTTGATTTTTCGAAATGCTTAAACAATGATAAATATATACGTATTATTAAATTTTTTTAAGTGAATAAATCAATTTTATTTTAATTTATCTAAATTTTATAATAAATCAATTATCTAAAAATACTTCAAAAAACATATGAGCAATTTAACTTCATAAATTTTAAATTACATTTTTTTTTTTAATTGCTAAAAGGAAACATAAACATGGTTATCAAATGAGGTATTGACTACATTATTAGTCCATGCAATCCAGAAACTATATTTCTAGTGGTCAAGTTGTGTTGACTGCATTATTTGGTTTTGTTTTTGCAATTTTAACTAAAGAAAATGCATAATAATTCTATTTTGGAATAAATTCATTTTTTTTTTTAATTTTCAGTAAATTTTATTTTTAATTTCTTATTGGTCAAGGAGCCTATGATGGCACATAATTCCCGTGATGGAGGGTGTTTTATATTTGGGACAATTTATTTATAAAATAAAAAATAAAAAATAAAAAATTTGTAGGTGACAATTGAGTAGGTGAGTGCTCTAACAGTGACACTATTATGTTAGTGCTCTCCTCAATAATTTGAGAATTGATGGGGTTGCACGACGTTGTTATGTTAGTGATTTTCTTATTGATGGGTGAATTGAAGTGGGTGTAGGTTTTTTTGCATAGGCCCCGCACGGATGAACAAATGTCGAATTAATATTATTATATTTCATTGTGCGGAGGAAGGAGTATGTGCTCGATAATTGGGGTCATTTACATAGTGAGTGTTGTGCAATTGTTCAATGATGTGATAGTTGGTACAATTTTGTGCAAAAAATTTACTGTGTTGAGGATGGAGGATGGACAAGAGAAGTATGGGTCTTTTGCATAAACTAGGGTGCTTTGAGGATGGAGTATGTAAAGGAGGACTATGGGTCTTTTGCATAAACATGGGTGCTTTGACATTGGCCAGAGTGCAGAGAGAGCTAGTATCATTTTTGTAACAATTAGTGTAATTGTTAGACTATAAAAGCTACTCTTATTACGCAATATTAAATACCTTTTTTTTTAATATGTGTGATATGCAGTTACATGACACTATTATGTTAGTACTCTGCTCAATGATATGAGAATTGATGCAGTTGCAGGTTTTTTGCATAAGCCTCCGGGGTTGTGCGGCTAAACAAATCTCCAATTAATATTATTATGTTTCCTTGTGGGGAGGACGAAGTATGTGTAGGAGAAATAAACTGTATTTTCAATCCTTGTGAAGAAGAAGTGTTGTGCTGTAAAACCAAGTGAGTGGATTCAATCTTTCAATTGAAAGGGGATGTTACATGTTCTGCAATATCACCAGTAATATATTTTCAATCCATGTGAAGAAGTTTTGTGGGGTAAAACGAAGTGAGTCGATTCAATATTTCAATTGAAAGGGGATGGTACATGTTTTGTAAATACCCACCTAATATGAAAAATCCTTAATGTTAGTTGAGTTCCTGGTTCCCCAAATATGTAGAAAACATTATGCAAGATTAAATCCTTAATGTTAGTTGAGTTCCTGGTTCCCCAAATACGTAGAAAACATTATGCAAGATATATTAAAATAATAAATATACAAATTTCTATATTAATTATTATTTAGGAACATATTTCGCAACTATAGAAGTGGTTGTGCGGAACTGGTTGTACCCACAACTTTCGTCATTCCGAAAATAAAATCATTTGCATAGTGAATATTGTGTCACTGACCAATAATAAGTTAATGATTTAATACGTTAATTGATAACTTTTTTCTATTTACAACCTTTAAAATGAAAGCATTTTTTTAACAATCAAAATTAAACATAAATTCTACCGTAAATGATACAAATTAAATCCACCATGCCAAATTCAAATACATTAACATGAAGCATCAATAAATATCACATGGTGACGTTAGCATGCAATCATGATCCATATGGATTGATGACAAAAAGTGGAGTTCCATCGTAAACTATGAGTTGATTTTTTTAAATAATATAAATTTAATAATATTATATTTATTGTTCTATAATTTGAAATACATACAATTTAATATTAAACTACTGCAACATAAACATAAACTTGTATCAAAATATTTAAATTATATATATTTAATAATATTGTATTTAATGTTTTAAATTATTTGCATTTAAAATTATTAAATTAAATAAATTGAAATATATATATATATATATAACAGATGTATTTACTATTAACTAGTTGTAAATTAGTTAAAATGACTTTTAATATTGTTTAAGGAAAAAAGATTGAGACAATTAATATGTTACTGGAAAAGTTATTTTCTTTCATTTTAATTATGAATAATAAAATTAGTTATGGAAAATAAAAGTAAAAGGGTTGTTGGTAAATGTTTTTCCAAGAATTGAAAGGTGGTTGAACAGTTTGAACTGTTACCTATTCAGTGAGGAATAGAGGTTTTGTTCATAGGCTAAGGAGGAAGTGAAGAGTTTCCTGAGCTGGTAGAGACTAGTGGAAATCACTCAAAGATTCCTGAAAATTTCTAGCACTGACTGGAATTGCAATCCTGAGGTCACAGTAAAAAATCTACTCTCAACCTGTACCTTTCAATGGAAGCACGAGGGAAGAGCAAGACGTCATTGCCTCTTTTGAAGGTTGGGTGGATACCAACAGCCAATTTTATTTTCAGATAATTTTTGTCTGATTTAATATCAAATAGACAGAAGGATTTCTTTCAAGGTTACTATTTACAGATATTTGGTATTTATTTTCAGAAGAAATGTTAATATTTATCCTTGGAAAATATTTCTATGTTGAAGAAAGAAGAACTAGAATAAATGAGTAGCTCGACAAATAAATACTAGGTTATGTGTATTATTCCTGTACAAGTTAAAGATTGAAACCTATGAATATATGTGTAGATATATTAACTATAGGACAGGTGGAGATATAACTGAAGTATGCTAGGAATGACCCAGATAATCATATGATAGTTGACCATATACAATAAGGTAACTTAGGAATTCTTTAAGGCTGGTATTCTTTTAAAAGAACATAAGTGAACACTGTCGATTACAAGGGTTACTGCCCATTTAAGTTATTGCAGGGAGAGTTGTTAGTACAGGGAACGAGGGTGAAACCCTCAACCCAATACACATCCCCTACCTAAATTCTTACTATACATGGACAAGATATATGATTTTCCGGTCACCAAGAATAAAAAACTTAATGAAAAGAAATAGACAGATATTTCAGAATTTACGCACAGAAGTTAAACACTGGAAAAGTTACAAGAAAAATTGAGTTACAACTTATCTAATGAGCATATCAACATATTTACTATTGAATGAAGTAAGAAATGAGAATACATAGGAAGATAAGAAAAATGTAATAAGTTTCGAATTACTGTAAAAACATAGCAGACTTTTCATTTCATTAAAAAGAAATAGGGAGTCACTGTTTCCAAAAATAATACATGCGGAACAAATGGCGAGTAAAACTGTATCTATAGAAATTACTCAATAGAGGCCATTACTAAAATGGCAGTTGTGCAACGGTCGAACCCTAGTAATGAATTCCATAGTAGACTTTACATACGAAACACACGATTTATTATTACAAATTAGAAATGCTAGAGAGACTATCCATGACCTCAAGAAATGTTGGCCGGAACATAGTCTTTACCATTACAATATACATATAAAAGAAAAATTTATGAGACCTAAACCAGGCCAACTATCAAAACTGAGTTTTTGGGTTCATTAGCCCATGAAGAGCTGAAGTCCACCAGAGATAATTAAGCCTCAATATTTGAGCACAAGTATTAGAAGTACCTAGAAGAAGTTCTGAGCATATTAGCCATGAAAAAATGCTAAATCGAACAATGAAATTCTATGCAGAAGGACCTGCTAGCCGGAGAAAAACCGACCTGCCAGAGTCGACCTGCAACCATAGCCACAGAAGGCAAGTTTGCAAGGGAATTTCAACCATTACCAAAATGATTTACTACCTCGCAAAATGAAGAAATCATGGTTTAAGAAAATCATAATATGTTTGCAAAATTACCTGAGGAACGTAATCCTTCTTGACTATTAGAGCAATGAACCAATAACCTTAGTGAAAACAAAAGAGAAGTTAAACACAAAAATTACGGAGTTAATCCTCTAAAATGTTCAGAAATGAGTCGAGAATACTTATGCAAATGAGAAGAGAGGAATTTTTACCTGAATGATAAACAATTGAAACTAGTCCTGAAGAATATGCTTGAATGACAGAGGAAGAATATGTGTTGGAGCTTAATGCTGAAGATAATGGTAACTCTTCTCCATTAAACAATGTAAAATAATCCCCAAGGGCTGCACCCTGAAGAACCTTGCGAACCTGGTGGAATCGTGATGGTGGCAGAGCCATAGTTCGAGAATGTCGCGAAGCAAACCCTTAGACGGAGAAAACCATTAGAGTTAAAGGATTGCTTGACACTGATGCAGTAAAAAAGGAGGTGCCAGCTAGGGTTGGCGAGAATAACTATGCCAATTTCTCGCCGGAGCATTCACCATCAATCTCTCTAGATCCAATAGTGAAGCATTATGATGAGGACCATAAAAACTCGCAGCAAATCCGAGCGGATCACACACTTGTCAACTGAAATAAATGTCAGGTACTCACATCATTGAATATCCAAAATCATGCCAGATATACCTCGGGAGAACCAAATCACGATAAAAAAAAAATATGCAGTGTGGTAAACATTAACAGTAGTATAACATTAAAGTAGTACCGATGGTAATGTTCGTTATATGATATACATTATGGTTTGATGTCAACAAAATAAACAACAAATCATATGACGTGACCAGGAAATCCTATGGCGGTTGGTAAGTAGTAATATATATATTGTTTAAGCCTAAACCGTAATGCAATATGTTATGGGTTGGTAAGGTAGAAATAGTGTTAAGAGAATTTAGTAATGAATGGTAAATTAAACCTTGGATTATGTGTTAACTTTCGTATAGGAAGTATTTTTTTTTTTATTCTTGTATGTATGTGTGTGACAAGTGGTATCAAAGCAGTGTTCATATGCTGGGACCCTAATGGTCAACTAACAATTTACGATGTGTGTATATTGATCCACATAATAGAATTATAATAAGAAATATCATGAGGAGGGGAACAACGCAACAACCACCCCAGGACACGGGGGAACCCCAAAAACAACCATTTGTGAGCCCTGAGATGTGGGTTTAGCTGAGTGTTGATCAACACTAGAAAACGAGTACACTGGTGGAGGAACAACAACATCAAACCAGCATACTATTGAATACATTTCAACAACTACAGGAAGAGATGGTGCGAGTTCGAAGGGATAACGAATGATTAATGCAAGAGCAAAAGAAGATACTCAAAAGTATGTCAGACAAGCAAAATCAAGAAATGGAACACCCCAATGCTGATAGGGGCATGCAAGAAGCTAATGATCAACAAATAAGGGACAACACCACTGACAGAGTGGAAAGAAGCCCATCCCAATGAAACAACAAGAACAAAAACTACAATGAAGCAGAATCTGGCAATTTATCAGATCAACAAGAAGTTAAGAAGAAGAAAGTAGAGCTTCAGGGGGAGTTTCAGAAAATAAAACCACCAACATCTGATTGTGAAGCTGAGGAAGTGGCAAAGGCATGGTTAATAAATATGAACAAGTATTTTCAGGTGTACAAATACAACAGCAACCTGAAGGCAAGATTGGCCATATATCAATTAAGGGAGAGAGCCACTCTGTGGTGGGAGGAAGTAAATAATGTTCGCAGCATTGAGGAGCAAGATGTTACTTGGGAAGTGTTCCGGGAATACTTTAAAGACAAGTATTTAACAAAACGTTTCTACGATGATAAAGCTAAACAATTTCATGACTTGAAGCCGGGACAGATGAATATGGATGAGTATATCACCAAGTTCACCTCCCTGTTACAATATGTTCCATACCTTCGAGAGGAAAAGGCTAAGGTGCAAAGATTTCTGAGCAGCCTACCAACACATATGAAAGAGTGAACTAAACTTGTAAATCCCAGAACCATGGATGAAGCCATTCGTAAGGCACGAATGTGCTATCATCAGTCTAAGGCTAAAGGGGAGGTTGGAAAAAGTTGGCAGCCAAGGAAAGGATAGAAAAGTAGCTCAAATTTCAAAGGCGCCAAAAGAAATAATTTTTAGAATTCTGCACGAAGTTCTGTTAGTAAAAAATTTGGCAGAAATCATCAAAGAACTCGATGACCAGCAGAAGAGCAGCCTACAGAGGCATCCAACAAACCTGAGCAAGGGCAGATGACCAAGCCACCTCTATAGTGTTGGGGGTGTAGTGAGGCACACTATTATAAAAATTTCCCACAGCGAGCAAGAAATGACACAATTGCAAACTTTCAGGAAGCTTCTAAAGTAGCAAATGTGGCACGAAACACTCCTCGTATCAATGTGGCATTGGAGGATTGAGAGGCAGATAATGAGCCAACGATGATTGAGTTGGAAGGTAAATTAGTGTCTCAATCTATTTCTATTTTGATAGACCTAGGAGCAAGTCTAAGTTATGTTAGTCCCAAAATAGTGGAAATGTGTAAATTAAAGAACATAAATTCAAAAACACATGGTTGGTACAACTATCCACAGGAGAAAAAAAAAAAGTAACTTCAAAGATTCCAAACTGCAGATTAGAAATTGCAGAAAAACAGTTAAATGTGGACCTGAACATACTTCCATTAGGGTCCTATGATGTTTTTCTGGGCATGGATTAGCTAGAAAAACATTGGACCTTATTAGAATGCAAGGAAAAGATCATCTATTACAGAATGCAAGATGGAACACACAAGGATATTTAGGGAATCAAGAAGCCACTACACCTACGTCCAAATACAACATCTCAAATGAATAAATGTATAAGGAAGGGATGCCAGATATATGTTATTTAGGTGGGATATGCTAATTCCAAGGAGAAAGCACCTATGATGGAAAACGTACCAGTGGTACAATATTTTATGGATGTTTTTCCAGAAAATATTCATGGATTACCACCAAGGCGAGATATTGATTTCACCATAGAATTAATGCTAGGAGCATCTCCTATGTCAAGGGATCCTTACAGAATGAGTGTTCCAGAATAAACTGAATTAAAAATGTAGTTACAAGAACTGTTGGACAAAGGGTATATTCGTCTGAGTGTGTCCCCTTGGGGAGCACCAATGTTGTTCATGAAGAAGAAGGATGGAACCATACAAATGTGCATGGATTATAAACAGCTTAACAAGTTAACAGTTAAGAATAAATATCCTTTACTCAGGATTGATGATCTATTTGATCAGGTGAAGGGGACCATAGTGTTTTCAAAGATAAATTAAGATTTAGATATCACCAGATCTGAATCAAGGATGAAGACATTTGCAAGACTGCATTTTGTACCGGGTACGAGCATTATAAATTTGTGGTGTTACCCTTTGGGTTAACAAATGCACTAGAAACCTTTATGAGGTTAATGCATGGAATATTTCATCCTTTCCTGGATAATTTTGTACTTATATTTATATATGACATTTTAATCTATTCTAAAAACTAGGAAGAACATAGAGAGCATTTAAGGATTGTGCTGGAAATGCTAAGAAAACACCAGTTGTATGCTAAGTTCAACAAATGTGATTTCTTTAAAACAAAAATCTAGTATTTAGGCCATATCATTTCAGCAGAGGGGATTGTTGTGGATCCAGAGAAAATCAAGAAAACCATGGAATGGCGAGCACCCCAGAATGTGGCAGATATTTGACCCTTTATGGGATTAGCTGGGTGCTATCGAAGATTTATTGAGGGATTTTCCATAATTTATTTTCCCATTACCTATTTGCAGAGAAAAGGAAAAGTTTTCAAGTGGATTGTTGAGTGTCATGATAGTTTTGAAAAGTTGAAACAACTTCTGACCACTACATGGGTGCTGAGGGTAACTGAACCCAACAAAAAATTTGAAGTTTGTATAGATGCAAGTAAAGAAGGTGTTGGGGTAGTTTTATCTCAAGAAGGAAATGTAGTGGCTTATGAATGAAGAAAGCTGAAGGAGCATGAACAAAGATGTTTGGCCTATGATCAGGAGTTAAGAGCAATAGTACATGCGCTCCGGGTATGGAGAGACTACTTGTTGGGGAAACATTTTGTGCTAAAAATAGATCACAACAACTTGAATAGTTATTTCAAGAAAGCTGATTTAAACTCCAGATAGGCAAGATGGAATGCATTTCTAGGTGAGTTTGATATGGACATCTAGCAAGTGAAAGGTAAGGGAAATCGGGTGGCTGATGCTTTAAGTAGGAAGTTGCATTGTGTTTATGAGCTTTATTACAATTAGCTTGAAAGTAAATTCTTAGATCAAGTAAAAGAAGAGGCACAAAAAGATTCAGAATATCAATTCCTATGGCAGCAAATGGAAGAGACCAGAAAGCAAGGAAGTGCTTCTGAATATGGAGTAAATAATGATCAGATGCTAATTTTTAGAGGAAATGTGTATGTACCAAATCGTGTGGACCTAAAGGAGCGATAATGAATGAATACCATCGTAGCAATTATGTAGGTCACCCAGGATACCAAAAAATGTTGACTGCTATTAGAAAAATATATTTCTAGCCTAGTATGCATAGAAATATTTCTAAAGTATTTAAATAAATGTTTGGAGTGTTAGTAGGTAAAGGTGGAGCATCAACATCCCATAGGATTGTTGCAGCCCATACCGGCACCTGAATGGAAGTGGGAGGTCATATACCTAGACTTCATTACAGGATTACCATGGTCGAAAAAGCACAATGACTCCATCATGGTGGTAGTTGACAGGTTAAGTAAATATGCACATTTTATACTTGTACAGTCTACTTACAAGACTGTATATAAAACAAATATCTTGATCAGAGAAATTTTCAGGCTGCATGGTATTCTAAAGACGATTATCTCAGATAGGGATGTAAAGTTTACATTATCATTTTGGAAGACTCTGTTTATAGGTCTGGGGACACAAATAAAATTTAGTACTGCTTATCATCCCTAGACATATGGTCAAACAGAGCGGGTTAACCAAGTTCTGGAAGACATGCTGCGCATGTACTTGATGCAATAGCCAACCAAATGGGAAGACTACTTGCATCTGGTTGAATTTTCTTACAACAATGGTTATCATGTGTCCCTTAAAATGAGTCCTTTCGAAGCCCTATATGGGAGGCAGTGTCGCACACCCATAAATTGGAGTAGCCCTGAAACAAAATTAATGTTGGGACTAGAAATGCTTGCTGAAATGGAGTCATAAGTAAAGAAGATAAGACAAAATTTAAAGGCTGCACAAGATCTGCAGAAGATCTATGCAGACAAAAAGAAGACTTATCGGGAATTCGAAGTGGGAGATCATGTGTATGTGAGGATCAAACCCAAGAGGAGTACCTTGCGGTGAACCTCGTGTGCCAAGTTGGCTCCCAGGTTCTATGGACCCTTCCAAATTTTGGAAATGGTAGGACCTGTGACCTATTGGCTGGCTTTACCTAGTCACATCCGAGTACACAATGTGTTTCATATGTCCCAAGCGTTATGTGCTTGATTCGAAGCATGTAATTCATTGGTAGAATATACACGTAGGATAGAATTAAAAATCCTCACTTGAAATATTATTTATGTATTAGAATTTGATAAGGAACTTTGTTGTTTGCAGGTAGAGCTGGACGGTGAGTTTTTGGTCGAGCCGCAATGATACTTGACCGGAGAGAAATTATGTTCCGGAAGCGAGTCATCACCCAGGTTAACGTGCAGTGGAAGCACTTTGACCCAGATGAGGCTACTTGGGAGCATGAAGGGTTTGTGCGCGAGGCTTACTTAGAGAATTTTTCTAAGCTGGAGTAAAACATCGAGAACGGTGTTACTTCTGGGGGGGAAGTTGTGACAACTGCATTTACTGCTAACTAGTTGTTAACTAGTTAAAATTACTTTTAATATTGTTTAAGGAAAAAACATTGAGACAACTAGTATTTTTCTAGAAAAGTTATTTTCCTTCATTTTAATTATGAATAGTAAAATTATTTATGGAAATTAAAAGTAAAAAGGCTGTTGGTAAATGTTTTTCCAAGAACTTAAAGGTGGTTGGACATTTTGAACAGTTACTTGTTGCTCTTGGGATAAGAGACTCATCCTAGTGAGGAATAGGGGTTCTGTTCATAGGTTAAGGAGGGAGTGACGAGTTTCCTGAGCTGGTAGAGACCTATGGAAATCACTCAAAGATTCCTAAAAATTTCTGGCACTGACTGGACTTGCAGTCCTGAGGTCACAATAGAAAATCTACTCTCAACGCATACCTTTCAGTGGAAGCACGGGGGAAGAGAAGGACGTCATTGCCTCTCTTGAAGTTTGGGTGGATACCAACAACCAATTTTATTTTGAGATAAGTTCTGTCTGATTTAATATCAAATAGGCAGAAGGATCGTTTTCAAGATTACTGTTTGCAGATATTTGGTATTTATTTTCAGAATAAATGTTAATATTTACCCTTGGAAAATCTTTGTATGTTAAAGAAAGAAGAACTAGAATAAATGAGTAACTTGAAAATTAAATACTGGGTTCTGTGTATTATTCTTGTACGAGTTAAAGATTGAAACCTGTGAATATATGTGTGGATATATTAACTATAGGACAGGTGGACATATAAGTGAAGTATGCTAGGAATAACTCAGATAATCATGTGATAGTTGACCATATACAATAAAGTAACACAGGAATTCTTTAAGACTATGGGATTCTTTTAAAATAACATTAGTGAACACTGTCGATTACAAGGGTTACTACCCATTTAATTTATTGCAGGGAGAGATGTTGGTACAGGGAATGAGGGTGAAACCCTCAACTTGATACACATCGCCTCCCTAAATTCTTACTATACATGGACAAGATATATGATGGTCCGGTCACCAAGAATAAAAAACTTAATGAAAAGAAATAGATAGAGATTTCAGAATTTACGCATAGAAGCTAAATACTAGAAAAGTAAAAATACTTTAAAGACAGTGAGAAAATTAGATAAAAGAAAATTTGAGTTACGACTTATCTAACGAGCATATCTACATATTTACTATTGAATGAAGTAAGAAATGAGAATACACAAGAAGATAAGAAAAATGTAACAAGTTTCGAACTACTGTAAAAGCATAGAATACTTTTCATTTCATTAAAAGGAAATAGGGAGTCACTATTTCCAAAAATAATACATGCATTCCGAATGACGAGTAAAACTGTATCTATAGAAATTACTTAGCAGAGGCCATTACTAAAATTACAGTTGTGCAAGGGTCGAAATCTAGTAATGAAATTCCATAGTAGACTTTACATATGAAACACAAGATTTATTATTACAAATTAGAAATGCTAGAGAGACTATCTGCGACCTCAAGAAATGTTGGTCGGAACATAGTCTTTACCATTACAATATAAATATAAAAGAAAAAAGTACAAGACCAGTTGGCTCGAGGGGTCCTGACCCAGGTTCGGAGCTCAAGGTTTGCCAACAAACCCCTATAATACTGGCCCTTTTGGCAGTGACTCACTTTCGCAGGTCAAAGTCTCACCCAAAGTAGTATGGGTGGGTGTTGGAACCATGTTTCTGCACCCTGAGAAAGGATAGGTAAGGCAAGCAAGGCTGCATTAGACCCTGTAATTCCCATATTACTTCATTTTTCTTAGGGTCACTTAGGTCTCGATTCGCATCCACATGCGCTAGATCTATGATTATATGCTTTTAAAACAATAGCATAGTATTTCATAACAGAACATAATAGATCTAGATACAGAAAACACACTTACACAGATCTTTGCAGCTCAAATACAGAAAATACACAATGCAGTAATTACCAAAAATTCACACAAAGAGTACTCACAGATTCAGTTCTCTATCAACCTTTATTATTCATCCATTCATCAATTCATTCTTACAATTCCCTTCCCAGCCTGCGCACACAACAACAGGGTCCGCACATAGCTGGACTTGGATATCCGCGCACACAGCTAGGAGGAGTCCTTTCCCCCAAAACCCAAACAGATAGATAAAACTACAATTCGCATCAATAGCTCATCATTCCTACCTTACAATACAAAAATGTTCCTCTATTTGTAATAATCTAGCCTAGACATTCCTATGGTCCGCAAACCATGGTTTTCGGAACCCTGGTTTACCCTTTTACCCATTACAATGCTATCGGGGCTTTAACCCGCCCCAAAACCCCTTCTCTAGATTAAATATAGTCAAAAGTATTCAAAGTGGACCAGTTTCGCAGCTTGTGGGAGACCCTGTTCCAACAGTCCTCCAACACAATATTGTGACTCGTCCCGAGTCACTGTGGTGATGAGGCCTCGATCTGCGCACGTAAGGTATCAGGAGCATGGGAAAGCAGAGGGAGCACTTCCGGACTCTGGACAGCAGCTCGCTGTGCAATATTGACAAGGGTCAGGGAGGCAGGGCTGTCTGGAGCCGCGAAAACTTGTTCTATCATCCGGTGGAGGTGCACAATGACAGTATGAGCATCCTGAGAGATTTGGAGGGCGGTATCACCCCATGGTTTCAACTGTTTCATGATGACATGCTTGGCGTGGCGAAGATTTTAAATCGTGTCCATGACGTCTAGGCACTGCACAGAACTACTGGAGGACAAGGGAGCTCTGATCTGATCGAGAGCAGCTTCCCCCTGCCGTAAGTCGTCCTATATATGCTAAAGCATAGGATGGTGCCAGACCATTGTCCAGAGCTACGTAGCTGCGTCAACCAATTGCATGCCCTGCATAACCTGCTCCTGAATAATATTTTTTGCTTCTGTGACCAATGCAACCCGTTGTGCCCGAACTTCCGGAGATATTTCATATTGTTGTTGCGCAGTCCAGTCACGATTGCGAATCTCTTGCAACACCGTTGTGTATAGTCCTTGTAGGGCTTCGCGGGATAGCTGCGCCAAATCTATTTGTATGTCTGCCATGGTTAGAGCATGATCGTGAACTAGGGCAGTGCGAGGGAGTGAGAAAATATGGCTTCTACTGGTCGGTAATCTGGGGCTACAGAGCAGTTGCAGCATATCCCTGAATCTCAACGTTCCTTCTTGGCACAAGATTAGGTGTGACCTGATTGCGACACCGTGGGTGGGGGATCATGATAATAGTGTGTCCTCCTCTCCTGTATCAGTCGAGGCCATCTGGCTGGGTCCCGCGGTCGTCCCCGAGGTGCGAAGGTCGAGTACTCCTATTACGCAGCCATGGTGCCTCTTCGTGCGTGGTTCACAGGAAATTCCCTCTGCAAAAGGCCAACGCCCAATCATTTGATCTAACTTGACATTCCCATGCCCCCTCAATATGATGTCTACAGGTGTTGAACAGCCAGAGAACGAAATATTCAGTAGATTAGGATCCGCCATAGCAACAGAAAGCCCTGCATCCCAGGAAACGTCAATGATCCCAGTAAACTAGTTGTCATATAATAGGGGCATGGTGTAGAGACAATATATAGCTTGTCGTGAAGTTATCCTGCTATCTGCACATTGTCCAGAGCTATTTAATGGCGGAGTAGCCTTTACGCGAAACGTATCATCGTTCGTTCAAATCTGGCTTACCATAAATGGCCGCATTGATGGTCTGCCGCCCCTTTTTCATAACTGCAAGGTTTCTTTCCTATTAACATGGGGCAAGCTAATGGTCGTTAGCCATACCTGAGGACTATCCCATGAGTCAGCAAACCTTGGATGATGCCTGCGTGCTGTTCACGTACCCCAAATTAGGGCTGGTGCCAGGTGTTGTGTAACACGGTTCAAGTACCAGCTTAGTAACTTGGCCACCAAACGTCTCGATCGGAGCGCCTCTCCCTTGGGTGTGACTTTCCTATATGGCAGGGTTGCATCAAGCATCTACGTGCCATCCATCATTTGAAGTGCTCGCTAATTCTCTCGATGCACATGGGTTTGTGTACCTCCGTATTCGAACGCAGACCTAGGTCATTGATAACCAGGGGAGCCTGTTCAGGTGGGGTCCTATCACACCCTTGAGTGTCATATGTTAGAAAGTATCTGCATGGGTCTACTAACCTCAAGGCCCGTCTGTCAGCTGGGGTCCTTCAGTGCAGGATCATCCTACTCCGGTACTTCTCTTGCGTACCCCACAAATGCGTAGGTTCTTCGCATAAGGTTAGCAGCAGTGCACCTAGCCTGTGTTCCTTGGGAATTTGGGTTTCAACCAACGACATTGTATTGCGTGCGTTATCATGGTAGGGTACAACTCTTACCTTGGTAGAGATGCGGCAGAAATTCCTAGTGGTCCGAAGACATTGCAGCGCTGACACCTTGTGCAATTGTCCTTGCCAATTTTCCAGTTCCTCATCAGAGTCGGAGAAACACTTACTGTCCTTTTCCCAACGAGTACTCCTTTGACCGTGCAATTAACCCAATCTTCATCCTGCGCAGTCAATTTGTAAATGTGGTCTATTTCGTTTTCCTCGTAGGCTAGCTCGGTATACCGCGCACCTTCTGCTGGATCTAGTGGTACTATTACGCGCATACAGTTGTTCTCAAACATCATGTTGTGATTTTTGAGAATGATGACACCCCCCATGTCTATAGCCTAGTCCAGTCCCAGGAGTGCTGGTTACAGATCCGCATCCTCCAAAATTTCTATGACTTCGAAGTCAGCTAGGAATTTTAGTCCTGCGATATCTACTATGAATTTTGGAAACCTTCCTAGAGGGATGATCTTCTGTTGATTCACCATACGCAACTGGATGGTGGTCCATTCCAATTTAGGCTCTCCCATTTGTTGCCATGTTTGTTTTGGTAACACGTTCGCATCTGACCCTAGATCGAGAATAACTTGATCCATCTCGTAGTCGCCAATCTGTGTAGTCAACCGCATTTCTCTTCCAGTGCATTTTTTATAATTGTATAGTTTGTGTACATCCTTGGTCCCAGGAATCAAACTGGGCCGAGCTACGCAGAAATTAATTAATGCTTAGAGGTTCTCTATGGCCTACGGATTTCGTAGCAGCTTCAAAAATGCCTGTAAGAAGGGCTCAACCCCCTCGCCTATCTTGTTTGAAAACTGCGTGTTGGTTGCTAGTGATTCCTGTTCGTTGAAGTTCACTCATTCCCGAGAGGAAAGCTCCTCCTTTTCCCCCTGGGTGATACTCCCACTGTGCATCATGACATTTATACTTGGATCTATATTTCTTAGCTCGATTTTAACTCTTTGCACATTCTACAAAGGAGTGGGTTTTTTTTCCTTCCATTTGGTTATTAAAATTGGACAATCCTCCATGACATGGTCCAGTTGTCTACAATACATGCATGATGGCCGAGTGGGATTTGGACATTCTCTAGCAAAATGTCCTATCTCTCCATAGTTATAACAGACTAGCTGCCCACGTCCTCGTCCTGCGCTTCCTCCCCGACCTCGTTTGCCTCGGGTTGGGGATCCTCCTAGGTGCATAGACGGTCTTGGAGATGCAAGGTATGATTGTACCCTATATAAGTTCCCATGATCTATCATCAAGTCATAAGTATAACAGTTCTGCTCATTTTGTCCTACCGACCGACAGAACCTGCACCATTGTTGCTTTAGCTCTGGGACATATGCACCTAGCCAAGGGCAATGGTTAGTATCATGCAGTCCGGCTACACGGCAGTCGTCACACCACAACGCAGGTCCACTCAAACCTGGTCATCCTAGAATGGGTTCCCCACTTGCTCCTGGGCGCACTGGACTAGGTCCTCCTACCTACATGTAATCTGCTAGTAGAGGACATTGATCCTTCGTGTGGCTAGATACCCGACATCGTATGTACCATCGATCTGCGCAACCATCCTTTCCTCGCTCATTTTGTAGGTTATGAATTTCCATATGCATAGCCCCAAGATGTTCTTTAATTTGCTGTACCCCTACCAACGTATCCTCTCTAGGTGCAGCTTCTAGTTTCATAGCGACTTCCACACCTTTTCCCTGCGATTCAAAGGTTTGGTGACTCATTGGCGTGTGCAGGTGAGGTAACAACATAGTGATAAACCACTCTGTGTGTTGCCTATTGTCATACTCGAATCCTCCTTCCCTGATTGCTCTCTTCAACCACTGATCAGCCTCCCATACCGACTCAGATGCACCTTGTTTGAAGTCTTTTACTTCTGCTACCAGCTAAGAATAAGAATTTGGCATTCATAACTGTTGTTTCAACGCATCTTTTATATCTTGAATAGACGCACCCCCATTCTGGGAAATATATCTCATATACTAGTCCAGTGCCCTATCCTCAAACGCTAGGGATAGTTGCGCCCTCTTTATCATATCAGTTGCCACATTCTGCACAGTCCATACGGAGTCTACAAAAAACCAAAAGCGGTCCATATCTTCATCCCCTACCCCTTTGAAAATAGGTAATCTCAGGTGCGCAGCCATATTGCTGCCCGATGGGGTTGGTGGTATGGGAGAGTTCTTACCTTTGTGCTGCCTAGGTGGCGGTGTAGCTGGGGGATCTTGCACATCTGGTTCTTGCAATGGATTATAGGTGGATCTCCCTCCGTCAAGGTTGGTCTGATAGTATTTACCACTGCGTGTCGCGCTTCCGTCTAGATCCGGGGTCATTTAGTCGGTATGACTACACAGAATTATCTTTTCACACAGTAATATCTTAATCAACAATGGTAATGTCCTAAAAATTTTACCCCGGAACCCTTTAAAGAATCTTCGTTCGGCCTAAGAGTATGAGACAAACTAATCGATGGAAAATTCTGTCACAAATCCTCCCAGCACACTGTCCACCCAGTGATCGACTGTGCGTGTGATAGTTTTATCAGTCCTCTCCAGCTTCCGAATCAGCTCCGAGGTCCACTGAGTGACTCGCTCGTCCTTCCAACACTTCTAGAACTCTACGAATCTGGCCAGCCACTCTTGAAGCTCGATCAAAAATGTCACAAAGAATATTTCGTAGCTTTCTGTCAGAATGTACCTATTTTTCCACCTTTCTACTGTTAAATTTTTTCTATGATTTTCTTTTACTGCAAATTCCTGGATCTGCTTTTCAAACCAGTCTTCGATTTTATTTCTTTCAGGCTTCCAATATTCTCTTGTCATTACGTGATCCATTTCTCAAGATTCTCTAGGTCCCAGCAACGGAACCATTTCTTGGCTCGAGGGGTCCTGACCCAAGTTCGGAGCTCAAGGTTTTCCAACAAACCCCTATACTACTAGCTCTTTCGGCAGTGACCTGCTTTCGCAGGTCAAATTCTCACCCGAAGTAGTATGGGTGGGTGCTGGAACCAGGTTTCCGCACCCTGAGAAAGGATAGGTAAGGCAAGTAGGGCTGCGTTAGACCCTGTAATTCCCAGATTAATTCATTCTGTGTAGGGTCACTTAGGTCTCAATTCGCATCCATGTGCGCTAGATCTATGACTGACACGCCAAAGAGTTTACATTATTACACAAATGTAAAAACAGACCTGTATAAATAAAACTCACTTACAGATCTCTCAGCCTCAAATAAAATACACAATGTAGTAATTATCAACATCCAAGGCGCAGAGTACTCACAGTCTGCTCTCACTAATTTTCTTCATTCATCCATTCATAAATTCCTCCTTACAATTCCTTCCCACCCTACGCACACAACATCGTGGTCTGCATTAAGCCACAGACTTGGATCTCCACACACACAACCAGTAAGAGTCCTTTCCCCAAAAACCAAACAAATAGCTTAAACCACAATTCGCATCAATATCTCATCATTCCTACCTTACAATAAAAAAATGTTCCTCTATTTATAATAATCTAGCTTAGATGTTCCTATGGTCCGCAAACCGTGGTTTTCGGACCCCTGGTTTACCCTTTTACCCATTACAATGCTTACAGGGCTTTGACCTACCCCAAAACCCCTGCGCTAGATTAAATCTAATCAAAAGTATTCAAAATGGACCAGTTTCGCAGCTTGTGGGAGACCCTGTTCCAACAAGACCCAAACGAGGCCGACTATCAAAACAGAGTTTGCGAGTTCATTAGCCCATGAAGACCCGAATTCCACTAGAGACAGTTAAGCCTCAATATCTAAGCACAAGTATTAGAAGTACCTGGAAGAAGTACTGGGCGTATTAGCCATGAAAAATGCTAAATCAAACAATGAAATTCTATGCCAAAGGACCTGCTTACCGGAGAAAAACCGACTTTCCAGAGTCAAATTGCAACCACAGCCACAGAAGGAAAGTTTGTAAGGGAATTTAAACTGTTACCAAAATGATTTCCTACCTAGAAAAATGAAGAAATCATGGTTTAAGCAAATCAGAATTTGTTTGGAAAATTTCATAAGGAACATAATCCTTCTTGACTATCAAAGAAACACACCAATAACCTTAGGGAAAACAAAAGAGAAGTTAAAAACAGAAATTCCGGAGTTAATCCTCTAAAAAGTTTGGAAATGAGTCGAGAATACTTATGCAAACACGAAGGGAGGAATTTTTACTTGAATGATAAACAATTGAAACCAGTCCTGAAGAAGCTGCTTGAATGATAAAGGAAAAATCTGTCCTGGAGCTTAACGTTGAAGATAATGGTAACTTTTCTAATAATGCAAAAGAATCCCCAAGGGTTGCACCTTGAAGAACCTTGCGAACCTGGTGGAATCATGATGGTGGCAGATCCTTAGTTCGATAACGCCACATAGCAAACCCTCAGACGGAGCAAACCCTCAGTCAGAGCAAACCATCAGAGCTAAAGGACTCCTCGACGCAGATGTAGTAACAAAGGAGGTGCTAGCTAAGGTTGGTGATAATTTAACTATGCTAATTTCCCATCGGAGAATTCACCGTCGATCTCTCTAGATCCAACGGTGAAGTGTTACGATGAGGACCATAAAAAGTCGCAACAAATCTGAGCAGGTCACACACCTATCAACCGAAATAAATATCGGGTACTCACAACATTGCATATCCAAAATCATGCCAGATATACCTCGAGAGAACCAAATCACGGTATAAAAAAATATACGGTTTTGTAAACATTAACAGTGGTATAACATTAAAGTAATATCGGTGGTAATGTTCGTTATATGATATACATTATGGTTTGATGTCGACGGAATAAACAATAAATCATATGATGTGACCAGAAAATCCTATGGTGGTTGGTAAGTAGTAATATATATATTGTTTTTAAAGTCTAATCCTTAATGCAATATGTTGTGGGTTGGTAAGGTAGAAATGGTGTTAAGAGAATTTAGTAATGAATGGTAAGTTAAACCTTGGATTATGGGTTAACTTTAGTTATTCTTGTATATATATATAATTGAAATAATTCTTAAAATGTCTCCAAACTCTTGTCTTCTTAGCTCACAAAAATCTCAAAGCTACTCCCATAATTGGTTTCCCAAAAATATTACTGGAGTGACTTGTAATGGATGAATACTTGCCTGAAGATAAAGGTTTGGATTTCAAATCATCTTCAAACAAAAACAATTTTTTTTCATATTTATATTTTATTTTTATTATATTGTAGGTTAATTGTGTTGAAATTTTATTTATATATTTATAAAGTATTGATTTATGTGTTAAAACTATTTTTGTTTGGCTATGAGTTTGTTTTTTTGATATAAGGAAACATGTTAACAACTCAAGGCCCAAAGGTATTTGTCATGAGTGAAGTTTCTTTAAGAACCACTAGCGAGTGGGGTGGTTTTCTTTGAATTATAGTGATGAGTCAACCTACATTTGCATAATTCTGGCTTATTAATTCTGACTTATTGATGAGTCAACATAACAACCAGCAATAGCTATCTCTATTGTTGGTTTGACAACTAAATTATGATTAGTTTTCCCACTTAAAAAAGAAGAAGATTTTGAACTTAATCTTAAGATTTGATGATATGTATTATCAATTTTAATTAGTTCTTTTTATGGTTAATATTAAAATATAAAATAAAAAACATAATTAATTATAACATTTCAACACATAAATCATATATAGTAATCATTTTGAAATTTTCAATTAAAAAAATTATAAGATTTTGATTATTAATCAAACAAATTGAATTAGATATTTTCAATAGATTCTAAACTTATTTATAAATTTCATTATATGTAATACGGTGAATCACCAACCAATACCATTTGACAAAAACATTACTTATTTTAAGTCTAACAATATTGACTTTATGACTAAGTTAAACTTTCCCTTTATAACTAAGTTTATCTAAAAACCACTTGAATTCACATTCAAATAAAAAATAGAAAACATATATGTAAAACTCTCATACCTTATTATTCTATATCTTAGATTGTTTTACGAAGTCTAATGTCTCACTATACACCAACATATATATATAATTCCCACTCTTTGTTGCTATCTATAATTAATTAATTTTCTACTTCTTTTGGGTTGCTATGGATCACTTACAATGCCTTACAAAGTTTCAATTTTTTTTTTAATATATATTTTTATTTAGCACCTACAATGTCTTACTAAGTTTTATGCTCATATTCTCATTTTTATATATATATATATTTTTTCAAAAATTACATTTAGTAATTTAAAAAAAAAAATCTGCTATTTAATACTCACCAATGGCATACATCTCATTACTTTAATGCCAATTTGTAACAAAATTCCATACCAATTTGTAACAATATTCCATTTCAATGTAACTACGTCAAATCTATAGATAAATTAAAGAGATTCACCATCTCTTCTCAAACTATGCATAATTATCTTTATAATAATCTCATAAAATAAAACCATAAATCCATAAATCCTATAGCACATCAATCACAAAGAGTATTTTACTTGAAAAAAACTACCTATTACTCTAATTTATATTTATTAAAAAAGGATAACTGTCCAAAATTTAATCATATGCTTCATTACTTATCTACAATACCATATATCACCCCATCCTCTATTACACCAGACAACTTACTATAAACCTAATAATTTTGATTTTCTGAAGTAGGAAAATTTACTTACCATATCTCTAAGTGCTAAATTTAAAATACTAAATTATAAATACAGACCAAATAGGAAAAAATATAAAAACTTTCTATCAAACTTAATTGGGATCGAATGAATATGTTTCAATACCTAAGTAACATCACACTAAGTATACAATAAGGTAAGATGCGGTCGATTTACGTTAACTTTACTGTGTTAGCAGCAATGACAACGGCCAACCCATAGACCGTCGCCTGGTCACACACCTGTCAATATACAGCCATCCGACAAAACATTGACCCATGTGACTCGGTACGAATTTCCGACACGTCTGTAAAGCTGATAGTAGAGAAGTGCCGCTGACCGCGTAACTAGGTACCAACCTCCTACACGTGTGTAGAGCGCTGATAGAGTAAGTACCCAATGCCCACCTACACTACATAATGTCCATATTGTCATATTCGGGATTTCATCGGGATAACTACATAGAATGTAATTAAGCTGCCTGCCGCACAAATTCGATATTAAATTCTTGCAAAGCCGCATCTGCCATTGTTTCTGTATGTCTCAGACTCCCAGTCGTTGCGATATGGACAATACACCTGATCAAAATATCAAGAAAACCAAAAGAAATATTTCAATTTGAAATCAGAGTGTGACAAGTCGATTTAAAATCCCAAAAGCTAATCCACCCATAGAGCTTCTTCTTCAACCTTGATCCACCTGACTGAGTACCAACCATGTACATGTGTTGAGGGAGGTTGATGGAGTCAGTACCCACAACGTACAAGTGTGGAGAATACTTGACTAATATTAAATGGTTATTCCGCACTGTGGTCATGCTATAAATATGTTTCAGAAATGGTGAAGCTTCACATATGTTGAAGGAAGGTCCAGTGCAGTTCCTCCACTATGGTTTTCATTATATCTTTATTAGTTGAGCAGTGCCGTGTCTATCTGTGTTTTATATGGTTGGTTTTATATTGGTTGCTTGTGCAGTGCTGCACTTTGGATCATATCTTGATTGTTTTTTCAGTATATGCTTTTTCATCACCCATACCCATTGGAGAAGACAGAGAGCAAGCTTTGCAATATTAAAGTGCTTCGCAATTCTTTTAGAGGAATAATATTTTGAGTCTCCATAAAAGAGTAGAGAATTATTTTAATAAGGCAAGGCTGTGCTTTCTCTCTTCTCGTGTTGGTATTGGTTGATTTTCAGAAAAATAAAATGTAACTCTAAGCTAGTTGAGATTCTAGTGATTTGCAAACCAGGTTATAATACGTGTCAGATGTTTTGTTTTCGTGAAACGTGGTTTTGTTTTTTTACAGTTCATATTGAAAAAAAAATAGTTAATGTTTTGCAGGAGGTTTGGGGTGTCGCACGCATGTAGGGGAAAAGTTGTTGAACTGGCTGGGAATGGTAGCTGTTTATTTAGTGTTTTTTTATTTAATTGTAAATTATAAATTTATTAATATTTTTTTTAAAGGAATTGTAATTTTTTAATCATTAATTTTTTTATAAAATTAAAATTATTAGAGTTAAAGTATTAATAATGAGTAAAAGCTCAGAATTGTTAGATTATATTACTAAATTTAATCTTTCAACTGATTAGATTATTAAAATATATCTCTAATATATATAATGCATAGTATATTTGTTAGATTATATTAGTAAATATAATCTCTCAGTTGATTAGATTATAAAAATATATCTCTAATAATATATCATGCATATATGTTTGTAAAAGTTATAGGAATATTTTACTCCAAATATATTGTTGTACATTATTATAATTATTATTAAATTGTTAAAATATTTTACTTTATTATATTTATGTATTTCTTTTATATATGTTTTTGGATTATTAAAATATTTTAGTTTATTGATATATATCATTTGTATATGTTTTTAAAAGTTATTGGAATGCTAGATCTTAAATTTTTGTGATCCATAATGATAATAAGATTGTCTTTATAAGTAATCACATTATTAATATTTAGTTGACGTTTCGAACCAATGTAATTAATATGAAAGACAATCTCATTATAGTTATTGAAATATTTTATTCCATTAATATATTATAATACATTATTATAATTATTATATATTTGATATTTTCGGAAATTATTAGAATAATTTATTTACAATATTATAGTTATTGTATATTTTGTTATAATATTATTTGATTAGCTTATGTAAGTATTTCACTTTACCAATATAAAAATATTTATATATATTTTTTTAAGTTACACATACTTTATTCCATATATATGGTTAATTATAATCAAAATTATCTTATACCCTTTTAAAAAATAATAAAAATATTTACTCTCTTTAAAATAATAAAAATACTACTCTAAAAATAAAAATATTTTATTTCAATTATACATTATTGCACACGATAATATTGTAAATTACATTTATACATTTTTAAAATAATAAAATTATTATTCACATTAATTCTATATTTCTTTTACCCAATTCAAATAACCACAATACCAAATTACGACCTACATGGCACATTGCAGAGTACTTCATTTGTAAGAATATTTTCCTAATTTATTTTATAAGTTTATTACCATTTTATGTGGATATGAGGAAATCTCTCTTTAAGAACTTTTTAATTCTCCAATTGTAAATAGTTTCTAAAAGCATTTAATTTCTCAAATTGTAAATGACTTGTAAAATGGATCTGACTCATGAAATAACCTTTAAAAGTCTTAAATAACAAATCATGACTGGGGAAGAGATAAATAACCCGTCCTTGACCTGAACAGTGATGTTAACAGAATTGAATTCCCTTGACAGGACGGAGACAGAGCCGAGGTCATGGAGATAACCGGATGAGCCCATCATCACAGCAGGGCAGGAGATAACTAAACTGTCCTTTACCTGAACGTTGATGTTATCAGAATTGAATCTCCCAGGGCAGGACGGAGTCAGAGCAGAGGTTATGGAGATCACCGGACGAGCCCATCATCTACACATTAAGAACGTATTTGATGTTCTTAGTCTGCTATATATGCTTTAGATGAATTTCATATCTGGGAGCTGATCATAACTCATGTCGGATTAATGATGGTTGCTGATGGCGATCATTCGGAGTGGTCCCATGAAGATATGCCCACTCTTTCTTACAGTCAGACGGGACAAGCAAGAGTACGAAGAATGGAACAGGGTTTCTTGTCAGAATTGCAACTGAGTTAAGTTTAACTATTTCAAATTTTCATAATGATTGCACGTGATGTCCAATAGCAAGAGAAATGCCACTGGATTCTCCACTCGATTCATTCCATTTGTGGGAAGAATTTGGTCCCGTGAGAAGGTGGCGTATATGGAACAGAAAACGATACGTAGCATGATAATATCTAAATGTGTCTTCTCTTTATGGCCAAATTACAACAAGTTCCAATGTCCATTTAACGGAACGCAGCTACGCTTTCATATGATGTAAATATTTGAAACACTGCCCTGCATTAAAATTAAAATAATGTTTAATAGCATCTTCTCTGTCGTTGAAGAGAAGTGTTGAACACACCATTGAAATGATAAAAGAGCGTGCTACTTAATCGTTCATTCATGGATTATTCAATGGCATTTACTCATTGGATTTTATGGCGCATTATATATTGGAATTGGGGGATTTTAAGGTGCATTATATATTGGAATTGGAGCATAGAAATTTATATTTTTAATAAAATGAATGGTTGAAATTGCAAACCAACCCCAATATTTTTTTAATATAAAAAATTTAATAATTTTTTCAATAGTTTTTCAGTTTCTTAAATCTACTTTTCTTTTCATTTGATTAAAAATGAGATTAAAATATAATTTGTGAAATCTGGCCATACTTGTAATTTATTAAAAATGTAAACCCTGAGCAATACATGCTGTTCGACCGCTCATATTGTTCAATTGGCTCTGTATTTGTTGAATCGGCTCTGTATTGGTATTCTTAGTTCAGCTGTGTCTGCAGGGATGGGTAGTTGTGGAGGTTGCCAAGTTTCTATTCCACCATTCTCAACCTTACAATACCACTGCAACAAATCAGAAAAATAGTATAATCAATTCATTGGAGTCAAAATATGTACTTCTAGGTGGTTATTTTTCAAGTACCTAACCACTCTCCATTAAAATACAAAGAATATGATACAAATTTCATTAAGCAATTGAATTAAATTTTCTATCCAACAGTCTAATAATCTTAATGATGGAACAACGGTGCTCGATGATTCTGCCTCCTCTTGATTCATTACCATGACGAAGAAAAGGAGGAATTTCTTGCACTACAAGGTATTCATATCCTCCCTTTTTTAAATTTATTCATATCCTCCAAAATTAGGAACGAACAGAATGATACAGACGATTTAATGACAGTTGATTTAATGATACAGACGATTTTTTGGGAGAGGTTTATCAATTGTTGCGTTATGGCAAAATTAGGAATGGACAGAATGATACAGACGATTTAATGACAGTTGATTTAATGATTGGTGTTTTGTGGTGAGAGGTTTATCAATTGTTGGGTTATGGCTTCCAGAGGGAAAGGAATTTGTGGAAAAATGAATTTATGTAATCATTCCACAGAGATGGCATTTTTTTTTTTCAAAAATCAGCCTTTAATTCTACAAATGGTTTTTGTAATACAATTTTTTCTTTTAATTCACTATGGATTGTTGGTTAAGGACCTGGACACTAAATTCCATAAAATTCAATTGTAATAAAATTTTAATATGTTTTAATAAGTTAAAATCGTAGTATAAGATTCTTTTATAAAGCATTGCATGTTCAAGTAATATAGTAATAATAATAATATAGCTACGATTTGATTTGATTTATTATTTGTTGTATATGAAAATTATGAAGGTACAGTCTTGTTCATTTTTCCTTTAGTTTCAAGTTGATAAGAATAGTTATAAAATAGTTAATTATGGCTTTTAATAATATTAGTTTTTTATTATTATTTTAGGTTTATAATAATAATATTATTATTTAATAATAAATATTAAGTTTAATATTAGTATTATTAAATATTGATTTTGATTTTAATACTAATTTGAATATTAATATGAAATTATTGATATTATTAATAAAATTAAAGTTTTTAATACAAATAATATTAATAAAAATAAGTATAGTAAATTATGTTGATTGATTTTACTTATTGAAAATTATTTTTATTTTGGGCCTATATTAACTATATTAATAAATGTAATTATATTAGAATATATTTCAAAGTTTAAATTTTATGTTTTGATATTAAAGGATAAACAACACTTTAATATAAAAAAAATCTTTATATTAAAAATTTATTTTTGACAAATTTTTCCATATACTTTTAAAAAATATCATAATATGTGTTAAGAATTCAATTTTAACGAATTTATCATATACATTTAAATATATCATAATATGTATAAAAGTAATAATATTAGTATTTAATATAATTAAAATTTAGATTTTATAAATAAACATTTTACTTCACCAGTGGTAAATGGAAAATGCAAGGAGAGGAAGTCACTTCATCTTAAAGTCTTAATTCTTCAAAATGCAATAGTCATCTGGTTAGCCCATGGTTGAGGCATTTTTCAGTTTTGATTTTTCGAAATGCTTAAACCATGATAAATATATATGTATTATTAAATTTTTTAAGTAAATAAATTAATTTTATTTTAATTTTTCTAAATTTTATAATAAATCGATTACTTAAAAATACTTTTAAAAACATATGAACAATTTAACTTTATAAATTTTAAATTACATTTTTTTTTAATTGCTAGGATAAAGGAAACATAAACATGGTTATCAAATGAGTTATTGACAACAATATTAGTCCATGCAATCTAGAGACTATATTCCTAGTGGTCAAGTTGTGTTGACTGCATTATTTGGTTTTGTTTTTGCAATTTTAACCAAAGAAAATGCATAATATTTATATTTCTGAACCCAGGATGCGGGTGTTTATGATGAATAATACGACATATGGTCTGTGGGATGGCACATGGCAGGGCCACATGGCTACCCACAAGCCATACTACTGGCGCCCAACTGCATCTAAGTCTCGTCGCTATCACCCTGCGAGGCATTTACTGCGTTGCTGTGGACGAGGCAGACACCATCGCTTCAAAGTGCCGCTCGCTTGCTTCACCCCTCGGCTCTCTGGCTATGCTCCTAGTCTCTCTGTGATGCTCCAATTCCGCTCTGCTGGTTCTATGTCGAGCCAAATACCTCCTCTGTGCAGTGGTTGCTCTCCTGCAGCTGCGGAGCCAAGCTCCTGCATGTCAATCGGGAGGCACTATAGTCTCAACAGTTGCATTGAGTTTCTCCCAGGTTTCCATCATTCTCAGAACCCCCATTTTCACCTGCGTCTTTCGACTTCTTTCGGCCCCGTCTCTCCTTCCACATCCCAACGTCTCCCTGCTAGTCCTACCTCTTCCACTGCTCATGGATGCTCTCACCCCCACTGTGCCGACATGCCACGCTTAAGACATCGAATGCGATGCCGGCGAGGTAGTAGCAGAGGCCGAGCTTCATGTCAAGTTCCCTCCTCCCTTTCCAGCTCCTTGTCTTCCTCCCTTGAACACTCATGGGGAAGATACCTTGATACCCACAGTGGTTGAGGCTGTCTCTTTGGTTCCTCTACTCACCACCCTACCTCTGAGCCTCCGAGGCTTCCTCAGCCTCAGCTGCACTCCTTTGTCTCTTTGCCACCCCCAGCCATGGCCCACTTTCAGTTTCAGTGCTCCTCCAACCATCCTCTTGTCGTGGCCACCATTTCTGTCTCTTTCCATGAAGTAACTGGTGATGCCCTTGTACCTAGCCATCCCACTCTGCCTCAGGGCCAGCCTAGTCACCGTGGCCCCTCTGAAGAAGTTAAAGCTCAACAGGTCCCAACAAAGCACAATTATGGATCTAATAGTGGTAGTATCTTGGGATACTACAAGGAGAGGCGGTCGCAGGACGAAGGAACAGGTGCCGAAGCTGTCGCACCTCACCATGATGCAATTGGCCTCCAGTTTGCAGATGATGATGAGCATAGATGTTTGATTGTTGAAGAACCAATTCCAGTTTCTCATGATGCTCAGATTATCAGGACTCTTTAGGTTTCAGGCTTACAGCTCTTTAGTTTTTCTATCTGTTTATTTCTATGCTGGGTACATTTACTTATGTCTTTTTGTCGCTGGTTTCCTCTCTCGAGGTAGAGCTGCAAACTCTATATGGGCTGGTTTCCCCTCGTGGGCAGCTCAAATTTTTGTTATTTTGATGACATTATGGAATTGACACAAGCCAACACTACTGAGGCCTGAGCCTCCTTGTAACATATGGTTCATTATTAATAGATCTTACTCTTACTTACAAAAAAAATATATTTATATTTTTGAATAAATTCAAATTATTATTTTTTTGAACCTTCTTAAATTTTATTTTTAATTTCCCATTGGCCAAGGAACCTCTGATGGCACATAATTCCAGTGATGGAGGGTGTTTTATATTTGGGGTTTTCTAGTGCCTGACAATTTATTTTAAAATAAAAATAAAAATAATTTTGTGAGTGGTTAGTGAGTGCTCTAACACTGGCACTACTATGTTAGTGCTCTTCTCAATGATGTGAGAATTGATGATGTTGATTTAGTGCTTTGCTTAATTATGTGAGAATTGATGTGGGTGCAATTTTTGCATAGACTTAGTGGGGATGAAAAAATGTCAAATTAATATTATTATATTTCCTTGTTTGGAGGAACACTACTACACTAAGGGGTTTTTAAGACATTTTTTTAAGACAAAAGAAATCTTTTGTCTTAAAAAGTCACTTTTTATTTTAGTTATTTTACATTAAAATTTAATATCAATTGAATTGTCTTAAATATAAAATTTAAGACAAAAATAGTGTGAGACAAAACTTTATATTTAAGACAAAAACAATTTGAGACAAAATATTTAAGACAAAAACAATTTGAGACAAAAAAATTTAAGACAAAAGTATTTTAAGACAAAATTTTATATTTAAGACAAAACAAGTTTGAGACAAAAATATTTTAAGACAAAAGCAGTTTGAGACAAATATATTTTAAGACAGAAGCAATTTGAGACAAAAATATTTTAAGACAAAATTTTAGATTTAAGACAAAAGAACTTTGAGACAAAAATATTGAAGACAAAACTTTATATTTAAGACAATGGCGACTTAAGACAATGACAATTATGACTAAACCCATTTAAGATAGTTAGTAATTAAGACAAAATCATTAGCATTCAGAAGTTTGCATTGAAATATCCATGTGTGGATAGTGGATAAAATTATATTTTTTATTTTTGAAAATAGATATTCAAACCACATGAAATTTAATCATGTCATATTTATTTCTTTTATATTATATTTCTCTTGTTTCATTAAACCACATTCTAAAAATTTAATAAATTAATAGATAGAATTTTTTTTTTCTTTGGTTGGAAACTCAAGGGGATTTGAACTTTGAAGCTCGTGTTTAAACCATATAAGGTGCTCCAACACTAATATTCTTGGGCATATTATGTTTTTTCCTGCTAACTTCTCCAAATACAACCTCTAAGAACTAGTAGGGTCCAAGGAAAAGAGCTACAAGTTCCCTAAATACGATCTACATTTCATGGACAATCACATTTCCCCCAAATGTCCTCCACATATTTGCCTTGGTGTATTGGAGTTTTAAAAATAAATAGGATGCCAAAAGTAATCCTAATCACAAGACTCAACTTTCCTAATGACTAGGAGGCCTTAAAAAAAAAAAAAATCTTAACTTATGCCTAAAATTACTAAAATTTCCTTTCCCAAATATGAAATTAGAAATTCTACAAAATTATAGGGCAACAAGGAAACCAAATTCCTCTTCTAAAACTCTCTAAGACCTTATGGAGGACAAATACAAATTTTGAAATAAATTGTTGAAATTATGCTCTTGCATCAATAGCTACCAATGTATCCTTGTAGGCCACCCCCTTTAACAATAGTAATACCAATGTCCTTTACCAGCTAGAAGGAACTCCTTACACAATTCTCTCTTAGATCCCCTTAACCCATTGCAATGATTGTCTTTGATGCCTACCCATTTTTAATCACATTAAGAAGAAATGTAGCATATTGCTCGTTGAGGATTTCGATAAGTATGTGATTTTGTTGACATCTTGTGACTGTCCCGTATGTGAATATATAAAATCTTGGATGCATGTTGCCCTGACACTATAAAATTACTTAGTACTGCCTATCATACCGTGTCACTCCCTCCTTGAGAAACCTAGAACTTGCTAACACTCCCTTTCACACACTCTTATTCATTCATTTATGAATTTTGACCTAGTGCTCTGTTATGTTTTCCTGGAACTCCCTAATACTCCTTAGCACACCTTGGCACACCTTGGCACTTGGAACAACTTTGTATGCTTCCCTAGCACTCTAACATGCCTTGGCACTTCCTAGAATACCATGTCACTCCCTTCTTAGCACACCTGGAACTGGCTTATACTTCATTTCCATGCATTTGAAACTAGTGCCCCCTTGTGTTTCCCTAAAACTTGGCCCTCACACTCCCTAGCATGTGTTCATGCCACACCCTGGCACCTGCCACATCTTGGCATGCCTATCATGCCTTGGAACTACCTAACATGTCTTAGTACTTCTAGGAATTCCCTGACACACCTTGGTATTCCTTAGCTTTCATGTCGTCATAGATAACCTTGCTTTTTTTGTGACTTGGGAACCCAACCAAGTCATTGGAAAATGGATGTTGTGCCCAGCCCAAAATTTCCCTTTGTCTGAAACTACTTTGTCCAACCCTTTATGTAACCATAGGCTTACCTCCTACAAGTCTTATTTTGTCCTTCCCTTAACACACTTTATCCTTGAGACACTTGGAATTCGTTGACACTACTTGGCACACACTCTTATTCGTTCATTTCCATGCATTTTGACCTAGTTCTCCCTTGCAATGTCATGGCACTCCCTAACACTACTCAACATCCATTGACACTTTTTGGCATGTGTAAGCATGCCTTTTCATTCCTTGGCACGCATTGACACTCCTTAGTTATCATGCCCTCACAATTACCCTTACTTTTCTGGAACTTGGGAACCCAACCAAGTCTTGCCTTGACTATAACAACTTGACCAAGTTATGGTTACTACAACTAGATTGTGCCTTGTTCACCTAAGAAATTACTATAACCCCTCACCCATTTACCCCCCTAAACCATAAACCCATAACCCATTTAACCCCCTAAACCCTTAACCCGTAACCCCTTAAACCCTCATTCCCAAACCCTAACCCATTTAACCCCCTAAACCCATAAAACCTTAACCCATTTAACCCCCAAACCCTAACCCCTAAACCCTAACCCCTAAAATACTTAATTGCTAAATCCCCTAACCCCCTAAACCTCTAAACCCCTAACCCATTTAACCCCCTAAACATATAACCCCTTAACCTCTAACCCCTTAACCCCTTAACCCCTAACCCCTAACCCCTAAAATCCTTAACTGCTAAATCCCCTAACCCCCTAAACCTATAAACCCCTAAAACCATTTAACCCCGTAAACCGTAAATTTCTAACCCTTAACCCCTAATCCCTTAAGCCCTAATTCCCAACCCCTAACCCATTTAACCCCCTAAACCCCTAAAACTCTAATCCATTTAACCCCTAAACTCTAAACCTCTAAACCTTTAAACCCCTAAACCACTAACACCTAAACCCCTAACCCCTTAACCCCTAAACCATTAATGCTTAACCATTAACCCATTAACCCCTTACCCCTAACCCCTAAAATCCTTAACTGCTAAATCCACTAAGCCCTAAACCCCTAATCCCTAATCCGTTAACCACTAGCTCATTATTCACCTAACCCCTAACTGTGCCTAAATCCCCTAACCCCTAAGCCCCCAATCCCTAATCGCTTAACCACTAACTCATTATTCCTCTAACCCCTAAATGTGCCTAAATCCCCTAACCCCTAACCCCCTAATCCATAACCCCTTAACCACTAACTCATTATTCCCCTAACCCCAATCCCTTATCCCTTAAATACTAATTCATTATGCCCCTAACCCTTAAGCCCCCAATCCCTAACCCATTAACCACTAACGAGAATATACCATAGTGGGCATGCACAAGAAGATACCATAGTGGGCATGCACAAGAAGAAGAAGCAAATAAATCAAATTCAATAAAGGAAGCACAACCACCACTCCAAACTCGCTTCTCTAAAACACATACAACCGCAATAAATCCCACTGAAGCTTACAAATTTATCAAGCCCTAATTAACTTACTAACAAATTCATCAAGCCAACATGCTACAATTTGTTGAGTCACCCCCAAATAAATTAGTAATTATTTCATGAATGTACATTTGTTTGTAATTTTATTTAAAAGGTTTAAATTCTCTCAAGAGCATATAGAATATATCCAAGAGTTAAAAAAATGGAAATTTTGCTTGCCTCCACAAGGTATCATCACACCCAGATAGGTGAAAACATACAAGTCTAAATCTTCTACCTCTAAGTCTTAATGGCACTTCAACATGTCAATAACATACTTGCAACAATGCTTAATGGGTTTTGTCTATTAGCTAAAGAGATGTACATCCATCCATCCAAAAATAAACATCTCAATCAATCCAACACCATAAATTGTGCTAAATAGTTCATCATGTTATTTCAAATATTACAATATGGTCTTATATTAGCTCACATATTCCTTGAATATTTGAAAGCCAAACTACCTTAGCACAGTATACCAAAAATATTTGTACTCTAAAAGACAAAAAAAGACAACAAATTAAAATAGGAACTTTAACTCTAATCCAGAAACTTCATTCTTAGCAACATGATATCTAATGAAGATGATACGTGGAAAAAAAGGCTTCATATATTTTCTATCACATGTCAAACCGAGTGAACAAACACATGCATAGAACACATCAAAAATAGGGTTCATAGATCGACTTGTATTATATGGTTTCAAACCCTTCTTGTCTCCTTCAAGGGGGTTTCTGGAGGTCTTAAAAAAGACTTCCTTTTGCTAACCAAATGGATTGTTTCTTTCACACATGTATGGAAACATACTTTCCAAATAATATTGTAATAGATTCATAAGGTGATATTATTGGTATTAACTAAACCTTAGTTGGAGACATCATTTTTATTGTAGGGGTTGGTACCTTTCAATTGGATGTGGTTGGTGATGTGAAGACTACTCAACCTCTAGTAAAGATTCACACTAACACTAATAAGCTTATGGATGCTTGTTTACAAAGGGAGACACCTCCAAACTTAACTCATTGGATTCTTTGTTTTTTCATGCTAATTATTGCTCTCAGCTTTCCTTCTCCAAGGGGTTGAGACTATTTTCTTCATTTATTTTACATGGCTCGGTGAAAGAAGAAGAATGGATATTGTCTCCACATATTTTCCATTTCACTAAGTTACAAATAAAAAGAGTCAAATTCTATAGAAAATAGATTAACAGCCTCTTGATACAACTTTACTGAGCTATGCATAGCCCTCACCTATCACTGTATCTCAATGAAATGAAATCTAATAGCTCCATGACAACATTATAAATGGACTACTTGTGAAGTTGTTGTTAAATTATCGCCTCCAAATGCTCAATTATCATGAATTTTGGGGGAGGGGGATCTTTTGGTGTATTGAACGGGGCAAGGGGACATAAGGGTAGCATGGATGGGTAGAAGTGAGAGGTTCGAGCATGGTTTACTGAGATCTATAATCGTAACATTAGAGAATGAGAAGGAGACTTAGGGCCTTATGACATAGGGGTTAGGGGACCTATAGGTAAGGCAATGGGAGAAATTTATAGGGGAAACCCCAATAGTTTTAACAATGGGATTAGGGGCCACATTATCACAACCCATACACACTTAACCCATAACCAATAAAATACCTATCTCTTTAACCCCAAAGCCACAATCCCTTAACCCCTACACCCATAACTCATAACAAATTAACCCCTTGATCCCTTAAACCCAAAGCCACTAACCCCTTAACCCCTAACCCATAACTTAGAATCCTTGAACCCCATAAACCCTAATCCCATATCCTCTTAAACCTTGACCCTTAACCCATAGCCCCTAAACCCTAAACTCATTAACCCCTAACCCCTTAACTCGTTGACACCTAAATACCATAACCCTTAGGCAATTAACCCCTAAATCGCCTGACATGTATGCCCTTGATGGTTAATATTTAACCCCTGAATCCCTTAACCACTAAGTCATTAACCTCTAACCCTTAAACCCCCTACACCTCAACCCCCTAACGTCTAAATCCCATAATCCCTAACCCTTTACCCTTTACCCTTAACCCCTTGCTCCTAAACCCTTAAACCCCTTAACTCCTAGAACTCCTTATCCTTTCTCCCAAACCACAGGTGCTCCAACACTAATATTCTTGGGAATATTATTCTTTTTCCTACTAGCCGCTCCAAATAAAACCTCTAAGAACTAGTAGGGTCCAAGGAAGAGAGCTACAAGTTCCCCAAATCCGATCTACATTTTATGGACAATCACACTTCCCCCAAATGTCCTCCACATATTTTCCTTGGTGTATTGGAGTTTGAAAAATACATAGGATACCATAAGTAATCCTAATCATAATACTCAACTTTCCTAATGACTAGGAGGCCTTAAAAATCAAACAACATCTTCACTTATGCCTGAAATTACTAAAATTTCCTATCCCAAATATGAAATCTCCAAGACCTTCTGGAGGACAAATAAAATTTTTGAAATAAATTGTTGAAATTATGCTTTTGCATCAATAGCTACCAATTTATCCTTGTAGGCCACCCCCTTTAACAATAGTAATACCAATGTCATTTACTTAGAAGAAGCTCCTTACATATTCTCTCTTATATCCCCTTAACCCATTGCAATGATTGTCTTTGATTCCTACCTAGTTGAAAGCACATTTTGAAGCAATTTATCATATTCTTGGTTGAGGATTTCGATAAGTATGTGATTTTGTTTACATCTTGTGATTGTCCCGTATCTGAATATATAAAATCATTTTTTTTGTACCAGTTTAAGGACTTATACCATCAGGTGTGTGCGCTAACATGGATGGAACGCTAACTACATGTTGTATATATTGTAATGTAAATGAATAATATCTTTTGGAAAAGGCTCCACTCATGATGCCATTTTGCAAATGCTTGCACTCACTTATTGTGGTTAGATTGGTGAGGTAGATTTTAAGGTCTCTTCCAATTTATAAACACATACAAAAAAAGCATTGACGAACCTCTTGCTTTAATGCAATGGATACAACGTAAATAATTCTCCATGGAAAAAAATTATCGAGGTCCCTATCATACCATGTTACTCCCTCCTCAAGATACCTAAAACTCACTAACACTCCCTATCACACACTCTTATTCATTTATTTATGCATTTTGACATAGTACTCTGTTATGTTTTGTTGGCACTCCCTAACACTCCTTAGCACACATTGGCACACCTTGGCACTTGGAACATCTTTGTATGCTTCCCTAGCACTCTAACATGCCTTGGCACTTCCTAGAATACCATGTCACTCCCTTCTTAGCACACCTGGAACTGGCTTTGGGAGGTTCCTTCATTGATATATCTGGTAGGAATGATTCTTCCCTGGCATGTCTGGACCTCCCAAGACATGGTAGGAATCTATATCAATGAAGGAACCTCCCAATTGTCTTATTGATCTAAAATAAGGCTAGAAAGTTATACCGTCATGATTTTTTTTTCCATATCATTAATAGTGGTCTTTGAGTCCCCAATCTCTATAAATAAACACACTCCTATTCTTTCGGAAATTTCAAATCCCTTGCCAAAGCACATATTTCTTTGGGATAAACTTTAAATGTCAATAGATGTCGACCATAATACATATATTAGTTGAAAAATCCTTAGGTATTTTTGGAATCCAGAACCTAATCCATTACCTTTGTCAACATGAAGTATTCGTGAGGGCGTGTCCATCATTTATTGATTTTGTCTTTGCCTGAGTAATTTCCTCCTAAACCAATTGGAGAGTAGGCTTCTTGAATCTGGTAGTTGAGCTCTCAACTATCACCTAAGCTCTTGAGTGTGCTTATTATTGATAGTAAGCTATGCTCCTGCGCACCTTGGCTCTCTGATCGCCCATGTATCACTGATATTCTCGACATTGGTGTGGAGAAAATGTGCAGGAAAAGGTGAGGAAACTTCGAATTAACTGAACCCATCTCACAAACATTAATAATTTCTCTTTCAAGTTTTGTTTCACTCTGAAAATAATAGAAATAATTTTAATAGAAATTGGGGCAAAAATAACTTTTGGAATTAGGGTTACATCTTCAATAGTATTTTGTAATGATGTTTAAGAATTGGAGTTGAGATGGCCTGCTAACCATAAATTGGAGCAAAAATAATTTTTGGACATGCTCAATAGTATTTTGTAATAATGTTTAACAACTGAGTTGGGATGACAGGTGGGCACACCATCAGGCATCTATCTATTCGGGAGGTCGTTTAATTGTATTCTCCAAATACTACTTGTTTAATCATATATTTTCTGCGCTTAGTACAGTACACTGAAAGCTTCTGAAAGCTTTCCCTCAGAAATGAAGCCATCCACATCGCACATACATTCTCATCTGGTTTCCTTGGAAGCCGTCCACATCGCACAATCCTGTGTGTTCGCACAACACATCCCATACAATGCTCACCAAGCCGTTAATCCTGCATGTCGGCACAACAACGATCATCCTTGGTTTAAAGGGTTTGCGATGGAGAACTGTGGAGCTATGATTCTTTCATGGAGAGCGGGAAATATCATTTAGCGCCAAATTTTCAGAAAAAGGGTACAATGCAGTTGCTTCAATGTTTAGTTTGGAGTTAGGGTTTATATAACTAGGTTAGCATATAAACAAGCACAAGCTCACAAGTTGGAGAAATTCCATAATTTTCTAGAAGTCCTAGATCAAGGTATTTAAGATTCTTTGCTGCTTTCCTTCCTTTCTTCTGAAACGCTATTGTGTCTATATTTAATCATTTCGGTTCTTAGCTAATTTTGCATGCTCTACATACTGATGTCATATATTTATGAAAATTTCACTATTTTCATATTGTGGTTGTAAAATTTTCACAGAAACTACTCGCTAATCCTTGTATCTTAACCTACCAAAAGGCATAAATATTGCATTAAAGCACAATTTCAGTGTCATGTTTTTTGAAAGTCCAGTTCAGTAGGTAGTGAAGCAGTAATGCAATAGGAACAGTGTAATGCATTGAACGCAACAATAAACTTCATCAAACCTCTTGTCCTTTGTATTATGGGTTATGTGAAGCAGGCAGTGGCATAGCATGCCTTGCAATGTTACCCAACAATGGGATGTCAATGTTCTTAGGCCATCAAATCACTTTTATATCCTTAAATCTAATTAGTTATATGATCCCTTCGCATTATTTTCTCAGTTTAATACCACCAAATTTAGTAATTGGTGGTTCTTAGATTTCCGTTATGCTCGATAAAAGATTTAGGGTGTACTAAAGCAATGAGTGGATAGTACTGAAGAAGAGTTATGGTGTATTAAACCAATGAGTGCTTAATCCACTGCTCGAAAGGTTGGTCAACCAACCATTAAAAAATAGGTTTATTTATTTCCCAACAAAAATAGCTTATGATGGAGAAATTTTTGGTAGTGTAGTTTTTGCTGGGGTGATTCTTCCATGTGATATGAAAAATAGGAAAGTTTGGGATCAAAATTTAGTTGAGAAGATTATTATATAGTTGGTTGAATTGACCAAGTCATTATGTTCATCATTTATATTTTAAATGTAACACAAGAGCTTGTATAATTTAATAGGTGGGCTGACTATTTTAATAGAAGTCAAGTCTTTCATAGTGCCTAAATTCTTCTTAAGCCCTTGGAGTGACACATTTGGCCTTTCAAGTCCATAATGTTTACAACCTTCTCCATAGATATTTTGGGCTTATTTTTTTTGTCATTCAATCCCACATTTTCTTTGGAGTGACACATTTGGCCTTTCAAGTCCATAATGTTTACTATCTGCTCCATGGATTTCATAGTTCCTAAATTCTTCTTAAGCCCTTGGAGTGACACATTTGGCCTTCAAGTCCATAATGTTTACAACCTGCTCCATGGATTTCATGTTGCCTAAATGCCTCTTAAGCCCTTCGATACACTTATGTGTGTCAAATTTCACCTAAATTTCATCTCTACATCTTGCATGAAGGAGCAAAGAGTATCATGGACTCCTTCCATCACTATATTATAAAGTGCCTCATTGATGCAGGAATGCATGTTTGACATGGACTTTCCCTAGTAAGGTAATATAACAATGAGTAGAAAATTTTGGTATCCATGAAAGGTTGGGAAAGAGTGCATTCCCACTCTAGGATGCAAAGCTTCTGGATAGGGTTAGATTTCAACATTACTTTGGGACTCCCTTCGAAGCTTATCCTATATACATTATTCTACCATTCATCAATCAAATTTATTTGGGCCTCAATGTGCGTTCTGTAGCGATCAAATACTTTTTTTCATTCCTCTCATACTCCCAAATCCACCTTTACCTTGTTATAGTCTAGGTACCAAAGGGAGCTTAAATCAAGTAGGTAGGCTAATAAAGCATTCGAATAACAAACAAATGCACTAATTGGTTGAAAACAATTTGAGTTCAACCTCTTAGCTATTGAGGATGAACAAACATCCTACACATAGAGCTAACAATCCCCCTTAGGCAGGGAGGAAAATTCGAGTCCAACCTCTTAGCTATTGAGGGTGAACAAACATCCTACACATAGAGCTAAAAATCCCCCTTAGGCAGGGAGGATGGCAAGTGTAATGCCTACACTTTACAACATTGAATTTAATGATTCCAAGTAGGTCCTTATTTTGAGACCAAGCCTGAGAGACAGTTGGTAACGTAAACCAACTAAAGCCTAAAACCAAGGAGGGCCTCTAAATAGATAGCGAGGAGATGAAAGTGAGCCTCGAAAGAAACAAATGTCTTAGAATATTGAAGCCATATATTTATCTCTATTATAACACCTTATTGACTTGCACTGGGTATGATTCTTCCATCTTGCTACCATATTCAATAATGTGATTTCTAGCCTTCATTTCTGGCAGAGGGTGAAACAATTTGTTTCAGATCCTTCTCTTGGGGTTAGGTTCTATCCTTGTCATATCATGAGGGTGCATGCTCGTTAACCTTGTTCAGTAATGCTAGTTTGGAGTGGTGTTCCCACACATATTTTCCCTATTATACCAATGACGGGTGACCACTTTTGGCAGCCCCTCATGCAAGCCTCCTTGTTTATAAGGTTCTTGTTACCCGTGTAAGCTGGCATTAACATCGATATCTATGAGCAAAAAGGTAGCAACACAAACCAACTAAAACTTAATAGAGTTTAACTAGACCCAACAAAACCAATAAGTGCATGATAAGGGTGAAGTTATTGCTTATCTCTGTTCTCAACACCTTATCCACATACACTTGCTACGATTCTTCCATCCGGTTTCCCTACACCACAATGTGATTTTAATAATGGTAGCGGGGAACAACCTGCTTCTGATCCTTCTCTTGGGGTTACTATAACCTTCATATCATGAAGGTGCATGATCCTTCCCCCTGATCATGTTGTATTGAGGTCAAATGACTACATTTATTTACCAGTGTGGACCCATGACAGCTTCCAGTGACCAATTGTACAAGCCTCCCTTCTTTATATTGTTGTCAAAAACTTGTTACACCTGGTATTCGGATCTATACTGTTGAGAAATTAGGTTTGTAATAATCATGAATCAATTGTAGCAAACAAGCCTGTAAGATAATGTTTTTGGAAGTTCCATATCAAGATTTGGTTTCTTGTTTTTCCATTTAATGACTTTCAATACATGTTTGATCTTTCTCTTTTTCTGATTTAAAACATGCGATTTGAGGGGTATTTGTACATTACAGTTTTTATAAAGAACAAATATACTGGGGTATTTATTTACCTCCTAAAACTTAAGCCATTTGACCAGGGCAGAACATAGTAGGGATGGAACCTGTTACTCTTGATCATACTCATGAGTGAACCCAATGCCTCATTGGCTTTCTATCCATGATATATTCTGAAGAAGGGATGGCCTCTTTATCATTCTCATGAGTGAACCAATAAATCATTGGCTTGAATATCCATGATATATACTAAAGAAGGGATGGCTGCACTTTGAAATTGCTGCAAAATTTTGGGTGTTTTCCAAAGATGTTGTTTTCCTTATTAATAGGATATGATGGTTAGGCTGACTGTTTAGCATTGATAGGTGGGTTGAATATTTTAATAGAAGTTAAGTCTTTGTTTAAGGGTGGAACTTGGAAGTGAGATAGATTAATAAAGTTGAGTCTTCGATTAAGGGGGGAAGTGAGATAGATTAATCTTAGAAGGTTGGGAAGTGAGATAGATTATTCTTAGAAGGTTGGGGCCAGGTTATCATGAAGAGGGAATTTAATATATTGATGAATGATGTGGGTGAAAAGAATTTCTAGAAAACTAGAAAGTATAAGTTATGGTACTCATGTATCTTGGTAGACAGTTTTATTTTTTATATGTGATGGCACTAGTGATTATGAGACCATTGGAGAAGTTAAGCTTAACAAATAACTACATAGCCTACATATCTACCTAATACTATATATTATCCATTCATTAACAACATCTTCCAGCAAGGTCTAAATACTATCACTACAAAAACATATAATAGAATTTGAAGAAAGTGAAATAATCAAGTAACATCCACCGCAGCTTTCCAACTGAATCTCTATTTTTAAGTACATATATAGAGATATGCAGGACCCTCCACTTCGATTTTCATCTTGCATTTCTGAATCTTTAATGCTTCTATAGATAACATGTATGCTACTATGCTGAGCTACCTGTATACGTGTTGGAATGAGCTAAATTCAAACTGTGCTCTTTCCTCATTGATTTGTAGTGTACCTATGAGGGTAATACAGGGTACCTAGGGAGGTACCCAAGGGGAATAATAGTAGATGCCTAGGTGCTTAATAGTTTGTATCAGGGCACTTATTTCGACACCAAAATTGCACCTTCATTATCGACTTTTTCACCTTCACTGATGATTGCAGTTACAGTGCCCCTTACAACCTTCAGCTGTATGCCATTGCAGGGTGTTAAGTTGTCAACCCACTTTCCCAAAGAGTATACATGTCGCCTCCATGAGCGAGGGAGTGGATCACATATGAAATGCATTATACCACAGAACAATCGGTTGATCTTGGCATAAACCCACACTCTCAGATTTGTGCTGAACTCCATTAATGCAAATATAAAGCTCAAGGCTGTAGGAATGAGCAAATTTACCTTCGTTTTCTTCTTTGTTTGTAGAAACAAGGCCACCAAATTTAATATTTTCACAACTTTCGCCTTCAAGACTGATAAGTTCACTGGTAAGAGCCAATAATTATTTAGACACCCGTTGACATGTTGATTTCTAAGAATGACATCATCCAAGATTCTTGATGAATGTACAAGCTTAATGTGTATATGCAAAATGGGAAGAATAAAAAGAAAATTCAATTGAGAATAGTTGTGAAAAAGAAATATTATGTATCAAGAAGTTGGATATTCAAATCCCCTGATTTACCTAGTATCCCTGATTTACCTACAGCTACAAAAAGGGCATAACTTAGACATCCCTGATTTACCTAAGGGCATAGCATCTAGAGATTATAATGGTTTTCTCAAAATAATTTTAATTTTTCCTCCCGCTTCTGGTTGGCGTGAACAATATATGATGTGTTATTAGGTTTAGTGCTACTCTTCTTAACACAGGGGGGACCTAATTTCTCTGCATGGCCAAAATATTTTGTATATTCCTCCTGAGGATATAATTCCTTGCAGCTTCCTTCTCCTACACCTGCAGTATCAGTAATGTTCCGATGTATATGATGATCGCCCATTAGATTGTTCAGGTCCACATGCTAATATTTGGGAGGACTTATCTTCAAATTCTTGAAATTTGATCACCTATATTAATAACATGGTCACCCATTAGGGTGCTTAGATTCACATGGTGATTTCCCTCTTCATTTTTTTGGGATTTTCTTGAATTTGGCTGATTGTTTTCCTATTTAGAGTTGTCTAGTTCTCTTATAGGCGTGACGCATACAGTGAAGAAGGAATCCATCGAATCCCTAGCTTCCATGCTGCAATGGTCACTTTCATAACCAGACTTCTGGTTTTCGTCGACGCCTTCCGCAACCTTCTCTAAACCCTGCTTTTCCTCATATATTATTAATTACAATCGTCCCTGTGCAAGTCTGCATACAAATAACTATAAGAGATGGTATATTGGTTTATATATATACATATATATAACAATCACAAATAGTTAATTCAGAAGTTCTTAATTTAGGAATTAAGGACTGTGCAGGATGAGACCAAAAAATTATGAATTATTGGAATTTTGCTCAAATTCTTTTGAGAAAACCATTATAATCTATAGATGTTATGCCCTTAGGTAAATCAGGGATGTAAGTTATGCCCTTTTTGTAGCTGTAGGTAAATCAGGGGATTTGAATCTCCAACTTCTTGATACATAATAATTTCTATTTTTATGTTTAATTGCTATTTTTATTTCACTTTGAAGATGCACATTAAACAATCAAATTTTGATGGGTTAAATTTTATAAAGCATACTAATTGATTTATTATGAATTGATTTTTTTCTTGTATTTTCGTTCATATTTGAAAGAAAATACATTTTTCATATACACATTAAGCTTTTACATTCATCAAGAATATGCCATCATCATGACAGATTCATGACACTGCCCATCATGATTCCTGCCCAGAATCCTTTGTTACCCTCCACAAACAGCGTATCCAGTGCCAGGGCAGCGGCGGTGTGGGTATTGTCGGCTTTGGCCAATGAATTTTCTTTTTATTCTTAAGATATGAATTTTTTTAATGGCCTTTGTGAATGGCCTCTGTTTTCTTTGTGCTTTGTTAAGTTTCACTTGTCCAACTCTGATCAGGGACTCTTTGCTACCAAGGCTTCCTTTACATTTTTTTCAATTGGTCTAGCTGAGAAAGATAGTGAAGAAAAAGTGAGATTTTTCATTATAAAAAAGCTCACAGGCTTTAGAGTAGGGATATCTAGGTGAATGCTTGTATGGGAATATTTGAGAGACATCTTGGGTGTGAACTTGTGACCGTAAGTTCTTACGAAAGTGTTGCTGTCTTATGTACGGTTAAATAGTATATTTTATCAATAATGTTTGTTGAAGATTTCTGTAATCTTGTTCACTACCACACTTCCCAGTTTCTATAATTGCTATTGCAATGCTTATTATGATAATTTTAATTTAACATAAAACCATATTAGTGCTCTAAATTATTGTTTTGCATAGTAAAAACTATCGCTGTTATAGGTCAATCTACAACTGTTATAGGTAAATATATTGTTATTTTGAGAAGAAGATTCCCTGTACTAGAAATGAACATGTTTTCATAGAGTTATCAGTTTGCTGTTGATAGAATTAGTTGGTTTGGGCTTTTCTTTTACACCGATAGGGATTGGCATGCCAGTATAGTCCTTGAGTCCATATTAGTTGGACTCATAATGCACGATAACTCATCCATACCATATCTATCAAGTGGATTTCATGGGAACATCAAGCACAAATTGTCCCCTTTGATGATAGGCATGCTAGACATGATGGTGGCATACAAAAAATCAAATCAGTAAACCAGGGACAAATTTCATGTGTCCCTACCTCAACTGCCCGATACAAGTAGGCATGGAACACAATATGGGATTTTAAATACTAGCATTGCATAAGCCTATAAACTTTGACAAATGGCTTAACACTAAAACAAGTGCTAACCAAAGCGATTGCTTTCATGGGGTTTATTCTAGTATAGCCACACTACTGGAGATCTAATTTATATAAAGAAACTAGAAGCTACTTAAAGGGATTTGGTGGAGACAAATTGATATAGGAAAATACCTTATTATGTGAAGAAGCGAGGCTCCAAGTTGTTGTTGGCAGAAACATAGGATTTGGTCCCGATATTCCTTAATGGTACATTATCATCTTCATTTCATTCTAAGGTCAACTAAGGTAGTAAGAAAAATATTGTGAGCAGTATGGCCATTAAAGTTTCACAAAACATATAATTATGATTTCAAATAACCCTTGTATGGATATGGCATGCAATTGATATCATTTATTAGTTGTTTCCATGAATGCCTTACAAAGACAACAAGTAATTATTCCATATATTTTCTAGATTTCCTTGGGCTTTTGGAGAAGGTAATACTTAAAAATAATGATGTTTCCCTCAAGGAATACTCCCCTTTGGGCATTGTCATCGACTGGGGTAAGTTTTTTAGAGTTTTTTATTTGTATGTGCATGTCTTTCAGTGTTTTTGGTAGCATTTTTTTCCTCCAATGAGTTTGGGTTTTATTTGGGGAAGTCCTGGGCTATTCATTGGTTGCTGGGCTCTAGTATTATCTCATTCTAGTGGTTTAGTGATTTTCTATGCTCATCACAATCCAAGGGGAGTACTCTTCTAGAAACCATCTCATCCATCCAAGTAACCACTATCAATATGCCACTTCTATGACCAACAAGTCAGATCATGAGCCATCTATACTTGGTCAAGAAATAAAGTATTGTCTTCTACATCAATTGATTCCCCCCCACATAGATTAAAGACATAATCTGTCATCAAATTTCTTCCATCAATGTCTGTAACCCAATCAACATCATTATAGCTACTTTTTGTCTGATAATTTTCAGTTTTGGTGGAGAAAAATTGATATAGGCCCTTGTTGTCCTTCATTCAAAATTGTTTGAAGACAATGCTTTGATAATTATAATTATGCATATCTCTAGTCATTATAATGTCATAGTAATAATGAAACTCACCTAGATCCTTCATCTCAAAACAAAATAACATTTGATTTTTGGTTGTTGGAAAAGTTTATGTGGCTCTCTATGAATATTACGCCATCAAATCACAATGTAACTACAATAATTTGATTTGTACAAGTCTAATGAGGTGACTTAGAAATTCCTTAGCTCTCATCACGAGTCCCATTTCCCATTGAAGAGCACTTATTATTCATTGTCTACTTGCATTTTGTGAATTTACAATCATAAACAAAATAGTAAAAGTTTTTTTGGTATACACGTTGTCATATATTTCAACAGTTATTATGTAATGATCCTAACTAACGTCCACACATTTTTCTTTGCATATTTCTGTTACATTACTTTCTTGTTATATATACAAATGGCAGACCAGGTATTTATTTTGTTTTTGGTATTTGTAGTATTTATGTTGTTGATTTAGTTCGAGACTGGTTTTATTTTTAGAAATAACTCTAAAATGATACTTCAAAAGTTTGTTTGTGACTAGTTAGAGGCTTGTTGGAACAGTTTGAGAGACTTGCCTCAAAGTGTTGGACATATTTTCAATGCTCACTCAACACTAAAAAATTAAATATTCATAGATTCACTCCCTAGGTTTATTCATTGGTCATGTTATCTCGAAAAAGAATTAATAATCAAGTTAAAAGTTGCAGCCTTATCGAGCATAGTACATGTTGCATTTAGGAAAATAGCACATCATCATCTGAATATTCAGATGGACGTGCAATAAGACCTGTTCCAGGGATATATGAATACTTCAATGAAATGATATATTGCAGTTGTAAAATGTGCCAAAATAGGAAACTAAAGAAGCGAAGGCTAGTTGGCATCCATAGATTGGACCATGGAGTTTATATAGAAGAGGTGTACTATAATTAACATATTGTTTTTCTTATAATAAATAAATATGGACATTATTTAATACATTATTATTGATCATTTGAATTGATTTTTTTTGATGAAAAGTTGCTTCTGGTTCCCAATATTCTTGAAGAACCTATGGATTATATTGATAGTAGCCACTCTCGAGATGAAGGAAAAAACACATTTATGGATGAAACCACTTCACAGATAAATGAGGCTAGTGTCAATGAATTTATTCACAACTTCTACACATCTTTTGAAGAAGTTATTGATTCAGCCCTCACTCAATTGGCTATGATGCCTCTTTTTGCAAATGTTGAATCTTCTATATTGGTGACACTTATGTTGTTGTTGAACTTGAAGGTTACACATGGATTGAAAAACACATGCTTTACTGATATATTAAGGTTGTTTTTTATATTCCTATAAATTAATGCTCTAGATGTCTTAAAAGTTTTGAATATTGTGTATACTTATAAAAATAATTATTTGTACTATGCAAACTTTTGGCAAACAAAATACTTCCAAAGGACAATAAGTTGCCTCATTCTCATAGAGAAATATCTTCAATAATGGAAGACATTGGAATGGAGTACAAGACATATGATGCATGTCCAAATGACCATATATTATACTATGGAGAGAATGCAAATTTACAACAACGCCCAGTGTGTCACACCAATAGATATCATCAAGATCAAGTATCCAAGAAGGTTCCTTATAAAGCACTACGACACATCCCACTAAAGCCAAGGTTTGAGAGACTGTTCAAGTGCAAGGAGTTGGCAAAATATATGGATTATCATGCACAAGGGAGAAGCCAAGATGATGTCATGCGTATGGTTTCAGATAGTAAATATTGGAAAGATATTAGGAAAAATGGCCAAATTTAAGAAATGAGCCAAGGAATGCAAGAATTTCTCTAGCAATGGATGGTGTCAATCCTTTTGGAGATCGTAGAACAACGTATTTTGTTTGGCCAGTGTTAATTATAAACAACAATCTTCCCCCCTTGGACGGCAGTGAAAAAGGAACATGCAATGTTAACTCTTATCATACCAAGTACTAGAACATATGAATGCAATTCTCTCTTGAATTTTATATAAAAATATTTCAATTCAGTTAATCCTAATAAAGAACACTTTGTTTACTTAGGAAAATTTCAGGTAAAGGATATGGATGTATACATGGAGCCCCTCATTGACGAGCTTCGTGAATTATGGGATGGTGTAAATATGTATGATGTATCAAGACTTTTCAATGATAGAAACTTCCTCTTTCATGCAATTCTTATCTGGACAATTCATGATGCCTCAGGGATCTCTATTTGTTGTGGTAATATTTGTTGTTGTAATGTATTATAAATTACATTTATAATTATTGTCTTCATTTTAGTATTTACTAAATTTGGTGTCCAATATTATTTTAGGGCTACAAACAAAGGGGAAACATGGTTGTCCATCATGTGGGCCAAAATTGTTGCATAGGCAATCAAAGGATCTCAATAAAACTGTATATGATGAGTATAGACAATTCTTACCACAAAATCATCGCTATCGAGTGCGTGATAAACATAAGTTCAATGGAAAGGAAGTTGAAATGAGGAAGCCAATAAAGATGAACCCTTCTAGGTGGAAAGCAATGTATGACAAAAAAGAAGGGACATGTTTTCCCCCAGGAATGAAAAGACTCTCTATTTTCTACAAATTAGAATATTATGAGAACTTGCCAATAGCCCACCTATTGGATACTATGCACATCGGGAAAAATGTGGCAGAGTGCTTGTGGAAACATCTAAATGGAACTAACATTGAAGCACAAATAAAGTTAAGAAAGGACCTTCGAGTTTCCAATATCATGCCAAACATGTGGTTGCATGAAGACAACTCATATGTTCATGCTCCATGGAATTTTACATCAAATGAGAAAGAAAACATCATTTCTACTATGAAAAAAATAATATTTCCTTCTAGCTTTGGTGCGACATTAAAAAATTTATTCACAAGAGATGGATAAGAGTTCTCAGGCCTAAGAAAACATGATTGGCACAATTGGATAAAGGTAACATTGTCACATGTTAGATTTGTTGGAACTTAATTAGAAAATTGTATATCCTAGTGATAATAGCAGTTCATGCATATTTGAACATGGTTATTTGTTAATGGTCATGCTAGTATTGTGATAATATCATCTCATGCATATTTGAAGTTCATGCATATTTTAACATGGTTATTTGTTAATGGTCATGCAGTATGTGTTGCTTGCAGCAATACCAAGTACTTTTGACCATGATGTCACTTTGACTATTTAAAAATTATGAAAATATCTGAGGTATTTTCAATCCATCATGCATACTCTTCCATGAATCTTATCATTTGAAGTGCATCATTGGTTATGCCTTTATATGAGTTATTACTTTTAGTTTATGAGAAATCACAAGTCTTTATTGTAATACATGGTAATACCTGTAGGTGGGTCTCATCTAAAGAGATACATCAGGATGAATTGAAGTATTGGAAGAGGAATGTTTCACTTTTGATGTGTGATATTCAAATTTGCTTCCCTCCAAGCTTCTTTAATTCTCAAGAGCACTACCGTGTACACCTAGTAGAAGAGATTGAACAATGTGGTCCTATTCATATTCGAATAATGTGGCTTGTGGAGAGATATATGAAGGTCTTAAAACAATTTGTGAGGCAAAAGGCTCGACCAGAAGGGTCCATAGTTGAGGGGTACATGGTTTTTCAGGCAATGGTTCATTTGAGTGAGTACTTACCTCAATTGCATATTGAAGCTCCGTGATTATGGAATTATAACCAATCTCAATCATTTGAAGGAGAAAAATTAGAGGGTGAAGGGACTTCAAAGAGGATAAAAGGTAAACAAAATGTTATAGTAGTTATTTTTATCTTAAATTTTATAATACATGGCTATAATTAATTATTAATTCATTGAACAAATATATTTTTCATTGTAGATGCTAAGGAGTGGGAGGCATTACATTTTTATGTTGCATACAATTCTGACTTTATGTTGGAATCGATGGAGAAGTACGTTGAACAAAAGAAATTAGAAGATGAAAATGCATGGACCAATATATATAATAGACATGGTGAAAACACTAATCGAGGATTGCCTGCAAGCCATAAAAGAAAGTGGCCAGATAGATGCTCATGGAATTGGCTAAATACCAATATTGAAAATGAGGAAACAAAAGGGAAGGATAAAGTGACACAACAACAATTGAATTTCATTAAAGGATCTATAAATGGGGAGGTGATATATATTAATATGTTGCATATATTTAATAAATTTTCTGTTAACTTTTATATCCTTGAATCTAATTAGTTAATATTTTTATGAATTTAGGTAAGATATTACAAAAGAATGTGGAATTTTGGTCATCATTATCGCATCAGAAAAGTTGATGAAAAGAGACAAACTTATGATTGTGTAATTTCAACATCATTTGAGGTGGAATGTCATTCACATGCAAATGATAGACAACCAATCACAAGCACACTTCGCTACTATGGAGTGTTGGAGGATATTATAGAGCTTGATTTTATGTCTTTCAAGAAAGTTATTTTTCGTGTTGAATGGTACAAGCTTATTGAAGTGGGAGAAGAAAAAACTATCTTGCTCCATAATAATGGATTCCATATGATCAATACATCTAGGTTTGAAGCCACTTCTGAACCTTATGTGTTTCCAAGTCAATGTGACCAAATTTTTCTCATTCCAAATTTAGAACAACCTGGTTGGTCATTTGCGATTGATTATGATCCAAGGGGACGAAGAGTAACATTTGTTCCAGATGTAGAGGACCATGATTTACTTGAAGATGTAGAAGTTCCTCCAGAAGACATAGATGGCCAAGATGGAGATGATGTTATTGTCAATGATGCATATGACCAAGACGAAGATCATGACGAGTTTACTGAAGTGCCTGAAGGACATGACCAACCACATGGACATCAAGTGCATGAAAATGATGGTATTAATTTATTTGTTGATTTAGGGTCCATTAATGATGGGGTATTTATGCCATCAGATGAGGAAATCTCATGTGAGGATGACATTTTTTGATCACTATGTTTATTTTAAGATATTTGTAAGGATTCACTATAGTTAAGTATTGAGTTTCTAATTGTAATGGACATTAAGTAATTTGAATGTTTAAGGTTTTAATTGAAAAGCACATATATATTTGGTGGAGGCACCTAATCTACTACACTTCAATTTCTTAATTGAATTTTTGAACACCTTTACTTTATGCCATCGTCACCTAGGCAAGAGAAACATAATACTATAAACCTAAAAAAAACTTTGCATATTGAGTATTGTTTATGTTTTTTTTTTTATGTATTGAAACATATTGAAATTTTTTTATGTTATTTTTCATGTGCTAGTGAATTTTAATTTTGTTATTAATGTCACTAGCATATGTTCTCAAATCAATATTTTCTTATTTTCATGTTATTATGTGTTTTTTTAAGAATGTTACTTCTGAACTTGGGGATTCAATGATCTTAACTGCTTTTATGGAAATGTTAACAAATGCACGAGGACAAGACATTGCTATGATGGTGCATGAGGTAAGCTTGAATATCGTATTTTATAGGTTCAATTATCTTATGTTCTTTATTATATTATGCTAATTTATATTTTTGGAATGCATGAAATTTCTAAAGACATTCCAACCCTTATCACACCTTTCAATACATCTAAGCTTATGCTAGTGGTAAAGCTTGATCAATATTTTTGTGCATTAAATTAACTTATTTCACTTTATATATTTATTAATATTTGTGTTTTTGCTAAGCATGCATTTTGTTGGCATGCAAGATTCATTTATTCCGGTCAATACATCAAATTTTGCAATGTAGGTATCGTTTATGTCCCATAATACATCCAATGTTATGCAAAATGTAAGGTTCAACAATCTATTTCCGTGAGTTTGATTATGTTATTTGTTGAGAAATCTAGGGCATAAAAATGGAGGTGACTTTTACTTGATTATGTTATTTGTTTGTATACTTTTACTTCAGCTATGAGCTCTTGCTTCAATTTGTATGCTTACCATGATGCCTTCTTACTAAGATGCATTCAACCATGGAAAATGTCTTTCATCTTTTAATTTTTTCTTGCTATTCATCTATATTATCCTTGAGCATGAAACCCATGCTTCAAACATAACAAAAATGATTTCATTTTCCTTATTTACATAAATTACATAAAATCATGATTACATATATCATTATGAAGACCAAACCTAGTTTACATATTTCAACTTTATTCATCTTTTATTCCATCTTATTATTTATATTTGTGCCTTGCAGGATGTTTCTAGGGTGACTCCAACAAGTAAACAATATGTTGGTATAGAGGGTTATGTTATTCCCTCGACACCTAGACTAGAACCCCATAACATGCCCTCTACATCAAATATTGATGTTCCTAGTATCCCTGTTGAATTTCACTTGCATGCTCCTGTTAAGAGTACATCAGAATTAATAAATAATCCATCAAATGTGGGTTCAGTTAAAATTCTCCCGCTAAGACTGGAACAAGTTTCTTTGAGGAGTCTCATATATTCACAATAAAAAATGTTAAGGCTCCTACCAGATACTCCTGAAAATGTTCAAATCAGACAAAAAATGGTTGAACAAATTCAGTTATGGGAAATTCCATTGTTGGAGAGTGCAGTGCCTACTTCAAATGAGCAGGTAAAATTATTTTAATTTTTTTATAATTTCATTTGTTACGTTTAGGATAATTAATTTAAAAATGGAAGTAGTTTCATATTTTGGTTGTATTTTTAACAGTTCCACAATTTCTTTGTAAATGCAGGAAATAAGTGAGAAAGTGCTTGATGTACCTATAAGGGAATCTACCTCAACCTCCGGGACTACAACAATTTCCTCGGTGACTACAAAAGGAATGCAAGAAGTTAAAATCTTGCTCACTGCAGAAGGAAATGTCTTGAAGGATGAAATGGGGTTGAAATTTTATCACTTTATTTTTCGTCGTGCTGAACAATTGTTTGGCAATACCATCCAAATGGATTGGAGGAAGCAAACCAATGCTAAAAAAGAAGAACTATTTAAAGATGTTGTAATAGAATTTGGAAATCCTGGATTTGATAAAGAAATTATTCTAGATATTGCATGTAAATACATTCACTCAAAAAGAGACAATTTAAGGTCAAAGTTAACAAAAAATTTGATGTATCCACGTCCAGCTTGGATCATAGACCAAGTGACGTGGGATGAACTTATGAAAGATGGAAAGTTTAAAAGGAAGGTGCACAATAATCCAAACTATAGGCCATTTGCACAAAGAGGAGGTAAAAGGCGACTTCGAGATACAACGAAAGCAACCCAAGCTAGGGTGTCAAGTATTGGATCTCATAAATTAGGCTCTGGTGGATATAACAGTATTCGTGGTGGCATGGTAAGTGAATATTTTCATCTATTATATTTTCTATTTTAGGGAAAATAACTATGGTCACATTGAGTTAGTTGTATCGTATTAGTCATTATAGCTTATAAATATGATTATCTTTGTTAATGTAGGTTCACCAATTTCAGAAGGAAGCTTCAGAGGAAGAATTAAAATATGCTTTATTACACGGTTCCCAAGGTCTACGACAACACATGATAGATCGAGGGGAAAAATTAATTACTGGTTATGAATTTGAGGTTAGTTGTTTATAATATCTTATGAAATATGCAATAATTTAATTGGAGGTATAATGTTATTTTAACAAGTTAAATTGTGTTGTGTATAGGAATCCAAACAATCTAAATAATCAAGTGAAACATCTAGGAGTGAGCATGAGGAGGAGATACAAGCACATGATGAATTTTTTGTTGCACACAATCATTCAATTTTCATTCCTGAACCTTGGCAAGAAACCATTGTTGAATTTCAACATATGGGAGAAAAAAATAATGAGGAGGGTGTTGAATGTGATGAGCAATCTACACTGACAGTTACAGTAGTGCCTTGTCGAAAGCGGACAAAAAGGATTGATATGTGTTAAATGTTAATAGCTTGAATGTGCATCACTCCATCTTCTAAGGAGTTCACTAGGTTGTGAGGGTCTAAACATAAGCTAATTCTGTGTGCAACAAAACAATTTTTGAAGATACTTCGTTTTTTGAATTTTGTGGAACAAAACAAATTTTGAAGGTACTTTGTTTTCCTGCAGCACTATTTTTATGTGAGTGTCACAGAAAACAATGCCTTGACTCTAGATGATGAATTGAATGTATTGTGATGTGACTTTGGGGTAACAATAGTTGCCTTCAATGACACTCCTACAACAATCTTCTCAACTGTATGGCTTTGTACACTTATGATAGTTCATACTTGAAGATTTTTTTGTCAAGAATTATATTTTAGATCATACCTGTTTTGAATTTAATGCTTATTTTTTGTGTTGCCAAGAGGAAGGCCAACCATCATGAGTGCAGATTTATGTTTTATCTACCATATAGTTAAAATAGTTGACTATCAATATTAGGGTTTACTTTATAGGAATTCAAAATCATGATGTGAAATGTTGTTTCAAGATCATCATCTTCTCATTTTAAAACAACCCTATAATGTTTTTGGAATTATACATAAAACCTGGGAAATATTTCTCTGAACAATTTACTTTTTGATAAAAAAAACTGGAATGAATTAGAGCCATACCCTCTCACTTGTCTATGTTTTTTGCTAAAATTTGAAGGATCCCATTTATTTAATTTCAAAGTCATATTTCCTACCAGAACATACATATGATCTGACTCTAAAGTCCTCTCCAAATAGGCTTCTCCACAGGTTTTTTAAAGCAAGAGCTTTGGCAAACCAGGACAAATTTTTTATACCCAACCAGTCAGCATGGAAGCATTATCACAGACATACTCCATAGTAGCAACATCAATTGCAACGGTAAGTTATGAAACTACTCTTGTTTTACTTACTTTCAACCAGTGAGCATGGAAGAATTATCATAGACATACTCCACAACTGAAACATGAATTGGAGTGGTAAGTTATGAAACTACTCTTGTTTTACTTTCTTTCCTTATAAATATATTTTTAAGGAGTTGTAGGTTGAAGAATTGCGTTGATTGTTAAAATTGGCTGGAATTTGGCTAAAAAAATTAAGAAATTTTGTAGTAGCAATGTTTGAATCATGTTTTTGATAGTGGAAATAAGTTCAAAATATAAAAAATCTCTAGAGTACCTATATAACTATAACTTAGATTTACCAAATTTTCTTAAAATTTTACCGAAATTTTCATGATTTTGAAGGAAAAAAAAAACATTCTAGTTAGATACTTGGTTTTCCGGATGAAGTTTATTAGTATTTGTTGCGTACAGGTTTTTCAATGAATACCCGCATCCTAATGAAAATCAACGTCTACAACTTAGCAAAAATTAGAATCTTATGCCTTCCCAAATAAAGTTTTGGTTTCAAAATCATTTATGCATTTTTTTAGGGTTAAAACACTCTGCACAAAGTCATCAAGAAATTATTTTTCTTTTACTTCAGTTCACTCCTACGCATCACTTATGATACTCTTGGATTGGTTAGGCTAAACAAGAGCATCACGATAACGTAACTTTCAGGGGGAAGCACGAAAGAATTCTAATGGAAAACCGATCTCTTAAAGAAGAAATGACGAACAAAAGTTGTTACAACTTACAATTGTGGAGGACCTGTGATTCTCGCGGAGACGCCTTTGGAAGAGTGACAACTGCGGGTTGAGAACGTGAGATTAAGAATTGAGGTTTGTCTACACTACCATTCAAACATAATTTACGTTTGAAAGATTAATATTGAAGGGCATTTTCGGAATTTAATGGTTTCATACATTCATTAAAACTAAATAGTTTCATACATTCATTTTGGAAACAATTTGATTTTTTTGTCAGAAGAAAAGATAAGATAGTACATATATCACAGATTTGTTATCTTTTCTGTTATGTCATCCTTCATTTTATAAATAAATTCTCAAACAAAAACAGTGAACACAAATATTTCTAAAAGACTATTACATCTTTGTTTATGTCAGTAAAATCCATCTTTTCCAGTTCCTACAAGGCATAGTTTGGATACCACAAAATTGAAGAAAAATATAGAAATCCTGTAGACTGTCAAAATATATTAGAAAAAGACAGCATATATAGCAACTATTCCAGTCAAAGCCTGCCATATTTTCCTATATCGTCTGACCATTGTGATTTTTTCCACCTATTCCATCAAGTATAGTTGATAGAGCTTGCATTGAACAAAATCCCATTAACAAAGGATGTAAGAAAAACTTGGCTTCTTTTTGTTGATTTTTCTTTTGATTCTTTTTTAGATAGCATATCAGCTGTCCAGTTCTATTATTTATATATAAGTGATCAAAATTTACAATCTGAAAGTGTCTTACCAAGATTTTAATGGGGCCAACCAATTTTTTAAAATTGAAAGGTTGAAATTATTGTTTCTCTTTACCTAGTCAATAATCCCTTTAGCATCTCCATAAATCAGAATGTGAGAAATACCAAGCCATTTTGCAGCAATGAGTACCCCCACAAGACCATGATCTCTGCTCTATTGTTTGGTTGGTGCCTTCTTCCCACCAAAAGTGGTGACATTTTTTGGGCTCAAATCACTTAAATCACTGCCTCTCATGCACAGGCCCACCTAGAACTTGCCCCATAGAAGAACCCCACATGGTCCTGTAGACTGTGTAGGATATTAACCATCCATAAATAGATGGAACTTGGATGTTACAGGGCTACATAATTGACAAGTTATGGATTGATGTGCATCATTGCACGACTGTGCTTGTCATGTTGACTGGAGATGGTTGACTTGGAAAACTAATTGGTTGTATTTTGGTTCTAGAAATTCATGTTAGCCTTATATGCTTGAATTTGATAATTGATTGGTTGTATTTTGCACAAATACAATTCAAATAATTTTCTCCATCGTTTATTGATGGCTCTAATAAGGTTGAATTATTCTGATTACGCATGTCGGTGGATAAAGATGTCTCAAACCATACACCAACCATTGATAACCTATAATATGTCATTCGTATTATATATGTGCGCATTATAGAACATAATTTAGGAGCATGTTGGAATTTCTATGCATTTCAGTCTCGACTCTCTCAATTTTTCACTGGCGATCAGAGTGTTAATAAATATGAAGTAGTTCCATGGCAAGGATTATGCAATATTGTCTCTCCTAATCGGCCAAACTATGAAGCAAATGTACTTAATTGCTCTTGTTGTGGCCTTAATATTTACTTTTCATGGAGAGTTTTGCAACGTAGTATTGGCAGAGACACCGATAAATAATTGCAACAAAAACACTTTTTATAAAGAAGGTAGTGCGTTTGCGAGAAATTTGAAAAAAGTGTTTGATAGTCCTCTTCAGGGCACGAAGAAAAGTGGGTTTAACATCTCTGTATATGGCCAAAGTCCTGACACAGTATCTGGCTGCCTCCAATGTAGGGAAGACCTGATAGTCGACCAATGCTACACTTTTTTACAATATGCAATCAATACAGTTCAACAAAATTGTGGGAATGTTGTTGGCACTAGTACTTGCCTTTTCATGTCTTCTTACGTTATGAAAGTTATAATTTCATCGGACAACTGGACACAGATTTGGGGTCTATGTACAAAGAGGACTTCCCTGGATACAAAGGTATCTTTGTCTCGACTGACTTGCGAACATCTATTGAGAATATCTTGAAGAAATTGTTAGCTGAAGCAGCAGGTAATACAAAACGATCTGCTTTGGGTAAATCTCTATATTCTCTTTCTCAAACTATTTATGGTTTGGCCCAGTGCACCATAGATTTATCTACTCATGATTGCACAACATGTCTGTCATTCTCGACCAATAAAATATTCAAAACTTATCCTGAATATGTTGGATTTCAATACTGGAGTCAAAGTTGCATATTGCATTATGAGATATATCCTTTATATAATTCCTCTGGCCTTTGACCACACTCTAGAGATACTTTATTTAATGGGATAGATGTGAAATTCTAACTGTTTGAATCATAGTTAACTTGTAAAAGTAAATATTCAAATCCCATAGGAAAATGTAGGGACTTTAAATTCTTGTGTGTTTCTAAAGTATTGTGATCTGATTGTTTCCAGTTCTGATCTATGAGATATTTATGAATTTGGTATGTAAGAAAAAAACCACCATTTCATCTTATTTCCTACTTCATTGGTAATTTCTAACTATTTCTACTGTACACACTCTTGAATTAACTAACTGAAATTTCATATACAATTCAGAACCGTTGTTTCGAAATATTCTCATCAATTGTTTCTAGAGCCACGACCTTGGAGGTCTTATGCGATGGTGTAGGGGGTACCATGAACGGCCAACTCCAGCTAGTGTGTTATATTTTTTTTTACTTTTCTAAAGCTTAGTAATAGTCTCTAGGATTTTTTTTATATTTGTGAAGCGAATTATACTAATTTATTTATCGAAATATTGAACCTGATTAGAAATATTGAATGTCATGTCATAACAGATGCATATGGAGCTACGCCATGTTCTCTCACCGCTTGGTCCAGTTAGAGAACTCTATTTCTTAAGGTTCTGCCAATAGATTGATGTAGGAGTTTGGGCCACGTGGATGTTTAAGCAGACAATTTAGTGGAGAACTCAATTCCGGTGAATTACAAGAGGCAACCATCGGGATTGAGGGGGGAGCACGAAAGAATTCTAATGGAAAACCGATATCTTAAAGAAGCAATGACGAACAACAGCTGTTACAACTTACAATTGTGGAGGAACTACCATTCTTGCGGAGATGCCTTTGGAAGAGCGACAACTGCGGGTTGAGAATGTGAGATTAAGAATTTAGGTTTGTCTACACTACCATTCAAACATAATTTACGTTTGAAATATTAATATTGAAGGGTATTTTTAGAATTTAACAGTTTCATACATTCATTTTGGAAAAGGTTTGATTTTTTTTATGAAGAAAAGATAATATAGTACAAATATCACAGATTTGTTATCTTTTCTGTTATGTCATCCTTCATTTTATAAAGAAATTCTCAAACAAAAACAGTGAACACAAATATTGCTAAAAGACTATTACATCTTTGTTTATGTCAGTAAAATCCATCTTTTCCAGTTCCTACAAGGCATAGTTTGGATACCACAAAATTGAAGAAAAATATAGAAATCCTGTAGACTGTCAAAATATATTAGAAAAAGACAACGTATATAGCAACTATTCAAGTCAAAGCCTACCATCTTTTCCTATATCCAATAATAGAGATAAATCTCTCTAATTTGAATTCATTGAATTGATTCGGGATACATTGATTAAGTAGACTCAAAACTATTATGGAGAATCCTATAGAAATATCTTTAGAATTATAATAATAGATATGAAAATTATATTAGCTCACACATACATGACTAAATGTTCCTAACTTTACACTCTTCTAGAAACTAAATGATAACCATGAGTAATTAACACATTCCAACACCCGCCCCCTTAATACCTTTAGAATGCTAATAATAAATATGATAATATTAGCTCACACATGAATGACTACCTCTAACTAATTTTACACTCTTCTAGAAACTATATGATAGCTAGGAGGAATTAACACATTCCAGCACTTCCCTTTAATTAAGACCATGATTTCTTGTTGGTCTAAGTCTTAGCTAGGCCTTCGACACTTGAGATCAATTAAAATGTTGATTTTACTTCTACAGGTTGGTGCAGGTTGTCCCCAACTCTATGTTGCATAGGATTTTTCTTCCTTTTTCTCCAAGCATTATATTCTATATACTTTTTCTTCTTCTTCAACTTCAACTTCACTATGATTTTGATCTTCAATATTTCTTTGTTTTCTTTATCTAATTCTTTTTCTACATATGCATGCAATTCAATTACTATTAATTGAACATATTTTTCAACCTCTGCAAGATTGAAAATCATATTTTCATTTTCTTTCATATCTTCTTCCATTGTCGCAAAAGCTTCAATAACTCTATGGTTTCCTTCGTTACTTTGTTCCGTCTTCTGTTGTAGTTATGATAGATTTTCAATATTCACTTTAAACTTCAACATACTTTGACCTTGCAAGCATCCTCAAGAAATGTTGATTTAGGTTCATAATCAAATTCAACTTTTAGTACAAGATTCCTCTCACCTGTTGTTTTTGTTGCAAAGAAAATTTTAATTTCATCCTTGACATGTGTATCTACACACTAAACTTCACTTTTTAAAGATGTTCATGCACTGCATATTGTACAAAATCAATTTTTTCTTCTAAAATTTCTTCAACTATATTGTTTAGGACAATTGTAGTCTCCTTGTCTTGTATATCTTCCTTTCCTTATGCAGTCTCTTTCACAGCTTCTGCAATTACTTTTATGATATCAAAATTTTTTAGTTCTCCCATCACAACAACTTCAATACACTGTGGATCAATGTTGCTCCCCCTTTCACTATATTCCATACCCAAAAAATTCCAAGTTTATTTAGACTTGGTTGTTGTTGTAACCTTGGGAGGAATGTTGTTACCAAAATATTGTTGAATGAGAAACACTGTTGTTGGATCATTCTTCTTGTTTACGATGAGCTGATCCTTTTGATATTATATCCTGATCTCATACCTTGCTTGACTTAAAGGTTCTTCAAAGTCATTAAACAAAAAATGTACGTGAATTCAATCACATTAAAAAAACAAATTAAAAAAAAAATAAACTCCTTTTTTCTATATCTCTTTTTTTGGGATTATTATTATTTTTAAATATAATTAAATTATTTTTATTTTTATTTTTAATAACGATACCTTCTAAGTAAAGGGGATGGGAAGACCCATTCCTTTAGCACATGGTGGTCATTCAATCATCATTGGCCACGGCTTGATTCCTACATTCTCTTCATCCCAACAAACAGTGTCACCTACAGTCACCTAATATATCCTACTCATGACTTCACAACATGTCTGTAATTCTTGACCAATAAAATATTCAAATCTTATCCTGAATATGTTGGATTTCAGTACTGGAGTCAAAGCTGCATAGTGCGTTATGAGATATATCCTTTCTATAATTCCTCTGGCCTTTGACCACACTCTAGAGATACTTTATGTAATGGGATAGATGTGAAATTCTAACTGTTTGAATCATGGTTAACTTGTAAAAGTAAATATTCAAATCCCATAGGAAAATGTAGTGACTTTAAATTCTTGTGTGTTTCTAAAGTATTGTGATCTGATTGTTTCTAGTTATGATCTATGAGATATTATGAATTTGGTATGTAAGCAAGCAACCACCATTTCATCTTAATGCCTACTTCATTGGTAATTTATAACTACTTCTACTGTATACACTCTTGAACTAAGTAACTGAACTTTCGTATACAATTCATAACCGTTGTTATGAAATTTTCTCATCAATTGTTTCCAAAGCCATGACCTTGGAGGTCTTATGCAATGGTGTAGGGGGTACCATGAACGACCAACTCCAACTGGTGTGTTATTTTTTTTTTTACTTTTCTAAGGCTTAGTAATAGTCTCTAGGATTGTTTTTATATTTGTGAAGTGAATTATACCAATTTCTTTATCGAAATATTGAACCTCATTAGAAATATTGAATGTCATGTCATAACAGATGAATATGGAGTTGCGCCATGTTCTCTCACCGCTTGGTCCAGTTAGAGAATTCTATTTCTTAAGGTTTTGCCAACAGATTGATGCAGGAGTTTGGGCTATCGTGGATGTTTAAGTAGACAGTTTAGTGGAGAACTCAATTACGGTGAATTGCAAGAGGTAGCCATCGAGATTAATATTTCAAGACCTCCCTGGAAATTGTCACTACTACATGTGGGGGTGTTTTAAGACAATGTTTAAGATATCAGTCAACATGGAAGCATTATCACAGACATACTCCACAGCAGCAATAGGAATTGGAGCGAGTTATGAAACTACTCTTGTTTTACTTGCTTTCCTTATAAATATATTTTTAAGGAGTTGTAGGCTTTCATTTACAGCAAAACTTTATGGTGGCAATTTGGGAGTTGCGAGTTCCGATCTCTGATATTTAACTGATTCGAGGCTGATATTTAACATAGATCTGTGTTATTACAGCACTGAAATTAAGTGTAAATTGGGCAATCAATTGTACATTCAAATGAATATACATTTTCGCTATTTTTTTTTATTATCAAGGAAGCCAATTCCAATTATAAAAAGGTGTTGAAATGGTGGAGCTAACCATTGGATATGAATTTATTTTTCCAGCATTTAATGTGATTCAGCCTTTTCGATTTATATGTTAAAGTTTAAATTCTCTTGTAAGATGGAGAAATATTGTACATTTTTCTTTTACCTCATAATAATCATGAAATGAAGATCCAAATGAGGATCTTGCATGTTCAAATTCAATGACATGAATTTATTTTCAGTGAATATAAGTTTGATGCCTTATTATTTTCAAAGTTTCTTTCCAGAATTATTAAGTTTTGGGAAATTGTTTATTCACTTAGATTTAAAATGACTGCTGTTAGCTTTAAAAAAAATGGAATTTATTCTTTATTTCCATAAAAAAAAGAGTTTTAAGGTAATTAAAATCACTATTTGGGAACTTGAAATGTTGAAACCACCTTAAAATAACATTTAAAATGATTTGTTTAATTTTTAAAAAATATTTTTTCATATCGTCTCTAGAGAGACAATAATTTGAATTATGGACATATGGTCTCTATAGAGACAATACATTTTTTATCTCAGCTGTTGTCCATAAAGATACAAATGTTATTATCTCTACAAAGACAAAAATGCAAGTGTCTCTACAAAGACAGATTGTAGACAAATGAAATTGTCTCTAGAGAGAGAAATGAAATTGTCTATTAAAAGACAATAATGCCTATGTCTTTATAGAGACAATAATAATATGTGTTCTATATTATCTTTATCGAAACAATTGTTTGAGACACTAATTTTGAGACAATTGTTTGAGACACTAAATTTGAGACACCCGCTTAAAGACAATATTCAAGATGATACACAATTTTATTTTTGTCTCTAATTAAGACAATTCACTGTAAAATTGTCTTAAATATTGTCTTAAAGCACCCCCAGATGTAGTAGTGGAAGGAGTATGTGCTGGATAATTGAGGTCATTTGCATAGTGAGTGTTGTGACATTTTTCAATGATGCTCTAGTTGGTACAGTTTTGTTGTGCAAAACTTTTACTGTGCCAAGGATGGAGTTTGTATAGGAAAACTATGGGTCTTTGTGCCGAGGATGGAGTTTGTACGGGAGAAATATGGGTATTTTGCATAAACAGGGTGCTTTGACATTCACGGGAGTGCAGAGGGAGCTAGTGTCATTTTTGTAATATTTAGCGTAATTGTTAGACTATAAAAGCTACTCTTATTAAGTAATATTAAACAATTTTTTTTTTCAACCTGTGTGATATGCAATTGCAAGACACTATTATGTTTGTGCTATGCTCAATGATATGATAATTGATGTTGATATGCAGTTGCAAGACATTATTATGTTAGTGCTATGCTCAATGATACTAGAATTGACGCACTTGCAAGTTTTTTGCATACGTCCTTAGGGTTGTGTAGCTGAAAAAATCTCCAATTAATATTATTGTTTCCTTGTGGGGAGGTTTAAGTATGTACCGGAGAAATAAATTGTATTTTCAATCCGTGTGAAGAAGCATTGTGCAATAAAAATAAGTGAGTCCATTCAATCTTTCAATTGAAAAAAGATGGTACATGTTTTGTAATACCACCCATAAATAGCTACCCTATATAAAAAGTCCTTAATGTTATTTGAATTCAAAATGCTCCAAAATATATGAAAATAATTATGCAACATTTATTAAAACAATAAATATACAATATATATATTTTTTAATTATTATTTAGAAACTTATTTCGCAACTACTGAAATAGTTGGAAGTAGTTGTGCTGAAAAAGCTACCCGAAAGTGATTGTGGGGAACTAGCTGTGCGCTACGGAAGTAGTTGGAATTAGTATTGCTGAGGAAGCTAAGCGAAAGTGGTTGTGCGGAACTGGCTGTGCCCGGAGCTTTCACTTTTCCAAAAATAAGGTCATTTGCATACTGAATATTGTGACATTGATCAGTAATGCGTTAATTGGTAAATTTTTCTATTTGGCACTTGGAAAGCATTCTTTGGACAATCAAATACATGAAGACTACTTTAAATGATACTAATTAAATTTAAATAAAAAAATAAAAAATAAAAACATAAACTTCTGTCAAAATATTTAAATTATATATATATATATATATATATATATATATATATATACCGTCTTTATAATTGAAAGAAATCTTAAGCGGTCTCCAAACTCTCATCTTCTTAAAACTCACAAAAATCTCAAAGCTACTCCAATAATTGGTTTCCGAAAAATATTACTGGAGTGACCTGCAATGGATGAATACTTACTAGAAGATAAAGGTTGGGATTTCAAATCATCTCCTCGTTAAATGAAAACAATTTTAGTTTTTCTTTTTTCTTCTTTTTTTTTAATGGTATTGTATGTCAATTGTGTTGAAATTTGATTTATATATTTATAAAGATTTAATTTATGTGTTTATAAAGACTCAAGGTTCAAAGGTATTTTTAAGGAGTGAAGTTCCTTTAGAAATCACTAGCGAATGGGGTGGTTTTTCTGGAATTATAATGATGAGTCAACTTATATTTGCATAATTTTGTCTTATTGATGAATCAACATAACAACCAGTAATGATTGTCCCCATTGTTAGTTTGATAGCTAAATTATGATAAGTTTTCTCAGTTAAAAAATAAATAAATTTTAAACTTAATTTTAAGATTTGATGTTAGGTATTATCAATTTTAATTAGTTCTTTTTATGGTTAATATTAAAATAGAAGATAGAAAAAATATTTAATTATAACATATCAACACATAAATCATATAGTAATTATTTTGAATTTTTCAATTAAAAAAATTATAAAATTTTTGATTATTAATCAAACAAATTGAATTAGATATTTTCAATGGATTCTAAACTTATTTATAAATTTCATTATATGCAATACCATGAATCACCAACCAATACCATTTGACAAAAACACCACTTATTTTAAGCCTAACAATATTGACTTGATGACTAAGTTAAATTTTCGCTTTATAACTAAGTTTATCTAAAAACCATTTGAATTCTTTTTATGGTTAATATTAAAATAGAAGATAGAAAATTCTCATACCCTATTATTCTATATCTTAGATTGTGTTACCAAGTCTAATGTCTCACTATACCCCCATATATATATATATATATATATATATATATATATATATATATATATATAATTATTTTCCTAATTCTTTTGGGTTACTATATGTAATCAATTAATTTTCTAATTCTTTTGGGTTGCTATGGATCACTTACAATGCTTTACAAAGTTTCAATTTTTTATTTTTATTTATTTATTTATTTAGCACATACACTGGTTTACCAAGTTTTATAATCATATTCTCATTTCTATATTTTTTTTCGCAAAAAAATACATTTAGTAGGTTTTTTTTTAAAGCTGCTATCTAATACTCACAAATGTCATACTCCTCATTATTTTGATGCCAATTTGTAACAAAATTACATACCAATTTGTAACAAAGTTCCATTGCAATGTAACTATGTGAAATCTATAGATAAATTAACAAGATTCACCATCCCTCACTTCTCAAGCTATGCATGATTATCTTTATAGTAATCTCATAAAATAAAACCATAAATCCTATTACACATAAATCACAAAGAATATTTAACTTGAAAAAACTACCTATTAGTCCTATTTATATTTGTTATAACAAGATAAAATAAATATTGAAAATCTAATCATATGCTTCATTACTCACTTACAATACCATATATCACCCAATCCTCTATTACGCCAAACAACTTACTACCAACCTAAGAATTTTGATTTTGTGAATTAGGAAAGTTTACCCATCATATTTCTAACTACTAAATTTAAAATACTAAATTATAAATTGCAAACCAAATAGGAAAAATATAGAAACTTTATATCAAACTTAAATTGGGATCATATGAATATGTTTCAATACCTAAGTAACATCACACTAACGTCATTGTAAGGGCATATCAAATTAGATGTACAATAAGGTAAGATGCGGTCAATTTACGTTAACTTACCTAGATAATGTCGACTCGTCACACACCTGTCAATATACAGCCATCTGACAAAACATTGACCCATGTTAATGGGTACGAATTTCCGACACGTCTGTAAAGTTCTGGTAAGAGTAGTGCCACTGACCGCGTAACTAGGTACCAACCTTGTACACGTGTGTAGAGCGCTGATAGAGTAAGTACCCAATACCCACCGAGACTCCCGAATTCATCGGGATAACCACATAGAATGTAATACCCATTCAATTAAGCTGCCTGCCGCACTAATTCGATATTAAATTCTTGCCAAGCAGCATCCGCCATTTCTTCTGTATGTCTCAGACTCACAGCCGTTGCGGTATGGACAATACACCTGATCAAAATATCAAGAAAACCAAAAGTAACATTTCAATTTGAAATGAGAGTGTGACAAGTCAATTTAAAATCCCAAAAGCGAATCCACCCCGAGGGCTTCTTCTTCAACCTTGATCCACGTGACTGAGTACCAACCATGTACATGTGTTGAGGGAGGTTGATGGAGTCAGTACCCACCACGTAAAAGTGTCGAGAATGCTCGACGTAGTAAGTAACAATTCTTCTAATATTGAATGGTTATTCCGCACTGTGCTCATGCTATAAATATGTTGCAGAAATGGTGAAGCTTCACATATGTTAGAGGAAAGTGCAGTGCACTTCCTCCACTATGGTTTTCATTATATCTTTATTAGTTGAGTAGTGCAGTGTCTATCTGTGTTTTATATGGTTTTCATTATATCTTGGTTGCTTGTGCAGTGTTCTACTTTGGATGATATCTTGATTTTTTTTTTCAATATATGTTTTTCATCACCCATACCCATTGGAAAAGACAAAAAGCAAGCTTTGCAATATTAAAGTGCTTCTCAATTCTTTTCGAGGAATAATATTTTGAGAGCATGCATAAAAGAGTAGAGAATGATTTTAATAAGATAAGGTTGTGCTTTCTCTGTTCTCTTGTTGGTATTGGTTGATTTTCAGAAAAATAAAATGTAATTCTAAGCTAGTTGAGATTCTAGTGATCTGCAACAAAGCAAACTAGGTTCTAATACGTGGCAAATGTTTTGTTTTTTTGAAACATAGTTTTTATTTTTTTACAGTTCGTCTTGACAAGAATTCTTCGAGGTTTCGAAAAAAAATAGTTAATGTTTTGCAAGAGGTTTGGGAGTGTCGCACACGTGTAGGGAAAAAGTTGTTGAACTGGTTGAGAACGTGACCAGTTAGAGCCAAGGCTAATGAACGAGATAAGCTCCTCATGGTCTTTCAACTGGGGAGGCTCATATTTCCCAAGATTGAGAGGATATTAGCATATCTCCTTCTCATTACCATCATCGCCAAAGATTGGCTTCATGAGCATTGGGTCATTTTCCTGGCGCTTAATGTTGGAATTATACTCCCAACCACTGCCATGAATAAGTAGTGGAAGCACCCCACACTTCATCAATTTTGTTGCAGAGAAGGACAAGCACGTATCCAAGAAACTAGAGGGGTTTTCACGCAATCCATGCAAAAGATCAAACAGAGTACCCAAGTCATAACTCTGCATTTATTTCCATTTTCGTGTTGACTTACCTTTTGCCCACAGGCGAAGCCCACAACCTTTTTGTTTTAACCCTTAACGCTTTCACCACAATGTTAAATCCCCACCGATGCGATATCTGGTTGGAGCCACCGTACACCCAACCGCTTTGCAAACTCGTGCATTCCTTTGTTACCCGCCGTTTCCTTACCTTTATTGCTTACCACACTTACCAACATTTAAGCCACACCGCAGAGCACACTTCACAGTTTTATTACTTACCTTTTCGCCACTTTGCAAGCTATGCTATTTACTGTGCGATGCGATTGTGCTACCACACATCACAATCGCAAAGATTTTAAGTTTACCATTAAGCGCTGCAGTGCATGCTATTTTTTTTTGTGACGCGATCGTGCAATCGCACATCACACCGACAAAGTTTAAAGTTTACCATTAAAGTTTTGCAATTTATTGTATTTGCATTGTGATGCGATGCGATTGCAATCGCACATTGCAAGGTTTCGAGTTTACCCAGTTCACGCATATGTTAAATACTAAGATCGTCGATCCGCGATCTACAATGGAACGCCGGAGGCGATGAGGACTCAGAGCTGAAACATATAAATTTTTAAGTCCACCCTTTTGCATTTTTGAATGCGTTTTTACGTGTTTTCATGTATAAACTGAAATACGGTCTGTGCGTCATTTTAATGAAAGAATAGGTCTTTCGATAGCAGAAGGATGAGAAGTTTTTGAACGCCCGTTTAGCTTTGAATTCCATTGAATAACATTAGGTTTTACAAACTTCGGCCATTTTGTATAAGATATGTAATTTCATGTTTTATGTAGTAGAGTAGAATTAATTGAAACTCAGAGAAGAGTTGAATAAATTTCAAAAAAGAGTTATGCTTGTGTGTTACGTTATTTGTCTGTGTGTATGAATGTTAACTCTACAGCAATTGTGCATTCTCTGTGTTGTGGGGGAAGCATCCCTCTGTGTTATTATTTTGTTCAATATTTCCAACATGGTATCAGAGCAGGTCTAGGCTCTCAGTAAAATAAAAAGATCTCTTTACTGAAGAAGCTGTAAGATTGGTTTGAGAAGCAGATTTCTCCATCAGTGAGAAAGCTTTTGTTTTACACAGTCAAGTTGGTTGTTTGTTTACAAAGTCAGAATGGCAGAAACATGCACAAGCGTAACAAATCCAAAATTACCATAGTTCAATGGTAAACATTATAATTATTGTGCCATTACAATGAGGGCCTTGTTTGCTTCACAAGATATATGGGAGCTAGTGGAAAAAGGCTTTCTGAAACCAGCAGATGCAGTAAGTCCTATTGCTTTGACAACAATAGAAAGAGACTTGATGAAAGACAATAGGAAGAAGGAATCCAAAGCCCTCTTTTATATCTTTCAAGCAATACATGAGAGTATTTTCCTAAGGGTTGCAACAGCAACGAAGTCTAAGGAGGCATGGGATATCATCAAGACATCCTATCAAGGCATGGAGAAGGTGAATAAAACAAAATTACAAATGCCTAGGAGAGATTTTGAAACTCTTTGTATGAAAAAGTCTGATAACATAGACTCATTTTTCACACATGTGATTTGGTTGGTTACCTAGATAAGGTCTCATGGAGAGACACTTGAGGAAAGAAGAATAGTGGAGAAAATCCTAAGAATCCTATAAGAAATATTTGATGCCATAGTAGTGGCCATAGAAGAGACAAAGGATCTCTCACAATTTTTAGTGGATGAACTTCATGCATCCCCGATGTCTCATGAACATAGACTGAATAGAACAACGAACTCCTCATTGGAGCATGCTTTCAAGACACAAATGACTTTTGGCCAAGTTAGAGGTCGAGGAAGATAAAACTACCGAGGAAGAGGAAGAGGCCCAGTGGAAGAAGCAGCCCTGCAAACATAGTGGAAGGGGCATCAACCAGAATCAAAGAAAAGGGTCAAGCCAAAATCAAGCACAAGGACAAAGGTATAATAAATCCCAAGTCCAATGTCATTATTGTAAAAATTATGGGCATTATGCCAATGAATGTAGAAATAAAAAAAATGATATGGGTAATAGACCTAGTGTAAATTTTACAAAATAAAATCAGAACTAGAGTAATGTGTTTTTAACTTGTAATGTAGCACAAGAAAAACAAGAAGATGTATGGTTGTTAGATTCAGGATGTAGTAACTATATGACTCGAAACATAGCAATGTTTGCCAATCTATATGAGAGTTGGAAATCTGAAGTAACATTGGGGACTAATAGTAAAGTCTCTTCCATGGGGAAAGGAAGAGTTTCAATACTGACAAGGAAGGGAGAGAAGAAGTTTGTTCCAGATGTCTATTATGTACCTGGCCTGAAATGTAACCTTCTAAGCATTCGATAGCTCGTAAATAAGGGCTACATTGTTTTTTTTAAGAATGATGTGTGTACAATCATGCATATACCTCCAAGTAAAAGAGTCATTGCAGAAGTGCATATGACAAGTTTTGGGTCATGAAGGTGATTGTTTTAAATGTAACCTTGATGCTTTTCATTAATTATCAACCCAGGGAAAGTCTTGTTATTTCAAGGGTGTAAGAAAAATGTATGCAAGTGACATCAGAGGTTAACTACTCTAAATCGTTGTAAGAAAGATTGTTTAATTCTCGTAGTTCAATCAAACCAACTTGAAAGTGAATTATGAAATACTTTAGACTATTCAAAAGAGCTAACTCTGTTATAATCTTATGCATAAATAACCACTCTAGACTGAAAATAATAGATTGCAATTGAACAACACACTTTGACGAATTGAACATCGAATTGAACAACAACACTAATGAATTGAACATAAATTAATTATTATAGATTTTGCAATGGAATTATCTTTTTATCAACTAATAGCATCCTTCAGAATTAAATATCAACCAAACGTTCATAATTACGATGAAAAGATCCAAACACTAACTATATGCAGAATTTAACAACAACGATGCTAAACCTAGTCTAACGAGTGCAAAAGCACCAATTATTTATAAGAGGACATGAATGATAAATCTAATCTAGTGAAAAGAAAGTTATAACATATCACGCTTATGATTAACTAGTTAAATTATAATATTATGAAACGTAATGGATAACTAGAAATGCAAATTCTGTAAATAAATGTATAGCACAGAAGTAGCAGGAAAACCCCGAGGGCTCGGCCCGAAGCCTCTAGAAGCCTATTGATAAGGAATACTCAGAAGTTGTTTATCCTAAAATGCCAAATTCTTCATTAATCCATAGAGCAATAAATTAGCACAAACTTGATGATTATGTCCAAATATGTTTATTATAGGAAAATTATAATACAATAACTATCCCTTGTCTTGTTCACCTTCGGTCTTTTATAGCTTAAAGGTGGATTCAAAAGTACTAACAATTCCTTCTCATTATGAGGCCCTACTGCTTCGTGGCTATCGACTGAGCACTCCAAGAGTAGGTGTGCCTCTACATATTCTGTTGATTCACATGAGCCAATACGATTTTGTTCGCCTTCCTTGTCCATTGTCCTTTGGTCATCCTGGTCAATAGTTTGGCTATTTTTCTTCCCTATCAATAAAGATAGTGACAAATCATTTTTTACGTTATTAAACACACCCTTTAAAAATAATTCAATCTACCTTAATTTTTCATTATTTTCCTTTACTTTATTGCTAAGATGAATAAAATATATATAAAAGTAAATGACAAATCATGGTAAAGATGGGGGTGAAATGTACCTTCTCCTTGGCCCAACATATTCCTTGGATTACCTTTTTGTAGGTCCTCATGCAAACAAATGGTTGAGTTGTAGCTGGGCTAAAGAATATGCAGGATAGACTTCTTCCTTGTAAATTCTAAAGCCATGTCTCTGTTTTATATTTGCAAATGATAAGTTTGTGTGCCCCTCTGGTAACTCATAATCATGATGCTAGTCTTCAGGGGGGTACTAGATGATGGGGAATTTGTATCTGCAACTTATCCATGTAGGACCCATGTTCAAAATTAGGTTGTTGTACAAAAGGAACCAGGAAGTAGTAGCTTTGAAGTTCCTATACCCAAATGGTTCTTTGTTCTTAACATTATTTGTAGAGGCTAGCCATCTTTGTTTGGCTGCTGCTAATGATTCTTCCTGAATGTCCTGGAAGTAGGCCCACCCATTTTGCACAATATCCTTGTGAATATGTCCCAATTTGTATATCACTCATTTCTGCTGCATGAATTTCTTATGTTGAGTAAACAAGTATAGGGGTTTAGTAGGTTCCCCTCTGACCCATAGATCTAGGCCATCTTCTCTTTTCTGAAAGGTGTTGTATGCCTTATCCCATCTAGTTTGGTTGTTGGAAAAGGACATAAAAGCCTGGAATTGAACGTCCCCTATGAAGGGGTTGGGTTTACTATCCCTATCCTCCTCTAGAAAGAAATTTTGTAAGTAAAATTCACAAAAAATATGTTGGACCTGCTCATTCTTCTCATTACAGCACTGGAAAAATTCCTTAATGGTTTTAAAAGTAGTGGGCTTCCCTGCCCTAACAGCCTTGATTTTCAACAATAAATATCTTTCTACTAAGAATAAAGCATAATTAGTGGCTGGTGCCCTGCAAGTCAATACATCTGAGTAAAGACAGAAAACCATACTGGTTTTCTTCTTAGCTTGTTCCACTTGATCCTATTCTTTCTTCACTTTTGTCCTTTCTTCCCTGAGTTGGGCAAAGGTTTCGTGCTTAGTTGCAGAAAGGTCTTTGAATCGCTTTAGTAGTGCCAAATGTTCTTGTAAGGGTACTACTTCCTTTTTTCATTGGGTCAATTCATGTTGAACTTCTCAGGATTCCAAGCCTTATCAGGATTCCAAGCCTTGTCAGGATTACTTCTCAGGATTCCAAGCCTTGTCTACTTCTTCCAACTGTTTCCGTAGTTGTTTTACCATTTTTTTCAATTTACTACATTTTCTACTCATTTTCCTTAATTTAATCTCAGTTGACTTTTCTTTTAGTGGGGTTTTGGCAGGAGTAGGAGGAGTAGTGGCTTCGGTTTCAGGAATGGTTGTGCTAGTTCTAAGGTTATCAACAATGGTGTTTTCTTCAGGTGTTTGAGAGGTTATTTTAGCATTAATGTCCCGACTGGGTGGAAAAATATTTCCTTCAGGCGTCAGGGGAATTGTCTCAATACTTGTGTTTTGTTCTAATATAAAAGTGTCCCCTAACTGGTTTTCAGATTCAAATATTCTCTGTTCGGTCTTCCCTACTCACCCATTCATTATCAGAGGGAGATGAAACCCTAAAAGCCTACAATTCATCATGGGGAGGTATAATTTTAGTATGGCCAGAGCTGTTATCAGCGGTAGACTGGTTCAAAAGGTCCCTCTGTTCCATGGATTGCTTAGATGGGCTTCCAATTTCACGAGATGTTCTCATTTTCTCAAGTACTTGAGCCATTTATTCTTTGTATTCTTGTAAGGAAATATTTTGAGGGTTCGAAGGTAGTGTATGGAATGGTCCAACCTCATTTGGAAATACATATGTGTTTTTCCGTAGTTGCAACCTTTCAGACCGTCTCTATTTTCTTGGTTCTGTTGTCAAAACATGGGTTCTTTTCCCTCTTGCTCTCCTAGGTATGGTGATTCTAAGGAGTTCAATCTCTACTTTGTCAGGGTTTTCTTCAGCGGCAGGAAAGGCAGGATTAAAAAAGTTGTCCCATGTTATATGATGTTTTTATAACTCATGAATGATGATAAATTTAATCAAGACATGCTGAATGATGAATGATTGGGGGTTTTTAGCTCTTCTAATTTGAACAACAGTATTATGCAATACATAATTTAGAAAAAAGGGCAAATTAACTGAAAATTTTCACTTGAGAACAGCTAATAGTTTAAGTTGACGGGACTTTACCACATCCTGACATCTGTCGCATGTGATATATCTTTGAATGGAGACTGCCAATTCTTGCCAAGGCTGCTGCAAGGATGCAGGATTAATACCTTTCCCTTTTCGTTATAGTGGGTCACATGGGTCCCAGTATACTGAGATTTCTTCTTATGGAAGGGCATGTTTTTCAGTCCATTTTTATCCTTCTATTGGTAGTTCAGAGACCTCAGCGATGATTTTCTTAAAGAGTGGTATGATTCTTCCTCTAACTATGGTATGTCCTTCCTGTATGTTTTGCAGGAATTCAACTGCTATCTCTGTATTAAACCCTTGTAGTCTATGTAGATATGGAATCTAGTCAGCTTGTTGGAGAATGGTGCGAGCTGATTCTAAGGCTTGAAAATTTGTGGGTTCATTGCAGAGAGAATTTCCACCCATGGCTACTGTATTATCTGAACTGGTTTCTTATTCTGTATGCGTTTCTTTTGGCTCTATTGGTTAGAACATTATAAACACTGCATGTGGCTTTTTTAGAATATATTATAAAAATGAAACTTCATGACGTAAATGAAATGATCTTTTAGTCCCATCAGCATATCTGAAGGGAGTTGCATGGGTAATTTGCATGCTTGTTCATTATGAATATTCGTACCCCCTCCAACGGGAGAAGGGCATCCATGGCCTAAAAGCTCAAGAGAAGAGGAAAGATTTTAGCAATCATGAATGCACACGAAGCAAAGGTCAGAAGTTAGTTATCATCACAAATGTGCGAGAGAAGGACATCCATGGCCTTGAAGCTCAATAAAAGAGGAAAGATTGTAACAATCATGAATGCATATGAAGCAAAGGTCAGAAGTTAGTAATCATCACGACTGTAGATCAGGTGGAAATTAACAAAGAAGGGGAGAAAACTGGAATAGAAATTATTATGAAAGTGTGTCCTATTTTGATGATATAGCATGATGGAAGCATGATAGGTGACAAGTAATGATTGATGTTGTCATCCCTTAATTCAAAATAAAAAATAATTCTTTCATAGTTAATTATGTGGGTAGGTAGTGATAACACTTATTCAAGTAGTTCATTTATTTCAGAAATGGATCAATAGGAAATATGGCACATAAAAATAATTGGCTATTGTTAGAAAAATACATAGATGCCACAAGCAGAGCCATTGCTGCGAGCAGGGATTCATAGCCTCGATAGGGTTGCTATTTTAACCCGTAAATGAGCCATAATCCTCTATTTAAATTTATAATTTTTGTTTGTTTTATGGAGAGACCACTATGTTGGTGTGGTGGCCAGATAGTCATAATTCCATTCACGAGGATTCTAATAGAGTGATTAGGCCAGCTCGTGATGAGACCTCTTGTCCTTCAAGCAATTTTAGCTGTTGAGAAGGTCACTACCCTGGTGTGTTGGCCATTGTGGGATTGTCACCTGTTAAACCCTTATGATCATGGTAGGTTGGCTCGTGATGAGACCCTCTATTCTCTCTTAAATTTTTTCACATAGATATAATATTTTTCTTTTTGATAAGTAGACATTTTTCTGATTTTATGGAGAGACTCCTGTGCTGGTGTGGTGGCCAGATAGTCATAGTTCTATTCACGGGGATTGTAACCGATTGATCGGGCTGACTCGTGATGAGACCTCCTATCCTTCAATTAGTTTTAGTTGTTGAGAAGGTCACTACCCTGGTGTGTTGGCCATTGTGGGAATGTCACCTGTCAAACCCTTATGATCATGGTAGGTTGGCTTGTGATGAGACCCCTTATTCTCTCTTAAAAATTTGCAGATAGAATTAATGTCTTTATTTTTATTTATAAATGGAGGGAGGCTCATTAACTCATTAAGAGTTAGGGATGGTATAAGAAGTAAAAAAAAATGCCAATACAATTAATAATCTTATTCCTATATCCTCATGTCAAAGAGAATTACTACTTGAGAGTGTAGAAAGATATACCAGCATAAGACTATGGAAATGAATTGTGTAATAATATTTCTGAACAAGAGATATCTAGCCCTTCATTATATAGATAAACCATGTTATCTTATGGAGTAGAAATTTCCATCAAAATTTCAAAATATCATAATATTAGTAATATCACTGCTTTTCTCCTCTTCAGGTGCCAATTCCTTTTCCAAAAATAGATTTTATGGCGAGGACGTGTAAAGGAAGAGTGGATATTTGAAAATAAATAATCAAAAGACAAAAAAAAACATGCTAGAAAAGAAATTAGCCGTTTAATTCGATTGAACAACAGCTGTTCAATTTGATTGAATAACAGTTGTTTAATTGTTTGAACAAAAAAAGTAAAATCACGCAAAATAACTACCATTCATTTGAATTGAACATCAATTGTTAAATTCGATTGAACATCAGTTGTTCACTTCGATTGACTGGTTCATGACACTTGGCATTGTTTGACTGGTTTTTAATTGACCAATGAGTAATTGACACTTTTCACTATTTTATTGGTTACACGTAGCTATTTTTTTTATTGGTTAATAGTTCGTTGTGGAAAGAAACCGAGTGAGTGCCATGTGGACCAACCAATGGTTGCCACATGGCCTCCTCGTCATGGCCAAAAAATTGTGTAGGGTCAAACTACCCTTCATGGGAATTGAAACCATGACCTCCAGCCTTGCAACAAAGTGCCTTTACCAATAGACCTAACCTTGCTTCTTGTTATTAAACCATTCTCAATACATATTTAACTTTACCATGCGCAACATTTGGGGGAGGGGGCCTAGCCCCAAGGTACATAACATGGTCATATGGTGCCACATTACCAAGGGCACGGAGGAACTCAAGGCGATTTTAACCATCCTACAAATTCAACTGCTGATTGGGAAGGCCATGTTTGTGCACCGTTCCCATTTTCAGGGTGCACCAGTTAGATTTGAGTCAAATTATAGAATTATTAACAACATAATTTGGCAAAACTTGAAACAATCATATTTTACTCAATATTTGGCCAAATGAGGTGCAGAAAGAGTCAAAATAGGGTTTTTCGACAATCATGGATCCCTTGGAGGCATTATTTTTTATGTTTTAGCTTTATAAAATCCTGTAATTAGACTTTTGATTATGGATTTAGATCTCTTATCCAATTTTTATTGCAAATTTTTAAAACTAAATTTGTTCAGTTTTATTTTATGATCCTCCAGATTGTAGAGAGCGCAAGAAGAGAGCATACTCAACAATATTGAAAATATTTGTTCATTTGGAATGTGAAATTAAAAATACAAAGTGAAAGGATTTCATCTCTAAATTCATATTGTGACTCTCTAAACTCTTATTTATTGTACTTATTCTCAAATATTCCTTTTTATACATTAATTTCCCACAAATGATTAGTGATATGGGTGGCTCTTACTACACCACCAATAAATAAAATTACAAATAAAATGAAATCTAAAAAGAGCACATCACTAAACTTGGTTTTATTCATTTATTCTACCCTACTCTACTCTACTGGAAATAGAAAATTTGATCAAGTGTATGAATATTTCTAGTGTAACCATGTGCGTAATAGGAGTAAAAAGATATTCATGATTAGATCTAAAAAATATGCTTTAAAACACATCAAAACATGATAAACGAATTGTTTTGATAATGCAATTGAGAAATAAGGTGATTTGATCCTTGATTAGAACCATCTTTCAATAAGGCCATGACACTCTTGATTCCTTTCTTGGTTTAGATAACTTTGAATATCATCCTTTATTATGCATTCCTCACATTCTAGTACTTTATCCCTATCAAAACTATTGCATGATTCTTCAATCTCTTCAACAAATTGACAAGAGGAATCAAAAGAGACCTGAAGATCTTCTTGTGGAGGTGGAGAGATAGATAATTTTTTGAATGCAGTTAAAATATACTCTTCCTGAAAAGAAAATATCCTAGTTTTTGCTAGAATTCGAGAGAGTTCTTGGAAGGAAATTCTTCAAAACCTTAATTATCTGAGAATTACTCCAACTGGTTGATAATTCGTGTCGCACACAAGGATTATTACAAATTTTTGAAAAATGATTGAAATTTAATATGAAAAATGATTTTAATATGTTTTTAACCATGCATTTAAGAATGAATGCAACTATAATGAGTTTTCTAAAATTTCAAAATAAACACCTATATATACCTCCCTGACAACAACACCAAAATGTTGGGTGATTTAATTTCGAGTTAAATCCATGTCATTTAATTTGTCAACCTAGAGTTTTGTAAACTTACGAGGTATGTATCTACTATATGTACTAGGTGGTTATATTTCAAATTAGATTAATCTAATGTAATTAAAACTAATTAAAATATATAATAAATTAATCCAATCCAAACCAAATCAAACCAAACATAAATAAATTGAAATCACACCTGCATAAAGGAAATCACACTTGCTTGAAATTGAAATCACATCTACTAGAATGTAAATCATAGCTACTAAAAGGAAAAATAACACTTTCATAAAAGAAATCAAATAAAAAAACTATACTATGTTACCAATATGTACAAATACGTGCAAACTGTGGTTGACGGGGGCCCTCCATTGCTTAGCAAGCACACTAAATCAACTATCACATCTTGCAGATCAAAATAGAAGTATGCATTTCATAAAGATGAAGTTACAATATATTACAAGAATTCTCTCTCCTCACTTTACAAATCACATCTTGGATGGAACTTGAAACCTCCAACTAACAACTAATAATTACTAGCTACCTCTAACCTCTAACCACTAGCTCACAACTTACAATTGAAAACCCTTTATATGAAGGGTGCACTCCTATTTATACAAAAATTGAGGATAAATATACAATAAATATAGATCTTTAGATGTCTCCTAAATCCACATTTATCTCTTGTGGTTACAACCAATCTCCTAAAAATGTAAGACACATATCGTCTCAAAATTCTATTATCCATGATTATTTTCCTTTGAATCTGCATAGTTAATGATCCACATCCTCTGTAAATATTCCACAAATATTTTGTGTTGGAATTTTAAATTCTAATTTGTGTTTGGATGGTCAAATAGGACCCTTATAGAATCTCCAAGTAGGCCTACAATATCACAAAAATAATAACAATTTTAGATATATATGAAAACATGTTAATTTCATAATATTTAATCACAAATTCACTTAAAATACTTAAAATTAATGACTCGGAAAATATTAATGTTAAAATCATATGATAATTAAAATGGTTACTTAATGTAAGGTTATGGAGCTATAGAGTTATGAAATGGGGGTAAAATGATGGAAATGAAGGTGAAAGTGGATGACATTCTGGAGGCCCATCATCTCTCTCCACGTTTTTACTTTTAAATGAATGCAAAATGTCTCTATGGTCAAATAGATGATATTGAGGCTAATTATGTAGGGGAGAAATGCTTATTAGCGATTCTGAGATAAGTATGAGACCCCTATGCTCAGATTTGTTGTTTACACCTGTAGCTTTCATATTTGTGACATGTTTGAAAAAATGTCAGTCTCGGTTGGGGATGGTCAGGCTTAGCCATGGAGTTATTTTTTGGTTTAGTAGCCTTGTCATCATTTGTTTAAGGGATTTCAAAAGTTACAAAAATTTATGGGTAGTGGTCAAAATTCTAGGCTTGAAAAGTGCCTTAAATTCTGCATACTCTGGTACAAAACTGCTGGAAGTAGTCCGTGGACGTAGGCATGAATGCTTGTGCATGCGTCTAAAGCCTCCCAAAAACAGGAATTAGGGGAATTTTGAGGCCTAAAATGGGCCTCCTAAGGAAATTGTAAAATAATAGTGGTAATAATAAAATCAGATTTGATGACATCATCAAATTTTAGAGGGGAAAAAGAAAAAACTACTTTTTCAACTCATATTTTCAACTTATCTCTTAAATTTTTTACTCAAATTTCGAGTGGGAGTACTCATTGGATGAAACATTTAATTATTCTTCCAAGGAATACCCATGTTGCGTACTTTCGATGGACCCTGTTACATGAAAAATGATAAATACATGAAAAACGTGATTGCAATCAGATTTTTTGATGTATTTCTCATTTTTCTCTTATCAGGGTCCAGTATGCAACATGGGTACTCCTTGTATGAGGAATTAAATTTTGCATTCAACAAGTACTCCCACTCTAAATTTAAGTAAAAACTTTGGGAGATAAGTTGAAAATACGAGTTGAAAAAGTAGTTTTATTATTTTATTATTTTTTAATCATTTTACCCTTTTACTTTAAAAATGGTGAATCATCCCCCATGGTTGACATCATCATCTTGAATCCTATTGGGTCTTATAAATTATATTTTGGTTGTACATTTTTCTTAGGAGGCCTATTTTAGACCTCAAAATTCCCCTAATGCATGTAGGCTTGTGCATGCGTCCAAAGGCCTAAGGGCTTAAAAGGTCAATGGGACCTAGGGGAAGGGTGCTTGAATGGCTGGGTTGGCTCCTGGGGGTGTTATTGATGATGTACAATGTCTGTGTGATAGGTTTTTGTCAATTCCACTTCCTTAAGGTCACCTAGGAGTTTGAATCTCATCATAATAGCCTATCGTTGCATGTTTACCCCGGTTGGTTGGTTACTTGGATAGATGTGGCAGGAGGGTGTTATAGAGTGGTATCATAGCATGGTTCAAACCTTGGATTGGATGGGTGGTGTGTTGGTCATGCATTCAAGTTGGTTGCATATGTGTTACTTATGCTTGTATTATGTGGTTGTTACAATTGCATGATGTTGATAATGGTTGTATTGATGCTGTCATGCGAAGGTTGATGGTTTTGTTGTGGGATGTGTCGTCATGAGTTTATGGTTGTATATGAATTTATTATGCATGTTAGTGTCTATAGGTTTTTATGCATGCATTGTCACGTTCAAGGTTTTTGTGCATAAGTTCATTGTATGAAATTAGGTCAGCATTATGATATTTGTATGTTATAATGTTAATGTGTTGGCTAAGATAGAGTAGGAGATATAGATCATTAAAGTGACGTTGCAACAATGGACTTTGGGGTAAGAGTATATCGCCATACAAGTTGTATGTTTGGCATGCAGGTATGTAATTTCTACTTTATCTCTAATATGTGAAAAAATGCATATAAGTAGAAAGATAGAGGGTTTTTCATTAAAAAAAGGAAAATAAACTTAGTGAATGCCCTTGGAAAATAATTGTTATGTTGATGTTACCTCGATATTATATTTTCAAGGGAAATCCCTTTTTGGATGAGTTGTGAGCCCTATCGCCCCATCATGTTTGCCTCTACTGGGATCATTTTCTTCTTTTTGTTTACATATGCTACTAAATTTTGAAATAGCCATCTAAAACTTTAAAATTTCTAAAGATAGTTGATCATTGTTATCCCTAAATATTTTAAAAGGAACTTATGTGAAGAATTTATATAGAATGGAATTCATATCAATTTATCATGCAATCTATATTCCATTATGATTATTCCTTAAATAAATGCAATAATTATGTTATATAATTAAACATCCATATAGATTTCATAATAACACGCCTTTCCCAAAATCGAATTTGGGTCAATCAAAATGATTTTCTTACAAACAAGGATCTCTCTTCAAAGTTGTTATAAATCAAAGTATATAGGAATCGTATTTTAAAAATATGAAATGCAAATTTTATTTATAGTAATTTTTTCATATACGCTAACTTAAAAAATCTAAAAATTGTTGTTGATATGAAATTTTGACATATAAAAATATGGTCCATCATTGAAATTGGAATTCAACATGTTTGAAACTAAATGTTTTTTAGTAGTGATACTCATGAATAAATGGTACATGTTTCCTTATTATTAAAATGTGATTTTTTAATCTCAGGTTGGAGGGTAGATCACAAGTTGTTGAAAGTGAGTTAGTGAGGGTATGTGAGAAATTGGAGAATAATTCTTATGGATCCTATGCTATTGAACTGGAACTCACTACAAGGAAAAGAGCCTCTAACGGATGTTTTTGAGGAACCCCTTATAAAAATAACCCAGACATCTGTTTGTAGGGGAGGTTACTAGAGAAGGTTGGTGGGTGGAGGTTTTTGCGGATGTTTTTCATCTAGTGTTCTTATCATCCTAAACCGCACCGGTGCGCTCAACAAGAGAAAGCACCAGTGCGCAAAAAACATTGGCACATAGGACACCGTGCGCTCCATAAAAACCCGCCCGGTGCATCTTATTACTATAGTGCACCAGTGCTTTACAAATATTCCACACCGGTGCATCCTAAAACCCCACGCCAAAACTGAAACTGCCCGGTGCGGTCTTAAGAAACCACACCAGTGCACCTATAAAACCCTGCGGACCGGAACAGGGTTAAATAATAAAAATTATTGCCAAAAAACTACTTTTTTCACTTTTTAGTGCTCAAGAGATCCCAGGCACCAGTGCAACTTATCCTTCTCTGAGGCGCCCTAACATCAGTGCTCGCATTGTACCCATTGCACACATTGATGTTGTGCATTGCCCACCAATATCCATTTTGAATTTATCAAAAAGGTGGGCAAACTTACTTTTGCAAATTAGACAGGCAATATGCCTCCTTGACGGCCAAATGTATAGGTATTTTTCTTCTTTTTCAAAAATTAAGCCTTTTAGAGGATTATAATTGTAAATTAGCTTAAAATTAACCATTAAAAAAAAAAATTCTCGCGCGGTACATTTGAGCCGTTTGGCTCGCGCTAGTTCATGGTGCTGCATGTAAATTTACAGGTTGCAGCACAACTAGCACTAACGGTATCCACACCAGTTCTGAGGTGGTACCAAAAGGCACACCGTGATATTTTAAAATTTAAAAAAAGTGCAGTGTGGTCAGTCACCGGGCCACATCGTTGACCCTATGGAATAGCGACAATGTTGTGCGTTGACTGAAATATCCACCTCGGGGTGGGTAATTTTATTAGTGCACCACATTCTGACATTTCGACATGTCAATAGTGTGGCTAGGTGAAATACCTCACCATGAATATGTAATGATGTTAAGAGGTTAGTGCGTTGACTAAACTATACGCCCCGAGGCGTATAGTTTGGTTAGCGCACCGCCCTCCTGACATTGGTCCATAGTCAACAGTGCAGTTTGTTATACCACTTCACCATTGACTTTGGAACAATGCCAGGAGGGAGGTGCACTGAAAATTTCCAGGTGCACCGCCTCCGGTGCATCGCCTCCAGTGCGCGACAAAAAATATGCACCGTGACCCGTGCATGCCTGTTTTTTGTGGCGCACCGACTATTTTTTTCTTTAAAAAAAAAATTATATATGTATATTCCTAAATACATGTCTTTTTTAATAAAAAAATTGTATTTAATATTTTAATCATTCATAGACGTGAAAGGAGAGAAGAGAGGGAGCAACAACAACAACAGGTGGACTAGTATAACATGGTTCGCCTATGGGAGGCACGAGAGAGGGAGAGAGATGCGTACCCTCGCCCTATTACAACAACTACCTAGGGGCTCCTAAGGCAGGTAGGCCTCCTCAAGTTCTATGAGGAGGCTACTTCCCTAAAGGGTCATGGTTTGTTTTTATGATATCTTATCCACAGGTGGAATGCTCGCCTACAGGTTTTTTGGGTTGGTCCTAACCAATGGTACGTGCCCACTAAGGAGGACATCTATTTTATTACAAGGCTATCGAGGAGAGGGGTGGATTTTCCCTCATTCCCAGAGGTTCCAGTTGGCTATGTAGCAAGGATTCAGTTGGTGTACTCCCAGAGATACATTAGCGAAAATATATTGTGTCTTTCAAATTTTTAGGTCTCTAGAGGTCAGTTACATATTGCTGCATTTGGTAGTGAGGAGGTCAGGTGCCTCTCTCTTTTGATTTCAACCATTTCACACAACACCAGTGACGGGAAACACATTATTTACCCGCTTCTACATTATGTTGATTCTTTAGTACAGGAGCCATGACTTGTCAGGCGGTCTGCCATTTTTTTTTGGCAGTTCTGTACAACCTTAGATAGATGTCATGCTCATGCACAAGAGAGAGTCAAATTCCCTTTTTCTTCAGAGATTTTTTGTTTATTTTTTGAGAGGTTTCTAGAGACGAGGCCTACTTTTTTTTGGCATCCTCGTAGGCCAATGCTGGATGCACGGATGCACATGTGGGGACAGATGATTCCCAAGAGGGATGAGACTGAGTTTTCCGCGAGGATATCACATCATGCATTGGAGTTGCTAGCTAGTGTTGATGAGCATCCCTTCGTTATGGTCCCCTATCCTTATGCTGGTTTATATTGGAGAGGGTGTGCCAACATCCTCTTCATAGATGATGAGCTGCCAGATGATAGAGGTAACATTACTGTTTTATTTCAATTTATTCTAACATGTTCTTTAACTTGTTTTTATTAAATTGTGTAATGAAATTGTCTACTTATTGTTGTGTACTTGTATATATTTTGCAGAAATTGGGTCTTTTGATGGCGAGGAAATTCTAATGCCACCAAATGATCCAGGTGTGGATTCTGATGACGATCAAGATATGCCAGAAGTTGAGGATCATGAGGTCGGTGTAGAGAGACCTGATCTTGCTGGTGCACTGGTACCGCCTTTTACTAGGCACGGTAGGCTTGATAGTAGATTGAGAATGGAGTTGGGTGATAAACTTTGTGCATTCTTTATTGAGGTGGGAGTTAGGCCCGCTACTATGAGAGACATACTAGCCGATGGTAGGCTGATACATATGTGGAGAGGCATGCCGCGTGAATGTACAACCTGATGTGGCATGTCATAGGAGCTACGACCTTAGTTACATGGATGAGGAGGGCCCTTGCATGTTATAGGTGTGGTCGAGACGCAACACGTGATCGACAGTCCGCGAGCATCGACTCATCATCTAATGATCACGATCATGGGAGTGATCATCATTCACCTTAGACCGCGCTAAATGATCAGCCTCCACTAGCATCGACCAACAATCATCATGGAGAGTAGGCTAGACCATCGGCCACGTCCAATTAGCAACCTGCAGCATCCAGCAGTACTGATGATCATGAGCAGGCTGGATCATCGAACATGTCGAGTCATCACAGTTGATCCTGATCAGCATGAGGCACTAGTACCAGATCAACAGACACGTGATGATCAGCATGTATCTGAGCTTTTCGAGGCTGCACCATTGATTGAGAAGGCCTCGACTAGTACTTCTATTGATGATGTACCACCAGCTGATATATGACATTTATATTACAGTTGTATATTTTTGACATTATTCATATATATATATATATGGTCGATCTATTCTATGTTCATGCTGCAATTGTAATTAATTTACATGTTGGTGACCATCATGGTGTGTATATTGTTAGGTCATGTTAGATATGTTCATTTTCTAGTGCAACTTGCAGATAGATGTGTATGTGATAGTAGTTATTTCACATGAGATTTATATTTGATGTTTGTATGATGGTTATCACGATCATGATGTTTATTAATTAATTTAATATCAAATGATCATGATATTGTAAGATGCCATTCACATTATATATGATCAAGTGGTTTAACAAGATTGATCTCTAGCTCCGAGACTTATCCATGGGCACATCTCCGTAGAGTACTTTCCCTCTATAGCTCCGATCATTCTGCATGGGCACTTTCCTTCCTACCTCGAGAACCACCAGCCAATAGGAGTTGGATCCTCAGAACTGCCTTCTTAAGTAATTACTACCAAAACTTATGAGACACGACTAGATGGTGGGTGTTCGAGTAGCCGAGGACTTTTTGTAGCTTCCTTTGCTACTCCGAATTGTAATATTTGTAATTCTAATTGTATGTAAAATTCTAAAATTGTAATTTTATGTAAAACATTTGTAAAATTTTAATTTTAATTGTAACATTTAATTTATTGTGAAATTATTGTAATTGTCATTTTATATATGTAAAATTGTAAAATTCTAATTCTAATTCTAATTGTATGTACAATTCTAAAATTGTAATTGTATGTAAAATTCTAAAATTGTAATTGTAATGGTATATATGTAAATATGAAAAATTGTAATTGTAATTTTATATATCTAAAATTGTAAAATTGTAATTGTATGTGAAATTGTAAAATTGTAATTGTAATTGTAATTGTATGTAAAATTCTAAAATTGTAATTGTAATTGTAATTATACATGAAATTGTAAAATTGTAATTGTAATTCTAATTGTATGTAAAATATTTGTAAAATTTTAATCGTATTACTGTGAAATGATTGTAATTGTATGTAAAATATTTGTAAAAATTTAATTGTATTAATGTCAAATGATTTTATTAAAAATTTTAAATTTGTAAATTTGTAAAATTCACTACAAGGAAAAGACCCTCTAGCAGAGGTTATAAAGGAGTTTTTTATTGTTATAAACTTGGCCAAAATTGTCAAAAAAACATCTTTTACAATATTCGTTTATGGTTATGGAGGTTTTGACGGAGCTTTTAACGAAAGTTCAACACAACTAAAAAAAATGGGTGGCCGAAGGTTATTACAGATGTTTTTTCATCGGTGTGCTACTATGCCTTTAACGCACCAGTGCATACATTCCGATGGTGCCCCGGGGCTGTGCCAGTCTAACACACCGGGACGTTCAGGTGTAAAACCGCACCGGGCATAGTGTTGGTCATACAACGCACGAGGCCATTCTAATTGGTCTTGGGATTTGTGTGGTGCCCATAGGCCGTATCAACGCACCGGTGCGCCGTATCACAGAAAGGCACCGAGATTTATAATTGGCATCGGTATTCATGCAGTGCCCATAGATTGTAAAATTGCACTGGTGCTTATAGATATGTAAACGCCCCGGTGCGCAGTATCACACAAACACACTGATATTGATAACTGGTATCAGTATTTGTGCATTTCCCATAGATCGTATAATGGCACCGATGCATATAGACACATAAACGCGCCGGTGTACAGTTACTGACACACATCAATTTTCATGTTATATTTTTTATAAACATCGACCTATGACAGTTCAATTATTGTGATTGTTTTAAATCCATTATTCATCAAAAGTCGACACATCTTATAACAATATTCATATTAATTACATTTTTATTAATGCATTTGAATGTGATGTTTGGATTAATTTGTTATATCATATCATAATTATTGTGGTTTTGAGGTACGTTTATTAAATAAAAGTCGACACATATATATCTTATAACAGTATTCCTGTGAACAATTTATTAGTGCATTTGGGAACAACAATGGAGAAGGCAATAGAATAAATTAAAACATATTCTATGATTATATATATATATATATATATATATATATATATATATATATATATATATATATAGAAGGTAGTCTTTATCATACAAAATGGGACAGTTATTGGTATCCATTTGTCTTTCAATTGGGACATTATGTCCATTACATTAAACAAAATGTCTGATTTCACAGACGTATATATTTCAAAAAATAAAACGCCTTACTTTGATATCCAAACATAGTGATCATCATTCCTCGCTTGAATTGTTGTCACTGCTAGAGCTACTTCCATGACTTGGGTTATTTTCAGGAATGTTTTGTTCATGGTGTTGATTATTTTCTTCTTCTTCACCTTCCATCTACAAACATAAAAATGAACTGAAATGAGTGTATATACACTGATGAGAATGATGAAAATTGCAATATTAAATAATATACATCAATATAAATCGAAAATAAAAATGACGTACCATAGCAACAATTGACTCATAAATTATACACATTCTTTCAAAACCATGTACCATGCCATCTTTCAAAATTTCATTTGTGGGTGCAGTTCCATACTCTATTTCCTGCAAGTTTTGTACCCCATAACAAATCATATATTTAATATAAAATATGTTTTTGTTCTATTAATTATAGATGAAGCTAAGTAAAACAAGATCGATAGATGCTTACATATACTCACAATCCATATTTAACACAATTTCAATCAATTCATATGATGGTTCTTCTTTGTATGTTAGTATCTGTTTGAAGACATTCAATGATGATTTTTGTAAAACAAATTAAAAAATACAAAAATGAAATCTAGTTAAGTTGTTACAAGGAAGTAATAATTACTCACAAACTTAGAGATCAACCATTTTCTTCCTTGTTGTCCTATTTTATGTGCTGAATGGGTTCCATTTTCTTTTATTTTCTGCAAGAAAATTCTTGAAAGTTAATATTTAATGCTAAATTGTTTATTTATTGTACCTAATGATCGAAAAATTCAATGATTACATACTACATTTGAAGCACGTTGTTGTTGTTGGAAAGAACGTCTATACATTCGTTCCACTAGATCCCTTAAAATTTTGTAAAAGCTTTTCCCCTTTCATTAATTTCTAGCACCACTCCAAATGAGCTAAGGAGCAACTGATTTTCGTTTACATGTTCTACTTTTTTTCTTTTCTTAGAACAACATTCCTTTTCTGAGTTTTTGGTCCCTATACAACATTAAACAGATGTGAATTAGTAGGCTATTTTGAGACATGTTATCTAATAATTTTAAGTATATTATTAATGATAATTTAAAAAATAAACTCATATTGGATCGATAGTATTTTTTTTCATTCACCTGATTCATCCTTTTGCAATTTTTCCATTACACTTTTACGCTCTTTTGGTCCTAGATAAAAAATAATCATATTGAGCTTCCTCATTTTGTGGCTCTGCATGATACACACTAAACAATACATGTTAGTTCAACATACATATAGTTCAAAAATAATATTTTTTACAAATAATTTACGAAGAACTTGTTTTTTTTTCTTTTCTTGATGTGTTAACAGTATTTTTTTTTCTTGATCTCTTGTCAGAAATTTCTTTATCAAGCTAAAACCTGTACCATATCATTCATTAATATATTTATAAGTAAATTCTCAACTTTTTAGGTAGAAAATAAATCTCAAGGTATCAATGCGGCTTTCACGAGGTCGACACCACCACCGGTGCGTGGAGATATTAACAACGCACTGCAAAATAGTATAATACACCGTACGGTGCTTTGGGTGTTGTAAAAACACCACAAAAAACACTGTAATAGACCTAACGGTGCGTGTGGTATTATAAACGCACTACAAAAATAGTGTAATACCGCGTACGATGCTTTCCTAGTTAAATGGAGCACCGGTGCCCTATTTCAGATTTGGCGCATAGATTTAGAAAGAACGTTTTAATTTTTTTTACTACAATACTTTCGCAGTGTGTTGTATAATATTTAGGACCGTTGCGGTATAGTACGCAGGGCGCACTGATAAAGAAAAATACATTTTTTCAAAAATTCACGCAATGGCCGAATAGATTGGGATCCGACTATGCAAGTTGTCTCGTGGGTTGGACATCAATCTAAAATGGAAAAAAATAATTCAGAAATCATAGAAATAGTGAGAAGAAAGGGAAAAAACCAAAAAATGAAGGGTTTAGGGTAAAAATGGATAAACTGCAAAAAAAGTAAAAAAACTGCAGAAAAAAGTAAAAAAATAATCAAATTTAATCACAAGATGGTTTCAAATTCTATGATACAGGGTTTGAATCACCAAAGTTTTGGTTTTTGATTTTCTGAATACTTTTGTTCGAACGTATTTCACTACTCCATAGTGTCCTCCTGCTCTCTTGCTCCAGGTTGTCTCCTGCAAATATCTGGCTGAAAATTTTAGCAAAAATAGTGAAATAATGAGAAGTGTTTAGTATTTAAAGAATTTTTTTATGAAATTAGATTTTTGAAAATATTTTGCTGCCCATTTTTCAAATTGCCACTTTTTTTTTAACTTAAGAAAAATAGAGTTGCGTTTTTTTTTTATTTGAGTTTATTCGTTACTGGTGCGGAAGAGTTGTGATGCATCGATGCGTCTTATTTATAAGATGCACCAGTGCATGTTAGGATGATAAGCGCACCGGACTGTATAAAGTTCTTTTTTTGTGTGTAAGATCATAATAAAATAATGATAATTATAAATTACATGAATTTATTTTCATTATTTTCTAAACTTTATTATGTTACAAAAATTAGTATTATTCTAGATTTGTTATTTTACAATTATTTGCAAATTTACAAATTTAAATATTTTAATAAAATCATTTCACGTTAATACAATTAAAATTTTCACATTAATAGAATTAAAATTTTACAAATATTTTACATACAATTACAATTAAAAGTACAATAATTACAATTAGAATTAAAATTACAATTACAATTTTACATTAATTTCACATACATGAATTATGATTAGAATTAGAATTAGAATTTTAATTTAACATTCAATTACATTTACAATTACAATTACAATTTTACAAATATTTTACTTACAATTCAATTAAAATTACAATTACAAATACAATTACAATTTTAGAATTTTATATACAATTACATTTACAATTTTACATAGAATTACATTTACAATTACAATTACAATTTTATAAATATTTTACATACCATTCAATTAAAATTACAATTACAAATACAAATACAATTTTAGAATTTTATATACAATTACATTTACAAATTTACATAGAATTACATTTACATTTACAATTACAATTTTATAAATATTTTACATACAATTTAATTAAAATTACAATTACAAATACAATTACAATTTTAGAATTTTACATACAATTACATTTACAATTTTACAATTTTTAGTATATACAATTACAATCATTTCAGAATAAATTAAATATTACAATTACAATTAAAATTTTACATTAATAAATATTTTACATACAATTATAGTTTAAATTACACTAAGTACAAATACAAATACAATTTTACAATTTTACATACAATTAAATTTTAAATTACAATTACAATCACGACATAATATTTAATAAATATAATGGTTATTTAATATTAAATTAATTAATAAACATCATCACGATCATGATAACCATCGTACAAACATCATATTCGACTAATAAACACATTCAAACATCAAATATAGATCTCAATATGTCAAATAACTCATGCTATCACATATACACATCTATCTTCAAGCTAAACATTAAATGAACATATCTAACATGACCTAACAATATGCGCCGCATCGTGATGATGACCAACATGAAAAGTAACTACAACTGCAACATGAACATAAAATACATGGACCACACACACACACACACACACACACACACACACACACACATATATACAACTGAATAATGTTAAAAATATACACCTGTAATATAAATGTCATGGATCAGGCACTGGTTGTAGTATAACAACATCAATTGTAGTACTACAAGTGGATGCCTTCTCAGTAAATCTGGGTGCAGCCTCGACAGTCGATGGTTGAGCCTGCTCATGTACATGATCACTAGTACTGATGGATGCATCCACTAGTGGTAGTACAACATCAATATGAGCAGTAGTAGTGGAGGCCTGCTCAATGAATAGTGCAGTCTCGGCAATCGATGATCCATCCTGCTCATGATCATCATGACTTCTATTGATGGATGTAGCTGCAGGCTGTTGACTAGATGTGGCCGATGGTCCAGCCTCATCTCCATGATGATTGTTAGATGCTGCCAGTGGAGTGTCATGCTCATCAGGCACACCGCGAGGTGAACGATCATGAGATGCATGTGAGTCGTTGCTCGCAGACTCATGTCCATCACGTGCCGTAGGTCGACTACGCCTATAGCTACGAAAAATCCTCCTGAGTCGCGTAACTGATGTCGTAGCTCCTATGACATGCCACATCAGGCCGTACATGTTACGCGACATGCCTCTCCACATCCGTAACAGCCTATCGTCGGCTTGTATGTCTCTGTAATGAGCGGGTCTGATGCCCGCATCAACAATCAATGCATAGAGTTGGTTGGCCAACTCCATCCTATATCTGGTCTCAGGTCGACCACGCCTAGCAAAAGGCGGCACTGGTGCACCATGATGAGCAGGAGCATGTCTCTCTACTGCACCGGCCTCATCCTCATCATGATCATGCTCAACATCAGCAATATCATGATTGCATCATCAAGATCCACACCTGGATCATGTGGTGGACCTGGCATCTCCTCGCCATCAAAAGAGCCAATGTCTGCAAAATATATACAAGTACACAACAATAATTAGACAATTTCATTACAGAATTTAATAAAAACAAGTTAATCAAGAACATGTTAGAATAAATATAAATAAAAAAATAATATTACCTCTATCATTTAGCAGCTCATCAGTTGTGAAGAGGATGTTGGGACACCCTCGCCAATGTAAGCCAGCATAAGGACATGGGACCAAAATGAAGGGATTCAGCCCATCAACACTGGCTAGTAAGTCCAGTGAATCATGTGATATCCTGGATGGAAATAAAGTGTCTCCCCTCTTGGGCATCATCTACCCCCACATGTGCATCCGGGCCTCAAACATTGGCCTACGAGGTTCTCGAATAAAACTAGGTCTCATCTCTGGAAACCTCTCAAAAAATAAACAAAATAGCTTTGAAGTAAAAGGGAAGTTTACCCTCCCTTGTGGATGAGCACGACATCTATCTAAGGCCATACAAAACTGCCACAAAAAAATGGCAGATCACCTGACAAGTTGTGGTTGTACTAAATAATCAACATAATATAAAATTAAGCAACTAATGCGTTTCCCATCACTGGTGTTGTGCGAAATGGTCAAAATAATAAGGGACAGGCACTGCACGTCCTGTCTACCAAAAGCACCTATACATAATTGACCTCCAAGTACCTGAAACTCTGAAGGAGACAACACATGTGGTCCAATGTATGTCTAGGAGTAAACTCACTGAATCCCTGCTGCACAACCAACTAGCACATCTAGGAATGAGGGAAAATCCACCCCTCTCCTCGATAGTCCTGTAATAAAATAAATATCCTCCTCAGTGGGTGTGTACCACTGGTCAGGACTAACCTAGAAATCCTGTCAGTGGACATTCCACCTGTGGATAAGATATCTCAAGAACACACTGTGCGCCTTTAGGGAAGTATCCTCCTCATAGAACTTGAGGAGGCCTACCTGCCTAAGGATCTCCTGGGTATCTGCAGTAATAGGGCAAGGGTATGCATCTCTCTCCCTCTCTCAGGCCTCCCATTGGCGAATCATGTCATACTGTTCAGCCTGATGTTACTGTTGTTCCTCCTTTTCTCTCTGAATCATTGGCATATTAAATATTTTTTTTATTAAAACATACATGTATTTAGGAATATACATATATATATTTTTTTGAAAAAAAAACAAACAAACAAGTCGGTGTGCCATAAAAATGGTCCCGCACTGGTCATGGTGCGTCTTAAGAATATAGAGCTCCAGTCCTGGTGCCCCTAATGAAATACAACGCACTGGCCTCAGTGCACCTGTCTATTTTTCAAGCACTATTAACTTCATCAAAGTTCAGAATAGCGGTGCGCTGAATGAAATATATGCCCCGGTGTGTATAGTCATGTTAGCGCACCGACTTCATGACAATTAAATAGCTGATGGTGCGGTATTTTACCCGACCACACTGTTTACCCTCTCAAAATCCAGAATGCGGTGCATTGACATACATCGGGGCAGATAATTCTGTCAACGCACCACACTGTGATTCCCATGGTCAATGGTGCACCTGGATAAATGAGCGCACCACCTTTTATTTTATTTTTTTATTTTAAAATTATTTAGGGTCGCCTTTCCATACCTCCTCAGAAATAGTGCGGATACCATTAGCACCAGCGGCAGTGCGACCTGTAAATTTTATAGGCAGCACCACTATCTAGTGCGAGCCGAATAGATCCGGCACATCGCGTGACAAATATTTTTTTTTAATGGTTATTTTTAAGGTTATTTCATTTTCTAATCTGCTAAAGGTCTTAATTATATAAAAACTAGAAAAATAACTATACATTTCACCGTCGAGGAGGCATACTGGTTGTAAACATTGCAAAAGAAAATTTTCCCACATTTTTTCAAAATGCAAGCTGGAGATTGGTGGCCAATGCAAAGCAGCACTGCGTGCAATGGGTGCAATGAGAGCATCGATGTCAGGGTGGCTCAGATAAGGGGAAATGGCACTGGTGCTTGAGAGCTATGGAGCACTGAGGAAAGTGAAAAATGAAGTTTTTTTGCTGTAATATTTTTTTTATTTAACCCTATTCCAATGCACAGGGTTTTATAGGTGCACCAGTATGCTTACATACAATCACACCGAGCTGTGTCAAATTTGGTGTGTTGTTTATAATGCACTAGGGTGGTTCCCTAACACTGCACTAGGATGTTTTAGTTTTGGCGCGAAATTTTGATGAGGCACCGAGGCGGAAAATCCGTAAAGCACTAGTGCGGAATAGTCGTAAAGCACCAGTTTTTTGGCCTTAATTTTTTTTATGTAACACTATTCCGGTGCGTGCGGTTTATCGATGCTCATGGGTAAGAACGCACCGGCACGTTTATGTTTTAGCGCAGTGCTTTATGATGCATCGATGCGGAAGAGTGGTGAAGCACTAGTGCGTTAAAATAATAGGAGGCCCCGGATGTGTGTGTACGCCATACAAGTTGTTCGGTGTCCCAATGTCTCGTGCGCACTAGTGCATTCTATGGTAGGGCGCGCACTGGTAATTGAGAGCTCAGAAGCACTGGAAAACTGAAAAATCTAGGTTATTTTACCGTAATTTTCTAATATAACCCTTTACTGGTGCGTGTTGTTTATAGGCGCACCGATGCTCTTTGATAAGAACGCACTAGCGCGTTTCTGTTTTGGCGCAGTGTTTTATGATGCATCGACGCGGAAGAGTTGTGAAGCACCGGTGCATTATAGTAATAGGAGGCCCCAGATGTGTGTGTACATCACGTAAGCTGTATGGTGTGCCAATGTCTCGTCCGTACTGGTGCATTCTATGGTAGGGCACGCACCAGTAATTGAGAGCTCAGAAGCACTGGAAAAATCTGGGTTATTTTTCCATAATTTTTTTTTTAATATAACCCTTTGCCGGTGCACGTTGTTTATAGGTGCACCGGTTTTGTTTCTTACAAATGCACTGGTTGGTTTGTGTTTTGGCACGATGTATTATGATGGACCGGTGCGGTTTCTTTCTACCACACTGGGTGGTTTCGGTTTTGGCACTGTGTTTTATAATGCACCGGTGCGGAATATCTGTGACACAAAAGTGCTATAGAATAATAAGACACTCCAGGCGGGTGTGTACGGAATGCATGGTGTCCAGTGTGCCAATTTTTTGGTCCGCACTGGTGCTTTCGTGGTTCGAGTGCACCGGGGCGACGTTTAATGATAAGCGTACCGAGAGGAAACCATTTGCAAAACCCTCCGCCCACAAACCTCCTCTACTAACCTCTGCTAGAAATGGACGTATGGGGTATTTTTTTGTGGGGTTCCTCAAAAAAATCCGCTAGAAATGGACGTATGGGGTATTTTTTTGTGGGGTTCCTCAAAAAACATCCGCTAGAAATGGATGTATGGGGTATTTTTTTGTGGGGTTCCTCAAAAACATCCGCTAGAGGGTCTTTTCCTTGAAGTGATTTTAAATAATTGTAAAATAATAAATCAAGAATAATGCAAATTTTTGTAACATAATAAAGTTTAGAAAATAATGCAAATAAATTCATGTACTTTAGAATTATCATTATTTTATTATGATCTTACATACAAAAAAAATAACCTTATATAGCATGCCATTTTTTTTTAGATCAACATAATTTCAAATTATCAAGTGAAATATTGATTTTAACATTAACACAATGCAAATTACCAATTAATTCAAAATACATATTATAATGTTTCGAAAAACCCATCTTAAAAAGTATAAATATTGATGAAATAACATATGTACCATATCACTCTTGCATATGAAATAACATATGTACCATATCATGATCACCCTCATTATCTTCCAGCTCGCATGGCATGATAACACTATTGTTCTAAAAAATATGTTCTGATCTAGGGTCATGTCTCAATATGAACCACCAATCCCTATCCAACACATCTAGGTAAAAAAACACCTAGTTGCAATGTTTGGGGAAAACATAGGGCTCCTTAGCTTCATCCCACATCTTTCTAGAGTTTATACATATCAGCCTACTATCGCGATCTTCCTTTACATTATTCCGATCAAAGGTGTCCCACCACTTGCACCTAAAAATAACACATTGGAAAGAAGATAAATCCACTTCAATGATCTCTTGTATCTTTTCGATGTAACTTAACGTCCCTCGTACTAGGTTTTTATCACGGTGGCTAGATCGACTATATTGATCTAACTTGACTTCCACTCCACAGTCTTGTTTGATGTTTCTAGCATCGGAATTTTCTGTGCGAAAATGGTGTCCATATGCCCACATAAATGGGAAAAAATGCACCTACTATAAAAAGTTAATCATAGTGTCATGTGTCTTATAATAACCCAAAAGTCAAAATATGAAATATATGTAATTACATTTGAAAGGTGCATTATTAAGTTTGAAATGTACATATAAATTAAATAGATTATTACTAAGTTTTTTCACCCAATCCCTACGTTTAGCACATCCTCTTCAGCACATGGGTAACGACAGGTTGCACTGTATTTCTCTCTGACTTGTTCAGTACCCCAACTGTTGGGGCATATTTTTGGCATATTTTCTTTTAAATGATCGAGATAAGACACACTTCTACCATTAAACCGTCTGAATTCTTTCCTGTCACTATCCAATTTCATCCTCTTTTGTTTGTATAATACGACCCACGGTTCTGTCACTTCGAAATTGTAAAGAATGAATTTGTTGATTTCTTCAATTTCTGCATTCGCTGATGAAATCAAAACGAAATTATTTAGTACATAGAGATCAAAATATACATTATATCAAAGTTCAACATGAATGTTTACTTTGTGTAAATTTTTAAAATTATAAGCCACTTACTCTTTATCAAGCGCTTTTTTCCACTTGTTTGGAGTAACTCCCCTTCTCTTTTGTGTCCAAAATCACGGCACCTGGTCTATTTTCCATCTGCTTGCTGTACTCACTAGCATAATAGAAAGACTCATATGATATTTACCCCTCTACCATTGTCCCCTCGAGTTTTTCCCTTTGTCAAACAAAAGCTTTCAATTTCTTCATGTACCTCTCTAAGAAGAACATCCAATGACAACAAACCACCCCAACTAATTCAACCTCATTTATTATTAGAAGATGAACCTACAAGTCCATGAAACTCGTCGGCAGCTCCTTCTCAAACATACAACCAATCTCAACTATCTCTTGACGCCACCGTGGAATGCTAGCCACATGAATTAATTGGTTTGACATTGAAATAATTACATTAATCAATATTCCAAACAATTATAATTATTGCCATCATTGTCCCAAGATTGTGGCTAGAAGATGCAATATTGTTACAATTGGCAGGGTGAAGCGGCTGTCCATTTTCATCTACCAAATGCGCCTTGCGGTATGATGCTCCTGATAAGAGCTTCCGACATTTTGGAGTTGTTTGAATATTTTGTGCATCTGAACTGGATTCTTAATCTGCATGAGCCTGAAATTTTTTATACATTATAAATTTAATTAAGTTGTGCATGATTGACATGGATAGAAAACATAAATTCAATTAGATCATGAAAATATAAATAAAATTTGAAGTAAATATTACGTCTCAAGATGGATAAGGAGAACTCCGCGATGGACTTTGAGAAATATTATGGAACAAGCTGGATTTTGAAGAATTGTCCATTCGATATAATTATGATATTTTCTCCGTGCATTTGAGCAAAATCAACAATAAATTTTGGTGTACACACCTAAAAGTAATTTTGTGTGCCTTAAAAATGGACTTCTTGTTATTGGTGCCAATGTAGAGATAACTACAGCAGTGCATTTTAGTTAATGCGCACCGGTGTCATTTTATCAATGGACACACTAGTGCGGTCCTATTAAGTGACGCACTAGTGATGAATAACTGCAAATAAAAAAAATGCAAATCTATTTTCTTTAAGTGAAAAAAAATAGTAAATTGAAAAATGGGCATAAAAATATTTTCAAAAATCTAATTTCATAAAACAATTCTTTAAATACTAAACACTTTTCAGTATTTCACTATTTTTACAAAAAATTCCAGCCAGAGATTTGCAGGAGACATACCTGGAGCATGAGAGCATGAGAGCACTGTGGAGGAGCGAAATACGTTCGAACATAAGTATTGAGACAATCAAAATTCCAAACCTCTCGTGATTCGAACCCTATAGCATATAATTTGAAATGATTTCGTGATTAAATTTTATTTTTTTTACTTTGTCTGCAGTTTTTTTACACAGTAAGAAAAATATTTCAATTTTTTTTTCATTTTCAGAAACAGTAAAAAAAAAATCCATTTTTATCCTAAACCCTTCATTCTTTTTGTTTCTACCCTTTCTTCTCCCTGTTTCTATGATATCAAAATTAGGGCTTTTCATTTTATATTTATAGGTTTTTACTGCTATATATAGGCCTATGCATCTAACCCACGGGACGACTTGCATAGTTGGATCCCAATCCATGTCGGCCCTTGCATGAATTTTTAGAAAAACATAATTTTTTTTATCAGTGCGCTCGACGTAACCTAGCACACTGGTGTGCTAGATTATCCCAACACACCATGAAGTACTATGTGATAAACAAATTATTATTATTATTTTTTAATCAGTGCGCCACATGTAAAATAGGGCACGGTGCACAATTTCATTATGACGCACCGCACACGTTCTGTTTCACAAATTTTTTTTATCGTGTTAATCGGTGCACCATGTGGCATATAACGCATGACACCAGGTCTCCTTGTTGACAGAGAGTATCGTATGGTGGTCCCTTGTTTGCGTGGGGTGTTTATGCTACAAAAACTAACACTGGACAATTTTTATTATTTTTTCTGTGTTAATCAGTGTGGTGGTTAATATGTAACGCATTGGTGTTCCCTGTTGACATAGAGCACCGTACGGTGTATTATACTGTTTGGGCAGTGAGTTTATATGACCACCACGCACAGACGTAGGTGCGTACACCATGAATGACGCACCAGTTTCTTGAGATTTTTTTTTTCCCTAAAAAGTTGACAATTTATTTATAAAATATATTAATGAATGATATGGTACATGTTTCATATTGATAAATAAATGACTGACAGGAGATCAAGTAACAAAAATACTAATAACACATCAAGAAAAGAAAAAAAGGCAAGTTCTTTGTAAATTCTTTACAAAAAATATTATTTTTGAACTGTATGTAAGTTTAGCTAATATGTATTGTTTACTGTGTATCATTCAGAGCCACAAAATGACAAAGCTAGATAAGATTATTTCTAATCTATGACCATAAGAGCGTAAAATCTTGATGGAAAAATTGCAAAAGGATGAATCAGGTGAATAAAAAAATACTATCGATCCAATATGAGTTTTTTTTTTTAATTTTCATTAATAATATACTTAAAATTATTAGATAACATGTGTCAAAAAAATATATTACTTCACATATTTTTATTGTTCTACAGGGACCAACAACTCAAAAAAGGAATGTTTTTCTAAGAAAAGAAAAAAAATAGAACATGCAAATGAAAATGAATTGCTCCTTAGCTCATCTGGAGTGGTGCTGGAGATTAACAAAAGGAGGAAATTTTTTTACAAAAGTTTGAGGGATGTAGTGGAACGAATGTGTAGGCGTTCTTTCTACTTACAATATAAAAATCAATCCAATGATTCCAAGAACCAAATTTTATCTAAACTACAGAAATATTTTCCATAGAATTTGTCAATGAGACATGTCAAACTTTTAATAGCAAAAACATACAAAAAAAGAAGAAGGAATGAAAAAGTAATATTCCTTTAAATGTTTGTCTAGAATTATTCATAAATGTCACTTTTGTTATATTTAATTTTCATATATTAATATAAAAATTAAATAGTTTATTTTCATGTTACATTTTCAGGAAGATTATGAAAATCTCAAAAGATGAACGAGCTGATATAAAAAATATGCAAGTAGGAATGTCCAAAAAGGTTTACAAGGAGATGGTCAAAGAAATGGACAAAATTGCATCGCAGGAGGAGCCATCTCAACAACAACGTGCTTCAAATGTAATATGTAATCATTGAATTTTTCGATCATTAGGTACAATAAATAAACAATTTAGCATTAAATATTAATTTTCAAGTATTTTCTTGCATAAAAGAAAAGAAAATAGAACCCATTCAGCACATAACCAGGACGACGAGGAAGAAAAGGGTTGATATCTAAGTTTGTGAGTAATTGTTACTTCCTTATAACAACTTAACTAGATTTTATTTTGTAGTTTTACAAAAATCATCATTGAATGTCTTCAAATAGGTGCTAACATACAAAGAAGAACTATTAGAAGAATTGATTGACATTGGGTTAAATATGGGTTCTGAGTATATGTTGGCATATCAGAAATTAATTGTGGAATTTGTAAGAAGCATCTATCGATCTTGTTTTACTTAGCTCTGTCTATAATTAATAGAAAAAAAAACTTTTATATTAAATATATGATTTTTTATGGGGTATAAAACTTGTAGGAAACAAAGTATGGAACTGAGATGAAATCTTTAGAGATGTCATACTACATGGTTTTGAAAGAATGTGTATAGTTCATGAGTCAGTTGTTGCTATGGTGCATCATTTATTTTCAATTTACATTGATGTATATTATTTAATATTGCAAGTTTCATTATTCTCACCAATGTATATACAAAGATTACATTTTATTTTTATGTTTATAGATGGAAGGTGAAGAAGAAGAAAACAATCAACACAGTGAACAAAACATTCCTGAAAATAACCCAAGCCATGGAAGCAGCTCTAGCAGTGACGATTGTTCTAGCGGAGAATGATGATCATTATGTTTGGATATTAACGCAAGACGTTGTATTTTTTGAAATATTTGTCTGTGAAATCAGGCGTTTTGTTTAATGTAATGGACATAGTGTCCCAATTGAAAGACAAAGGGATACCAATAACTGTCCCATTTTGTATGACAAATACCGTCTTTTATATATATATATATATATATATATATATATATATATATATATATATATATATAGTTTTAATTTATTCTATTGTGTTCTCCATTGGCCTTGTGAAATGTAACACCACTAATTAAATTTATGGATGATTAAATATTATAATGAAGAGATGTGAAATTTGATGATATGATATAAAAAATTAATCCAAACATCAAATTCAAATGCACTAATAAAAATTTAATTGATATGAATACTATTATAAGATATGTTTCATCTTTTGATGAATAATAAAATTTAAAAAATCACAATAATTATGATATGATATAACAAATTAATCCAAATATCACATTCAAATGCATTAATAAAAATTTAATTAATATTAATGTTGTTATAAGATTTTCGACCTTTTATGAATAATGAATTTAAACGAATCACAATAATGGCATTGTCACAGGTCGATGTTTCTAAAAAATACAAAATGACCATTGGTGCGTGTCAGTTACTGTACACCAGTGCGTTTGTATGATACAGCGCACCAGTGCGTTTCTACGACCTATGGGCACTGCACAAATACCAAATTCCAATTATAAATCTCGGTGTGTTTGTGCGATACTACGCACCAGTGCATTTATGTGAGACTACACATCGATGCATTTGTACGACCTATGGGCACCGCACACATACTAATACAAATTATAAATCTAGGTGCGTTTGTGCGATACTACACACCAGTGCATTTATGTGAGACTACGCACTGGTGCATTTGTATAACCTACGGGCACTGCACAAATACCAATACAAATTAGAACAATCGGTGCATTTGTCTGATACTACGCACCGATGCATTTATATAAGTCTATTTACTGGTGCATTGAGATGACCTATGGGCACCGAAAAAATCCCAAGACCAATTAGAACAACCTCATGCATTGTATCACCAACAGTGTGCCCGATGTGGTTTTAGACCTTGACGGCCCGGTGCATGCACCTTTGACCGCCTTGGGCCACCTTCTAGATTACATGCACCGGTGCGTTAACACCTTAGTAGCGGACGAATTAAAAGAACATCCGTAATAACCTCTGACTGCCCAGTTTTTTTAGTTGTGTTGAAATTTCATTTAAAGGTCCGCCAAAACCTTTGTAACCATAAATGGACATTGTAGCAAATGTTTTTTTGAAAATTTTGGCCAATTTTATAACACCAAAAACCTCCCTTATAACCTCTGCTAGAGGGTCTTTTCCTTGTAGTGACTTTGCTGAGAATCTGAAGATAAATTTCTCCAACATGTTTCCTCTTCTTGTTTGCATCTTGTATGTTTCAGGACTTTAACTACTTTTGTGTAATTTACGTTGGCTATACTTTTGAGTCCTATTCGTTGAATTTGCTATCATTCGTTGGACATCAATAAAAGTACCTTATCTTATTACCATGTTCACATAAGGTCTTGATGAGTAGCTTATTTTTCTCCTTAGTTTAATATTTTAATCCATATATTGAATTGAAGGTTATGCAATATATGTGTCTACTTTATTTTGGTATAACTTATTTGTGCAAAAATATGCTCTTACAATTGCAATTATCTTGTAACCAAAATGAACAAAATGTACCAAGTATTAATAAGAAGTGAAAACAAAACAATGAAGACCAAATGGATGGGGGAACTTGCAAATCTAGTGTTGGAATGCATCTACGATTCTTAATATATGGAGGAATGCATCTCCATGTATTAATACTCAAGTTAGTAATATGTTAGATGTGGGAAATCCCACTTCTCAATAGATTTTAACACTAAGGTGTGAAACAAAATATTTGATTGTTTTTTTATCAAGCAATTAAGTTTTTGTAGTTTTAGATCAAGAAAAATAACTCAACAAACTAGGAGAGAAAATATCAACAACATCCTAAAAACTAGCAATGAACCACAATAATAGATAGAGTTAGATATAATATCTCAACTAGTCCATGAGAATAGGAAACCATCCAGCTTGCAATGAAGCACAATAATAGATATAATTAGATATAAGATCTCAGCTAGTCCACAATGATACCATCCCACCAAAATAATAATGAGAAATACATATGCTAAAAATAATATTTATAATCTATATAATTTCTCTCAACAATAGAAGCATTTTTAGCTAATAATTTAGGATACAGGGAAAATGGTGCTGCGTTTGGTGTTCGAAAATTCAATGACCCTCATATGACATTTGCAACTAGTGGAAAATAAAAATATAGAACAATATTGATAGGATCACTGACTAGGATCTTTGTGCCCAATGTTGAATCATGGCATGTGTTGAGGACATTATGGATGGTAATTTATTTGGAGACAAAGATCCCAATGGAAAGCATTTTTTTATCTTGAAGGGAAGCGTAGGGTGATGAAAGATGTTGAAATGGGTTGTAACTAGCGAAGAAATGAGAAGGGGCTACCAAATCTGAAATTTCAAGGAGAGAACTTTATAATAGGTGAGAAACTATGAATTTTGTGGAATTTCCTCTAAGGTGGTGTCTTTTGGAAACTGAGGGTGATACAAAGCAAATGATTGAGGATGTTTATAGGAATCCTTTAAAATTGTTGGTTGAAACTTGGATTTCAATTGTAGAAAATAATAATGTTTTGGATAGGGATGTTGGATGAAAGTGAAAGAATGATTTTAAGATTTAGTATCAATTCGTACTTTATGTTGTCTTTATGCAATAGGTAAGTGTTTGTTAATGCATCATATCTTTTGCTTACCTTTATAAGTATGAACCACAAATGGTTTTCCATTTTTAATCAGTTTATGCTTATGCGTTCTAGCGATGTATGTGGTATCACAAACCCAAAAATAACATAATAAGATATCGAATACGCCTAAGACGACATAAATTATAATATAATATAACACTATTATTAAGAAGAGCAAGTTTAAATTTTCAATCTTTATAATTTTAATTTTTTATTTTTATCAAAATAGATAATTGTTATTTTTAATTTTTAATTTTAATAACATTAGTTTTTACTTAAAATTTTATTTTATTAATAGTTTTCATTATTTTCAAAAGTTTTATTATTAAAAATAACAAATATATTTTATTTTATTAATAAAATTATTACTTTTCAAAGATTTGAAAAAAATAATTCTAAAAAATTCATAAGATGCTTATATACTTCGTTTAAGAATTATTATAATTTATTTATAAGGTTAATTTTATTCTGAAAAATTTAGTTTATTATTTTTAATTTTATTTAAATTAAAAAAATAACAAGGTTTTTTTAAAATTTTTTATTAATTGATTAAATAAACTAATGGATTTTCTAAAGAGTATTAATGTTTATTTATTTTTATTTTTAAAAATAAATAATTATTTAATACCCTAGAAAATTTAATGGTATTAATGAGAAATGTAATAGTTAAATATACTAACATGTATTTAATAAGCATTAAATACATGTTAGTATATTTAACTATTACATTTCTCATTAATACCATTAAATTTTCTAGGGTATTAAATAATTATTTATTTTTAAAAATAAAAATAAATAAACATTAATACTCTTTAGAAAATCCCTTAGTTTATTTAATTAATTAATAAAAAATTTAATTTTTTTTTAGAATAGATAGGTTGATATATTTTTAACTTGTTATTTTTAATTTAAATAAAATTAAAAATAATAAGCTAAATTTTCAAAATAAATTAAATTACCCTTAAAAAATTTGTTAAATAAATTAACCTTAAATAAATTATAATAATTCTTAAGCAATTTATGAAGTATGAGCATCTTATGAATGTTTAGTGTTAGGATTTTTTCAAATCTTTGAAAATAATAATCTTATTAATAAAATAAAATATATTTAATAAGTTTATTATTTTTAATAATAAAATTTTGAAAATAATAAACTTATTAATAAAATAAATTTACTAAGGTTATTATTTATTAACATTAAAAACTTAGTATTATTATTAAAATCAAAAATTAAAAAAATAATAGATCTTTGAATAAAATAAAAAATTAAAATTATAAATATTGAAATTTTAGATAACTTTTTTGGTTGGCCCTTGCCTTTCCTACCTTCTTCACTATTAATGGATTATGACCCTTCTTATAATTCTTCATTCCAATGTCCTGAAGATGGATCCCCGTTGGAATTCGAAACGTCGACAAGTTTTTCGTAAGACTGTGGATAATCCGGAAAACTCTTCAATAAACGATAACCACAGGAACTTGAAAACCAATAATAAGTGATACAAAAGAACACATTACAAACATATAATGGGATTGTGATAATCATTGAAAGGAATTCAGATGGAAAAATTCAAATTACATTGCGTTGTGACTAGGATTTCATTGCCCTTTCGGTGCATTGAAATTTGACCTTCCTTGGGGTTTTCCATCTCTCCATTTTGTGTTAAATTATTGTTCCTAGCCTCTATAAGTAAAGCCTTCACACAATGATCATAGAGTTCTTTAGCTCAAATATGACTAGATGTTATTTGAGGTAGCATTGTAAACCTCCTTCATCCTCCATTGAGAATTGTTGATCATCAAGATCGAGGTCTAATGATGAATCTTGTTTCATTAACTCAATAATGTGATATTGGATGTTTTTCCCCTTTCCCTGGTCATCTAATTTCATTTGATATGTTGTCCTTCTTTATACCCAACAAGGTCATAAAATTGAGTTTTTGGTAGTGTCTTGAACTCCCCTATTGAAACTGGGAGGGTTGTTTTGGTTGTTTCATGCTCTACATGTAGCTTTCTTTCCACATTAATCATAAATGCATGGTCAATGATCTTTTGCAATGCAAAATATATCATTTACTAATCCTTATACCCCATGAATAACAAAATATTCCGCTAACAATTGAAGCAATGGACCAACACCTTGGAATCAACTTGTCCATCATCTGCATGGATATCCATACTTTCTTTGGCCTTGAATGGAGTGATAAAAGGTATAGAATAATAAATTTTCTTAACTGATAAATTAGAGTTATTAACATTGGTTTTATTTTGGCCACAATCTTATTCTTCATTCTTAGACTACTGGAGATTTCACCTCCTTCACTATTGCCTTATTGAGATGGTATAATATCAATTTCTCTTGTTATTTGGGCCTTTCCATCTATTGTTGTATAGTATATTCTGTCTTTTCTCTTTTGTAAGAGCTATGGGGCTTTTATCATCAAGGTTTTTTTCTCCCTAGTTAATTTTAACTTGTCTCAGATAACATCTAATCTAGGATTACAAATATTGATAGACAGTTTATTAATTGCAGAATTAAAACTCATTACAATTCTCTTTATTACGCTATTCCTTGAAAATATATTATTTTATTTCCATTTCTTTAGTGACAGGAGTCAATTTATTTTTTGTGGGTTAATATGGATATTAAGTGCAGTAATAGTCTAAACAAAGATGATTTTTTATTTTTTTATCTAGAGGCATACCCTTCCTGTAATTATGAAAACTCTAATGTTTATTCATAGGTTTTACAATTCCAAAAAAGGTGATAGGTTTTACGGTACCAAACAAGGTGTTATCTACTTACTACCCATGGCTTTCAGTTTCAAGTTTTTACAACCAAATTCTCTGAAATATTTTGTTTCACTTACCTTTGTCAAATGATGTTGGGTCCTCATAGGTAGATGGTGTAAACACATTATGACCCTTTTTGTTTCCTTCATATTCTTCTAGGAGAGTTCATTGACCAATTTCCTTTTCCTTCCCTATGGGATGACAAAACCCACATGGTGCCAAATTAGCATTTTCCCTTTTATTTCTTGATCCTTTATAAAGCAACCTACATACATGGTGAGCTCCCTAGTAGAAGTTAGAGAAATAGTATGGGGAATTATTGAAGGATTATAACTAGGTAAATATGGTTTTGGGTACAAGTTTAAGAATATATAAGGCATTTTTGTAGTTGTCGATATTTAGAGAATAATTCAAGGACCCATTAAAAATTAAAGCCTTTGACATATTAAGGTCATTGTTGTGGTTGGAGAGAACTAAATATATCCAATTCCTTCCATAAAAGTTATTAAAAATGAAAAATAGTATCCTTGCACATGAAGGTCGATGTAGTTATTGGAAACCACTATGGTTAATGTCTTGCACATAAATATTGGTGAATTTTTTAGCCAATAGATCTAAGTATATAGTACCCGAGGTCTTTGGGAAAGTAAAAATGGTATTTTTAAAAAAATATTGTTTATTTTTAAAAATACGATAAGGTTTCTAAGATGCCTCGCAAATTTGCTTGATGGTCTTTTTTAAGCATGTGGCTAGCTCAGGGATTTCTTTTCCTCCATGTTATTATGGATCAAGTTTGGGAGAAAGTTATCAAAATGGTCAATATCTTCTTTAGAAATTTTGTAGATAGAATTTGTATCAGGGAAATTTTATTCCATAAACAATGTCTTATAAATCCTATTCTACATGTTTTGATTGTAGATATTCTTAATTATTCAACATCTAGTAGATTAGGTACATATATTTGAGGATATTTCCATGTTGTTACCAGTTGCATGACTCATATAGGTTTTGATTCCATTGTCATTAGCCAATGATAGTTCACAATGGAAATATTTCTGGAACCTATAAAAGTTGGTGGCTGCATAAGAGATTTCATTGGAAAAATCAAAATGCTGATATAAACTGAAATATCAAAATTCCCCATCTAATTTTGATTGCACGACATGTCTCATTGGTAAAATAGAAGTGTCCCCACAAAAATTAATTGTCATGTGATAGAAAAAATTCATGTCTTTAGGCATCGATTTGTTTTTATATAGATATCACTCAATGCAGAGTAAGTAGATGTGATGTTTATCTATTAATTTATATTTTTCTTTAATGAACTGATTATGAAATGGTTTTTCATCCTAACTGTTGATTGTATTTGCGATTTCATATTTTGTTTTTAATTATTCCCAAAAATATTGACTATTAAATCTTGGTTTTATGGACAATGTGAGCCTTCTACATGGTACCCTGATTCCATACAGGTTGCATCATGCATTATACATGGCACTACTTATAATATTTTATCACGTGTGGCATTGTACAACTTGTAAGGCATTATAAAGCATGTCACAATGTAACTTGTAAGAAATTATAATGCAAAGCACAACCTGTAAGGCATTACAATACACACTAGAATGTGTAAGGTGTTGGACCCTTGTGTACATTGTTAAGGTGTTGGTGGTTAGCAAAAAACTTATAAGGAATTGGTGTGATGCAACTTGTAAGGTGTTGGGTTATCTTGATGCACCTTACAGAGGGTTTGGGTACACGCCTTACATTGTGTATGGGGTTATTCTAATGCTTTGCAGGGTGTGCTGGGGTACCCCAATGTGTTATAATTTATGTTGTATCCAAATTCTTTATAGGTTATGTTGAGTTTCCCCAATGCCTTAACAAGTGCATCTAGGTAGCCCAATTTTGTATGCTAACACCTTAGGCTGTGTTGTGCATTATTCATGATCCAAATAGTAAGGAAATGGGATGGAAAAAAACTGGTAACTCGATGGGATGAACACAACTTTTAAGGCATTGCAATGTCTGTAATTCTATTTGGGTAGCCCAAATTTGTATCCCAACACCTTATAGGTTTTCCTTAAGAAATATATCATGGGTATTCCTATTTTATTGTTCATTGTTTAGTTTTCTTATGCATAACTTTATCTCGTTTAGTTGGAAAAGACAAAAAGTTATCAAAATGGACAAACTTATGAAAATTAAAATTTGGAAGTAAAATAAAAATATTTATCATGGAAAAAAGAAAGACTGATAAATAAAAATCTATAAAATTGAACATCATTGTTTTCTTTCTTTTATGGTATTTATCCATAACTACTGGGACTTTAGTAGTATGTTTTCTTGGGATGCTAGTTGGATGGCAGCTTCTTCCTATTGACAAGATATATCCTTGACCATATTATTTTTGTCGAACAAAGAAAAATGGTATGAAAAGAATGGTCTACTAGAATTCTATGATACACATATCCCGAAGAAAAGATCTCGGAGACTCTAAAAAATGTTCCTTGCAATTTGGAAGAAACAACACTAGTGTACTTATATTGATTTGTATTAGAAATGAATTTTCCTTATGTTCTTTTGGTATTGAGCCTTTTATTTATTCTAGAGTCTCCTATATGGTTGTTAAATAATTTAATTCTATATGGTTGGGTTATGGCATGCAATAATGTTAAATACATTAAAAGATATGGTCTAAGATTCGTTATTTTGTATTCTTACATAAATTCATGTCCCATCTAAAATATATGATTAATTAAAATTAAAATTATCCTACAATATTATAGCAAAATTCTTAGAAACATGATAGGTTACATATTTATCAAGGAAAATGGAAAATAGTATAAAAACCATTACATAAATGATAAATTCATATATATGATCAAACAAAACATCTGAGAAAGTTAGCACATTTATTTGTACCTTATAATTGGGATATAAAATAACTCTTTTGTGTCTTTCCTAACTAGAGTATTTCATCAATTTTATTTTATTGCAGCAAAGGTTGGTAGGAACAAAGAGTTTGACGAAGCATTGCAAGCCCTTCATTAAAAGAAGTGTGATGTTTCTACTGAAGAAGCTTAAACCAGGGGTGCTTACTTTTACTTTAGGCGTCATATTTACAATTTTTTGTTTGTTAATCAACTTAAAAATATATAAAATATGGATTGAAGCAAGTAGTTATGGAGTAAGCTTAGAGGTAACTAATTTCACACAAGTTAAAAATTATGGAAATTTTTTTAAGCATGTTTTATTAATTCCTTTAATAATACTAAGACTACACCTCTCTATTGTTTAAGAATGTACAACAGAATTCAATAGACTTCCTAAGGCCAACATAATGGAAATATTCCAAGGTAGATATGCACATTCTATTATTGTGAATATAATTCTGCCTAATAATATAGTTTTTAAAATTTATGATTAGTGGTTTAACTTAGTCATTATCAACAATGTATTGATAGGTTGGAGTTGGTTTGGTGTTATCGCAATTGGAAAGAATGCTATCATATTTTATGCTAGTGACATTTTTTAAGCCAATGGTAAGAAATTTCAACTTGCTCTTGGTGGTTAGCAAAAAACTTATAAGGAATTGGTGTGATGCAACTTGTAAGGTGTTGGGTTATCTTGATGCACCTTACAGAGGGTTTGGGTACACGCCTTACATTGTGTATGGGGTTATTCTAATGCTTTGCAGGGTGTGCTGGGGTACCCCAATGTGTTATAATTTATGTTGTATCCAAATTCTTTATAGGTTATGTTGAGTTTCCCCAATGCCTTAACAAGTGCATCTAGGTAGCCCAATTTTGTATGCTAACACCTTAGGCTGTGTTGTGCATTATTCATGATCCAAATAGTAAGGAAATGGGATGGAAAAAAACTGGTAACTCGATGGGATGAACACAACTTTTAAGGCATTGCAATGTCTGTAATTCTATTTGGGTAGCCCAAATTTGTATCCCAACACCTTATAGGTTTTCCTTAAGAAATATATCATGGGTATTCCTATTTTATTGTTCATTGTTTAGTTTTCTTATGCATAACTTTATCTCGTTTAGTTGGAAAAGACAAAAAGTTATCAAAATGGACAAACTTATGAAAATTAAAATTTGGAAGTAAAATAAAAATATTTATCATGGAAAAAAGAAAGACTGATAAATAAAAATCTATAAAATTGAACATCATTGTTTTCTTTCTTTTATGGTATTTATCCATAACTACTGGGACTTTAGTAGTATGTTTTCTTGGGATGCTAGTTGGATGGCAGCTTCTTCCTATTGACAAGATATATCCTTGACCATATTATTTTTGTCGAACAAAGAAAAATGGTATGAAAAGAATGGTCTACTAGAATTCTATGATACACATATCCCGAAGAAAAGATCTCGGAGACTCTAAAAAATGTTCCTTGCAATTTGGAAGAAACAACACTAGTGTACTTATATTGATTTGTATTAGAAATGAATTTTCCTTATGTTCTTTTGGTATTGAGCCTTTTATTTATTCTAGAGTCTCCTATATGGTTGTTAAATAATTTAATTCTATATGGTTGGGTTATGGCATGCAATAATGTTAAATACATTAAAAGATATGGTCTAAGATTCGTTATTTTGTATTCTTACATAAATTCATGTCCCATCTAAAATATATGATTAATTAAAATTAAAATTATCCTACAATATTATAGCAAAATTCTTAGAAACATGATAGGTTACATATTTATCAAGGAAAATGGAAAATAGTATAAAAACCATTACATAAATGATAAATTCATATATATGATCAAACAAAACATCTGAGAAAGTTAGCACATTTATTTGTACCTTATAATTGGGATATAAAATAACTCTTTTGTGTCTTTCCTAACTAGAGTATTTCATCAATTTTATTTTATTGCAGCAAAGGTTGGTAGGAACAAAGAGTTTGACGAAGCATTGCAAGCCCTTCATTAAAAGAAGTGTGATGTTTCTACTGAAGAAGCTTAAACCAGGGGTGCTTACTTTTACTTTAGGCGTCATATTTACAATTTTTTGTTTGTTAATCAACTTAAAAATATATAAAATATGGATTGAAGCAAGTAGTTATGGAGTAAGCTTAGAGGTAACTAATTTCACACAAGTTAAAAATTATGGAAATTTTTTTAAGCATGTTTTATTAATTCCTTTAATAATACTAAGACTACACCTCTCTATTGTTTAAGAATGTACAACAGAATTCAATAGACTTCCTAAGGCCAACATAATGGAAATATTCCAAGGTAGATATGCACATTCTATTATTGTGAATATAATTCTGCCTAATAATATAGTTTTTAAAATTTATGATTAGTGGTTTAACTTAGTCATTATCAACAATGTATTGATAGGTTGGAGTTGGTTTGGTGTTATCGCAATTGGAAAGAATGCTATCATATTTTATGCTAGTGACATTTTTTAAGCCAATGGTAAGAAATTTCAACTTGCTCTTGGTTTCCCTGTCAATTCATTAAACATGTATTTAATTTTATAAGTGTCATGCTTCAGGTGCTTGATTTATTATGATTGTATTAGAGGATTTTCATCAGGTCTTACCAAATTTGTTGTTATGGTTTCCCTAAAGGTGATTAGCTTCTCCTTCATATTCTAGATAGTTTTTGCGGTTAAACATTTCTTTGTGGAAAACACGCTTCATAAGGTATGAGAAGGTACCTTGAACTAAAATTTTATGTTTTACATGAAATGGTTCTAAATATAGCTTGTTTCCAACCCATAGTTCTTCCGTGTTGATTGTTTGGAAAAATTTATGTCCATGTTACTGCTAGATATGAGATAAGTAGAAATGATAGAAAGCTACTTCATGATGCTATAGTAAATTATGCTTTTTATTTTTGGAAGTGGTCTAATAGATGGTACCTTAAATTTTTCTAGGTGCCAATGATAGAAATATGTGTAGTACTATTGGAAAAATCAAGAATGTGATCACTTTTGATGGTATGTAGTAAGTATTTATGTTGTGACTTAAATCAAACTGCTAAAGACTAAAAATTGAAGATATACTTTCCTTAAGAACACTAAGTTGAAAATAATGCGCTTTCATGTCCCTTCCAGAAGGATGAGCATAGGTTTCTTCCTAGTAGCATTTTCATTCTACATACATGTCTATCTCAAATTTTCATCCTTTCTTTACACACATGCAAAGAGAGTTATCGCCTTTTCCTTTTATGTAGATATTTCATAGACCATAATGTAATCTTGTGGCATGTGAATTTAACTTGTGAAAATTAACTCACCAGATGATCTAATAGTTAGTACCATGTACATTTTTTTTTCATTTTGTATGAAAATTTTCATGTAGCAACAGATAGCATGAATTTATTCACTAATATAATAGTACATTTTGGCTCATTGATTTTTATCTTTTCTAATTAAGATAACATATTTCTTTAAAGGTTGCTAGCCCAATGGAAGAGCACCTTCCTTTCAAGAAGGAGATTGGTGGTTTGATTACATCATTCCATAACATGAATTAATCACTAAATAAACTACGATATTCACATTTTATATTTTTTTCTAAAGATAATTTTTTATTTTCTTTAGAGAGGTAGATTATAGATATATTGTATCTATAAATACAATATGTTTTTAATTATTGCGATAGTTTCTTGAGAGACAAAAATGAATTGTATTTTAAGAGATGATAATACTTGTGTTCTATATTGTCTTTATAGAGATTACTTTTTAAGAAAATAATTTGAGACACTCACTTAAAGACAATTACTTAAGGCAATTTACAAGTTTGTTTTTTTAATCTCAAGTTAAGATAGTTTACTCAAAAATTATCTTAAATATTGTATTCAAACCCCCCTCTATGTAGTAGTGAGAAGACTCTCAATTGATAATCTAAGCAGCACATAAGCTTTAATGAGGTTCTTCCTCTGTGAAGACCTCCTTTGGATGGAGATTATATCAAAGCATGCAAAATATTTCCTAAATTATAGCTCTACATGAAGCAATCATCTTCTCTCATGTCAACCAAAAGGAAAATTCTTTGGTTAATTTTGTAGCCAAAAAATGGGCGGAGGAATGTATTCCATGTGTAGCGTTGGACCTAAATTCCCCCCAAATCTTAGCCTGGGTTTCTCAGTGCATATATATCACCCACCGTGATCCCAAGGCCCCATATCTAAGTGTCTGGATAGTAGAGGGATTCATTAATAAACCTCATGGTTAATGTGTACATAGAAATCACTCTTAGGGGAATTTAGTGGTGCCTCTGGCCTTCCCTCTCTTCTATCCATAATTCAAGGGGATGTGATGGTGGCATGCTGCTCTCAACTCAAAATTTATGTCCCATATGGTATTGGCACACACGTCCACTTGATCGAAATAATGGATTAACTATGGAGAATGTTAAGAAGGATGAAAGCATGGGAAACAGAAGGAAGAAGCACTGGAAACAAATTACTGAAGGTAACAAAAGTTAAAGGAGTTGGTTATAGTTTCCATATGAAATTTATATTGTGATAGAGCATGGAAGACCCCATAGAGGAAGCAGAGGTAGAGGAAAGCTACCTCTCCCTCCCTAGCATAGTCATGGCATTTATCAATTTGATTATAACATCCCCCATTACTACCAACACTTAGTTGCATTGTTAGGATATTCTGACACATAGGAAATAGTTAAGAATAACTTAGTCTAGTGTAGAGTTAGGTAAAGTGTGTTTCTTTACTATGTACATTTGTAACTTACAATCCGACGGTCATGATTTGTAGTGATCTGACGGTTCACTCTCTCCTTGGTATTAACGACACTTAATCTGTGGCTTAACACCCAATTGGTCTATGATCTCCATTTAAAGAGAATGGAGGGTAATTTTTCTTGTAAATTCTTATGAGAGAAAAATATGTAACTTTTCTTTTTATATTAATAAATTGCCTGAAGTGGTCGCGTTGGCTCAGGCCGTGGACTGTTTCCCTCTTCGAGGGTTTTAGCCACGTGATAATACTGGTGCACTAATTTGTGATTTTTTTTGTGGGTGGTGACCTTTGGTTTTTTATCTAAGGAACTTACCCTATAAATTCCTACATGGTATCAGAGCTATTTTGAGGGTCGCATCCGTTGTTGATCAAAATTTGAAGCTAGTTTGACTGCATGCGACTGTAGTTTTCTAGATCTACTATTTCTAAACATTTTTGGGCTTGGAGAACTGATTTTTTATGTCCGGAGCATCTATTATAGTGAGGGACATCTTTCGTTTCATGTGAAAAGGTTTCCGGTTGCCCAAGTTATGGCAGTTTAGATCTAGAGGTATAAAGTATCTATTTTGCAGTTATATTTTTTAATAGTTCTGCTTATTTCAGTTCCCTCTGTTTATTTTTAGTTTTTAGGTTTTATTTATTTGTCGGATCTATACCCTCTTCTCTGTGTATGCTCTTTTCTCTACGTGGTGCGTGATCTCGACAAATCATAAACAAGAAAAGGGATTTTTTTTTTCTACGTATGCTCTTTCCCTGCATCTTTTTGTGATCTTGGGAAATCAGAAATAGTGAAAAAATATATTATTTCCAGTAAGGCTAATCGAAAATCTAACATTCTACTGTAAGGGTTGCATTTCGTTTTTTTTTTTCTCGGTAAAAAAAAAAAAAAAAAAAAATCTTCCTCCTTTCAAACAATTACAGAATCCTTTTACTATCTCAGTTGGGGAGAACTTAATTTATGAGAATAGAGGTCTTGGGTTAAAGTCTCTTTCTCAAGCTTCTTTTTGTAAAAACATTTTGTTAATGGGGTAGGATTTTTTTTTTCAAATTTGAACTTCATCATCAAATTTTAAACCATTCCCGTAACTATTCGGCATCTACATCTCAGTTTTTTCAAAAGGCATAACTTCTTCATCCGGAAGTCATTTCTCGAGCTATTTTTTTTTAATCAGCTGAATTTCTTGATATGTTTCCATTGGAGTAGTTAGTTTCAGCTTTTCTCAGCTTCAGTTTTTTTTAAGAAAAATGGAAAGTGCATGCCCGATTATTCTTAATAGCACCAATTATTTCCAATGGCTACCTCACATGGTAGATATACTTAGAAGTAAAGGGCTTCATAGAATAGTCTCAAGAAAAGAAACAAAACCTTCCTATGATGATAAAGTCGCTAAATGGGGAAATAAGCAAGATCAAGCACGAGGGTTGATAGGAATGTCCATTGCTCAAGATCTTCGATTTCATATATTTGACATTGACACCCCTCATGAAGCCCTAGAAAGATAAATAATGACTTTGGCATTCAAAATAAAATCAGGGCCCACTAGCATGAAAATGAGTTACTTACTTTGGACCCCAATAATTTCTCCTCTATTGAAGATTTTTTGTCCAAATTCAAGACCCTTAGAATTATTTTAGAAGGCTGTAAGGTCAAAAAGGGCTATGTTAGCCTCATATATTGCATTCATGCTAAGCTTGGCCCTACATACTCTATATTTGTTTCCAACTTCCATTCCACTCGAGAAGCCATCATTTCTTCAGGAACCACCTACAAGAACCCCTCTTTTGATGCCTTTTGAAATTATTTGATAAGAGAACAAGAAAAACTCTTACACCTTGATCTTATCACTTCTGGAAATGCTTCTAAGAAAGCCTTAGCAGCCCAACAACAATCATATCAAAATAATCCCAAGAAGTAGTATCCTAAAAAGTATGGTCCAAAACCAAACAAGGGTCCTAAGTAATTTCAGCCGCAAACTAAAAAAGTAACTCACAAAAATGATAAGGAAAATAAAAACAAAGGGAAGTAGAAAGATAGACATTGCAACTTTTGTAACCGTGATGCCCATATAGAGTCCAAATGTTTTAACAAGATGGAAGCCTTAGAAGCAGCAATGAAGAAGCACAACATCAATTTGGAGCACTCTTCACCTTCATCTTTAGGAATGGCACTTTCTACTTGTGGTTGTCAAGCATCAAGATCTGGTTATGCATTAAATGTATCTTCTTCTTCTCATTCTCATGAGTGGCTCATTGATTCTGGAGCTTCTTACCACATGGCCAAAAATCAAGCCATGTTTTCTTCTTTAAATGATTGTAACACCAAACATATTTATGTTGGCGATGATAGATCCCTTAGTGTTGTAGGATCTAGAACCATTCATCTAGATAATGGTCAGTTTAATGATATACTATGTGTTCCTACCTTTTCATGCAACATTCTCTCTATTTATCAGATAACTCATTCAGGTGAAGGGAAAATAGTAGAATTCTCACCTCATGATGTTCTAATCAAGGACCTCAAAGATCGTAGACATGTTTTAGCTACTGGCATTGCTGATGATTCCACAAGGTTGTATAAGTTTGACAACTTTGGGTCATCCTGTCTTTCCTCCATTTTTGTTGCTCATAATGATGATGTGAGAAAACTTTGGCATGAGAGGTTTGGTCACTTAAACTATCTCTCTCTTCAAACTATATGTAAATAAAATACGATGACGAGTCTTCCTATGGTATCTTGTCGAGATGGTGTTTGCTCCGGATGTGTACTCAGAAAATATCATCGGGGTAATTTTGACAAATGTGCCTCTTGGCATGCTTCAGCCCCTTTGCACCTAGTGCACAGAGATTTATGTGGTCCACTTCCTGTTGTTTCTTTCTCTGGTTGCAAGTAGTTATTAACTTTCATTGATGATTTTTCCAAATGCATTTGGGTATAATTCTTAAAACTCAAGAGTGAAGTTTTTAACATGTTCTTGGCCTTTAAGGCCTTTGTTGAGAAACAATCTGGACATACTATTCTTCTGTTAAGATCAGACAATGGAGGAGAATATGTTAACAAAAAAATTATCAACTTCTGCACTGAGCATGGCATTCAATTTCAACATATTGTTCCATATAATCCACAACAAAATGGTGTAGCTGAAAGGAAGAATCACACCTTAAAATAAATTACTAATTGTATGCTTCAATCTAAAGGACTAAGTCTCAAATTTTGGGCAGAAACAATTAAATATGAAAATTACATACTAAATCACACTCCTACTAAGGTTTTAAAGAATATAGCTCCAAAAGAAGCTTGGAGCTCAATCAAACCAGATGTAAGTCACTTTCGTGTTTTTGGAAGTGATGCTTGCGCCCATATTCCAGAGAAAAACATAAAGCCTTGGAACCTAAGAGTGAAAAATGAATTTTTTTTGGATATTCAAAGATGTCAAAGGATAAATACTTATTCAACCAAAATCCAAAATATAATCATTAGAAGAGATGTAAAATTTGATGAAAAAATATCGGCCTACAAGCCTAGTTCGGCAGGTGTGCCACCTTTGGCCTGTGAACCTGATTCGGCATATGTGGCACCTCTCTCTCTCTCTTTTATTTTTAATAGAATTCTTTCCAGTTCAGATGATGACAGCAAGGAAGACATTCCTCCTCCACCTCTTGAAAGTATTCCTTTTACTCCACATCTTCCAAGATGGGTCTGTTCTACTCGGGATGCAGCAAGTTCTCTTGCAGGTGACCCTACCAATCGATGACGTACACGTTCTCAGTTCGAAAGAGACATTTCCTTATTGGCTCAAGTTCTAAAAAATCCTGATCCAAAAACCTTTGAAGAAGCCTTTGGTCATCCAGATTGAGATGAAGCTATGAATGAATAATATCGTTCCTTATTGGCAAATGATACTTGGGATCTTGTTCCTCTTCCAAAAGGAAGAAAAATTTTTAGATGCAGATGCATTTACAAAAAAATGTTTGGACCAAATGGAAAATTGGATAGACATAAAGCTCGACTTGTTGCTAAAGGATTTTCACAAGTTGAAGGCATTGAATATACTGAAACCTTCTCCCCTGTTTCCAAAATGAGTTCTATGTCCATTTTTCTTTCCCTTGTTGCCTCCTTTAAAAGGGAAGTCCATCAGATGGATGTTAAATCCGCCTTCTTACATGGAGATTTGCATGAAGAAATCTACATGGAACAACCCCCTTTCTTTATCCAAAATGACTACAGCCTTGTTTATCTCCTTAGGAAGTATCTCTATGGTCTGAAATAACCTCCTCAGGCTTGGTATGCCAAAATGGATAGATTTCTATTAGATGATGGCTTTTCTAGGTGTCATTCTTACAACACTGTCTACACCAAAAAAGTGAGTAAGTCCTTCACCATCCTTGTTCTTTATGTTGATGATATTATCCTTACTGGTAGTGATCCCAACCATATAAACCATGTGAACTCTAGCCTCAAAAAGAAGTTTGAAATGAAAAAATTAGGAGACTTGCATTATTTCTTTTGTCTTCAAGTCTTGCAGTCCAAAGAAGGTATTACCCTCTCTTAGTCCAAGTATGCATGTGATCTTCTACACCACTTTAACATGGAAGATTGTAAGCAAACCCATTCTCCCTTTTAGTCTGGAGTCAAGCTTTCAATCACTTCTACTACCCTTGAAGTTGGTGATACCTTATACCATCAACTTGTTGGTAAAATTTTGTATCTAACCCATACCCGTCTTGGCCTTTCCTTTGTCATTGGTCTTGTCGCTCGATTTATGCACCAACCTCATTACAGTCACTGGAAATAAGCTAAAAGAATACTTTGATATATTCTAGGTACAATTTAGTTCGAGATTCATTACAGTGCAGGGGCATCTCCATTGTTGATTGGTTTCACTGATTCTGATTGGGCTGGTGACCTTGATGATCGAAAGTCTACTATAGGATATGTATTCACTCTTGGTTCAGGACCTATTAATTCGTCTTGTAAGAAACAAACTGCCATCTCTCTTTCTTCGGTCGAAGCAGAGTATCGTGGTGCAATTGAAGCCAGCAAGGAAGCCATATGGCTTCGTCAAATCCTTTCTGAATTTGGTCTTCATCAGAAGCATCCTACTACACTTTTGTGTGATAATCATAGTGCCATTTAGATATGTAAATATCCAATTTAGAATCAGCGTTTGAAACACATTGAACTCCACATACACTTCATCAGAAATCTCATTCATGATCATGTTCTTGAAGTGTAGTACTGTCCAACCAATGATCAAGTAGTCGATATATTTACAAATGCTCTCATAGAAGCGAAGTTTACCAAACTTTTATCCATGCTTGGATTTCAGCAAAGTTTTCATTAAGGGAGGATAGGCTCTAATGCCTCCTTCCTTCTCCTATTGTTTCACTTTTGTAAATCCTTCAATCCTATCCCAATTTGTTCTTAAGGGGGGATGTTAGGATATTTCGACACATAGGAATTAGGTTCCTTTTGTGTCACCTTTGTAAATCCTTCAATCCTATCCCAGGTTGTTCTTAAGGGGGGATGTTAGGATATTCTGACACATAGGAACTAGTTAAGAATAACTTAGTCTAGTGAAGATTTAGGTAAAGTGTGTTTCATTACTATGTACATTTGTAACTTATAATCTGACGAATTTGTAGTGATCCAACATTTCACTCTCTCCTCAGTATTAACGACACTTGATTCGTGGCTTGAAACCTGATTGGTCCATGATCTCTATTTAATGAGCATGGAGGGTCATTTTTCCTGTAACCATTTATGAGAGAAACATATGTAACTTTTCTTTTTATATTAATAAATTTCTTGAAGTGGCTGTGTTGGCTCAGGCCGTGGACTATTTCCCTCTTCGAGGGTTTTAACCACGTGATAATACTTGTGTACTGATTTTTGATCTATTTGTGAGCGATGACCTTTGCTTTTTGATCTAAGGAACTTAGTCTGTAAATTCCTACAAATTGGAGGCCTAAGAGTTGGGCATCATTAGTGATAATGTGTGACTTATCTATAATATGTTTGGTCACGACCTCATAGACTAGGAAGAAACCACTTTGGTGATGGAGGGTCATGTTCGAGACTTTGAATTTCACATACACCAAAATCAGGAAGCACTCTGAGCTATTATTGGTACTCTAGGGCTTGAACTCTAGCATACTTCATTTTATGTGAAAAAATCTTCTTCTTAGAGCCCTCTTGATTCTTCCTTGTAAGATACCAAACCCTATAGGTAGCCTACATGAAGCATTAAGGGCCAATTCTCATCCAAGCATTAGCAACAGTGAAACACCATGGAGAACATTTATCTAGATCTAGTAACATTTGGAAACAAAAGAGAAAAAACTCGAAGCGAAGGCGATGTCACCCATCCTCCACCAGTAGTGCACCAAATACCAGTTGGGCACCCTCTGCCAACAATGCACCATCCACTAGCTGGGAACCCTTTGACAATTGAGCACCGTCTGCTTGATGACAATGATTACTTCAGACCAAAGCTAGTGGAATAGGAAGACCTTATTGAGCTCAAGAATGGTGATGCAAACCCCAACAAGTATATATTGGAATTACTCATTCTACCAATGCGACTTAGTTCATTTTAGGCTTCTACCCTTTTGTTGTTTTCATTTTTTTTATGCTATAAACAATTTAGGAGGTCATTTGGTTTCCCTCACAAGCGCAGCATGGGGGATTCAATACAGGAGCAATACCATACCATGCTCATTCATATTGGAGGATATATATTTAGGAAAAATGACATAATACATTGAGCATATTATAGGGGGTAAAAGGTTTTTTATTGGCACGTATAAAAAAATTGAGCTCAAAGTTAATGAAAAAATCAATACCTACAATATCTATTGAAATTAGGGGTTTTTTAAATTGGGAAAGTGTATTGGGTTTGTATTGGTAGGGGGTTAAATAATGTGGCTTTTATAGGTATTTTCCAATATGTAGTCAAATTATCGATATTTTTTAGTATGCTATGAACGCACGTACATGTCTGAGGTTCATTGATCGAATCGCTCATGAAGGGTAGATGATATTGCCTATTACAATTTTGTGACAACCAATGTATTTTGCTTCTGGCTCAATCTTGTAACTGGCTAGATAATTCCCTCCAAGCATGTAAAGTTTGTACATTTTTTTTAATACAAATATTTCTAACTTACGAAAAAAAAATCATCCTTAGGGTTCATCAATAACTTAAAATACAATGGTTCATCCCTATAATTCATCAATAACTTATAAAAATTCATTCTTATGGTTCATTAACTTCCATCATCTTTATATCACAAGTAGGAGTTACTCCAACAAAACTTATTTAAGAAAAAATGTTATTCCTACATTTGATTAAGGAAAGCTTACTCTCATAGGAAAATACATTGATGGAACTAAAATAGGCATCGAAGGAAAAACTTGTAATTTCCTAGTTTAAATAAAAAAATCATCTCCATCTCCCTATATGTTATGTAGATAAAACTAGCATATATCCACTTTAACTCTCGATCTACCAAGCCCTCAGAGAAATCATTTAAGATGCAAACTTCTTTTTGAGTGTAAAACTTGGGGAAAGGTTTGCACCTCTGAGATTTAATTCCTCGCATGGCTCATTTTACATCCCAATATGATGGGATGTGTAAGTATGTACATATGGTTGTCCCATTTTAAAATAAAAATAAAAAATAAAAGTTATGTTCTAAATAAAAAAATAATATCCACTATAATAAAAAGAATAAAACTGTTGTAAAAGTAAGATGTTTAAATCTTATACTTTTCAAAAATATTTGAAGATATATATTAATTTATTTATGTCGATATCAACTTCACATTTATCTATATATAGAAATTTTTTTGTTAAAGTAAAATATTTTAACGTGATATATAAAAAAATATTTAATGTGAGTTATTAATAAAATATTTTAATACGAACTAATATTAGTAATAAATCTTTCAGGAAACCACATAGGAAATTATAGAGTCAAAGCGTTTTGAACTACGGAATGTAGTTCATCATCGAGAGAATGAAGATTGAGTTGATCAGATTACCCACAAGTAACACCCTATTTTTAATTTAACTATTGGTATACAAACTTGTTATGATACATTCTGAATGTGTAACGAATAAGGATATTCGTTAACAATAATTCAAAACATAATCCTTTGTATTTTTCAATAAATGAGATTAATTTAATAATTACCTTGGGTAAAATAAGAAAGTAACTAATTGGTAAATAATTCCAAGAACCAGGGCAAAGAGAGTAGAGACAGTTCTAACAGATACCTTCCTAAAATGATTTAGAGGAAAATCCTAAGGAGGAAGGGGGTTCTGTTTGGAAGGAAACTGGGGTATTAGCAATAGGTGTTTGCTACGAGTTGTCCAGAGATAGGTGGAAAGCCAGTGGAGCTTAATAATTCCCAAGTGAAGTAGAGACTGGATTTTTATCCTAAGGTCTCACTTCCTATCTCAGATAACTCCTAAGCCCTGGTGAGGAGAAAGGGGGGAGTGAAGGACATGATTGCCTCACTCAAGGTTGGAAGGATACTCGTTATTGATAAAGAATCTTCTGGAAATAGGTATTTATAAATTTTGAGTCTCTAGACTTAACAAGCATACATTAGTGTGTTATTATTATTATATTTTTTACTGGTAGTATCTCTGTAACGTTATATTTCCTACATATTTCTCTGTGCTGAAATGTATTAAGGAGGGTACTCTAGGCCCAGCTATGAAAACAAAATTTTGTTGTTAAAGTATTACAAGGTACAATAAAATTTAATTTATATTGTGTAACTTACTGTTAAACTCAGTACAATTCGGTAAATGTAAAGACTTAAATGGGCAACAGAAATGCTAAAAGAAAACATTAAAATTCTAATACAGATGTTAGTACAATCTGAAGAGAAAGAATCACTTGACCATAAGAATTCTAGGTTTACTCTTACAGATAATATAGCAGAGTTAATTGCACTAGGATAAGAAGAAAATCTAAGACTACATAGACATCTATATTGGGAAAAGTTAGAAGTTTAGGCTCGCGAGTTTAGTACCAGAATCCAAAAAAAAAAGGTTTTGAGCTCACTTCCCTCGAGCCAGTAACCGGAAGGGATGAATGCTTAACTGATAAACTTTAGAAGATAATTATTGCAATAAAACTACAAACGAGTAAGAGAAACAAGGACATTATAAGTTCTATATCCAATGCATGTAGGATAGATAGAGCCGAAAACTTCTGTTAATGAACCAACTGTAAAAACTAGCTAAACATGTATAAAATTTCTCAAACATTGGTAATCATTCAAATGTCCTTGTTACACCATAGTGGACTGAGTAACTAGAAGAGAACATTGAAATAAATCTTGAAGAATTTAACAGTAAATTAAAAAGATAAAGTGCCAAATATAACAAACTAGAATTCACAGAATATCGAGAAGACAAACGTAGATATAAGGAACTTCTACTGTGAACAGTTACATTTACCTTACCAATATAAAGAAAGGAATTATGTATCCTCAACCTATCACTAGAATATCTACCAAAAAACAAGTAGAGGGTCGTGCCCTAGAATAAATTCCTTCTTAAGCATTAACAAAAAAGTGCACTCTGATAACTCACAGCTGAGGGATGAAATGAAATCCTTCCATTAGAACCCTATGTCCCTGCAGGAGATAGAAGGGTGGCAGTGGAAATGACTTCAATAAATTATCAGTTAAACCATACATAATCCAGTGGTGGAATATGGCTTAACTCACTAGTAAAAAGTTGAAGGGCCGCCAGGATAGTTTTGCAGTTGATTAAGAGAGTAAACAGTCCTCCAACTCAAAAAACCTATAGAAGGGAACAAATGAGTAGTTAAAACCCTAAGGAAGAAAAAAAGGGAAGGTGAACCATGAATCTATAATGCCAATCAACGTAAAAATTTACCTGAGTTGAAGATGAAGTCGGAAGTTTGAAACCACTTTGCGGTTGATCGAGCACTCCTGAGAAACATATTCATTACTCAATACTTTTGCGAGACACAGGAGGTCATGTTAAAATTTTCACATAATGAAGGAAATAAAAACCAAAGTACAATAAGTAGAATACATACTAATACATTACCGAGGAAATCGGTTGCAAAGTCTCTCTATGAGGAAGGTAAGCCAATGCCAAATGAGAACCATGGAAGTTGAAGCATCATGCCAGAAAGAACCTCGGAAGAGCCCGCAGAGGAGCAGCTCCATTTGCAGACCTGAAGCTTGGAGCTCGACAATGGAACAAATGAGGTTACAATAGGAGGATAGGGAGGGTTTGTTACCCTAACTACCCTTCCTGATATCTATACCGTAGATCTCAGTCAATAAGTTTTCAACGATCAGGATTACACCACCAGGATGGAGTAAGGACAGATGACAACTGCAGAGGTGGACAGGTGGTGGAATCGTAGCGAGGGAGGACATGCATATATTCAATGCAGTGAACACTCTCATAACAATAGTCCACACAATCAAATAAATGAAATGATAATCGATGTACATAAAAATGCAATGTACTGTATTTAACTGTGTAAAGGAATTACATGTGAATGTACCAATATATACAGACAAATCTTATCAATTGGGTGAAGGTAATCCCAATGGGATGAACTAGCCTTGAATGTGAATAAATCCAAACAAAAAACCTTTGTAAACTTTGGATTATGGATAATGTGGTTAATGTACGAACACGAGGTTAATGGTATGAACTACCTTAATTTCCGTATAATGTTTTACTTAGGATAAAATACAACCATTGGTATAGCGAGTACATGTTGGAATCACGATTGTCGTTAGACCAAAACCCGTAGGCGTTAGTCTCTGCTACAACCGCCAGAGTTAGGATCCACGAGAGGAGGTTAGTCCATGTCGCGAAACACACGGGGAGTGTTGAACCCGATGTCCCACAGTACATATTTATATATTGCATGCAAGTTGTATTAAAAATGTTATAGTAGAATGAATGCTTAAGGTATTTTCTTATGAGTGGAAAGTAAATGGTAAGAAATTTGTTGTTTCATAGTTAGAAGATTAATGAAAATAGTAGTATGTAATTTTTTTAAATTTTTTTTATGAATGTTGTATGTTTGTTACAAGTGCAGAGATATGCAATGGTCAAAACTTTTAAAATAGCCATAGTCTAACTAGACTGCTTTTTTTCCCTAAAAATCATGGAAATTCTGGTAAGATTTTAAGAAAATCCAGCAGTGATTTTTGTAAATCCAGGTTATAGCTATCAAAATTCAATATTTTGGGTGCCCTAAAGGTTTTTATGGTGCTGAGTCCATTTCCACCATCAAAAACATGATTCAAACAATGCTACTGCAATATTTCTTAAATTTTTTGTTTCCATCTGAGAAATTCCTCTGCCTCCGTAGAAAACTCCTTAAAAATATACATTAAAGAAATAATTCAATAGCTATAAATATTACTTATTTTAAAATTATATTATTATTAAATAAAATCCTTAAAGATAGAAAGAAATATATTGAAAATCATAAACAAATTCTAATTCAACCGTTAATATAAAAACAACCAAAAAATAATAAAAATAACTGAAATAATAATTAAACCAAAATAATAAAAATAATATGTGATAGTATAAAGATAATAAATCAAGACAATGTAAACAATTAATAAATAATTAGTCAACAAATAAAATAGAGTTAAAGGGTAAAAATATAAATTATAAATTATAAAACGAAAATAAATCCTACAATAAAAGTAAATAAATGGAAGAATAATTAAAAATAATAATAATAAATAGAAATAAAAGTTAAAAAAAAAATTGGAGACTATTCAACAAATTTAACAACCAAAAATCAACCTATTTGAATAGAGTTAAGAGTAAGTTTATAAATTAAAAAACATAAATGGAGAAACATAAAAAAAGCAACCAAGGTGCTATGTTATAACATTAAATGACCATATATATATATATTCTAAAACCATATAAAAAGGAAAAAAAGAGGAAAACACCAGGAGAAGGAAAAAAAAACCTATTCAGAACATATAGTCGGGATCCAACAACTGCTAATTTTCTGTCATCCCTATTCAACGTATAAGACCTTTTCTCAATCTCAATTGTTTTCCTAAATTTGCAATAATGGAAAGGCTCCACCTTAGAAATGACTTTGGAATCTTCCACACAGATGTGGTCCTTAGTATTCTCCACATGCTCAACCAGAGTTGAGGACCTAGTTCTACAACGTCTGATATCAACAATATTCCCTTGAATCCTTTTATTAATAGAATGACTTGTTTCTCCAATGTAGGGGATCCCACATGAACATGGGATCAAATGAACACCTTTCATGCTTTTGGGCTCCAACGAGTCTTTAACACATCACACAGAACCGTGAATGGTGATTAACAGTTTAAAAGAGGATGAGATCCTATGCTTCCTTAGGATTTGAGTGATATTGTCAGTAGTACCTTGAATAAAAGGCAGATGAAATCTACCAACAAAATCATCTTTATCTATTTTTCGATTTCAGACCCTTTCTAGCATTCAGTAAAGCCCTCCAATCTCAACTTTTACTATATCCATTCTTCTCAAAGAAATTAAGGAGATGGGCCTTCTCTTCCTCCAAGTTATCATCATCTGAAACCCTAAGATCTCTTGTGGCTAACATGCTGAGAACACCAACTTTTTGAGCTAGAAGATGATGAGAGTAAGCATGAAAATACTGCTCATTGTGAGTTTTCTTTCAAAAAATTTGGTGGGAGAAGGAACCATTATCATTTCTAGAGATAAGAACATCAAGAGAAGGAAGGCTACCATCAATCTCTTTTTCCATCATGAAATTTATGGATTTTGACTGATAATTCAAGTGTTGGTGAAAAGAATCCAAATTTTGATGACCATGAGACCTCTTTATGAAGGTGTCATCCACCAACCACTTTCAAATATTGGGTTTAAAAGGAGCCGAAGCCAAAGATTTAGATTCAAAATCTTCCATAAAAAGTTTGGCAACCACATGGGAGAGTGGTGATCCCATGGAAACCCCACAGGTTTGCTCAGAAATTCACCTTCAAAGCTAAAAAAGTTAGAGGTAAGGCAAATCTCTACAATTTTTCCAGTTCCAGGATCAATGATGTGATTGATCACATCAACTGCCTCATTGATAGGGATCTTAGTATAAAGCGAGACCACATCAAAACTAACAAGAGTGTCATCTGGTTCAGATTCCTAGCTCTTTAACTCATTGACAAAAGATGTGGAATTCTTCACATAAGAATTAGTATGATCAACAAGAGGCTTAAGCTTACAAGCCAAATACTTCACTAGGATATAAGTTGGCCCACCAATAGTATTAAAAATGGGTCTAAGAGGAACACCCTCTTTATGAATCTTAGGAAGCCCATAAATCCTAGGGCTGATAGGACTTCTTTTAATAAGTTTCTGGGTCACGGAACACACATTGCTGCTAGATTTAATAGCATCCACCAAAATATTAGAGAATTTATTAATGGGTTTCCTTAAGAGCTTCTTGTAACTTCCATTGTTACAAAGACGGTCAATCATCTATGTTTTATAATCATCTTTATTCATGATTACAACCGAACCACCCTTATCATCCTTGAGAACAACAATATCAGGGTTTTGATTAAGGGATTTAAGAGCCTTAAATTCAGACATACTAATATTGCTTCTAGGAGGCCTAGCTTTCCTAAGAGCCACAACAAAATCCTGCCTAATGACATGCTTCAAATTCTGAGAAACATCTCTAATGCCATATTCTATGCTACATATAATATTTATATATATTTAAAATATATTAATAACAAAAAATCCATTTTAATTTGTGTGATAAAATGTGTGGATGTACATGTTATGTAAAATACTTTCATATATATATATATATATATATATATATATATATATATATATATATATATAGGTAAAAAAATTTATTTGGTCTTATATATACTCTACTTAGCATTCAAAAATATAATTTAAACAATGAAAAGAATTTTGCATGTGAAGAAATTTGATCCCTCTAAACTCATGTTAGATGGGCACTTAGATGTATGTATGTTATTTATAATATTAGGTCAAAATTTCACATAAAATCATTTATTTTTCTAAGGAAAATATAAGATCACAAACTCTTGAAAGAAAAAATAAAATAATAATAATAATAATTGATCCTTAGATCTAATTTCATCCATCCAAATAAAACTGAGAGAAACATTTTTTCTAAAAAGATACATGCAGAGAGAAAAAAAGATGCTCTCACCATTCAAGAAGAAATTTTGGTTAAGATTATACTTCAAAATCCCCGTTGGTATAAGAAAAAAAAATGTGAAACTCTTCCTTACCATTTTATTGTTAAAGTTAGTCCGCAGAAAGCTTATGTAGCTTTTATGAGCTGCTAGAAATATAGACATGTCAAGATGAAATTAATGATTTTTTAAAGAAGATTCATTGAACCATCAAAGAGTACTTTAGCACGTAAAGGATTCAAAGTGAACCTTGAAAACAAATGCTGATGGTAAATTATAAACCACTCTAACAAAGTTCTACAATCGGTTAAATACCTGTTACGTAATAAAAATTCACCATTGCGGTAAATTATAAACCAACCAACAAAATTATGCAACCTATGAGATATACCATGGCTAAGAAGAATTTGTTGTATAGGATCAAAAGTAAAACTATCTTCAATAAGTTTGATTTAAATCACAAATTTGTCAAATTTGAAATATCCCTAGAGATCATCACAAAACTGCATTTGCAGTTCCACATGACCATTACTATAGCGAAAAGTAATGTTATTAGGTTTCAAAAGTGTTCCTCATGAATTCTAAAAGCTAATGGAAAGCATATTCAAAGATTATCATCTATGTATAAATGATATGTTTGTTTGCTCAAAAAATATTCAGGCACATTTAAAGCATGTTCAACAATTGTATGAGGTAGTTTTTAAGTACGATTTTGTTCTATCAAATATCAAAATGGAGATTGAGAAAATAGATATCAAATTTTTAAGATTGAATATCTCAAGCGACAAGTGATATTTTTCGAGATCACATATTGAAATCTTTTGAATAGTTTTCCAATGAAATTTTTGATAAAATCCACTTGTAGAATTTCCTTGATAGTTTTCAGACTATTTTACAAGAGACAAGCAAACATATTTTGACTCCACAACGAACACTGAAAAATGCTCGCCGCCATGGTTTAAATATATGCCTATCTGAAAAATGCCCCCAGACATGGTCTAAAAAGATGACAATTGCATTTTGAAGAATCAAGACTAAGGTGAAGTAACATCCTCCCCTTGCATTTGTCATATAGAAAGTAAAATGTTTATTTATAAATGTAAATTTTAATTATATTAAATATTAATATTATAGTTTTTACCACTCCGAACGATCGCCTTCTGCAACCATAATTAATACGACATGAATTATGATCAGCTCCCTTGTATGAAATTCATTCATCGAAAGCATATATCTGTAGTTTAAAATTATAGAATAATTTAGAAATTTTGGTAACATTATAAAAAAAATTATAGAATAATTTAGAAATTTTGGTAACATTATAAAAAATTTAGGTGAGAATTTGGTTTATAGTTTAGTATTTTGGGTGTTTTAAAGATTTTTGATGACGCTGAATTCATTTTCATCATTAAAAAAATGCAATTCAAACACTTCAATTACATGATTTTTGGAAATTTGTTTTTACAAAATTAACTATAAACATCTCTAATTAAATTTAGGTTTTCGAAAAACACTTCCAAAATAAATAATAACCTTCTTATCAGAATTTAAGAAAATGCTTTTGAGGCATTTTTTTTAATAAGAATTTAAGAAAGATGCTCACAGGTGAATTGAGTTTAGGTTTTTTAAGAATCATTCTTGACCATAGAATTTGGATGTGATTTAAACACTTCCAGGTAGTTATAACTCTACACATAAAAACCAAGGTAGTTATAAGTACAAATAAAAGTTACAAGCTCGAATGTTAATAACTTTTAAGGAGGCTAGAATGTTAATCTTTGTTAGGCTTTGAGAATGAGACTTGAGACATATCCGTGTTGTTTTTTTTAATGGCTTTCCACAAATAACCAAATTGGGCATTGTGTTTTCAAACACAATTTGACCATTATTATTGAAAAAACAATTTGACCGTTATTATTGTTGAGGCACGCATCACAATTATTTGTTTGTGTTCGGTGTTTGGAGAGTCTTTATTGACCATGATTTTTGGGAGACTTCTTTTAGTTATTTTGGTTTTGGGAGAGTTTTTATTCATTTTAGGATTTAAGATATGTAATATGGTTTTTTTTTTTTTTTGGTTAATTTTGTTTAATATTTAGTATAAAATTTTAAAAATTATGAGTTTAAGTTGTTTAATTTGTAAAAATTGAGTATTTAAGTTTTTTAGGGTGTTGAATTTATTTATGCATTTAAAAGTATATTTTAAATAACAAAAAATCACAATTTCATTAGAAATTGTATTATTTTATTTGAAAAAAAACCATTTTATTTATTATTTAAACTATGTCATCTGTATTTAACAATATATTTATATTAAACAATGTGAAAACTGAAAATTTAAGATTTTTGATACATTCCTTGGTTTTATTTGAAATTTATTTTTGAAAAAGAAATATATTTTAATATATGTACTTGTGGAACACTTACAATTTTGATACAATTTGGGTTTCTATTTCCATAATTTGAAAGAAAAATAGTTTCACATTTTTGGATAATACACCAACATATTTTTATTACAATTTTTTTAAGGCAATTCAGATTAGATCTGCATATTTTACCCTAATTTTGTCTAGGTTCTGTTTTCTTTTTTGAAATTCATCGAGGGGTGCTAAGAAGTGATCAAAAGGAACCCGTAAATACGTATAAATGAAGCTAAAGGAAACATACAATGAATCCGTATAGGAAAAGCTAAAAGAAATATACAATAAAGAGATCAACAAATGTTATGTTAATAATTCAAAAATATCATTAATATTAACTAAAACACGCACAAAATTAAAGAGAGAGATTTACCTTTGGAAATCAATTGAAACAAAGAACGTTGACCTCTTCATTGCAATGACATATCTCTTCACGTCTCGAGTTTTGATTATTTTGTCTTTATTATATTTATTTTATTAAAAATTATATAAAGTATATATTGGAATTTGTGATATGCAAATCTAAAAGTAACGAATTAAATTCAAAGGGTAGGATAATAATATTCATAAATAAGGAGACTAAATAAATAACACTCTTTATAACGTATGGGGTTGTGAAAGTATTCATAAATTTCACGAGTTGCAATCGAAATCTGATATTATATGTTCCAGTTTAAATTTTAAATACAATTATGCATAATTTATATATATATATATATATATAATTAGTTGATAAACATATAAAATGTTTTATTAATAAGTACATAATTCATCATTCTGGTGAATTATTAGAATATACGATCTAAATTTATGTAGGAATCAAATGAAGTATATATTTAAATAGAAACATAGAGTTATAACGAAAATTGAATTTCAATTAATTAATAATAAATATTGAAATTGTTTATATACATGATGGAAACAAACTAGTTCGAGTGATGGTAGTTTATCTCTAAGAAGAGATATGATGGCTACATGCCTTATGAACTGTGTTACAATGAGGTTCACAGATGAAGTGTCAAAAATTTGTGGGTATCGCTAGGATTAGTTGATACACAAATTTCCCGGGGTCATAACTTGGACATATAATCTTTGTTTGGTGTGCAAAATACCTCGTTAGAAAGATCTATATGAGGACAACACATTTTTTCATCAAGCTTGTGTCTTAAGCTATGATCTTGGCACATTTTCCCAAAAATGTCGATTAGGGCCTCAAAACGGCTACAAAAGTTCATGACCCAAAAAACTATCACAAATAGAAATTGAGCTAGAAAGGAAAGTGGAAGGAAATGATTTTGGGGGCCCAAGTGGAATAGGTAGGTGGCCAGAAATATCCGCTTGGATTAGTCCTCCCTCCTTACGAAGCAATGGTCCCCATTGCATTGAGGTCCTTCATGAGATGGAAAAACTTATGCTAAACTTGGTCCCTAGTGAGCCACTTACCTTGGTGCACTAACTTTGATAGCCCAATACAGTTAGATCTCTATGGGCGAGTGTTCTTGATATGTGTGTCCATGATTCGATCAGTTGTGACATGTTCAATGCAGTCTCTATTGAGCTCTATTAGTGTCAGCTGCTCAACAATGTATGATGTGTCTAGTAATGGTGGAAAGTATGGCCGAAGGTAGTCCACATTGAATACTAGGTGCAAGCCAAGGAATGGAGGATTACTAAGCTTGAAATCATTGACTCCCACAACCTTAGTGATGGTGTAAGACCCATATCAGAGTGGTCAAATATTTCAATGGGATCTGGCGAGGTATTATTTTTTCAAATGCAACAAACTTTATCGCCAAACTAAAACTTATGTGGCACCCGATGTTGATCATGTCATTGTTTGTACTTGGCTTTGGCTTTATACAAGATGTAGTGAACCTGTTGGCGGATGTGTTGAACGCTTTCAATAAAACTGGCAGATTTATCAACTTCAAACTAAACATGTGCAAATTGTTCCTGTGTAGTTGCAATAGACAATATAACATCAATGCAACATAATCGTTGAAATCTCAGGCCCTCTTGAAAGGCGTTGTGGTTAGTCGAGCGATGGAGAGCTATGTTATATCCGTGTTGCACATAGGGAAGACTCTCATCCCATGTTCACGGATGCTTCAAGTTGTACATGCATAGTATTTGCACTATAATTTTGTTGACGAAATCTGTCTTGCCATCAGTCTGGGGGTGGAAGTATGGAACTTTCTTGCCATCCATCAACATCTGGTATGTGGAGGCAAATTCTGGATCATTTTTGTAAATATTTTTCCATCTAGAAGTCTCGTTCCCACAAAATTTAAGAAGAATGGTCAACACCACAACCAATGGTCAACTAAGGCCATCTGCGACATTATTGGTGTTTCCCTTCTTGTACTTAATGTTCAGATGAAATTGTTGCAGATATATGGATAATTTCTTATGGTGGTCGTTCTGCAAATTCCCTTGTTCCTGTATGAACTGAAGAGGTCGGTGATTTGTGTGGATGATCATCTAGTTCCCCATAATGTAATGTTTCCACTGCAAGAAAGCATGCATGATCGAATATAACTCTTTACCATAGGCGGGGTATTTCTGAATTGTATTAGAGAGTGTCACAGTGTGATAGGCCATCAGTTGCCCTTGCTTGGTGAGAATTGCACCAATAGCATAGTCGAAGGAATCTATCTCAATTTTAAATGGTTTTTGTAGGTCTAACAATGTGAGTATTGGTGCAGATCAAATTTTGTGCTTTAGCTCAACGAACGCCTTATGTTGGGACTCAGATAAAAAAAATTTACTTTCTCTCTGTCCTTGGTAACTTGACTTAAAGGCCAAGTGATATGAGAGAATCCCAATACGAACCTTCAATAGAAATTGGCAAGACCCAAAAAAATGCAAAGCGATATTAGAGTGGTCTCAGTTGGCCAATCCTGAATGACTTTGATGTTAGTTAGATCTACATGCACACCTTTCTCATCAATGATGTAACCCAAATATTGGACCTAGTTCATGCCAAAGGTGCATTTCTCCAGGTTGGAACATATTTTTTGTTACTGCAAGATTTGAAGGACCTATTGAACATGTTGCAAGTGCTATTCCCAACTCTTGTTGAAGATGGGGATGTCATCTAGATATACAACCAAAAATGATTGGGTGAAGGTCCAAAATATGTCATCCATAAAACTCAAAAAAGTTGTAGGGAAAATTTTCAACCTAAAGGACATGACGAACCACTCAAAAAGACCATCCTTGGATTTGAAGGTGATCTTCCATAAATCTGTGCGTTATATTGGAACCTGGTGATAGCCAGACTTCAAATCTGTTTTGTGGAAGTACTTGTTCCCATTGAGCTGGTCAAGAAGGTCATTAATCCATAAGATTAGATACCTGTTCCTGACAATGATTTTTTCAGTGCCTAATAATCAATGCAATGTCTTCAGGTCCCATCCTTCCTTTGTACGACTACAATTGGGTTCACACATTAGAGAAATTTGAGGTAAAAAATGGGCCACAAAACAAAAATTTACAAAAAAAATAAACTTGATAAGAACCAATAGTATTCAATATGATGACGTCAACCATGGGGGATGATTCACCATTTTTGAAGTAAAAAGGTTAAAAGATAAAAAAATTAAAAATACTACTTTTTCAAATCGTATTTTCAACTTATCTGGTTACGATTTTAGTAAAATTTCGAGCGGGAGCACTCATTGGATGGTTAGTTTAATTTTCCTTGCAAGGAGTACCCAAGTTTCATACTTTTGATGGACCCTACTACACAAAAAGTGTGAAATACATGAGATCACATTTTTTCATGTATTTCACACTTTTCATGTATTAGGGTCCATCGAAAGTATGCAACATGGGTACTCGTTGGATCAAAAATTAAATCCTTCATCCAATGAGTGCTCCCGTTCAAAATTTGAGTAAAATCGTAGGGATATAAGCTGAAAATCTGAGTTGAAAAAAGAAGTTTTTTCTTTTTTCCATCCAAAACTTGATGAGGTAATCTATTCTTGTTTTATTATTTCCACAATTATTTTATAATATTCCTTAGAAGGCCCATTTCAGACATCAAAATTTCTCTAATGCAAGGTGAGGAACTTGGTCGAATTTGCCCTTTTTGTAGCAACTCCTAGATCTGCCACTTGATTTCTTTGTTTTCTAGAAGAGAGAAGTGATATATTGGCCCATTGGGTAAAGGTGCTATGGGAGTCATCTCGATCGAATGCTTGAGTTGATAGTGCAAAGGTGCTCCTGTGGGTGAGTAGAATATGTCATTGTAGTATTCCATGACATTATCCACAATCTTTTGCTACGTGGAGGAAACCTTCTCAAGGGCCATGGATGTGGCCACTATCTTCTCCTTTGAGAGCGAATAAAAAAGAACTCAAACTTTTCGGTCTGGGAGGTGATCTTACTACATTTATTAGCAGAGATCAAATAAATAGTGGTAGGCAGTGCTACCTCTAGTATCCTCTATATCTTTCGGCCTAAAGTAATAATATAGTGTGAGTCTTGGACTCATACGCAACATGATAGTTCCACAAGTATCGTTGGCCTAATAATACACTACAAACATCAAGGGGAGCAACATCGCACAACACCTCATCCATGAGGGGCTTGATGTTGTAGGGCATGAGATATTGTTGGCTTATGCGGAGATCTAGCCCTTGGTGGAGCCATCCAATGGTTTATGGATGGAGGTGTCGTGTTGTTGGTAGGCCCAACTACTTCAAAACCTCAGTTGGGATGAGTTTCTTTTGACTTTTGTTGTCGAAAATGAATTTCAGTAGTGAACCCTTCACCCACATCTATGAGGAGAAGAGACACTCACCCTCCTATGGATCTTCAGGCTTAAAATTCTTGACCATAGTTATTGCAACGGTGGCATTAGGTTCTACATCAATAATTTGTTTCACTTTGTCAGGCTCTGACTCTGAGTTGGAAAATGCATCCGATTCAAAATATTTTAGCCTATCCGTTAGCAACTGCTTTGCACGACACTCATATGTGTTGTGAGTCGTTTTCTTATGGAACTCACACCACTTTCTTGTGTCTTTCTTTGTCTTCCTATTATTCTTCTTTTTTTGGCTTTGATGGGTTGTCCTAGGTCATTCCTTCTTGGCCTGGTCCTTTTTTCTGCGTCTTGGAGGTGCTTTTCCCTGCTTTGGATTTGTAGATCTGAAGTCCCGCTCCTCTTTGTTTAAATTTTTGCTTGATATTTACATCATATCGATACATCACACCAATCAAGGAGATGTCCAGGAGCTACATTTTTTCTGGGATGTATCTGTGCAGAAAACCACAATACTTGAGTAACATATGGTGCTAAGAGTCATTGATACCCAACATCGTGTGTATGGTATGTATAATACTTATGAAATTCGACACTTCTTGGTCCCTTTCCTACCATAGTGTGGTCCATTTTAAGTACTTATCTTCATTCCTCCTGATATGGTAATATTATTCCTTGACAACGTCTCATAAAGAATTCCAATTGTGTGCGACTGAAATAGTGAGAGTTCCTTCTTGTCCCTCTACTCACAGTAGGTTTCCCATGAGTCGTTGGTGTGGGGGATGACTTGAGGAGTTCAAAAGTAGTATTTTCCTTATTGTGAAAATTATGGACTGGAAATTAACCTTCCAATATATTTAACTATCCATCTATGACATATGTGTTTATTTTTCCTTCAAATAGAGGAATGCCAAAGTTAATGTATACCCTAAAGGGGGCGGTGCCTTTGAAGTGACTGCTAGATGTAGATGCTTTTCCCATTGGAAACTGTCAAAGGGTATGAAAAAAACTATCTATCATATCATTCCTTTGTCCCTCAAGGGCTTATTTGAGAAACAATTTGATAGAATCTCTTGCTCCATTTTCTTTATTATCTTTCACCATAGGAGGTTTTCAGGTTCGATGAGGTTGGTCTTGCAAGGGCTCAACTAGGTCGAGTCCCAACTCCTTATACTATGACCTCATTGGGGACATGTACAGAAAAACATAGAAAGAGAAGACTGCTCTGATACCACTGATCTAGATTTATGAGGGAACAAAATGAAGTATATATTTAAACAAAAGCATTAGGGAGTGTTAGAGAAACACAAGGGATCATTGTGTCATAATGCATAGAAATGAATGAATAAGAGTGTGTAAAAAGGAGTTTCAATGAGTTCCAAGTGTGCTAAGTAGGAGTGACAAGGAATTCTTGGCAATGTTAAGGAATTTTAGAGTGTTAGGGTGACATGCAGCCAAGATGTGCCAACACATGCAAGGAAGTGTTAACTGGGAGTGCTAGGGAAACACACAGGAGAACTACATCAAAATTCATGGAATGAACAAATAAGAGTTTGTGATTGGAAGTGTTAGTGAATTCCAGGTGTGATAAGGATGGAGTGACAAGGTATGTTAGGCAGTGTTAAGGCATGCTAGAAGCTAAGGTGACATGCCAATATATCCTAGGTTCTAGGGTGTACCAACACGTGCCAAGGAGTGTTCAGGAACATTATGGAAACATAAGGGAGAAGTAGGTAAATGTGCATGGAAATGAATGAATAGTAGTTTGTGGCCAAGAGTGTCAATGAGCTTTAGGTGTGTTAAGGAGAGACTGACAAGGTATGCTAGGTAGTGTGAAGGAATGCTAGAGTGTTAGGGAGGCATGAGAAGATGTGACCGGTGTTAGGGTGTGTCAATGCATGCTAGGGAGTGTTAGGGATTGTTAGGGAAACACAAGGAAGAAACATATTAAAATGCATGGAAATGAATGAATACGAGTGTGTGATAGGGAGTGTCAATGATTTCTAGGTGTTTTAACAAGGGAGTGACAATGTTATATGCTAGGAAGTTCCAAGGTATGCTAAACTACAAAGGCATGTTAGTAAGTGCTAGGGTGTGTTAGGGAGTGTAAAATCATGCCAAGGAATGTAGGGGGTGCTAACGCATGCCACATAGTGCTAAGGAGTTTAAGACATTCTAGGTGCTATGGCATGTCAATATGTAAACTATGTTTCTTAGTTGTTTTACGACCACAGTTTGATGTGATGAGCATTGTCTTGGTAGCTTGTTAAGTGGGATGAGTTGAGATTAGACACGAGTAACCTAAGATGAGTTATAGGTATTTATTAGGTGAACAAGGAATATTTTTAATTTCCATGACACGTGAGAATCTAGGTTTGGTCTTAGAATCTTTGATACAAAGACACACAAGTGCCACAGCACATCTACTTTGCACAACAAAATCTACACAGATCATGGAATCAACTAGTGCACATGAAATTTTTTAACTTTTTCAAACCGTTATTGTTTAAATTGCAAACTATAATAGAATTGGCTAGAACTATCATACTAGGGATCATGTCCCTTTACAATCACATTGATACAAGGAATACAACTAGGGCTTGGTGTTATTCCTTTTGCAACCAAACTACCTTGAACAAGACAACACTTGACCCACTTTTTTATGGTGGCCACACATAGCCCTTTTAGTCCACATTTCTTGAACAGATCTCACAGGTCCTCTTGCCTCTCGTTATGAAACTCCTCAATATACCTTTATCAATGAACTCAATTCCTTTAGGTTACTGAAATCGGCTAAAAAAAAATTCCCTCTATCTGCCTATTTTTTCATTTAAGGTTTGCAACACTTAGGTTTTCGATCAGTTGTTCACAATTTTGTTTGTGAAAAGTTCTTTGTTCTGCCCACTTTTGCAATACTCCTACTCCAAGATGAAAAATCTAGGGATACAGAGGTTTCCCTTCTTCTCACTAACTCAATCCTCTACAATATAGTGAACTAGGGCTAGTTGGATATCCCACTTCACTGCTACTTTAATCCTTCTCTGCATGTCCTTAGGCCCAATACACCTACCCTTACTAGTCTTGTTTTCCTTCACAAGCACAATAATTAGGGCTATTTTTTGACAATCACCTAAAAACCCTCCAACTGTACATGGAATTCCATCAATTTTCCCAACCACGGTCAATTAATTTACTGATCTATTTTCCACAACACTTCCCTCATCTAGGGCTCTTCAAATCTGCCATGTAATAGTGATTTGAGTCCTCTCAATGGCATTATCCTTGTGTACCAATTTTTTTGTTGTCCAATCTATGAACAAATCTGAACTACTCCTCTTATCATCCTTCTAACAATTTGTAGATGCTTGAACTAGGGTCAAAAACCATCCACTAATACTCCATTCACTAACTGTTTATAGGCTACTTTAGATATTTATCCAAAACTCTATGGAAATTACACCAAAATCAACTCCTCTTCATGTCAATCCATTCCTCATATGGAACATTTTTTCTACTCAATCTTCCACTTAGTTTACACCTTCCTTTTGATTTGGTATCTATGCACATAATTCTACAAACCATATTCCAAATATGTGGTATATATTGTAGAGATAAACCTCTCTCTAAGGGTCACAACCCCTCTTCTTCTATGCATATATCTCACATTCTTAGAGGCATACCTTATCGACTCAACATGCTAGGAAACCTCCCTAATTAGGGAATTATATTTCTATTATAATTTCTTTAGAACAAACCCTATCCACCCATAGAAAAAATAACAACTCTTGCCTCCATAAGAGACTCGACCTAGCTCAGATCGACCCATAGACTCTGGGCATTTCTTTGACTGAACCTTGACCTAAAATTTAGATATATACGAACCTCAAACTATCGTTACCTCAGTAAATATTACACCTACGACTACTTCTGTTCTGGCCATAAATTCTAGTGCAGACCCTCCTCCGTTTATGTTGGTCTTTATCGCAGAAATTATGGCCTACTAACCACCACAAGGTAGGGTTTCAACCCTCTCTAATATTTCAAAATTTTATGTTGCCTTCACACATCAACACCATTGAAATCACATGCCCAAGTTCTCATGAGTTGCCTCTCTTGAGCTCGATCTACCATAAGAGAGCCAAATATATTCCATCCTTCTCCTCATCTCTAACCCATTAAGGTATGTGACATTATTGTGAACCCTCATATGATGATCTTGCTCCTTGTGGATGATGATGGTCTCCCTTTAGAAACCCTTACTTATCCCTCTAACTCGACCTACTTTAGGACTACATATCTCCTGGCCTCCTTGATAAAATGAGCTCCTTCTCACTTAATGTTCTTGCCTCCATACTAAGGCCTCCTTAAATATATTTTCCTAGCTAGGCCTCTTAAGAAACCTCTAGAACTTATAGGCTTTATCCACTTAGACCTTATGAAATATTATTTTTCCTTTTTAATTTTCTTTTAGATTTTAAACCCCATCTTGGGTCCAAAACTCCTTCGCTTGCGTTCTTTGCCAACAAATCCTTTTGTGAAAAAACTCACACAAACCCATCTCACTATGCTTGTGGAGTACCTCCCAAGTTACAAAATTCAACAACATAGTCTAGTTGTAGTAAGTGTAACTTGGTCAAGCTCTTGTAGTCAAGCGAGGAATTGATTGGGTTCCCAGTTTGTAAATTAAGTAAGGGTAGTTGTGGAGGCATGATAACTAGGGAATGTTAGGGCATGCCAAGGAATGAAAAGGCGTGCTAACACATGCTAGGCAATGTCAATGGATGTTGAAGAGTGTCCCTTATTTTTGTTAGTGTAGCCCCCTTATTGTTATTGTTGTAACCTTGTAGTCCCCATATTGTTATTATTGTGCCCCATAAAATCCCACTATTGTTATTGTTGTGTCGTTACATTATTATTGTTAGGTCATCTAGGATTATTTTTTTACCCCATGGACTCCTATATATAGAAATGAGGTTCTGTCATTTGAACCATTTAAGAATTGTTCATTTATGTAATGTAAAGGAAGTTCCCCCCTAGAAGTGGTTGATTTCTAAGTCTCTTATTTCTCTTTTCTTATATTTTTGGAGCTGGTTTCATAACATTTGGTATCAGAGGTTTGGATTATAGGGTTTCACTACTTCAAAGAGGTCATCGTGGAATTTTTTCTATACATTTTTTTTGCGAAGGTTCAGAATATAAAATAAAAACCCAATTGCGCCGAAATCTGGAGGAACTTTGTGGAAATATTTCAGATCTTGGTTCGCAATATTTTCAGACATATGATATGTGGAAGTTAGAGTTTTTGCAAGCTCCTGAATTTCATCTCAAAGAGGTGACTTTGGGAAAATTTTCATAACTTTCTATCTGAGCATCAGATTGTAATTCTATAAAAAGTGACCGAAATTACACAAACATTAGTTTTTGTGTATCAATTTCAAGGCCAAAAGAAAAAATACTAGCATGTGGCACGCCGTACAAGTTTTATCTAATGAATTAGTTCATAATTAGGTCATTGTGGGAGATTGGGCATAACTTTGTCTTGAAGAATTCAAACTAGGTCGAAACTATGGAATTGGAAAGAAGCTTCAGAGGGATACTAAAGTACTGAAGATAAAATCTTGGGGATCTGAAATTACTGAGATACATCATTTTCAATATTGAGCTCCTCAAAAGAAAGAAATATGGGTGTATTTTATTTTAAAATTGCATAAGTCTTGTTTGAAAAATTAGTTTGAAGTGATTCCAAGGGCATATTGAAGCCTATATATCAGCATTGGGTTCTAAAATTCGCCCTAAGAAGAATTCAACACCCATTAAGCCCTCAAAGGCTCTACTATAACTCATGAAGAGGAATAATTGCAACATGATATATCAAAATTACAATACCAAGTGCAACAAATTTCTCTCTCGCAAAGAGTAAAAAAAAATGAAATGGAAGCTAAGATGGATGGTTTGAAGAAATGCATGGAAGCTAAAATGGATTTTTTGAAGAGAGGCATGGAAGCTAATATTAATGACGTGGAATCTAATATGGATGGTTTGGATAATCACATGGAAGCTAAGATAGATGGTGTGGAAGCTAATATGGATGGCGTGGAAGCTAAGATGGATAGTGTGGAAGCTAAGATGGATGGAGTGGAAGCTAATATGGATGGCTTGGAAGCTGATATGGATGGAATTGAAGCTAAGATCGATGGTAAGAACGCAACATGGAATATTTGAAGAAATACATGGAAGGTTTGAAGGAAGGTTCGAAAAATTTGCTACAAGAAAGGCTTCCTAATGGTGAAAAGGTAGTAGAGGAAACTCATGATGAGAAAAAAAGAAATGTTAATCATTATTTCATAGACTCTAATGTTGGATTTAAGACCCATCATATTCCAAAGATAGATATGAGGAATTTTGATGGCAAGGATCTGATAAATTGGATACTAAAAATGAAGCAGTACGTTGAGCTCCATAATACACAAAACACACAAAAGGTACGCATTGCAACTTTATATTTAGAAAAAAATAATTTTTTATGGTATCGATGGCTTTGTCCTTGTAAACCACTAGTCACTTGGTCAATTTTTACAGAGGAAATGATAGCATATTATGAGGGTACAAAGAGAAAAAAATTCTTTAGCCAATTGATAAATCTAAAACAAAAGGGTTCAATGATGGAGCACATTGAGGATTTCCAAAAATTGAATATAAGGGTAAATAATATTCCAAAGGAACATAGGATTAATGTTTCAATAAGGACTCTAAAGGATAACATCCAACACGAGGTTCAGCTTTGGGAACCTGATACATTGGAGAAGGCATTCAGGTTGGAAAGAAAAACTTAAAGAAAAATTATGGTGACAAGGCATCCTACCCCTCACAACTATAAAGATGGAAGTGTTGCTACTCCTATACTTCCACAATCTATAAGGTTGACACCACAAAAATTGGAAGAAAAAATAGCAAAAGGGATTTGTTATAGTTGTGATAGAAAATACACTTAAGGTCCTAAGTGTACTAAGAATAAATTATTTTACATAGATAGTGAAGAGGAGGAAGAAAAGGAACAAGAAAATTCAAAAGAAGAGGAAATACACAAGGAACCCACCCTAGAGGAAGAAGAAATGGATCTGACCATATACTGTAATGCATTGGCAGCAATTACCACTCCTCAAACTCTCAAGATAGAAGGACATATCAAGAAGAAAAATGCAATAGTTCCTATTAATTTGGGTAGTACCCATAATTTTATTCATTGTAAGGTAGCCAAGGAACTGAATTGCTTCCTATAACCACCAAAGTGTCAAGTGATGGTGGAAAATGGAGGAAATATAAATTTCTATGGAAAGTGCCATAATATTAATCTAACCATGGGGGAATATGTATTTAATATTCCAATATTTTCCATTCCAATGGGTGGTGCTGATGTTGTACTAGGAGTACAATGCTTACAATATTTGGGGACGATAGTTTTTAATTTTCAAGAAATTTTTCTTGAAAAAAAAATTAGAATGGAAGGAAGTTGAATTACAGGGTATCACAGGGAAGCCCAGAAAGATAATAAGCTCTAATTTCATGACAAATATTCTAAAGAAAGAACAATGAGGCGTAATTGCACAATTATGCTCATTAGAAGTTCAAACATCAAAATCATCTATTTCTCCAGATCTACATAAATTCTTGAAAGCTCTAATTTCATGACAAATATTCTAAAGAAAGAACAATGAGGCGTAATTGCACAATTATGCTCATTAGAAGTTCAAACATCAAAATCATCTATTTCTCCAGATCTACATAAATTCTTGGACAATCATTCCAAGGTGTTTGAAACTCCCAAAGGACTCCCACATATTCATGATTATGATCATGCTATTCATTTTATTCCAGGAAGTGTTCCTCCAAACATTAGGCCTTACAAACATCCTTATGTCCAAAAGAGAGAAATTGAACGTATGATTGCAGAAATGCTAGAGGCTAGTATAATTCAACCTAGTCAAAGTTCTTTCTTTGCTCCAGTAGTATTGGTGCACAAAAAGGATGGATCATGGCACATGTGTCCAGATTATAGGGAGCTCAACGCTCACTATTAAAGGTAAACTTCCCATTCTTGTGATTGATAAATTATTGGATGAATTACATGGAGAAATTTATTTCACCAAGTTGGATTTTTGTTCAAGATATCATCAAATTAGAATGAAGATTGGTGACGTTCCGAAAACAAAATTTCGAACTCATGAGGGTCATTATGAATTTTTGGTCATGCCTTTTGGCCTTACCAATGCACCTTCTACATTTCAAGGGTTGATAAATTCCATTTTCAAACCCTTCCTTAGAAAATTTTGTTCGCATTTTTTGATGATATACTAATCTATAGTAGGTCTTGGAAGGATGATGTTCAACATGTTGACAGGGTGATCAAACTATTTGAGGACAAACAATTATATGCAAAAACCTCCAAATGTTTCTTTGGAGTACAAGAGGTGCAATATCCGGGTCATATTGTATCTCAGGAGGGTGTTACGGTAGATCCTAACAAAATTATAGCCATTAAGGAATGGAAAGTTCCCACAACCATAAAGAATTTGCAAGGATTTATCTGGTTAACAGCATATTATCGCAATTTTGTTAAGAATTATGGGAGAATAACATCACCTCTAACAACATTATTGAAGAAAGATGCATTTTCATAGAATCCTGAAGCAACTAAGGCCTTTGAACATCTTAAAGAGCCAATGTGCCAAGCACTGATCTTAGCTACGCCAGACTTCACAAAAACCTTTATTGTGGAATGTGATGCCTCGGGAAATGGAATTGGTGTTTTTTTAATGCAAGAAGGCAGACCCATTTTTTTTAAAGTCATCCAATCAAAGGAAAGTATTTATAGAAAACTATTTATGAGAAGGAAATGTTGGAAATACTGCATGAACTAGATAAATGGTGACCTTACCTAATGGGAAGACACTTCAAGGTAAAAATTGATCATGATAGTCTTAAATAATTTTTGGAACAAAGGCTATCTTCAGAAGAACAAAAAAAATGGGTCACAAAGATCTTGGGTTATGAATTTGAAATCATATATAAAAAATGGAAGCTAAATGTTGTTGCATACGCACTCTCAAGAAAGGATGAGGATGTGGAAGCATTTCTTCGTTCCATTTCTATTATCCAAAATGATTGGATAATAGAAGAAAGGGAGGAATGGAAGAATGGTGAAGAAGTATGGATACTCATTCAAAAGTTGCAGCAAGATCCCATTCAATATCATACATTTAGTTGGAAAAATGATTCCTTATGGTACAAAGATCGCTTATATCTTTGTAAGAATTCCCAATTAAAACAAAATATTCTTTTGGAATTTCACACCTCTCCCTCAGGAGGATGCTCGGGAATTTTAAAAACTTACCATAGGGTGAAGAAATATTTTTTTTGGGATGGCCTTAAATCAAATATTCAAAATTTTGTGGTGGAATGTTTGGTTTTCCAACAAAATAAAGTTAATACAATTAAGACCTTAGGTATGCTACAACCTTTATCCATTCCAAGTCAATGTTGGGAGGAGGTTTCATTGGATTTTATCGTAGGTTTACCTAATTCCGAAGGAAAGAGTGTCATGATTGTGGTAGTTGATATACTTACCAAGTATGCACACTTTTGTGCATTATCTCATCCATTTAAAGTGAGTACAGTTGTTACTACATTTATGGAACTAATTCAAAAGCTACATGGAAACCAAAATATTATTGTAATTGATAGAGATCTCATTTTCACTGGAAATGTTTAGGCAAAATTATTTTCTTGGTTGGGTACTCAACTAGATCATAGCTCATCTTATCATCCTCAATTTGACGGGAAAACTGAGATAGTGAACAAAAGTTTGGATGGATCTCTTCGTTTCTTTGTATTTGATAAATAAATAGATTGGGTCAATTGGTTGCCTCTAGAAGAATGGTGGTCTAACACTTCCTTCCACACTACAACAAAAATGACCCCATTTATGGCACTTTGTGGGTATAATCCGTCGTCCATCACATCATATTTAAGAGAATATTCTAAGGTTCAAGCAGTGGAAGATCACATCGAGCATCAATAAAAAGTTTTCCAACTCTTAAAGGATAACCTAAATTTGGCACATAATCGAATAAAACAATATGCGGATCAACATCCTAGTGAGAGAAGTTTTGATGTAGGCGACTGGGTATTTTTATGGCTAAAACCATACAAACAAATGTCCCTCAAGCAAGCTAAGAAGGATAATAAATTATCTCCAAATTACTATGGTCCTTACAAGGTGTTGCAAAATATTGGTAGTATGGAATACAAATTGGAGCTTCTTGCATCTTCCCGAGTGCACCCAGTTTTCCATGTTTCATGCTTAAAGAAGGTTATAGGTGATAAAATTCCAATTCAAACAATATTGCCAGAACTTGATTAGGAAGGAAAAATCATATTGGAACCTGAAGCAATCACGGAAACAAGAACTCGATAGCTATGCAATCGATCAATTTTAGAGTATCTCATCAATTGTAAGGACTTACCCACTGAATATTCCACATAAGAGGATGCAAATTTTATACAGAAGCATCCATTACTACTGAAGCATTGAGGACACCACTTTTTTGAAGGATAGGGGCACATTAAGGCCCTATATTACTAGTGTAGTCCCTTATTGTTGTTAGTGTAGCCTAATTATTGTTATCATCGTACCCCTATAGTCCCCATATTTTTATTATTGTGCCCCATAATAGCCCACTATTGTTATTCTTTTGCCCTTACATTAATATTGTTAGGTCAGCTAGGATTATATTGTGGCCCCATGGAATCATATATATATATATACATATAAATGATGTTGTTTCATTTGAATCATATAAGAATTGTTCAATTATGTAATGTAAAGGAGGTTTCCCCCTCGAAGTCACTGATTTTTAAGTTGTTGATCTCTCTTTTCTTCTATTTTGTGAGTTGGTTTCATAAAAAAGAACTAGGTAAAAATGCATGGAAATTAAAAAATAAGAGTCTGTGTTAAGGAGTTTCATTGAATTAAAGTGTGCCAAGGATGAAGTGTGTTAGAGGAAGTTCATAATAGTATTTGCAAGAGGCAAGCCTACGTTTGCGATAAGGGGCTCGACAAAGCAAATTTAGAAAAAGGGAGAAGTTTTGTTGGGCATCATACTATTTTTAATTCATATATTAGTTTTATATGACACATGGCACACTTTGGCCGAATGCTCATGTTTTAAAATATTTTAGACAATTGCATATTGTACCTTGTTTTGTATAAGTTTTGGGGAACTTGGCTTGTGCCAACTTATGTCTTGTGTGTCTTGTGTATCTTGCGGTTATTACAAACTCTTAGTTAATGCTCTATTGTTTATATGAACTAGACATACATGTGAAGTATTACCTATGTAAGCTATATTGTTGCTATTTTTTTTTATGACCATGGCTAGATGTGATCCTTGTCTCGGTAAGTTCTTAAGTGGGACAAGTTCATCTTGGAAATGAGTCACCTAAGATGAGGTATAGGAGGTTATTATGTGAAAAGGGCACAATCTACTTGTATTAGGTAGAATTGGTCAAGGTGTTGCAACTAAAGCATGCCAGTGTCACATGAACTACATTTTCCAAGGACTTGATTCGGTTCCCAAATCATGAAAAAATGGAAGGCTAGTTGTGAGGGCATGAGTGCCAATGCATGATAGGGAATTCTAACATGTGCCAGATAGTTCGAAGTCATGTAAAATATGCTAAGATATTTCAAGTGCTAAGGCATGCAAAGCTGTTTAAGGGTGTGAAAATGTGTGCCAGGGACTATCAAGAGAACAAAAAGGAGAAACAAGTTAAACTACAAGGAAATGGACACATATTAATAAGTCATCAATTTACCTTTTCCAGGAAGGGCATGCTAGGCACACCAACACTAAGTGGAAATATGTGCCAAGTGCCAAGTGTTAGTGCATTCTAAGTGCTAAACCAGCCTCTATTACTTCTCATATACTTTCCAATAATTTATCTCAAATAAATTTAATATTAAACCATGTGAAAGAATTCCAAGGAATCTTAATGAATGCTAGACGTGATAATACTTGCCAAGCGCCAACACATTCCAAGTGTCGATGTGTGTTAAGGAGTGAGAGACATGTTATGAAGTGGAAGGGCATGTCGAAGAGTGCTAAAGTGTTACAAAGTGTGCTAATGCATGCTTAGGAGTGTTATGGAGTACTAGGGAAACACAAGGGAGAACTAAGTCAAAATGCATGGAAGTGGATGAATATGAGGATGTGCTAGGGAGTGTCAATGACTGCTAGCTAACATGCCAAGGAGGGAGTGACAAGGTATGTTAAGCACTAGTAAGGCATGATATGGAATATCGAAGCATGCCAAGAAGTTCCATAGTGTGCTAGTGAGTTCCAGTGTATGTTAACATGTGCCAAATAGTACTAAGACATGCAATTTCTAAGGCATTCTAGAATTTGTAGGGTGCCAGGGTATGCCAATATGTGTCAAGGAGTATCAAGGCAAAAAAAATAGGAAGCAAGCTAAAATGAAATTAAATGAACACGTAAGAGGGTTAATAGGTTAGTACTTTATCTTTTCAAAAGGGGCATGCTAGGAAAACTAATAATAGGTTCCAATATATGCCAAGTTCCAATGTATGCCAAGTGCTCATATATGTTAATGCATGCCAAATTGTTCCAAGGCATGCTAGGGACTACAAGGCATGCCAACACATGCTAGGAGAGTGTTATGCTATGATAGGGCATGCCAACATGTTCTTGGGTGTCCTAGTCATGGCAAGATTTTCTAGGTACAAATATGTTCTAAGACATGCGAGGTGCCAAGGAATGTTAGTGTTTTCCAAAGCATGTTAAGATGTTCCAAGAGTGTTGAGGAGTGCTAGATCTCTCTCATTAATATAATTGACAAAGCTTGATTATGTATTAAATAATATAGTTTCTACACACACTAGCGGAACTTTATCTAAAGGGAATTTGTTAGAAAATAAACCTAATAGAGATGAGTCATGTATTAACTCATAGGAAAATTATATTCCCATTACTTGAGGGAAATGATACACACTAATTACTTCTTAACAAATTGACTGACTCTAACCACTATATGACCTTGGACACAAAATGAAAAAGACTCCACAAGAATGGTATTAAACCATTATCTTTTGACAAAAAATATAGTAACATGCACATAGTGTCATCAAAAACCCATTGGAATGATCAATGAAGGTGAATGTTACACCAATTTTTGGTCATCTAACTTGTTACTATTAGATGGAAAAAATTACAAGGTTGGGTTTCCATGTAGCTTTTGAATTGTGTCCATAAATGTAGTAGCAATTGTACTTGCATTAAATGGATGAGATAATGCACAAAATTGTGCATACTTGGTAAGTCTATCAACTACCACCATGATGACACTCTTCCCTTCGGACTTAGGTAAACTAGTAATAAAATTCATTGAAATCTCCTCCCAAAGTTTACTTGGAATGGATAAAGTTTGTAGAAGACCCGAGGTCTTAATTGTCTCAAATTTATTCTACTGACAAACCAAACATTCCGCCACAAACTTTTGAATATCAGATTTAAGGCCATCCCAAAAATATTCTTTCTTCACCCTGTGGTAAGTTTTTTAAAATCCCGAGTGTCCTCCTAAAGCAGAAGTGTGCAATTCCAAAAGAATCTTTTGTTTTATTTGGGAATTCTTACAAAGATATAAGTGATATTTGTACCATAAGGAATCATTTTTCCAACTAAATGTATCATATGTACTAGGATCTTGCTGCAACGTTTGAATGAGTGTCCACACTTCTTCGTCCTTCTTCCATTCATCTCTTGCTTTGGTTGTCTAATCTGGTTGGATAATAGAAATGGCACAAAGAAATGCTTCCACCTCTTCATTCTTTCTTGAGAGTGCATCCGCAACAACATTTAGCTTCACTTTTTTGTATATTATTTCAAAGTTATAACCCAACATCTTTGTGACCCATTTTTGCTACTCTTCTGAAGATAGTCTTTGTTCCAAAAAGTGTTTAAGACTATCATGATCATTTTTACCTTGAAGTGTCTTCCCATTAGGTAATTTCTCCATTTCTTTAGTGCATGCAGTATTGCTAACATTTCCTTCTCATAAATAGGTTTCTGTAAATACTTTCCTTTGATTGGACGAATTTCAAAAGCAATGGGTCTTCCTTCTTGCATTAAAATAACACCAATTCCATTTCCTAAGGTACCACATTCCACAATAAATATTTTTGTGAAGTCTGACGTAGCTAAGACTGGTGCTAGGCACACTACCTCTTTAAGATGTTCAAAGGCCTTAGTTGCTTCAAGAGTCCATGAAAATGCATCTTTCTTCAATAATGTTGTTAGAGGTGCTGCTATTCTCCCATAATTCTTAACAAAATTTATATAATACCCTGTTAACCCGAGAAATCCTCGCAACTACTTTATGGATGTGGGGACTTTCCATTCCTTAATGGCTTTAATTTTGTTAGGGTCTACCTTAACACCCTCGTGAGATACAATATGACCCAAATATTCCACCTCTTTTACTCCAAAGAAACATTTGGATGTTTTTGCATATAATTGTTTCTCCTGCAATAGTTTGAGCACCCTGTCAACATGTTCAACATGATCCTTCCAAGACCTGTTGTAGATTAGTATATCATCAAAAAATACTGGCACAAATTTTCTAAGGAAGGGTTTGAAAATGGAATTCATCAACCCTTGAAATGTAGAAGGTGCATTGGTAAGGCCAAAAGGCATGACCAAAAATTCATAATGACCTTCATGAGTTCGAAATGCTGTTTTTGGAATATCTTCGGTCTTCATTCTAATTTGATGATATCCTGAACGAATATCCAACTTGGTAAAATAAATTGCTCCATGTAATTCATCCAATAATTCATCAATCACAGGAATGGGAAATTTATCTTTAATGGTGAGCTTATTGAGCTCCCTATAATCTAGAAACATGCACCATGATCCATCCTTCTTGTGTACCAATACTATAGGAGCAGAGAAAGAACTTTGACTAGGTTGAATTATACTCGCCTTTAACATTTCTGCAATCATACGTTCAATTTCGCTCTTTTGGCCATAAGGATATCTATAAGGCCTGATGTTTAGAGGAAAGCTTCCTACAATAAAATTAATAGCATGATCATGATCACGAATAGGTGGGAGTCCTTTTGAAGTTTCAAAAACCTTGGAATGATTGTCCAAGACTTTTTGGAGATCTGCAGAAATAGATGATTTTGATGTTGGAACTTCTAGTGAGCATAATTGTGCAATTATGCCTCGTTGTTGTTTCTTTAGAAGCTTTGTCATGACATTAGAGCTTATCATATTTCCTCACTTCCCTGCAATACCCCGTAATTCGACTTCCTTTCCTTCTGAAAAAAAGTTCAAGAAAAGTTCTTGAAAATTAAAAGCTACCATCCCCAAATATTGTAACCATTGTACTCCTAGTACAACATTAGCACCTCTCATAGGAATGGAAAGAATTGGAATATTCAATACATATTCCCCCATGGTTAGCTTGATATTATGGCATTTTCCAGAGAAAATTTATAATTCCTCCATTTGAAACCATCACTTGACATTCTGGTGCTAGGTATATGAAACAATTCAATTCCTTGGCTACCTTACAATGAATAAAATTATGGGTACTACTTGAATCAATCAACACTGTTACCTTTTTCTTCTTGACATGTCCTTATATCTTGAGAGTTTGAGGAGTGGTAATTCTTGCCAATCCATTACACGATATGGTTAGACTGATTTCTTCCTCTTCTTGGGTTGGTTCCTGGTGTATATCCTCTTCTTGTTCATTTTCTTCTTCCTCTTCACAATCTATGTAAAATAATTTCTTCTCAACACACGTATGACCTTTAGTGTATTTTCTATCACAGCTGTAGCAATGCCCTTTTGCTCTTTTTTCTTCCAATTTTTGTGGTGTCAACCTTATAGGTTGTGGAAATCTAGGAGTAGCAACACTTCCCTCTTTATAGAAGTGAGTGGTAGGCTTCCTTGTCGCCATAATTTTACATTCAATTTTTCTTGCCAACCTGAATTCCTTCTCCAATGAATCAGGTTCCAAAACGCGAACTTCATGTTGGATGTTATCCTTTAAAGTACCTGTGAAAAGATAAATTTTGTGTTCCTATGGAATATTAATTACCCTTATATTCAATTTTTGTAAGTCCTCAATGTGCTCCCCCATTAAACCCTTTTGTTTGAGATTTATCAATTGGCTAAAGAATGTGTTTCTCTTTGTATCCTCATAATGTGCTATCATTTCCTCCATAAAAATTGACCAAGTGACAATTTTTTTATGGGAGCAAAGCCATCGATACCATACAAATGTATTTCATTCTAAATGTAAAGTTGCAATGCATACCTTTTGTGTGTTTTGCACATTATGGAGATCAAAATATTGCTCCATCTGTAGTATCCATGTTACAGGATCCTTTCCATCAAACTTACTCATATCCATTTTTGGAATATGGTGGTTCTTCATGCCAACATTATATTTTATGAAATCATGATTAACATTTATTTTGTTCTCATCATGAGTTTCCTCTACTATCTTTTCACCATTAGGAAACATTTCGTTTATCAACTTTGTCAAACCTTCCATGTCTACTTTTAGATCATTCTTCATGTTTTCCATTTTAGATTCCATGCCAGCTTCCATGCCATCTATCTTAGATTCCATGCCATTCTTCAAACCATCCATATTAAATTCCACACCTTTCTTCAAACCATCCATCTTAGTTTCCACGCCTTTCTTCAAAACTTCCATGTCATTTTTTGTTGCTCTTTGCGAGACCGAAATTTGTTGCACTTGCTCTTGTAATTTTTATATGTCATGTTGTCATTCTTCGTCTTCATGAGTCATAGTAGAGCTTTCTAAAGGCTTAATGGGTGTTGAATTATTTTTAGGGGTCATTTTAGAATCCAATACTCATATCTATTCTACAATATGCCATTGTAATCAATTCAACTTGCTTCTTCAAAAACGACTTGTGCAATTAAGCCCTATAGTAGCCCTCTGAAGCTTCTTTCAAATGCCACAAGTCTGATCTGATTTAGATTCTTCAACGAAAATTTATGTCCAATCTCCCAGAATGACCCAATTTTGGACTGATTCAGTAGAGTGAACTTGTACGAATTTCCACGTGTCACTGTTTCCTCCTTTGACTTTGAAATTGATATACCAAAAACTACCATCCGTGCACTTGTCACCAATTTTTACAGCATTCCAATCTGATGCTCAGAGAGAGAGCTATGAAGATTTTCCCATGATCACCTCTTTGAGATGAAATTGAAAAGCCTCAAAAAGCCCTAACTTCCATAGATCGTATCTCCAAAAATATTGTGAACCAATATCTGAAAGTTTTTGATGATGTTCCTCATGATTGTGGCTTCGAACTCTAAACATTTCAGCGTCTGAACCTTCGTAGAAAAAAAATTTATTACGAAAATACCATGATGACCTGTTTAGGTTAAATTCAGGAGCCTGCAAAATGACCTAAATTGAAAAGATCATATCTCCGAAAATATTAAGAAGTAAGCTCTGAAAGTTTTTGATGATGTTCCTTAGGATTTTTTCTTCGCACTCTAAAAATTTCAGATTCTGAACCTTCGTAGAAAAAAATTTATAGCGAAAATGCCACGATGACCTATTTGGAGTAGTGAAACCCTAGAATCTCAAAGCTTTGATACCAAATGTTGTGAAACTAGCTCCAAAAATAGAATAAAAGAGATATTAACGCCTTATAAATAATTCACTTCGAGGGGGAAACCTCCAATACATTACATGAATGAAACATTCTTGGATGATTCAAATTACAAAACCTCCTTTCTATATATAGGAGTCCATGGGGCCATAATGTAATCTTAGTAGGGCCATAATGTAATCCTAGCTGACCTAAAAATAATAATTTAAGGGCACAATAATAACAATATGGGAGCTACAAGGGTACAATAATAACAATAAGGGGGTTACACTAACAAAAATAAGGGACTTTACTAGTAATATAGGGACCTAACAAAAAGAGAGAGGGAGGTAGGAGAGAAAGGGAGATAGAGGAAGAATGAAAGAGAGGAGGAGACTGATGGGGGAAGAGAGAGTATTGGAGAGAGAGAGAGAGAGAGAGAGAGAGAGATTAGGGAAGAGAGAGGGAGTTCGGAGAGAGAGAGAGAGAGAGGAAGGACGAGAGAGAGGAGGAGAGAGGGATCGATAGAGAGATGGAGTTGGAGGCGGAGAGATGTAGGAAATAAGAAATATAGAGAGTGAGAAGTGGAGAGAGAGAAGGAGTGACAAGGGAGAGATGGAGAGAGAGCGTGTATGTTTGGGGCTGAGATAAAGAGACAAATAAGGAGAGATGGAGATAAGGGTGGGAGAAGGAGATATAAGGAGATAGGTAGGGATATAGTAACATAGTTGGTGGGTGAAGAAAGAGAGAGAGGGAGAGAGAGAGGATGTGAGAAAGTGGAGAGAGGGAGGGAAAGAGAGATGGACTTGGAGGGGGAGGGAGAGGGAAGTAAGAAGAAAGACATAGAGAGAGAGAGAGAGAGAGAGAGAGAGAGAGAGAGAGAGTGATAAGGAATATGGAGAGAGAGGACTTGAGAGAGAGGAGGAGAGAGGGATCGATAGAGAGATGGAGTTGGAGGTGGAGAGATGTAGGAAATAAGAAATATACAGAGTGAGAAGTGGAGAGAGGGAAGGAGTGACAAGGGAGAGATGGAGAGAGAGTGTGTATGTTTGGGGCTGAGATAAAGAGACAAATAAGGAGAGATGGAGATAAGGGTGGGAGAAGGAGATATAAGGAGATAGGTAGGGATATAGTAACATAGTTGGTGGGTGAAGAAAGAGAGAGAGGGAGAGAGAGATGGGAGAGAAAGGGAAAGAGAGGAAGAGAGAGGATGTGAGAAAGTGGAGAGAGGGAGGGAAAGAGAGATGGACTTGGAGGGGGAGGGAGAGGGAGGTAAGAAGAAAGACATAGAGAGAGGGAGAGAGAGAGAGAGAGAGAGAGAGAGTGATAAAGAATATGGAGAGAGAGGGAGAGAGGGAAAAAGGAGGAAATAGAGATATTAGTGGGGGAGAGGGAGAGCAGGGGAAGATAGAGATATAGATGGAAGGTGAAGAGAGGGAAAAAGAGAGAGATGGGGAGAGGAGGGGATTGACAAAGAGATTGATATATATGGAGTGCGAGAGCATGTGTGTTTAGGGGGTGAGATAGAGAGACTTAAAAGAAGAGATGGAGGGGGATATATATATGGATGGAGGGTGGAGAGAGGGTAGAATATTTCTCACACTAGATGGATTGATATAAGTATAGATGGTGATTTCTAATCCTATTTGATTATTTGCACTAGATGCATTGATTTTAGTGTAGATATTTATTTGTAATGATATTTGATTACTTGCACTACATGCATTGATTTCAGTGTAGGTGGTGATCCCTAATACAATTTGATTGCTTGCACTAAATGTGTTGATTTTAATTTAGAAGTTGATTTATAATTATATTTGATTACTTGCACTAGATGAATTGATTTCAATGTAGATGATTTCTAATCCTATTTGATTGTTTTCACTAAATGCATTGATTTCAGTGTAGATGTTGGTTTCTAGAGAGAGGGAGTAAGTGATAAGGAAGATCGAGAGAGAGGGAGAGACGACAAAAGGAGTAAAGAGAGATATTAGTGGGGGAGAGGGAGAGAAGGGGAAGATAGAGATATAGATGGAAGGTGAAGAGAGGGAAGAAGAGAGAGATGGGGAGAGGGTGTGATTGACGAAGAGAATGATATATATGGAGTGCGAGAGCGTGTGTGTTTAGGAGGGTGAGATAGAGAGACAAAAAAACAAGAGATGGAGGGGGATATAGATATGGATGGAGGGTGGAGAGAGGGAAGAATATTTCTTGCACTAGATGGATTGATTTAAGCGAAGATGGTGATTTATAATCCTATTTGATTAATTGCACTAGATGCATCGATTTTAGGGTAGATATTTATTTCTAATGATATTTGATTACTTGCACTAAATGCATTGATTTCAGTGTAGGTGGTGATTTTTAATACTATTTGATAGCTTGCACTGGATGTGTTGTTTTCAATTTAGATGCCAATTTATAATTATATTTGATTGCTTGCACTAGATGCATTGATCTCAATGTATATTATTTCTAATCCTATTTGATTGTTTGCATTAAATGCATTGATTTCAGTGTAGATGGCGATTTCTAATCCTATTTGATTGCTTTGAGTAAATGCATTGATTTCAGTATAGATGTTGGTTTCTAATCTTATTTGATTGCTTGCATTAGGTGCCTTGATTTCAATGTAGAAGTTATTTTCTAATCTTATTTGATTGCTTGCATTAAATGCATTGATTTCAATGTATATGTTGATTTATGATTTGATATAATTGGATATATGACAGTACATTAATTTTCAAGTGATTGGATTAACAATATGCATTGATTTTAGTGTAAGAACAAAAAGTTATTGACAATGTACATTGATTTTTGTGTTATAGTAATTTAACCTATTAATATTGGAGAGCAAGAGAGACAAGGTATCATGTTTACTACAACAGCTCGAGCTAAATATTTAAATGTTTTACGATTTAAATTTTCTTTTTCATATAATCGATATGAAAAGATAAAAAAACTAACAAGAGTGGCAATAAGAATAGTAGAATAAAATAGTTTGAGATTGATCACAATGAAGAATATTTGTAACATGAGTACATTCTTATTATTCACATTTTCTATCCTTCAACACTATTATTGTCACTTTGCAGTCAAAAAAGATTTTCATCATTTTTCATCACTATAGTTATTAACAATATTTATCATCACAACTAATTGAGGTAACTAAGAAAATTTAAAATTATAATGACTAAGTTAATCTCAGAATATTTAGCATATTTAAAATGATTATATTAATATTTGATATATTTACATATTATTGATAAAATTAATCATATCTTCCCTAGATTTTCCTTGGCAGCACACTATTGAAACCAACCTAGATCCATCTTAACTCTAGATCTATCGAGGGCTGAGAGGTGCAAACCTTTCCTCATGTTTTGCTCTCAAAAAAGAGCTTTGCACGTCGAGAGATTTTCCTCATGTTTTGCACTCAAAAAGAGGTTTGCACTTTGAGAGATTTGATCGCTCTGGACGCTTGATAGATCCATAATTAAGATGGCTCTAAGCTAATGGTAAATTAGCAAAAACGATAAATATCTTAGTATTAATTATTTATTTAATTTTTTATAATATGTAAATAGTTGTTACAATAAATTATCATCCATATAAATGATATATGTATGATAAAAAAATTGAAAGGCATTTAAAGCAGGTTCAACAATGGCATGATTTAGCTTTTAAGCATGATCTTGTTTTATAAATAGAGATTGAGAAAATAAAAATAAATATTCAAGATCTCAAAGGGACAAGTGAGCATTGCGGGATCACATATTGAAAACTTTTGAACAATTTTCCAATGAAATTATAGAAAAATCCACTTGCAGAAGTTACTTTACTTTGCAGTTTTTTACAAGGGACAAGCAAATGTAGTTTAATTCTGTAACAAAGACTGAAAAATGTGCTCCGCAAAGGTAAAAAATAGATGACTATTGCATTTCGAAGAATCAACACTAAGGTGAAGTAACTTCCTCCCCTTGCATTTACCACAGGTGAAGGTAAAATGTTTGTTTTAATTATGTAAATTTTAATTATATTAAATATAAATAATATAATTTTATACGTAGAAATATATATTTAAATGCATAAAGATAAATTCCGTTAAAATCGAATAACACAAGCGATTTTCTCTTTATCAAAGTGCAACCCATCTCTTAATATCAGAAAAGGAAGTTTGAACCTTGCAGTATATATAATTACGAGAAGAAACACAATATTGGCAAGTAAAGCGAATAATTAATCCATGAAGGAACTGGTAAGTAACACACTATTTTATCAGTTCAATTGCGTCTTCAACAGTTAGGTTCGACGACCTTATGTAGACTTTACAGCGGGCTAACAGAGAAGATGCTATCAAACATTATTTTAATTTTAATGCATGACAGTGTTTCAGATATTTACATCATGTGAAAGCGTAGCTGCGTTCCGTTAAATGGCATGACGCTAAATAGCGACATGGGGAATTATTGTAATTTGGCGATAAAGAGAAGATACATTTAGACAATATCATGCTACGTATCGCCTTCTGCTCCATGTAAGCCACATTCTCACGGGACCAAATTCTTCCCAGATACACAAATGGAATGAACCCAGTGGCGATTCTCTTACTATTGGGCATCACGTGGAATCACTCTGAAATACTTAAACTTGACGCAATTGCAATTCTGACAAGAAATCCCGTTCCATTTTCTTAGTCTTCGTTGTCATCTCTGACTTGTCCTGTCTGACTTTAAGAAATTCTTACGATTGCTTGTCCTGTCTGACTTGTCCGGTCGAACTGTAAGAAAGAGTGCGTACATCTTCATGGACCACTCCGAACGATCGCCATCTGCAACCATAATTAATCCCACATCAGTTACGATCACCTCCTATATATCAAATTCATTACGTTCTTAGTTATCTCCTGTCCAGGTCAAGGACAGTTTAGTATCTTCTGCCCTGCTGTGATGATTGACTCGTCCGGTTATCTCCATAACCTCGGTTCTGACTCCGTCCTGTCAAATGGGGTTCAATTCTGAAAACATCATTGTTCAGGTAAGGGACAGTTTATTTATCTCCTGCCCTGCCCTGCCATGGTTTGCTATTTAAGACTTTTAAAGGTTTTTTTAACGAGTAAGATGCTTTTACATGCCATTTACAATTAGAGAAGTTAAATGTTCTGACAAACTATTTACAGTTGGAGAATTAAAAGTTCTTTAGAAAGAGTTTTTCATATCCACATAAAACGGTAATAAACTTATAAAATAAATTAAGAAAGTAAACTTACACATGCCATGTAGTTGCTAATTGGGTATGGTGGTTCTTTAAATTGGGTAAAAAAAAAATATAGAATTATTGCTAATTGGGTATGGTGGTTCTTTAAATTGGGTAAAATAAAATATAGAATTATTGCTAATTGGGTATGGTGGTTCTTTAAATTGGCTAAAAAAGAAGTATAGAATTAATGTGAAGTAGGTAATGTATAATATTATAATGTGAAATAATGCAAAATTGAAATAAAATATTTTTAGTTTTTGAAATTAAAAATTGGTTAGATTATTTTGAAATTAAAATAATGTATAATGTAACAAAATGGGGGCAAAAATTTGAGCTTTGGCTCATTCTAATATTAACTTGCCCATTATTACTAAAAATTTAATCAATTTTAATTTTAAAAAATACTAATAAATTAAGAAATTGCAATTAATTTCACCTGATTTTAATTTAAAAAAAAATTAATAAATTTAAATTTACAACTCTAGTTGAAAAGGACTGACTCTATCATAAATATTCATCGACTAAAAACTTGATGGTGGTCATCAAATAAAGTTTCAACTAAAACAAAGACACTCCAAAATGGAAGTCGGCATATATAATTTTCAACTTCCAATCCACAAAAAACACTCTAAAATGGAATTAATCACATCTTAATCATTGTGTTTCTAGGTTAAGACGAAAACAGGATATTCTAGGCACTCTCGGATTTAAGCGCGAGGCAAACGATCCGACGCTCGTGAAGCCAATCTTCGGCGATGATGGCAATGAGAGGACATCTCCCACTCTTGGCAAAATCCAAACCTGCCCCGTTGAAAGAACATGACGAGCTTATCTCGTTCAGTTGAAAGACTATGATGATCCCTTGCTCTTCTTTTTACAAAACTGCTCCCGTTCCCAACCAGTTCAGCAACTTTTTCCCTACATGCATGCGACATTCGGCCCAAACCTCCTGCAAAACATTAACTATTTTTTTCGAAGCCTCTAAGAACTCTTGTCAAAATGCACTGTAAAACAACAAAAACCACGTTTCAGGAAAATATAACAACGGCTACACATTATAACCTGTTTTTCTTTGTTGCTTTGTTGGAGTTACATTTTTTTTTCCTGAAAATTAACCAATACCAACAGGAGAAGAGAGAAAGCACAGCCTTGTCTTATTAAAATTATTCTACTCTTTTATGGAAACTCTCAAAATGTTATTCCTCTAAAAGGATTGAGAAGCATTTTAATATTGCAAAGCTTGCTCTCTGTCTTCTCCTATGGGTGTGGGTGATGAAAAAACAATCAATATATCATTCAAAGTGCAGCACTGCACAAGCAACCAAGATATAATGAAAACCATATAAAACAGAGATAGCCGCTGCACTACTCAACTAATCAAGATATAATAAAAAAACATAGTGAAGGAACTGCACTGCACCTTCCCCCAACATATGTGAAGCTTCACCATTTCTGCAACATATTTATAGCATGAACGCACTGCAGTATAATCATTTAAGATTAAAAGAAATGTTACTTACCACATGAAGCGTTCTCCACATGGAGTCAGTACGTAGTGGGTACTGACTCCATCAACTGCCCTCCACACATGTACATGGTTGGTACTAAGTCACATGGATGAAGACTGAAGAAGAAGCCCTATGGGTGGATTACCTAGCTTTTGGGATTTTAAATCGAATTGTCACACACTCCGATTTCAAATTGAAAAGTTATTTTTGGTTTTCTTGATGTTTTGATCATCAGGTGAGTTGTCCACACCGCAACGGCTGAGAGCCTGAGACATACAGAAGCAATGGCAGATGCGGCTAGGCACGATTTAGTATTGAATTAGTGCAGCTGGTAGCTCTATTGAACGGGGATTACAGTCCAGATAGTTATCCCGATGAAACTCCCGAATATGACAGTATGGAGTATCGGTGGGCATTGGGTACTTACTCTATCAGCGTCCTACACACGTGTACGAGGTTGGTACCTAGTCACGCGGTTAGTGGGTACTACTCTACCCTAGCTTTACAGAAGTGTACAAAATTCGTACCCAGTCACATGAGTCAATGTATTGTGGGATGGCTGTATATTCACAGTGTGACGAGCCGACGTGGTCTATGACTCGGCCGTCAGCATTGCTCATTGGTGCTTACACAGTAAAGTTTACGTGAATCGTCCACATCTTACCTTATTGTTACATCTGATTTGATATGCCCTTACAACGAGCTTAGTGTGATGTTACTTAGGTATTGAAACATATTCATTGGATGCCAATTTAAGTAAAACTTTTATATTTTTTCCTATTTGGTTTGTAATTTATAATTTAGTATTTTAAATTTAGCAGGTAAACTTTACTAATTCAGAAAATCAAAATTATTAGGTTTGTAGTAAGTTGTCTGGCGGTAACACAGGATTGGGTGATATATGGTATTGGAGATAAGTAATGAAGTATAGGATTAGATTTTGAATATATATTATATGGTGTTATAAATAAGTAATAGGTGGTTTTTGTAAGTTAAATACTGTGTGATTTATGTGTTATACGGGTTATGGTTTCATTTTATGAGAATATCATCAAGATAACCACGTGAGTGAATGAATCGATTGAGGAGAGAGGTAGCTTGAGAAGTAACTGATAGTGAATCTTATTAACAGATTTATATATTCGACATAGTTAAATTACATTATCATGGAAGTTTGCTGCAAATTGGCATTCGATTTTTTTAAAATATTTATGTTAGTGGGAATAAGATTTGGTAATACATTGTAGGTGTTACATAATAATCTAAATTATATATAAAATAATATATTAAAACTTGATAAGGCATTACAATGATCTATAGCAATAAAAAAATACAAAAGATATGAGGGTTTTAGAGAATGTTTATTTTACTAAAATGTGAAGTGATAAAATTATGTTGGCTTTTTGATTGAATGCAAATTTAAATGATCTATAGATAAATTTAGTTATAAAGTGAAAGTTAAATTTAGTTATAAATAGGTTTAAAATAAGTGGTTTTTTTTGTCAAATGGTATTGTATTGTCTATAATTAAATTTATAAATATGTTTAGAATCTATTAAAAATCATCAAGGTTTAGAATTCATTGAGGATCATCTATTTCATTTTGTTTGATTGAAAATCAAAATTTTTATAATTTTTATAATTGAAAATGTTAAAATAAATAGTTAATTATATATATATATTTTTGTCTTCTATCTTAATATTAAACATAAAAATAAATAAGTAAAATTGATAATACATATCAGCTTAAGTTTAAAAAAAAAAAGTTTAAAAACCTATTTTTTTTAATTGTTAGAACACTTATTATAATTTGGTTGTCACATCAACATTGGGAACAATCATTTTTGGCTGTCCAAATGGAAGTTGCCACATCATTGTTATTTAAGGAAAACCATGCTATAATTTCACAAAGGAAACATAGGCCATCCTTGTGGTTCCTAGGGGAAGAACCTTTTACTCCTTGATCCTGGGTTGTTAACATGTTATGTCGAAAGAAAATGAAAACGAGCTCTTAAACAAACAAAAATAGTTTTAGGGAATACTCCAAACCCTAACAATTTATAAATATAAAAATAAGAAATTTTAAATTACACTTCTTCTTCTTCTTTTTTGAAAATGAATATATATATATATATATATATATATATATATATATATATATATAAAGGTTTAAATTGCACATATATTTTTTGAATTACACTCTTCCTTTAAATTTCCAATATGATCTTCGTTATCAAGGTTAAATAGTCAATTTAACAGGATAGATATGCGTTATAGTTGACACATAACGCCAAACTCTTATTAGCATAATGCAGGAAAAGGATGTGAAATGTCACTGAGTAATACTTTTCGGAAACCCATTGCTGGAGTAGCTTAGAAAATTTTCAGTTAAGAAGAGACTTTGGAGTCTCTACAAGATTTCTTTCCATTATAAAGTATAACAAAAATATATATAAACGCAATATTATATATTTCAAATTTTTTCAGACAAAAAAAACTGTTGTTTTATATAAAGTACCAGCGTAATAAGCTTAATTATTGACTCTTACATCTCTTTAAAATACAATGAGAAAAGCAACATCTTATAATTCACTTATACAGACTATTCATGTGTATCTCATGAGACCAGATACTAACATCATCTATTTACCTAACCTTCGAATGATCGATGGGATTAAGTTCCAAAATGATCGATGGGATTAAGTTCCAAAACATCTTTCTCAGGTCCTATTCAATTGTTCAAAAAAAAAAAATATGCCTAGCCTACAGGCCGAAATCTTATCAGCAGATATCCCTTGTATGCAATCGACTATAGTATCAACTGTTAGATAGCAAAAAGGTAAAAAACATACAGGCTAAAACCATATTGAACCATCCTTCCACGACCAATCCAACATGAAAACAATGACTGTTAAGAAAAAAGGACCGAACCATGAGCTCCATTGCCATTTTAATCGATGTGTTCATAATGCATTTCCCCGAATCTACCATGCAATCCCTTTTTTGATAATTTGTCGGCTTGACAATTCTTCTCCCTATATATATGGTTGAAAGAGATGGCGGTGAATTTCTCGCTTAGAATCTTAAACCTACCCATCTAAGAAGTTAAGAGTTCCGCTTTTAAAGCAGTGCCCTTATTGAGGTGATCAGTTAAGACTCGTGAATCCCCGAAAATAGACAGTTTATCAATACACAAGTGATGTGAAAACCACAAAATCCCCTAGAGTGCGAGAGTCTAGGCCCTCATGTTTCTAGCAATGCCTCCATACCAGTGAATCTTGTCTTTGCGGGAAAGAGTAATCAACAAATAAGCCCCACAGCCACATTTGTGGTTCTGGGCAACCCCGTCAAAGAACCTAGCTGGGTAGTTTGTCTCATGGGGGCAATTTCTGATAGATAAATATGGTGGTAGTTTGTATTCAATCTTCATATTTTCCCAGTCGAGAATGACTTTATTTCCAATCCAATCCGACATTCTTACCTGTTCTTCGAAAATCCTACGGTTTCTACACAACCACAGATTCCAGTGAAGTATGATAGGAATAATCTTATATTTCTTTCCCTTCTCTATCCACCATTTAAAACAGTTTTCAGGATTATCATATTCAGGCAAAACAAAATTAAATTTATTAAAAATGAGTTGTAGAGTCAACCTGGAGAAAGGGAAACCATAGAACATATGTCTATTGTCTTCATTAGCGCCTCCACATAGTCCACAAATTCCCAGTCCTTGTATCCCTTTGCGCTGTAGGTTTTTCTATGTTAAATTTTTATCTTGCCATACTAGCCAATAAAAGATGATTTGCTTCCTTTGTGCCCTTGAGCCCCACAGGTCCTTAATCCACCAAGGAGTCTCGGATCCGGAACATTAAATACAATACTATTAAATTTATATTATTTAAAAGAACCAACTCACAATTTATGCTACAGTTCCAGCTTCTGTTATCAATCCATATGGATAATGAATTCACGTGAAGTTGACCATGTCATATTTATTGATTCTTCCACGGTAATGTATTTGAATCTGGCATGGTGGCAAATTTAATCTGCGTGCCGCCCTCATGTTTAACCTTGATTATCCAAAGAATGCTTCCACTCTAAAGGCTGCAAATAGACTAATGTTGTTCGGCTAATAACCATGTTTATGCTTTTTTTTATCCGAAAAATTAAAAAATTATATTATTCATAGGTTTTAAAAGTAGGGTTAAATAATTGTTTTATTTTAAAATTTAAAAAAATAAAAATAAAATTTATTATATATGTGTGTGTGTGTGGTGAATAGATAATAATATTATGTGTGTGTGTGTGTGTGTGGTGAATAGATAATAATATTAAGTTTAACAATTGTCACTATAATATTAGAGTATATTCAAAAGCCCATAAGTCACATAGACCATAAATTTATGCATTAATAAGAGCTAAAACTCCATCAAAGTGAGAGATCTACAATACTACAATAGCCCAAACCCTATTAGAATAGGCCAAAAAATGCCCCTTGAATTTTTTATTTTTATTTTCAAACAAATAAAATAAATGTATATATTAAACATAAAACTTATTTGTAAAATTATTTTTTTAGACTTTATTAGCATCCTACCTACTTGACTTCCAACTAAAAACTATAGTAATAGCTTTGAAGAACAATCCCATATCATGCATATACAAGATTCTACTTACTTCATCTCCAAGAAAAAATAAAAAATAAAAGTTGTATTTGTCTAAATAAGACTATTTCTATTATATGGAAAATAAAAATAGAGTTCAAAACTTTCCCGCTGGAGTTGCTATGCTAGCCAATTCCATCAAGTCTATAGTTCAAAAGCACAAAAATGGGATTGCCCCAGTTGGGGAAACCAGTCCAAAGATTGCTGCCCCGAGTGGGGAAACCAGCAATTACGAAATTGTCCAAAAAAATATCATGCCGTGGAACAAAAAAAACATGAGAACAAAAAATTGAAACCTAGCTGAGGTAGGTAACCTCTAGAGATAGATTCTGAAGCGGCGAGACATGTTACTGGTCTTTTGGAGGAGGCTCTTCAACTATGAAGCAACCATAACTGTCAGAGGAGTCCTCTTCTTTCTTCGACGACTGCACCGTGGGCTCACGCATTGTAGCAGAACACACACCTGCATCCATAGCCTTATCATCTACCACTGAGCTGTCGCTCCCTTCGCTGTTGGAGGAATGCGTTGCTGATTTGGTAAGAAAGGCCTCTAATATCCTAGAATGCTAAGGGTAGGATGAGGATATGGTGGATTTTCTGAGACGTTTCCAAGAGCCAGAGCCGGCAGAGCTGGACGGGACATCTAGAAGACACACAGAAAGAGTTGCGAAGATGAGAGGATAGTCCAGAGAGACAGTGGAGTCAAAATTGAGCTAGTAAGCGGCTGGATTGTCCTCATAGAAGGGGAGATGGCTTTCATCATGGAGGGAAATGAGAGGGCAAGAGGACTGGCCTCTTTCGCGGCCTCTTCAACAATTCATTATGTGCCTCCGAGGCATGTCATTGCAAGGGAGCACCAGAGCAGTGAGGGGAGAAGCGAAAAGATGGCAGGGAGCCTCAAGCAGTAGAGGAGGTGGGGAATGGGTGCTGAGGAGCCTTGGCCTGAAACCGACAAAATGGATAGAGAGCCTCAAGCTGTAAGAGAAGAAAGCGTGAGTGAAGGAGCTAGGGGCCATGAAATACCAAGAGAGGAAGCAGGTCGAAAGAGTGTAATGGTTTGAGGCAGAAGGATTAATTTCAACAGCAAGTGAACAACTGTAATATTTAATAGTGATCGGATGGAGGCCATGTGCAGCCATGTGGCTGTGCCATGCACCTTGCAGAGGAGCCACCACATCTCATTCTCTAACGATCACCCGCATCCGGGGAAAAAGAAAAGTTATATTGATGGCCATAAATACATATATATTAAAAATAAAGAAATTAAATAGGAGCAACATTCCTTGCATAATAACCACTTTTTTTTTAATTTTATTGATGTCCTACTTCTTAACTTCCATATAAAAATTAAAATAATAACCTTGAAAAACAATCCCATATCAGACATAAACAAAAGACTACTTACTTGATCTCCAACTAAAAGTTAGAGTGATAACCATAAAGATCAATCTCATATCATACAAACACAAAACCCAACTAATTACCAACTAAATAATAAAATTTAATAAATTTAATTCATTTTTAATTCTATCTTCTTGAAATTAAAACACACTACTCAATTTAGTGGCATGCCTTAATTTCGTCAAACTCACAACTAGCACTTTCAAAGTCGTCATTAAAATGATGAAAATTGTCTATCTAGGTTGTTTACTTTAAATAATCAGTTCTGGCATCCCATCACCTCGCTTCATCTGCCAGTAGCAATTTATGAATTTGTTCACTGGTATTGATACGAAGACCATTCACTTCATTTGTTTTCATTCTTTAATATTCATAAAATAAAATATATGATAATTTGGTTGTTGATAATTAATTAATTATTATTTAAAAAAAAACAATTTTAGTCCACAAATTAAATTGGTATTTTTTTTAAAATAAATATCACTTAGAGTTATTCGGTCTTTGTGCGGCATGGGGATTGGGAGAAAAAGGCATCGACACCCCATCTGTTAATTTATAGGTCGAGAAAATAAAAGATGGAGGGAACCCTTAGGGGGCTAGGAGTAATTTTTGGGGCATGTGCGTCCATTAGGGACAGGGGATGGCTGATAGTGAGTAGGGTATGAGAGACAGGTCTGTGTAGGGAAGGGTTGGGGAGAAGTTATGGGAAGAGATACTCGGGGCACCTCTGTTATGTTAACTAGAATGCTTGGACCTTTTCTTTCTTACATTATTTGGAATTACACCTCCATTTGATTGGTTGGATAGGTAACTTGGTCTGGGACTGTGGGAAGGAAGTAGAAGGCCAACCTAGCTCCCCCCGAGCAAACCAAGAGGTTAAAGGTTAGCAATCGACATGATTCAAGAAGCAAAAACAACATACCATGAAAACACAACAAAGGAGATCCAAATTCTCATTGAGAAAGTGGGAAGTACATATAAATAAGCATGTAGAGACAGAGATGGATACTCTGGAGTGGAGAGGTTTAATTACGAACTCGGGCAAACCACAGGTAGACTAATGCAATTCAGATAGACTTTGTATCTTTACTGGTCTATGAAGAGCATCCTTGGAAAAGCCTTGGAGCATATTTCAATGAGCTGGTGACATTAGCCAAAGAATTCCAAGATTATAAGATCAATTTTGATAAGATTAAGTTCCAGTTGAGGAAACAGGATAGCCACCTAAAGCATATTGATCCCCACCTCTCGTGTATTTCCAAGCCATTCAAGCAGGCTAGCACCTCGGTTTAGAACTTGACACCTATGGAGTCATACTTGGTTCTAGAAGAGGCTCAGTAGTTGATGAATGTTAATTCTGTCTTTTTGCTTAATAGTTAAATGTGGCTAGCATTTAAATTTCAGATGTTTAATAGATATGATAGTCAATCTGTAAGCAACTGTGTATGTGTGAGTATCCAGGCTATGTTTTCTTGGTATGACAGTCTCAAGACATTATTTTTTTATGGCATATCAGGCCGTGAGGTGGCCAACAAACTTTGTTTCCTGTTCAGAATGGGTTGAGGCCACCAAACTCGTAAACTAGGTTGTTTGTTGTTTATAAAATGAACGAAAAAGGAGTACTACCATAATCATATATATATGTGTGTGTGTGTGTGTGTGTGTGTGTGTGTTGATAAGTTTGTTTATTTTAAAATTTATACTTATTAATTAATTATCAATAATTACTAAATAGATAATAAAAGTTTAATCTTCATGTTTAAAAATATTGTTACATATTTTTTAAATTTATATATGTTTAACTCATATAGTAATTATTTTTATCATTAATAATAATAATAATGATATAATTCTCATATAATAATAATAAAATAAATGATAATATTAAAAAGTAATAAATAAAATAATAAAGTGAAAATAAATGTTATAAAAAAATATAAAAGTGTAAATTAAACTCATGGAAAAGGTCAAGTTAATAAAAAAAATAAAGTAAACATGAGTAAATTTATGCAAAATATTGAGTTAAGAAAACTTAACATAAAAATAAAAATTGCATAACACATGGATTATGTGGATTAAGATTTTCTTTTCATTTATGAAATGAGTTGTTCTAATTAATGAATGAGAATAAATATGAGTTATTCCTTTCTGAGAATTCATAAGATAAGGAGGATTCATTCGCAAACATAGTTGATTGAGAGCTTGGTGTAACCAATTATAAAAAGACATATTGCAGCTAAGACTATGGTGGGGTGGAGAGTCATCCCTAACATGTAGCTTATTGGATCAAAATTTAATGGACATCAATTCAATCTTTATTAAGTTATAATTTAATGTGGTTTTCAAATCAATAATATGTTCTCCTAACCTACTACAATGATGGATTATGTAATTATTAATGAAATCTTCTATATGTTTATCAACTAATGGTTTAAATTTGTGTATATTAATTGTGCATAATTATATTTGAAAGTTGGGCTAGTATATATAGTATCAAATTTCGGTTGCAAATTTTGAGTTAAATTATGAGAACTTTCACAACCACCTATATTATAACTAAAGATAAAAATAAAAAATTAATAACAACGCATGGATTATGTGCATGAATATTTTCTTTCTATTTATCAAATGTGTTGTTCTAATTAATGAATGAAAACAAATATGTGAGGTATATTTTTCTTACAAGAATTTGTAAGATAAGGAGGATTCATTGGCAGAGATAGTTGATTGCATTAGGGGAATTTTGAAGTCTCAAATGGGTCTCCTAAGGAAATTATAAAATAATAGTGGAAATAATAAAATAATGTTAGATTACATCATTAAAATTTAGAAGGAAAAAGAGAAAACCTACTTTTTCAACTCGTATTTTCAACTTATCTCCCTATGGGTTTACTCAAATTTCGAGCGAGAACACTCATTGAATGTAAAATTTGATTCCTCATCCAAAGAGTACCCATGTTGCATAATTTTGACGAACCATGCTATCACATGTTTTCATGTATTTATCATTTTTCGTGTAGCAAGGTCCATCGAAAGTATGCAACATGGGTACTCCTTAGATGAAGAATTAAATTTTGCATCTAACAAGTACTTCTACTTGAAATTTGAGTAAAAGATTAGGGAGATAAGTTGAAAAAGTAGTTTTATTATTTTATTATTTTTTAATTATCTACTTTTTTACCATAAAATGGCGAATCATCCCCCATGATTGACATCATCATCTTTATCCTTTTGGTCCTTATAAAGTTTATTTTGGTTGTACAATTTTCTGAGGAGGCTCATTTTAGACCTCAAAAGTTCTGTAATGTGAGCTTGATGTAGCTAGTTATAAAAATTTGTATTACGACTAAGCCTATGTTTGGGTGGAGAGTCATACCTAGCATGTAGGTTGTTGCATCAGAAATTTATGGACATCAATTCAACCTTTATTAAGTTGTAAGTTAATAAATTTTTCAACTCACATTCTCATCACTCACTCATTAGAGAAATTTTGAAGTCTAAAATGGGCCTAAAAACAAAAATGTACAACCAAAATTAGCTTTATAAGAGGCAGTAGGATTCAATATAATGATGTAAATCATAGGGGATGATTCACCATTTTTGGAGTTAAGAATTAAAAAAAAAAAAAAATTCAACTCATATTTTCAACTTATCTCTCTACAATTTTACTCAAATTTCGAGTGGGATCACTCGTTGATCTGGATTGGATAATTATATCATCTATCATCCATCTAAATTCATTTTGAGTGGAAAAAGTGGAGGAATTAGCTCACGGAATAGTTTTTACTAGTGGGATCCAGTTTGGCAAAACAAGGTTTCAAACCTTCTAGGAGCGTTTTGAGGCATCAAACGACGTTTTTTGGGGGTAAATTATTTTGATTTAAAAATCAATGTTTCATGTTATTATACACACAAAGATATTTCCAACGATGCAACAAGCACATCAATCGATTCTGTGTGCAAAATTTATGCCACTCAGAAGTTGACATTCATGTTTTCACACCTATAGTTCAGGAGGATTCCGCGTCAACACCCATTATTCATGGAAAATAGGATAGTCACATGATTATGATGTAAAATCCTTTAGAAGAGTCTATATTTTATCTCTAGTGAAAATTTATAGTCAAAATTAAGCATCGGTAGGCTATTGGGTTTTGTTATAACCGAGCCACTAGGAGGAAGAGGTATTCCATTATTTCAAGAGAATTTTGTTCCATAGTTGAGAAAAGTTAGCCAGGAGAGATAGGAGGAAGAGCACATAGAGAGGATTTGTGCACTATAGCAGCCCACGGGCCATAAGCATTACTTCTTTGAACATGTAGCCGTATTTCCAGACAGAGAAAGAGAGTGAAGCAACCTCATCTTCCAACTGGGATTTCTCCTGAAAGGGGTTCCCAGAGAGCATATTCTATGTCTTGTGTGTGTGAGAGATATTTTTCTCATTCTCTAATTTTCTTCATAATTTCCATTCACATGCATGCACTAATTTCAGTTAAATATGCAAATCTATAATTTTAATAAAATTGTAATAGTGTAAAATTTTAGTATTTTAATATATTATTATCATATTTATTGTGACGAACTTCCCAGTGGAACATCCACGGTAGTTTACGGATAATTTTTTATCAGAGAAATTTTGTTCGGGTATTTTGTCGAGATTGCAAGGATCTAGATCGGTGAGGCTGAAAATCGTAAAACCCTAATCATGGGTGAGGAATCTATAAACGAACCTTGTGACCTACAGAGGTGAGGTTTACGTGGCTGGAATAACAAGTCACAAATATCAAAATCAATGTAAACCTTCTCATGACAGCCTTGAATAGAAAACTGGGGATATTTGGAGAAGATGTAGGTTTCAATGCAAAGGAAAAATCAAAATGGGGATCAAAATATGGGGGAGAAAAAGAGAACCTATCAAAGAAAGAACCCAAAAAAAGGTCAACCCAATTCGATTTTCATAACCCAATCACAGTCCTTGTTTAAAATGGAAAAAAAAATTGATAAAAAGTCATACCACGATGAAATGTACACTTTGAATTTGAACCATTGGTTGTAGCAACTTGAAGTCTATTTCAATGTCTATCAGATTAAAAAGAACATAAAATATCATTTGCATGATTGAACTTGGAGGACCATGCACTAAGTTGGTGCGAGAGCCACATGAAAAACCCGAGGTTGGAGGGAGAACCTCTAGTGAATAAGTGGGAATATTTCAAAACCCTCAATAAGTCACGATTTTATCCCATTGGGTATGTGGAGGACCAATGGATCCAGTGGCATTATTTCAGGCAAAATTCAACCCAAAGCGTGTACGAGTACAAGAAAAAACTAAGGAAGATGGCTATTATGTTGGGTATCTCTCCAAAGAATCCAAATGCACTTATCAAGTATTTTGGGGGTCTACATCGCCATCTCCGTCAGAAAGTGATGTTATTTAAAGCCAAATTAGTGGACAAGGCTTGTGTATAGGTACAATACTTGGAGAAAATAGGCCTGGAGCGCAATCAAGTGGATCGAAGAAAAAGGAGAAAGAATATGGTTCTAAGGAGGTTAAGAAGAAGAAGAAGCAAAAAGCGAGAAAAGATAAAATTTATGGTAGCCACAATGCACTAGTGTAAAGATGCAAACAACCACTGCAACCACTATGACATCGATGCCCATAGAAAGGAGAAGCATTTGAAGTTGAATCCAGAGCTAAACTCGAAGAACAAGAAGAAAGATAATAAGAATAAGAATCTCATGGTCACTAATTCGAGCAACCAAGTTGAAAGAAACTCATACGTGGATGAGAAGGTCATATCTACATATGTGGAGAAGGAGGTGAATCTGAGTAGCATTCAACAGCAAGAAGAGAAAGAACTAGACAAACTCTTCCATATAAAGATACAGGTCAAGAAGACAAAGTTTGATGCTATGTTTGACTCCAGATCACACATAAATCTCATTACAATAGAGTTGGTCAAGAAGCTGGTGCTGGAAGTTAGTGATCATCCAAACCCATATATGTTGGGATGGGTAATTAAGGATGCAGAGAAGAAAGTAACAACATAGTGTAAAATTAGGTTTGCTATCAGTGTTTATTTTAATGACGAAGTAGATCTAGATGTGGTTCCCCTTGATGTATGTGGAATCATGTTTGGTAATCCATACATGTACATACGTGATGTAGTATTCATGAGGAGAGCCAACCAATATTGGCTTATCAAGGATGATTAATCATTCATCATCAACACGCAAAAAGGAAATTCGAAAATATCATTGGTAAGTGTGAACTAAGCTAATAAATTGATGAGTTCCAACAAGAAGTATGTTTTATTTATTTTAAAAGAAATTCAATCTACAGAGGAGTCAATAATATGCAAGGCATCCCTAGAGGGGTGGACTAAGAAATAGAAAAAACAATTGGAGGAGTTGTTATAGGCATACAAGGATGTGTTCCAAGAGCCTCAAGGGTTACCACCTAAGAAGGAAGTGGAGCATGAGATACAGTTATTTCCAGACTCCCATTGCCAAACATTGGGTTGTGTAAAGACAAGTGAGGTGAAGAAATAGCTGCAGCAAGCTGTAGGGTTTCATTAGGCAGTTACATCACCATAATATGAGTCACCTAATAAGACTGTGAAGAAAGATGGGAATTGGCATATGTGTATAGATTACAAGGCATTGAAAAAAATCACTCTCAAGAACAAATAAGCCTTGGCTAGGATAGATGATTTTTTGGATCATTTTCAGCAAGAAAAATGCTTCACCAAGCTAGACTTGAAGTATGGATATCACCAGGTTCTAGTTAAAGAAGAAGATACCTAGAAGACCTCATTCAAAACTAGGCAAGGTTTGTATGAGTGGTTATTCATGCCATTTTTCCTATGTATTTCACCATATACATTTATGAGATTAATGAATGATATATTGTTCCCTTTTATATATTCATTTTTTATTTTCTATTTGGATGATATACTGGTATATAGTGATACCTGGGAGAAACATATTTTAGATTTGACGTAGGTGATGGAATCACTGAAGAAGCATCAACTGCTAGAAAATATCAAGAAGTGTGAGTTTGCGTAGCAATATTTGGTGTATTTGGGGTATGTGATCGGTGGAGGAGATTTTGAAGATTTCTACTTCCAAGATGGAGGCCATCATGAAATGGTTGATGCTTACTAATGTTTCTGAGGTCAGGTGTTTATTTGGGGTATCACAATACCTGAGGAAATCCATAGCCTCGTTTTCAGTAGTAGCAACATCACTCCACTACATAATAGAAAGTGGCAAGAGATTATAGGGTGGAAAAGTTCAGTAGAGGGGTTTCCAGGAGTTAAATAAGGTCGGTCAAAAATCAGTTATGGAATTACCAAAATTTTAGTGGCCTTTTTTAAGTGGAGACAAATTTGAGTGGGTATATTATGGGAATTTTCTTGATGCAGGGAGGAAGGACTGTATGTTACCATTATGAAGTTTTTCACGAGCTAGTGCTTAACTTCCCTACCTATGACAAGGAGATTTATGACATGGTGCAAGTTGTGAAGAAGTTGAAACACTATATGATGGGAAAGGAGATAGTAATCCACATAGATCAACATCATTTACAATAATTTCAAGCCCAAATCAAGCTACAATAGACCAGGCATTACAAGTGGATAAGGTTTTTATAAAAATTTCATTTAGTGATCAAATTTAAGAAGGGAATCATAAACAAGTTGTTCGACATGATTTCAAGGCCACCCAGATTGAAGGTTACAGCTTTGGGGATTCTTATGCACATGGATAAATTCACCCATGATGCATACAAAGAAGAATATTGAAAGGATGAGGACCATAGGGAGGTGTATCAACAATTGTAGAGTTAGAGTCATGTGCACGATGGTGATAGCACCGTTGACTACCATCTCCACGAAGAGTTACTCTATAGGATGGATAAAATATGTGTTCCTAAAGGTGAGAGTTTGAAACTAATTATAGAGGCTCACACCTCCAAGCTTGCAAGGCACCTTGGTGTAGGGAAGACTGTGGCTAACTTGTAGAGTTATGTGTATTGGCCTAAGATGTAAGAGAAAGTAGCTAGGTTCATAAGAGGATGTATGCTTTTTCGTATTAGCAAGCCTAGCAACATCAAACAGGTTCTATATCAACCCTTGTACCTATTCGTCACTGGGAAAGAATTTTCATGGGATTTGTGTGAGGTTTACCAACAACCAGGAAGGGACATGTACACTTGTTCATGGTGTTTGATAGGTTCAGAAAGATGTCTATTTTGATGCCCCGTAAAAATACCATCAATGGCAAAGAAACAAAAAAAGTGTTCTTTGGACAAGTCTTGGTGAACTTTGGGATACAAAGGGGCATCATTTTAGACATATATGCAATATTTCTTAGTGCATTCTGGACTACAATGTGGGAGAATATGGATGCGAATTTGAAGATATATACAACATTCCATCCACAAACAGATGGGCATGGATAATTAGTCAACAGGGCTTCGGTGCAAATTTTAATGGGATACAACTAGAAGCATCTGAATATTTGGGATGAAAATATGGTATATATAAAACATTATTATAATATAGAAGCCCACACTTATATTGAAAAGTCCCCATTTGAATTTTTTTTTGGATATTTTCCACCTTCAACTTTGGATATTGCATATGGGCAACAACGAGGAGTGAGGGAATATCTTACAAGATATGCTTTGAGGGATGAAAAATTTATAGAGAATATCAGGTAGATCCATCTACAGGTTCAAGAAACAGTTCAAAAGTCATAGGAGAGGTATAAGGTCATGTGTGATCAACACAAAACAGAGAATTCATTCAAGGTGGGAGACAAAGTATGGTTATAGTTGAATAAGGAGAGGTTGCATGGGTCTGGTAAGAAAATAAAGACTCTGAGGTATGTTCTCTTTGAGATACTGCAAAAGGTGGGTGATAATTCCTATCAAATAATATCACCACCATATATGTGTGTTTACTCAGTTGTGAATGTAGAGAAATTGAAACTCTATGAGCCTTCCATCCTAGATTAGGAAGAGGAATAGGTCCTATATTCTATGGAGGATTTGGAACCATATGATCAGGCAAGGCTGATAGAAGATATAGTCTTATAGAAGAGGTTCAGAACTACAAGACATTGGTATCATGACCATTGGCATATTGGGTTTAAGGGACAACTTCAAGGAAAAGCTAAATCATACACCAGAGAGAAGGTGGTGGAAACCTTTCCTCACCTCATTTAGTAGAAGATTTCGGGGACCAAAAGCCTCCTAAAATGGGGAGGTGTGATCCAGATTAGATCATTATATTGTTTTTCATCCATATCAATGAATTTTGAGTGGAAAAAGTGGAGGAATCAACTCATGAAACCGTTTTTACCAGTGGGACCCAATTTGGCAAAATGGGGTATAAAAATTTCTGGGAGCATTTTTAGGCATCAAACAACTTTTTTTGGGGGGTAAAACTTTTTCGCTTTAGTGCCACATCATTTTAAGCTATTCTACACATGAAGATATTTCCAATGACCCAATAAGTGCATCAATCAGAGTCTTTATGAAAAATTTATGCCACTCAAAATTTGGCCTTCCTGTTTTCACAACTATAGTTCAAAAGGATGTTGTGTCAACCCCCATTATTCATTGAATATGAGCTAGACATGTGATTATGATGTAAAAGACTCTAGAAGAGTCTATATTGTAACTCTAGTTAAGAGTGAATGTAGTCAAAATTAATCACTAGTAGGCTATCAAGATGTGTTATAACTGTGCCACTAGGAGGAAGAGGCATTCCATTCTTTCGAGAACATTTTCTTCCATAACTCAGTAAATATAGTCAAGAGAGATAGAATGTAGAGCACATAGAGAGGGTTTGTGAACTATAGCAACCCACCAGCCACAAACATTAATTCTTTGTACCTGCAACCATACTTCTAGCCAGAGAAAGAGAGCAAAGCGACCTCACCTTTTGTTAGGGTTCATAATTTTTAAATTGAATTTGATTAGTATTGTAATATGTACATACTTTGCTTTCTGCAAGTTGTTGTCCCATATTAGAAAATAAAAAATGAAAAGAGGGTAAAAGTCCTAAAAGAAAAATCAAAATACTTAAAAGAAAAAATATCAAAAACGAATAGAAAAAATGGACCCCAAACACAAAAAGGGATAAGAATAAGACATGAAAGTGATGCAAGTCAAAATGCCACTACTAGTTACTTTGACTAAAAAATAAATGATTATGTGTAGCTTGTTGAAAATGCCATAATCCATGATGAGTTAAATAGTTTAATCTTAACTTTTTCATTCTTTAAATTTCATGCTGATAGATAGAGAATAAAGATCTTGTCAAATATTTTAAACTTGACAAAGCAGTATTTAGCTAGAGAATAAATGAGGAGCTCAACAGTTTAAACTGAGCCCTTGGATGAAATAAGGGAGAATTAGATAGTTTCCTGTTTTAAAAGAAAAATGGATAAGGGTCTGCAAGCTCAAATGCACCCATGCAAATAAAGGAAAAAATGGTAGAATAAATGATGGGTAAGTAGAAAGTAGTTTCACAAGGCATAGATAAACATCATCTGGCATATTACTAATTTCCCTTCCCACAATGTGTTCCAGTACTAAAAACCTTCAGTTATAAAGACTCAGAGCATTTCTCTGACTTCTGGTGGGACCGGGCCCATGTATTAAATGACTGATTGGTGCTAAGTATTGGATCCTAACTCATTAAAACCTTTCGCCTTCATAAAAAAACCCTTTTTCCTCAAACATCACTCCCTTTTCCTAAGTTTAAACACCTTTTTAACTTAGGAAAAGTAAAAACCCTTTTAAATAATTTCCATTTCATTCAAAAAACCCACAAAAATGCTTTATCCTAAGTATAAGCGTCAAATGATTATGTTGGGCACCACAATGAAGAAACCCTGCCTAAAAACATGTTTTTTCACTTTAATTAGTGTATTTGTTATTCTCGCATCCATTTCATATTAACACTTAACTTATATATTAACTCCTTTATTAAAACCTTTCATCCAATATTATATTAATTCATGCTTATTAAATAAATCCCAACCCATAATTTATGTTTATACTATGGTTTAATTTCCCCATGTGATATATTCCTGTTGCCCCATATGTTAAAATCATCCCTTTTATATTAAACCCACCCCAATGGTGACTTTGCACCTATAACACAATGTATTAGTTGAATAAGCATTATATCCGCCCATCCCTGTTAACATTAAACTTTATGTTAAAAATACGTTTTAAGGTATAAATCTAAACCCGCCACATAAAAATACCCTCGGCCCCCACGCTCATTACTCCGCATCTCCATCGATTAATCTCAATCATTTGTGTTCCTCTGCTAGATCCAAAGGCCCAGAATTCATATCGTAAATTTAATGGTGTGGTTTTTAAACAAATTGAGATTTGCGATATGAGCGGTTTTGTCCCGCTCTCTCTCCTCCATGCGTCAATTTTTTACTGGATCGCATCCGTTCAAGAAATACCATATACCACCTTTTATCCATGTGATATAACCTCCCTCACCTAAACCACTCCAATTCAAATTGATTATTATTAAATGCGAATACTGTTAAAAACTGAAATCTTTTTAAAACAACAGAATGTACGCATTTCACCCTTCTGTTGCTATTTTCACTCTTAAACCACTTCTAGTAGAGAAAAAGACGTTTCCGACTATGTTTGAAGGTAAAGGCCAACAAAATTTCGTCAAATTTGCTTTTGCGACTGCTCAAAACCTCCAGATTGCATCTAAAAGACCTGAACAAGCTTTTGAAAGCTTCTAAACTCCTTGCAAACCTCTTTTTGCGTCCAAATTCCTAAATTCACAGGTTATTTTTCCAAGAAAAGACCTATCTATCCATGAAAAGAAGCATACTCATTAATTTAAGCCTTTTAAAACCCGTTTGCCTGAGGAAAATCCTTATTACCTTCAAAATTCATATTTGCTACAAACCCTGAGAATTTCACAGTTTCTGAAAGCTGTAAGTTGTTTTTTAAGAAAATTGAAGAGATTTAGCCATTTACAGACCTTTCTAAACCCTATGAAATATTCAAAGCCTTTTTATAGTGCTAAGAAACTGTTTGTGCATGAATTTGTCTGTTTTAGGGTTGCTTCATCAAATAAATCTACATTAAACCCTTGCTAGCTAGTCTTGAAGTCTATAAAAGTTTAAAAAATTGTTTTTTGAGAAGAAATGACAGTTTGAGGCTGAAAAATCCAATATTATACTTGTTGTTGTCCAAGAAAAACCCCTGTTATACCAAAAATACCTTTTGTAAATAGTTTAATCTTATAGAAGTGTATAAAAACCTAAAAAACAGAGTTTTTAAGATTAAGAGGGTTAAATTGCTAAAAACAAACCTAGTAATGGCATCTAAAAGCACAATTGTCATCAATCCACTACAACCTCATGTTGTAGATGTTGAACATACCCCTTTGGCTATATAGACTATAAAATCACTAAACCAGTAATTGAATATAACCTTCTTGACCTCCATCACTGAAGCCAAGAGAAATCTTTGGACCAAGTAGATGAAGTGCTTATTTGGGAGTCTAATTTGCCAAAATATGTTGTTCCTCATACCCATTAGTGCCCTGAGGTCATCAGATTGTGTCAAAGTCACTATTCCCCAAATCAAAGAGTAATTGTTAATGCTAAGAAATAATTTTTGTTCACAATAACAGCTGAATCCATAAACCAAATGCTTTAGTTGCAACTAGATCCTAATGCAATCCCTTTGTCTATTGAGGTTCTGAAAAAGTCCTATTTAGAGTTAGATTTCCCCAAAAGATTTAAAATCTTTCAAACATTTATGCCCTCCTATGTGGAAATTCCTAAGCTAAATCCTCCATATTCCTCTTCAAAATTCCTAGAAGGAACAAGACACATTATCTCAATGCTATCTTTTATCCTTGGTTACTTGACTGATGAACATACAAATGCATCTATACTTGGTTTTTTGTCCAATTTTGTGCCTGGTCATCCTCCTGTAGTCATCTATAATTTTGCTGAGTATATAGCTAACATTATCCATGAACAACTTGTTAAACTACCTACTGTAGCTATTTTTAGATATACCTCATTTTTCTTCCATATGTTCATCTATTTCTAGTCACATAAGTTTCCAACAAATCTTCAAAATATGGATGTAGAGGGAAATGAACAGTCTATCATTTTCTAGACTTCCTTGATCAGAAAGGAGTCAACGAAGTTCACATATGAAGACTTCACATATTGTTTCATTCACACATTGGTTAATTTTCTCAAAAACAGAGTCCAGCCTAGGATAAGTGATGAGATTAAGAAGTTTTTACAACTGTCAAAACTGAGTTGGATAGGTGATTGGTATTTATACCAAAACCACACTGAAGTAAGAGTTTATGGGTCAAACCTCTTGCCCTATAAATTTCCAAATTATTTACCAATGAGATTGTTTGCCCTACAATATATAAGACAGATTTTGAACTCAGATTCTGTAAAATTTTTGGCTACTAAAAATAAAACTCAGTTCAAATTGAAAACCAAAGTAGGTCCCTTCATATGCAATAGCAGAGAAACAGGTGCAGAGGCATCAAAACAGTTGTTAGAGTATAATTTCGGTGAAATTTTCCTATGGATCTATGATCCTTATGGAATAATCTAGAAGATGAGAGTGAAATGTAAATTAACCCCATATGTTCATGACAAAAAGCTTGACATTGAAAATTTTGCAAACCAAGAAGAATGGTTGGAAAATACATTGATAGAATTTATCAAGAAAGGTGATACTAGTCACACTTTGCAAACTACAAATGAGGAAGACAGAGGTATAAAAAGGAAAAGGGAAGAAGGCTCATATACTGTTGAAACTACCACATAGACTAGATTCAAGCTGAGATACAACAAGAAAACAAAGACAAATCTAGCAGATAAAGAAAATGAAACAATTAAAGTTATAGATATAGAAGTTCTAGATAAAGACACTATGACACCCACAGAGATTGAAAATGAGCGACAACATGCTACTTCTAACACATATGATTCAGAAATAGGAAAGTGGGGAAGTATCTTCATCAAATCAAGCATAAGATAAAGACATAGATATCAAAGAAAAGTATAGACAAATCAAAGAAAAAAATGAGGAGATTAAGAATGAAATCTATTCTCAATACTTGAGGCAGAATCCAGGAATTCAAAATAGGCTGCTTTCAGCCTTTGATTATACAAATAAGAAATTGTTGATGTCAGTACTTCAACCTACATTACCAACACTTAAAACAACAGCATATTATAAAAAGGTCGATTTTGACGTGCCAGTCCAAGACATTAATCCATTGGACCAGATTGAATTCCACAAGAAAAGCTCAGAAATGATATATTCTACCATGACCACAAAATCAATGAGTGTCCAAAAGCTCCAGAATACTTTGAAAAATATGAAATATCAACTCAAGGTTGAAAAGGGTTCTTCATATGCTAAAGACACCAGAATCAAGTCTTTAGAAGAGTTGGTGATTGAAGTGGGTTATATCCCTTCTAATGTGAAAGCTGCAGAAGAATTAGTAAAGAAGAAAAATGTTGATATTGCAACACTTAGAAAGCAATTGAAATTACCTCCTACAAAGCATCCACAGGCTAAGGAAATTGTAGAGGAAGCAAACCAAAGGATGAGATGATGAATCTCATATTACAGATGATAGCACAGATAAAGGAGATGGAGATTGATATGGACAAGCTACTTTAAGAAAAAAAATATGCAAATACACAAAATGTCCCTCCCATTTTTATTCTTATGGTGACAACAACAATGCCTTCAACTCTAGCAGAAGAGTTAGCTCCTAAGGTCCCATTGGCCACAGCAGTGCCAGTTACTTCTTCCACTGCTTTGGCCACTGAATCTTCCATTACAGTAGTCCAGAAAATAGATGAGGTTAGTAAACTGATAAAAGCCATGGAGGACATGCCAATACAAAAAAATGAGATAAATAGATTGAAAGAGCAAATCAAGAACCTTGAAGATGCCAAGAAGCTAGCAGAGATAAATGCTAAAACATAAGAAAAAAAGGCTAAAAGGTTAAGTGAACAACTCAAAAAGGTAGAAACATAGTTGACCTTAAAAGAGCCCATGGCATACAAAAAAAATCAACTATGGTCCAAAATCATTGAATCAGTCAATGATACTTGGCCATCCATTCAAGTGGGATAAGAGCCTACCTGAATTCCAATGCTAGATCTGAAGAAGAAGATGTCCCCGTCCTTCAGCCCTGGCAGATCACAATCCTTCCACGATCTTCGTGGATGAACACCTGCACACAGAAGAAACGAACAAATACATGCATAGGAACCAGCATACGTAACTAAACATCGGTCAGAAAAGATATTACTTGCATTAACATGATGGAAAAAGGAGTGGAACCATAATCATAGTCATCTATTAAAATGATAAACGAATAGAAGTTACAACCAAGTTCTGACGTCGCAGCTTCCTTCGAACGGGTCTCCGGTCGTCCACGTCTCGCAAAGCTCGCCAAGGGAAAGGGAAACCTCTCCCGAGTCTCGTAACAATGGTCTCCTCGCTTGAATGGGCCTTAAGGGAAAGAAGGGATTCTTTACAGCACAAAGGCACTTGGGAATAGGGAGATGCAAAGCTTCAGCACTTCAAGACTAGCTTGCCATGGATCTGAGCAAGCTTTTATAGATGGGGAAGGAGGGAGTTGGGATCCCTATTATTATGGGATTGGGCCTATCAACAAGGAAGGTTCCATAGAAGGTGGCAAAACTACTTCCCTTCCATAGAACTCCCGTAGCCAAACCTCCCAACTCAAGATAGGCAGTGGTTGTGAGTTTGTTTGAACTCAACTTCCGCCATCCATATATAAAAAAAAGTCCCTAAAATGGGTGGCGCGATTGCTGCTCTATGACAGAGCGCCAAGTGGCGCGACCTCTTTACAGGATTTCCCTGATTGGCGCGAGCAGTGAACTGTCTACCCGCGCCAATGCAAAAAGAGCTGTTTTTCATGGATTTTGCAAGGAGATGTCTCAAGGGGAAATGAAGCTCATACTCGGAGGGATGCAATGATGATGTTTTCAGTGCATGACAGTGTTCACAGGTCACATTATGGGTCCTCCATTGTGCGGGACGGGGAATGGTAAGGACGGTGACAAATTACTGTGTAACAGATGCCCCCTAAAGCATGAGGCCCAAGAGAGAGAGGGGTGAAATGCTTTACGAGAACATGTCCAACTGAAGGCCCGCCGTCGGAAAACCTGCACAGACAGATACAACTGATATCTCAAGTACATGATGTATATATATGGTATGGACGCAGCCATCCGAACAGATTATGCTATAATCCGGATCCAGTGTATGGGCGCAGCCATCCAACTAAGATCAAACAAATAGACTCGGGTATGGTCGCAGCCATCCAATCATTGAGTCATGTACATAATGACAATAATCCACAATCGCAGCCTGGATTACAACAGACACAATCCAGGGTCTTGCGCTCCATCTCGACCCAAATAAGTACAAGTTCTAGCATGCGAATGTGTGAGCTGATGTCGAACATGCAAGAACATCGTCTGATTACCAGCCAATGATGAAAGCTGTTAACAGACGCGAGAGAAACCACCAATAATGACGATGGTCCTCAAGGTACCACAGGTACAATCTACGGCATGTGAATAAATGAGCTGACGTCGAAAACCCGCAGAATCATCCGATCGGAGGCCAATGATGAAAACCTCACGTCGAATGCGACGAACTTGCCATTAAGGCATGCAGGCTCCAAGGTACCATCAGGAGTCTCTAGACCAACTTCCTGGATAATGAGTTGAAGTCGACAGGAAGTGACCTTGATCGAAGGTGGGCCATAATGATTCCCACATCATCGACACGAGACAGAGAAACATAATGTTTTGTTGCGAATCAAGATCATATGAGAAACAGAGGAAGGTTGATATTTGCAGAGGCCAACTTCTCTTGAACATACGAACGGCACGACAATGGACTTGGCAGTATTTGACATCAACGGATCAAAGGTCATGGCGACGAGGCAGTGAACAGATGAGAGGTCAAAATAGATTACCCAAACCCATGGAAGCAAAGTGAAGCAGCGAGATGAGATGTCCCCAACCCGACACGAATGCAGATAAGTGCCATGTTCAAGAGCGACATACTGCCGACGACAACGACGATGGTTCCATTTTCCCCCACCATTTCTGGCGAGTACCCCAATTATTTTTGATAACAAGCTTGAAGGGGATAGCATATGCTTGTGATATAAGTCCGCCCTTCGGGCGGATCCATCCTAGTGCATTTAACGAGTCCTAGGAAGGAGAAACTCGGAGAACGTCATTTCGACGGAATCCAATGTCATCAGGGTTTAACGAGTCTGACAAAGGAAGAACTCGGCGTCTTTTCATGTTTAGAGAGTTTGAAAAGACAGCAGAAAAGAAAACTCCACGGGTCCCTTTTCGTAAATAGTTTCCCAGATCCGAAAAGGTAGAAAACAATATCCGGGAAAACCTCCTAGTCGTGATAGGCTAGGGTATTCCTTTTCGTAATCGATCCATCCCAGCCCGAAAAAGGGTTAAACTTATACTGGGTGAATGTCGATTCGTGTCCATTTTAACGAGATCGAAACGACAAGGGCCTCGGCGATCTTTTCATATTTAGAGAGTCAGAAAAGAGCTGAAAGATGACTCCCGAGTGACTTTTTCGTGTATTTACCGAGTCCGAAAAAGTATAAAATACAACTCGTTTCCACCTTTTAAGTCGCAAAAACCTGCCGCTGCACATACCCAACAAGCGTAAAATCCATTTTCGACATAATACATGCAAATATTTGACAAAGAATAACTTTTAAAGCTCATTTAACGTCGAAAAGTTATAAATATGTCTAATGGTAAAAAATAAAATTACTTTTTACTATTTACCTTGTGGAGAGCAACAGTGGTCCATTTGGAGCAGAATCTTCCGACGGCGATTGCGACCAATCCAGGCAACCATTCAGCGTCCCGTCTGTGACAGGTAAGTGGCGCTCCTTTTCTCTTTCTTTCCATACATTTTTTAATGAATTTCCCTTAGAAATCAGCTCTGTAAGGGCACTTTTGAATTTTTAGGGCCGGGCCAAGTGGCGCGGGTATCGGGCACGGACCCGCGCCACTGAGCTCTTTTTACCAAAGGGCCCGCGCCACATGGCGCGACTGTCAGCAAAACAGTCGCGCCAGCGGCGGAACCCAAATTTTCGCCTAAAATCCCACTACTTATGCCAAATTTCTTGAATTTTGAAGCTCACAAAAGATCTAATAAGGGGTTTTGGACCATGTGAATGCAGATAAACAGTCAGAATGGCAATCGAATGGAAGGAACGAGAACACGGAGATGAGGACGAAGAGGCCATGCAAAGCCAAGCATGTATGAATGCTCTGAGAGACTGTGGCTTAAAAAAGTTCTTCCTCATGCCATGCTTAAGAGCTCAGCCTGAGCTCCTCCAATATCTGATCAACCTCTGGCATGAAAATGACCAAGTATTCAGAATACGAGACTAGGTGTTGGAATTGGAGGTCACTGACATTTATTTCGTTACTGGATTATCCCGCAGGGGTCCAATCCCTGTACTGACTGGGAGCAGACCATCAGGGGAAAAGATGGAAGAAGTAATGGCGCGGGTGTGCCGCGGGGCACAAACAGGAACAAGGAGTAAGAAGGTATACATCTCAACCATCCCTGACCTAGCACTGAGAGTTGTACTCCACACCATTACGCGGGCTGCTGGATCGCAGGCACCGCACGAGGCTACAAAGACTCAACTCTTACTGGCCTCAGAATGCATGGGTCCCCGACTGTATGATTGGGCAACAACTGTCACGATCAACATGAAAAGGCAGCTCACAAAGTGAAAACAGAACAAACTGAAGCAGTTTGGGTATGGTTCCATCTTGGTATCGTTCATTCTAGAACGCATACCAACCTTCCAGGGCCAAGAGGCCCATGTGGCGAGTCCGGTACCACGAGAGCCGAGGATGGCTCGCTGGGCAGCACTGATGCCCAGATCTGGAGGCGGGCAACAGATCTCCTGGAAGCCCGAGTTCTTCAGGTGGTTACGGTGCCAACTGATCGTTGTGGAAGATTGGCCCTATGCGAGAACTGACTTTACAGGGGACCCAGATCTCCCGCTACCAGAAGGAGACCACTGGGATGAAGAGCTGGGTAAGACCTCATATTTTTGATTTTATGTTTATATGTTTTTTTTTTTTTTTTTTGTGTTAACACACACTTGTCTAAACACAATTATATATGCATGCAGATGTAGGACCTGAGAGACCAGCCGGGATGTCTCCTATCTCCCGGAGGACACAACTCGCCCCTGAGATCCAGGGGGAAGGCACCGGAGGAGAGGCACTGGTTCAGAACCTCGAGGGGATCGTCCATGGGATCCCAGACTATGCCCGACTGTCGGACGTACCGATGGAGTACCAGCGCCATACGGTGGGAGTTCCAAACCGGCTCCACCGAATCCTGAGGCGGCTAGTGCGTGCAGTGACGTGCTATCATGAGCACCATGCTGATTAGTCTCTAGGATTTAGCCACACCTATTTTTTGAGAGACACGGTGTCTCCGGATGTATTAAGACAATTATGTATATTTTTTGAGTTTTATGTGACACACTTCTATGTAAACATTTCGATATCTATATATATGCATATCTATTTCTGGATGAGTCTTCTTTACATGTGATGATGATTTATAAATTGAGCAAATGTCTATCTAACACCAAATTTGCTACTGCATCTGTCAATGTATTCAAATGTCTGGGTATATGATGATATGTAATATATTCAAAATTCCTTTCCAGTAATCGAATACGCAAATACACTCGTAAAATGGACGGGTTTCTTACCGAATAGTGCCCGTTCAGCTGCAACACTACAAGCTGTGAATCTAGGTACACAAGCAATTCACGGATACCCAGGTTTACTGCCTCGGTTAATAATTCCAACACGGCGCTATATTCCGCGATATTGTTCGTGGTACGTCCTAAACACACACCTTGCAGGTCGATCAACTCACCAACAGGATCATAGATTACCCAGGCTGCAGAAGACAGATTCCTGGTACTGCGGGAGGCACCGTCCGTGAAACCAACAAATGGATGAAAAGACATCTGCACAACCAGGAAGACCCGATCAGCAGAAAGATGTTTACAAAGCACACCACACCATGCACACAAATGACAATCACACACCTATGTACACACACCACACCAAGAAATCATTTCAGGCGTAGTACTTCTTAAGGTACAGCCCATTCCTGGGCTGCGCCAACGGAACTCCTTCGTAGTCTATAAGCTCGTAGGCCCCATTTTTCAACACACGTTTTACTATATAGGGACCGTGCCACATGGGCTGGAGTTTACCGGCACCAAGCTTATCATGTGCCTGATCGTACAAGAGGACTAGGTCTCCTTCAATGAAAGAACGGGGAGAAACAGATTGATCAAAATGAGATTTGACCCTCTTCTTTTGTGCTTCGATGATCAAAGCAGCTAGACGACGGGTTTCATCCAACCGTTCGAGATACAGAAGATGCTCTTCCTCAGGAGAAGTATCCGGTAAGAGCTCCACAGCTAATTTGAGCGAAGGAATTTCACATTCAACCGGCAAAGTAGCTTCCAGACCGTACACCAGTTGGAATGGTGTGAATCCGGTTGCACTTTTAGTAGATGTTCGGTACGCCCAGAGAGCTGAGAACAGTTGGAGATGCCAACTAGATTTATGAATCCCAACTGTTCGTTGAAGCATAGTGACCAAAACCTTGTTCACCGCTTCAACCTGACCGTTCGCTTGAGGGTAGTATGGCGTTGAGCTGTCGTGACGCAAACCCAACGCGGCTGTCAGCTCCGCCATCATGTAATCACGGAAATGAGTACCGTGATCAGTGACGATAGCTTGAGGGACCCCGAATCGTGCAATAACATGGTTGAATAAAAATGAAGTAGCCGTTCTTCCGTCAGCAGCTAGTGTAGGCATCGCCTCGGCCCACTTTGTGAAGTAGTCGACGGCGACAATGATATACGCATGCCCCCCGGCCGAGTGAGGGTTACACGTCATAAAATCCATGCCCCATTTCGCGAAAGGGCCGACGGTAATAACGGGATGCAAAGGTAACGGCGGCGCGCGCATCTTGCGCTGAAAAATCTGGCACGGATGGCATTTTCGGACTGCAGTGATACAGTCCTTGAATATAGAAGGCCAGAAATAACCTGCCCTCAGAATCTTTTGGGCAGTGGCATATCCGGACATGTGTCCACCACAAGCGCCACTGTGGCAGTCATTCAAGACTTTCTCAGCCTCGTCCAAGGTAAGGCATCGTCGGAGCACCGAATCTACTCCAATACGATATAGGGTATCTCCTACTATGCGGTAGGGTTGGGACTGGTGCCGAATCCGACGGCGGGCAGCTTTATCCAACTCGGACCGAAATGTCGCGGTCTGAAGATACACTATGATGTCACCGTACCAAGGATCACGAGTATCGATAAGAAACAGCGTTTCGTCCGGTATATGATCTTCAGAGTGTTCAGGAAGAGAGTCTGTAGGGAGAGAACATATCAAATCCGCGAAGACCAGTGATTTAGTTGACTTGGCAGTGGTGAACTCCAAATCAAACTCCTGCAGGATGACGATCCATTTGGAGTACTTGCCCCCCGGCAATTGTCTAGAAAGAATATATGTCATGGGGTTGCAGTCTGAAACCACTGTTATCGTGCGCAACAGGATGTAATGGCGAAAGCGTTGTACGGCGTGTACGGTTGCTAAGGCCAACTTCTCGACATGTGCATAACGCGTTTCCGGGTCGAGAAGGTTCCGAGAGAGGTAATAAACAACATGTTCATCACCGTTCTCGTCATCCTGCACCAAGACCATGGCGATGGTGCTTAATGCGGCGGCTAGATACAAAGTAAAGTCGCGGTGGTAGTCCGGAGGACGAAGCAACGGAGCATTGACGAGCAATGTCTTCAGCGTCTCAAAGTATTCTTGAGCGATTTCGTCCCAATGAAAGGGAACATTTTTCTTTAAAAAACGAGTGAATCCCTTGGCCACCTCGGCGTAATTCGGGATGAAGCGTCTAAGAAAATTCGCTTTCCCTTGCAGACTCTGCAACTGATAAAGGGAGGAGGGTGACGGGAGATTTATAATGGCCTCAACCTTCAGAGGGTCGAGGCGAATTCCATCTTTCGAGACTATAAAGCCTAAAAGACGGCCAGAATCGACGCAGAAGACGCACTTATGAGGATTGAGCCTAATGTTGTAGCGTCTACAGCGAAGAAATATCTGGCGAAGATGCTCGGGATGATCCTCTCGCTTACTTGAATGGGCAGGCAAGTCGTCCAGATAAGGCTGGACAATATGGCGAATATCGTGAAAAGCGTATGACATCGCACGCTGAAACGTGGCGCCAGTGTTCTTTAAGCCGAACGGGAGTTTTTTATATGCAAAAGTGCCCCACGGACAGATGAATGTGGTCTTATGTTGATCCTCAGGTGCAATGTTAATCTGGTTGTAACCTGAGAAACCATCCATTAAGGAGTAGATCTCACTCCCGGCGCAATCGTCAATAATCTGATCGATAAACGGAGTGGGATAATTGTCCTTAGGACAGGCGCGATTGATATCGCGATAATCTACACAGACTCGAATGGTACCCTGCTTTTTATCGACAGGGACGATATTGGACACCCATTCTGTAAGGGGGATAGGATACATAAACCCCGCGTTCAGAAGTTTTTCAACCTCTGCCTTGATAGCGGCGGCTTTCCGAGGATGCATGGGACGCAAGCGTTGGCGCACGGGTTTCGCACCTGGATAGGTTGGAATCTCGTGCACGAAAATACTAGGATCAATTCCCGGCATTTCCTCGTAGGACCACGCAAAACATCTCTGAATTCTTTGAAAAGTTCCGTATAGACCTGAATCTCCTCGGGAGAACAGGTCACACCCACATGAATGTTCTCAACAATCCCTGGTTTAACAGAGATGTTGATAGGAACCGTTTGAGTAATGTTACTCAGATTACCCTCCGAAAAGACCTTGTGCGTCAAGATCGGTGTTTGAAGAGGAGGGGAAGGAACCTGAGTAGCATAGCGCTCGAGACAGTCAGTCATTGCCCCCAAGCTAGGCATAAACGAGGAACGATGATGCCCATCGCCCCAGGGTAGCTCCTCAAGAGACATAGTTTCAATGATAGCCTCATCCGAGGGAAAGGTCTCTCTAAGAGGATCAGGCGAATCAGCCTGACCAAGCCAGGGGAATTGTGAGTAGACGTGAAGAGCCATGCTCATCGGAGCATGCTGAGGAGGTGGAGGGTCCGATGCATCAACAATCTCACAGTAGCTGATCTCTACTGGCGTTAAAGGCATGGACTCTCCAAACTCATATACCTCCTCAGGTGTAGGAATCAGCCAGGGGTCATCATTCCTAGACAACATGTTAACTTGAGCGGTATTCGGTGGCGGCGCAGGGAAAATACCCATGAGGACTGGGTCTTTGAAGAGACCAGGTCCTATGCTGTCTGGGGGATTCGGAATTTGATCCACATACGGCACGTTGTTCTCGGAGCTCGAGGTAAAAAATGACAACGGGTCTACTGTGACAATCTTGCCCTCGTGAGGGAACTTGATGAATCGAAAGACAGTAGACGGCACGCAGAGCATGGCATGGGTCCAGCTGCGGCCAAGAAGTATATTGTAGTTGAGTTTAGCGTCAACTACTTCTACTTCTACGTTGACAGTTTTTCCCTGTAATGTAATCGCAAGACTCTCGAGAACTCCTAGGGGTTTAGATTCCCGACCATCAAATGCCTCAAGGGCATTAGGAGATGACGACAAAGTTGGAGAGCCGATGGCCTTCCAACAAGCGGAGGACATAACACAAGTAGATGCACCCTCATCTACGACGGCTCTGTGAACGTTCAGACCGTTAATCCCGACTTGAATAACCAAAGCGATTTTATGTGGAAGCCGGGGAGTAAAATTCTCCAGATCAAAGGTGAGAAGGCTCGAATCGGCGGGATCAATACCACCGATGGCAGACAATAAAGCCTTCCGTTGTGAAGGACAACTCTGAAGAACCTCAAGTGCAGACATGGCACATGGCGCATGTGCCAGATCCTCAACAATACTGTAATGTTGAGCGGCACGAGCGTTTGGATTATAAGAGGATCTCCGAAGAACACCCTTGGGAGGTGGCTTCACAACGGGTTCGAGAGTCGGCTTCTCGATTTCCAATGAACCAGAAGCAGGTGGGGGAGGCGGTCCTTCCGCTACTGCCTTCCCGGGTGCCTTCTGTTGACTATTGTAATCCTTCGATCTCGTAGCGATAGTGATAGGTGCATTAGTCTTCATCATGAAAACCTGAGACCCAAACGGTGCAGATGATGAACCTTGTTCGACCATCTGGGTCTGCTGAGATGGAAATGGCTCTTTTAAAACAACCGGAGTTCCCTTTGAGCCTTTAAGAAGTTGACTGATTTCGGATCGTCGTGGAAAATCCTTAGTGTAATGGTCACCTTCACAGATGAGGCAAGGAAATTTCGGCTTACGTTGGGAGCCATCCTCAGTTCGAGTTTTAGATTCCGGTTTCGGGGCATCAGATTTTGATTTGCCTTTTCCCTTCTTCTTCCCCTTGGAGGATTTGTCTGCAGGATTGGCCTGAACAGCATTTACCTCCGCGGATTTACCAGAATCGGATGAGGCGGGATTAGCAGAGGTATTGTTGGAAGAATTAGCCTTCTGCTTCCCATTCGAAGACTTCTTCGAATTTTGAGAGACGGAACCAATGACGCCATCCACCGTAGGGGTAGGCGGGGTCTTTTTGGTTCCGGGCCGTGGAGCATCAGGCGGGATGTCATAAAGCGTGCCAGATTGCGAATAAACAAGATCCAGATACTGGGCACGCGCGATAGCTTGTTCCTCCGTCACACACGCTCCCATCGCGATATCCTGAGCGATTTTATTCACAAAGGAGGTTGTGAACCAGTGAGTCAAAATCTGATCAGGTATGTGAAACTTGATCAGTCGATGACGGCGCCGCCACTCATGGATGTGATCCGAGATGTGAGTGGCCGAGTCCTGCTTCAGGGAAGACAGGAGGTGCGTCCCAGTCTCATACCGGACTGGTAACTAGAAATGTGTGAGGAAAGCCATAGCTAACGAGTTGAAATCCTGAAAAATACCACGGGATAGCTCTATGTACCACTTAGCAGCAGCTCCTGTTAAAGTACGTTGGAAAAGACGCAGACGAATCGAATCGTCGGTCCAAGAGTTAGACGAACACCAGAGGTGATACGTCATCACATGCGCCTGGGGGTCTTCTCCAGCTTTGCCCTCAAACTTGGGACAGTCACCTGGTATCTTGGTCGGAACCGGGGGCCAATATGGATTATGAGCAATCGGATCATTGGTCAACTTCGAAACGTCCGGTAGATCCAAGGTAGCCAGGAACGACAATGGAGGGTTAATTCCCATGCCAGTCCCAGAATAAGGTCCGGTACCCATGCTCCACGATGGTTGTGAATATCCCTGCCCCCATGGGTTCTGTCCCGTAGGATTCTGACCGTGAGGGGCATAATTCGTATAGCCAGCCTGATTTGGTTGCTGGTAACCATTGTGTGGGGCCTAATAACCAGGGTTCGGGCCCTGATTAGGCGTTTGCCCCGTATAAGCAGCATTTGGATTTGGCTGCTGAGCATAGTTAGAACCGGGTGGAGGAGGTTGATACTGAGAGCCTCCAGAGTGGTTATAGTTCGGTTGAGATTGAACATGAGGATAATAACCACTCTGAGGATGAGTAGACTGCTGATAAGTGGAACCCTGCGGAGCCTGGTACGTAGGGCGCAGCTGTTGATTTGGCTGCGGCATTGAATGAGCAATTTCTTTGAGCGAGAGTGAACGGAGATAAGAGGAGCTGCCACGAATGAACGAGGGTTGACCCGAGTGAGGGCGCCTGAATGGAAACGGAGTTGGCCAGATAGAGAGGCGGCTGAATGAGAACGAGTTGGCCCGGATAGACGGCGGCGGTTGCCTTGGTGGCTTGCAGTTGTAAGTGAGCCCCGGGTTGCACCCGAATAGGCAGTTGGCCTGGAGGCGGGACCTCGGGTTACCAAGATGACCCGGTTGGCTGGTGGAGGATACGGGACAGTGCTTGCTGCAAGAGCAGTTTGACGAGACGGAGACCATAAGGTAGTCTGCGGTGATATGCAACGTTAGAGACAACGGGATACGCGGTTGCATCGGTAAAGAGAATTTGGATTTGCCCCCCGGTCTCGTAGGTCCTGTTGATATCGGCGAAATTTGACAGGTTGACCCGGCGGGGTTATAATACGGTCTTAGCAGTTATAGAATGGCCCTTGCTGGCCTGCAGGGTAGCCTTGATTGGGCTGTCCCTGCGGGTCGTACTGATAGCCAGGTTGGCCTGCAGGTTGGCTTTGAAAAGGCTGTGCCTGCAGGTTCTGAGCCTGGTTGTACAGTAAACCTTGAGCATACAGATAAGCCTCAGGAGCAGGAAGACGCAAAATGTCTCCATGCTCATCAAGCTGACCCGGGAAACCATACACGGGAGTGCCGTCCGGTGCATAGTGCGAAAAGAAAGATCGGTAAGGATCTTGGGGGATTTGTCCAGCCCCGGCGTTCGGCTGCTGTAAAAACAACCGATACTCCTCCGGAGAGATATTCTCCGGTATAGCAGTAGCTAGATAAATGTCTTCAGGAGTTGGCCCAGATCTAGTAGCAGATGCTGAGACAACAGCAGAAGAGGCAGCCACACAAACAGTGGGTCGCACGGGAACAGAAGTGACGGGCGTCGAAGGAGACACCCGGGGTGTAGTGGCAGCTGGCCTCGAAGCAGGAGATGATATTCCCATAGAGGCAGCAGCTGAGATAATCTGACCCAGAGATCTGTATCCCTGTGGCAAAGAAGGACCAGCTGACGATGTGGTAGCCAGCTCAGACTCGTCTCCCTCAAACAATCTATGAGGGATGCGCTGATAGTCATCAGACCCGGGAATTTCCTCACCAGAATCACTCATGGTTGATCCTGCCGTTAAATCACGCAGAAGACGGCGAGGACTAGGAGGAAAAACAGCAGCAATAAATGGTGAACCCGATGTAAGAGAAAGGAAATCAGCTCCTAATCTCAATTCAGACACAGGGTCCGAAAAGGGCCAGTTGAACTCAACTGGTTCTCCAAAGGGTTGCTCGGCGAGGACCCGTCCCCCGTCAGGGAACTCGGAAAGAACAGGCTGTTGTGGTTCAACAGAAGGCTCAGAAGCCTCTGAAGAATCGTCCGTGTAAGGACTACCAGTAGACGAAACCGAGGGTTCCGCCACCGTGACAAAAGACTAGAAGAAGAGAGCACACACACACACGGGCTGAAAACGAGTTAAGACACGATCAAACAGTCACAAGCAATATCTAAACGGGTGTGTAATCGTGGGAGATTGATTTTACCACATTGGAAAATAAACAAATTCTACCGTTTCATGTTTCAAGAGTCGAGAAACGATAAAAAGATGACTCTATCTCTTTCAGAGTTGACACAAGCGTGAAAGGACAAGCGCTTGACGGTCTTTTCAAGTTTAAGGAGTCAGAAAAGACCAAATGACTGCTCAGGAAAAACTAGGCACAAAGGGTGTACCAAATATCCGTGAACTGCAATATACACCTTGGTTTCAATAATGAAAGAGAAATCGACCAAGGACTTTCCGTACGTGCAGGTAGTCTCCCCGAATGCTGTGTTCGGTGTATCACGGGTATAGGGCGGCAGACTCGGCTTCCTGTGGATAAAGGATTGAAAACCTAGAGGGGTCTCCCTTTATATACGCGACGGTACGGGAGCGCAAGTCCGTACTAGCGCTGTCTAAAGCCAACAGGCGAACGACAGCTGCTAGGTTTAACGACGCCGGAACACGTCTCTAGCCTAGACCTTCTAAATATGTTTCGTTAAGTTCCAATGCTGCCTTAGGTTAATTGAATAAATTTTACAGTTGATCTTCAATTAAGTTTCAATTTCCAGGCCTTATCGTATGTAGTGTCTCCTAAATGCAAGCTATATGCCACGGTGCAACATTTCGTTCGATGAAAACTAGTTAAATGAGAGTTGAGAGCTTTTATACAAACGAAATGAATGGAATACAAACAAGAATATCTCTAATGCAACTAATGCAATTGCACACTTTTCATTCAAACACTAATCACTAGCAATATGGAAAAGATCACAATTTGCACTAATTTAACAAAAGCAAAAGAGATTATATATATATTTTTTTATTTTCAATGTTTAATGGCTAATGTGCACTGAAAACAAAAGGAACAATTTGAGAAATGATATCTAAGAGAGCGAAGCAAACAACATTCACTCAACGAAGCAAGCGACCAAATCTCTAAATCGACCCAAAGTCCCTCAAAGCAAAGAAAGACTTGAAAACTTCCGATGGACCGTGTGATCTGGGTCCAAAGCAAGGCAAACGAATTCTGAATGAAGGAGTGAACAATCACTCAAAAGACGTAGGAAAACAATCAAAGACTGTTAAGACATCGTGGAGAATCAATCAACAAGTTGACAGGACAATCAGAACACCAAAACTCCCAATGGAGGGCTCGATTCACTAAGCCACTAGATGCCCTAGGGCTCAAATCGTGAAATCGATAGACAGAGGCAAACAACCAAAGGATAGCGGTGAATTCCAGTCAAACAAGACTCCAACACACCCAGACAATCAGAAAATCAAGAAGAAAATTACTGGTCAAGCTCAGAAAGCCAAAAAATGAAGAAACTCAAAAAAGTCACAGGGGTGGCGCGACTGTGGCCTTGAAACTGGCGCCAGAGGCCGATTGGCGCGAGACAGACAAATGCAACAAGCGCCAAGTGGCGCGACTGTCGGGTTAAAACCCGCGCCAGTCGAGTTCTTCAATAAAAATTAAAAAAACAAGCTACTCTGAAAGTAGACCAATACAAGCTAAGCAAACCAAGAAGCTAAAATAGTGAAAGAATCCAACCCAGAAGGTTCATCAAGCAAGGAGAAACAATCAAAGCGAACCAATCATAAACGGGATAAGGAAAACCGGACGATCCCCAGCGGAGTCGCCAATTTGTTGAGGAGGTAAATCCCCTCTGCGGACAAAGGCGATCCCTACTAGCCCAGCAGGGGTCTAGCAACAAACAAACAATGCTATGACGCAAGCTCCTAGTTACGAATGAAAGACTTGGGATAAGAGCCTACCTGGATTCCAACGCTAGATCTGAAGAAGAAGATGTCCCCGTCCTTCAGCCTTGGCAGATCACAATCCTTCCACGATCTCCGTGGATGAACACCTGCACACAGAAGAAACAAACAGATACATGCATAGGAACCGGCATACGTAACTAAACATCGGTCAGAAAAGATATTACTCGCATTAACATGATAGGAAAAGGAGTGGAACCATAATCATAGTCATCTATTAAAGTGATAAACGAATAGAAGTTACAACCAAGTTCTGACGTCGCAGCTTCCTTCGAACGGGTCTCCGGTTGTCCACGTCTCGCAAAGCTTGCCAAGGAAAGGGAAACCTCTCCAGAGTCTCGTAACAATGGTCTCCTCGCTTGAATGGGCCTTAAGGGAAAGAAGGGATTCTTTACAGCACAAAGGCACTTGGGAATAGGGAGATGCAAAGCTTCGGCACTTCAAGACTAGCTTGCCATGGATCTGAGCAAGCTTTTATAGATGGGGAAGGAGGGAGTTGGGATCCCTATTATTATGGGATTGGCCCTATCAACAAGGAAGGTTCCATAGAAGGTGGCAAAACTACTTCCCTTCCATAGAACTCCCACAACCAAACCTCCCAACTCAAGATAGGCAATGGTTGTGAGTTTGTTTGAACTCAACTTCCGCCATCCATATTTAAAAAACAATCCCTAAAATGGGTGGC